>OW240917.1:78918831-78938371 GCA_933207985.1 Pelobates cultripes
CTCTACCACAATGGCAACGCTAGCTGGCTGACGGCTGGGTGGGCTGGCTGACGGCTGGGTCGGCTGGCTGACAGCTGGGTGGGCTGGCTGACGGCTGGATGGGCTGGCTGACGGCCTGGTGGGATGGCTGACTGCTGGGCGGGCGGGCGGGCTGGCTGACGGCTGGATGGGCTCTCTCACAGATGAGCTAAGTGACTGGCTGATGGCAGCGCGGGTGGCAAGGTGGGCACTAGGGCGGGCTCGGATGGTACGGTGTGCTGGCGGCAAGGCAGGCTTCCGGGAACAGCAGGTAGTGGCGGCCATCTTGGATGTGGCAAAATGCCACCTAACACCAATTGGCAAACACTGGGCTAGGCAATATTGTAGCCATTTTTGCATTGCAGTACACTAATAGGCATTTTTTTCTGTCCTTTTAGGTTTTTTTTTCCAAATAGTTTTTCTGAATTCCAGATGCTTTTCCCAGTATGAAATTCATTTAAACTGAAATGCCATATGAATGAAATTCAGACTACCTGAACTGTTTTTTTTTTTGTTTTTTTTTGACAAGTCGATTAAAAGTCTAAATTGGAAAGCCAATGCAAACAAGCCAAACAAAACCTTACATCAAGAATTGATGTATTTTATTTCAAGTCTGAAAGAGGTATAAAATGGTCCTATGTTTGCCTAAAAGCTTGAATTATACAACTTTGCAAAACTCACTGCTTGCGCTTGCATTTTCACTGAATGACAATATTGACAGACATTAGCTTACCTGAGATATAATTAGGCAGCTGGATAACGCAAGACCATGCATTATTCACCCTGAATCATTATCCTTTGTACGATGTTTATGGTTGTCACTTGCTTTTACATTTGGCTTAAATAAAATAGGAGCGTTCTTTTAGATTTCTAAAGTTTTCAGACTGTAGATTTTTTTTCTGTTATAATGTATTACTTTAGCTTCTACTTAATTATTGCGCTTTTTTTTTTTTTACACTAGCACACACTGCACATATTGAACAGCATCTGGAAGTAAACTTTCATAAACACACGGGCAGGTGTAAATGTGTACATAAAATCATTTAAATAGATTTGTAGATTACATTTTCAGCATCAACAGATGAAAGTTGTCAAAAGCTATCAAGATACTTATACATCAGTATAAAGTTGCTGGGTATTCAGTTCATTGTTATCCGTAAACTATTGTAAAACAGACTCCTGTGTAGTAGTGCTCAGGGTATTTTACTCAAGTTGTTTTCCATTAAAAGTGCTGTTTGATATCATTCATCTTCAATTTTCTCTATTTCCTTTGGGCTTCTATTACTCTGTCTGATATGCCATTCTCATTGTCATTCTGACAGTGATTTATCAAATACATTAAATCTGCTATATCTCTTGCTGGTATCGCTTACTCTCCACATATTAAATCTCTGCAGTGTCCCCTTTAGCCTGCCCTGACCTTCTCAATGCATCTTCGTACAACTTTAAAAATGAAATGTGACTTTATTATAAAGCTTTTTAGCCCCAATACAAAATGAGTGCAATAAAACTAGAGAAACAGTTGTAAAGGTAAAAAAAACAAGTTGAAAGCCATTATGGCTAGCTGTTTCAAGTGTCAAGGTTGTGCATTTAATATTCAGATATCAAGGGAAGAAGCTGGCTCTGTGAACATAATTATTTATTTTTTCCTAGAAAAAGATGATTTCTAATTTATGCTATGCTTAGATATGTGATTTATAAAATGCAAATCTATACGTAATAATATTATTAATAACATTATTGTAAACGCTTAGGGAATTAATATTTGCTCACTGTCAAAAATATTTTACATGAAATTGGGTTTGTAAATAAATACATGGGCAAAAGGTGTTGCAATGTAGATATCCCAGTTTAAAAAAAAAAAATATCTGAATTTCCTGTGTAATTCAAATAAGCAATGTTACCATATACAAGGGGAGGAGAGGCAGGCAGAAACCTTATATGTTTTGGGCTATGCACAGCCTTATGCAGCAATATTGGCAAAAAAAATAAAAGCTGCTTAAATGCAAATACTATATAGTTTTTTTTTTTGAAAACCAAACAGAAAAATGCATGTTGAGTGCACGCCTGTTTCTATTCACTCACGTCAACATTTTAATGAAGCGACACCTAGCCGTCATTCAGCAGAACTGAACGAACCAGCAAAAAAGCGAATTTGCCAATTCGCCAAATTTGGGTCTTTCGGCACTCTAAAATGATGCCAGCTGATGAATGTTAGACATGAGCTATTTATTTACCTGTATTCTAGTCATAATTGCTGTGGTTCTTGTTAAGTCCAATACATGTCCTTTTAAATATTACTATTGCAGTTTCCCTCCCCATTTATTATGCCCCTCTATTTCTGATATGGAGAGTAAAAGAAAATAAAGCATAAACAGATTCATGATTGCCCAAAAATCTTATTAAATCATCCCCTGATAGGCTTTTCTTGGGTCCTTATTTTAAATACATCCTTGCACTTTCTCACTTGCTGTCTCTGAAAAGCCTCACCTGGCTTCATGATTTGAATCCCTTCCTCCCTCACACTGTTCCCTGCTGACAGCTCCCTACTGCAGTCTTAACGAGGAAAACACTGTTCTCAAGCAGGGCCGGACTGGGGATACGAAGCAGCCCTGGAAAAAAATCTATGCCAGCCCCATAAGTCATTGTGCTATGTAGGGTGTTTTATATATATATATATATATATATATATATAAATATATATAGGCAATTAAATTAGTTGGCTGCACTCTCGGATTTCCTGAAAATGTAACTTTTATTGAAATATTTAAGAGAAGATCAATGTTTCAGTCCCTCTTGTGGACTTTCGTCATGATCCTGATGCAAGTCCACAAGAGGGACTGGAACGTTGATCTTCTCTTAAATATTTCAATAAAAGTAAAATTTTAAGGAAATCCAAGAGTGCAGCCAACTATTTCAATTGCCTATATATATACTGGATACTGGAGCCCTGGTGATGCAACAGTATATATATATATATATATATATATATATATTTTATTTATTTTTATTGATACATTTCTTCTTCTAATTCAAAATATTAGTTCTTTTAGGGTAATTAAATTATACAGTAAAGCATACTCACACACAGACAGAAAATCTTACTGATGGACACAAATAGGCTCATTGACAGACAATGACACACACAGACAAGGTTACTGGCACACACACAACTTTAGTACAGACAAACTCTGATACACACACACACAAGCTTACTATAGACAAGCTCACTGTCACACACACACGCTCACTACAGACAAGCTCACTGATGCACACACACTCTCCCTACAGACAAGCCCATTGACACACACGCTCCCTACAGAAGAGCTCACTAACACACAGATTCACTACAGACAAGCTCACTGACACACACATGCTCACTACAAACAAGCTCACTGACACACATATGGTCACTACAGACAAGCTCACGATCACACTCATGCTTACTACAGACAAGCTCACTGTACACACGTGCTTACCACCGACAGGCTCCGACACACCCATGCTCCTTACAGACAAGCTCACTTACACACACATATGATCCCTAAAGACAAGCTCACTGACACACATACAAGCTCACTCACTAGCAGGCACACACACACACACAAACTCACTAGCAGGCACACACACACACAGAGGCTCCCTCACTAGCAGATGCGCGCACACACACACACACAGAGGCAGGCAGTCACTGACACCCAGGCAGACAGCCACACACACACAGGCAGACAGTCACTGACACCCAGGCAGACAGCCACACATACACACACACCGGCAGACAGTCACTGACACTGAGGCAAACACCCACACATACAAAGACAGGCAGACAGCCACACGCTCACACACACAGGCAGACAGTCACACACACACACACACACAGACAGTCACACACAGGCAGACAGTCACGCACACACAGGCAGACAGTCACACACACACAGGCAGACAGTCACACATACACAGACAGTCACACACAGACAGTCACACAGTCACACACTCACACAGTCACACACTCACAGACAGTCACACACACACACCGGCAGACAGTCACTGACACCGAGGCAAACACATACAAAGACAGGCAGACAGCCACACACACACACACACAGACAGTCACACACAGGCAGACAGTCACACACATACACACAGACAGTCACACACAGACAGTCACACACACAGAGACAGTCACACACAGTCACACACAGACTGTCTCACACAGACAGTCACACACTCACACAGACAGTCACACACTCACACAGTCACACACAGACAGTCATACACAGACAGTCACACACTCACATAGACAGTCACACACAGTCACACACAGTCACACACTCACACAGACAGTCACACACAGACAGTCACACACTCACACACAGACAGTCACACAGACAGTCACACACAGACAGTCACACACCTCACACAGACAGTCACACACCTGTACAGACAGTCACACACACACACACACACCGCAGACAGTCACTGACACCGAGGCAAACACCCACATACAAAGACAGGCAGACAGCCACACACTCACACACACAGGCAGACAGTCAGCCACACACACAGACAGTCACGCTACGCTGCCAGGCAGGTACAGTCACACACACACACACACACACAGACAGTCACAAGCATTACACAGACATTGAAGTCACGCACACACAGGTAGACAGTCACACCATGCCACACACAGGCAGACACTCACACACACACACACACACACAGACAGTCACACACAGACAGTCTCACACAGACAATCTCACACTCACACAGACAGTCACACAGTCACACACAGACAGTCACACACTCACACAGACAGTCACACACAGACAGTCACACACAGACACAGACAGTCACACACAGACAGTCACACACTCACACAGACAGTCACACACTCACACAGACAGTCACACACAGACAGTCACACACAGACAGTCACACACTCACACAGACAGTCACACACAGACAGTCACACACTCACACAGACAGCCCCCGCCGCACGTAAGCCCCGCCCCGCCGCAAATGTATTTTTATTTTTCTCATCCCGGCCGGCCATGTGTGAGCTGTGCCGGCCGCCTGGCTCCCCCTGCTCCCATGGGGCTCTGTGCGGCCGCACAGCTCACACATAGCCGGCCGGGATTACAGGGCTGCACAGGAACTGTCAGCCCAATGATCAGGGCTGTCAGACCGGGGAATTTCCCGGCATCCCGGTGGGCCAGTCCGGCCCTGTTCTCAAGCCAGGTAGGACTTTGTCTGATACTATGTGTGTAAATATGATCTAAACTGTTTAGTAGTAATGTCATACCTTTAGCACTATCCCCAGCCCTTCCTAGAGTCTCATTCCCCCCACTCCTCCATGTGTCTCATCCCCCAGCCCCTTCATGTGTGCCATTCCCCCAAACCCCTCCATTTGTCTCTTTCATCCCATCCCCTCCATATGTCTCTTATCTCCCCAGTCCCTCCATGTGTCTCATCTCCCACCATGTGTCTCATTTCCCACCATGTGTCTCATTCAACCCCAGTGCCTCCATGTGTGTAATTTCCCCCTCAAAGCCCATTCATGTGACTCCTTTCCCCCAAAGCCTCTCCACATGTCTCATGTCCTAGACCCAAAGCCTCTACATGTCTCATTTCCTCCCCCCAAAAAATCCCCTCCATGTGTCCCATTAAAACCCCATAAAACCTGTACATGGGGGCTACTATTATACTCATGAGACATCACTGAACACAATTATTTTATTGCAGTAAACACCAATAATATTATGACATTAACAGTTGAAATGCCATGCAGAACTTGACAAATAAAAAGAATTACTTAATTTCTCACACTTTTTAAGATTTATTTTTTTCATATTAAATTGTGTTCCATATTTTGGTTCCGAACTTGTACAATTTCCTCTGTTCTTAAATGGTTAAGGTTAATACCAGTAGTAACCATATAGAAATATAGACTGTAAAGGCACAAGAATAAAAGTTCTATTATTTTAATAAAGCAAGTCTGTACAAAAAAACTGTTTGCCTAATTCCTCATTTCTGATTTCTAATTCACTGTAAACTTCCCTTATATCTGATTATGACTCTAATGTTTACCATAATTATAGGCATTTAGAATGTTGAGTTGTATAACGTTTTCAACCTTTTGGCCTCAATTTCACAAATACAGTTTTCTATTCCCTATAGCATGCTATTTAGTGAACAATCTCCATAGATTGGTGATATACGTTCTATTACTATCTGAAGAAGACAGAAAAAAAAATCACAACATAATATAAATGGGTTAATAAGAAAGGCTTGTAATTGAGTGTCCTAAATCATAAAAGTATTTATGTTAACAAAGTGACAAACTGAAGAAAAAGTATGTACACAACAGAACACTTGGGAAAGAAGGTATTTGGTGATAAATAAAAGGTTTGGAAAAACATCCAAAAATTTAATTTCTGTAGTTATAAAATATCCCATGGGACACATTATTAAAATCAGCTCCAAGTCTGTGGTTCAAAACTATTGGCTCTCTGTCTTAGATATGGTTGCTGTTGAAATCTATCAAGCCGGTTCTTACACAAACATTCTGCTTGCATGTAGCAACAAACTGACAGCAATGCCCAAGATCACAGTTATAGTAATGAACAATACACTAGTGCATGTATCTTTGTCTTCCAAAAACACGCTCAAACAAAATGCAATTTGTATCCCTATGTCAATTTGCACTCCTATAATTTGTTTTGGAGAATTTCTAAAAAGCAGCTCTCTTTCTAACTAAGATAGGCTAGTGACCAGGACCATGACAAGACACAACAAATACAAGAAGTCAAACAAATAATGATAAGCTCAGTGGCGGAACTACTGCGGTCGCAGAGGTCGCAGCTGCGACCGGTTCTGTCACTCCAGGGGGCCCGGACGCCCTGCGGACCCCTGACAATGTGGTGCCCGCCAGCTAAGTAACGTGGTCCCGACTCATGCGATATAACCACTGGGCCACATTGAAGGAACCCATCGGGTGGCCAATACTGTTAGGGCCGCCCAGTGGCAATATATTTCCATGAGGCCCGGTCAGTGTTAAGGCGCTTTAACAGCGCAACCGGGCCCCATGAGATAACATCAACACTGGGAGAAAGTGACTGCCCTGGTTACTTCCTTCCAGCAATCAGAGAGAGACGCGCAGGAGAAAGGAGAGGAAGGAATCAGAGTGGGAACTCTGACTCCCATCAGCCTGAGCCACCAGTGGACCAAAGGGAAGTCACCCTCCTGCAAGAGGTAGGAAACAAGAGGGTGATTAAAACATTTTGTATATGTGTCTGTATATGTGTGGGTTTGTATGTATGTGTGTGTGTTTGTGTAGGTGTGTCTGTATGAATGTGTGTCTGTATGAATGCTTCTCTGTATGTGTGTATGTATGTGTGTCTATCTGTATGTGTGTGTGTGTGTATGTCTGTCTGTGTGTGTGTCTGTACGTATGTGTGTTTGTAAGTATGTGTGTGTGTTTGTTTGTATATGTGTGTCTTTGTGTGTGTGTGTTTGTTTGTTTGTATGTATGTATGGGTGGTGGCTATTTAATAAGCTAGGGGAGTGATATGCCATGCATAAACCAGTGAAAAAGGCTCATTGTAATTAAACAATAGAATAACACATATGGAGTATAAGTCTATTTAATCAGATGGTGGTATTATGTACTTCTACTTTGTTGAGAAACAACAACAAATACAATTTTACTCACATATTCTAGAGTTTCTGGTTTTAGGTTATTTTTTTTTATAAACAAAAAGTCTTGGTTGTTAGCTGTCCACTCATAACCAGAGTAACATAGAAATAGAAAAAAAAACAATGTGTATAAAATATTTCTTGCTTTCTTTGAGCACATGCTTGTAATTATAGTTTTAATTATATTAATATACTAGATAAATATAGCAATAACACTTTTATATTTTTGAATTATGTAAGTTAAATGTATTTAATTTATGTGGACATTTGAATTGAATGCAGAAATTCTTTTTTATGCCTTAAGGGTCCTTTCAAATACCTACATGCAGATAATTTGACCATTTTTATTTATCATTTCCTCTAACATCTACTGTTTATTATGCATTTTTGCATTTATGCTATTATTTCAGATCATGTGTGAAATATTGATTAAGATAAAGGGCATTGTATACTGTCATAAGCTTTGCATTACCTAACATTTCTACAAATGATTATATAAATGAATAAATGAAATAAATAAATAAATGAAAAATAAAATTGTGTATATTTACTTAATTTTAATTTTTATGTTTGTCTAAAAACCTGTTTTCCTGGCAGCATTTAACCTCTGGGTTAGCTCCTCCCTCTAGCCAATAGGACAGGAAAAAACTTAACTAAACAATTAAGTGAGCAGGTATATTAGGGTCCCCATTAGCCCCATTTTTACTGTCCTCTTAGCCAAGGACAGACAGTTTTTTTTCTGTTAACATTTTCTTTTTTGCTCACCTATTTATGTACTCTTCACCTTGGGTAGGTCAGCCTCCTTCCCCAGGAAGCTCCAGGTAACATTTAGCCCACCTCTGTGTAGATGGAAACCCCTGGAGACTACAGGACTTAGTAACCCTGTAGTGCAACTACTGGATCATCTGGTACAGTGTGGGGAGAGTTCTAACCTCATTTCAGCAGGGCTCAGGGACTCGCACAGCAAGTTTTGGGAGGTTTTATTTAGTTGTTTGTCGATTAGGACGCATCCTCGACCGGCACTCACGAACGGGTTCGTTGGTATGATTAAAACGTACGCATGCGCAAATAGCGTGGCTGCGAATGAACGAATGAACGTAACTTTGCCAGTTTTCAAGATGGTGGTCAGGGCATTCAAGGGTGTTTACGCACGCGTGAAGATTTAAAGGCACAGGGGCGCAAAATTGGAAAATTATACTCTGAAAGTTTTTTCAGCATTTCTTTGCATAGAAACAATGAATTTTCAAGTGGTTTTTTTTGCTCTCAACTAGTAATTGTCAGCTCTCTGCAGGTAAGATTCCATTCCTTTTCCATAAGGGAAGGAAATGTAATTTACCTTTATAGTAAGTATTTAGTTAAAGGCCATTTCTATGTTTAGCCCATAGGTTATTATTGACCATTCTCCTACGTCCGCCAAGTCATCCACTATAGGCCATTGGTGATCAATATATCTTTTTTCATTATTCATTGGAGATATTGTCAAAGAGTGCACAGACGGTACCGTTTTTTATGACTTCTGTTTAAACAGCACTCAAGACCAGTCGGGCCCTAGATCTCCATCTTGGAGTTGGGAGAAGCCAGCGGCCTGTCCAGGATGTGGAGCAAGGCCTTTGGAAAATTGCAGGCTTTGCAAGAAATGCTTGGCCTAAATAACTGGTGAATCTGAACAATGTCAGACACCTCAGGCTTCAACCTCTGCACAAGATATAGCCTCATGGATAAAGCAGGCAATGACAGAAGGTTTTGCCGAATCAACCACATGAAAGAGGCCTAGACATAAATCCTTTATAATTGATTCTGAATCAGCCTATGATGAGAGACAATGCATGGCAGAATGCTTGGGATTTGAACACATCTCTTCAAGTGAAGAGGAATTTTCCAATAGCCCATGTCCTTTGGATATCTGATCTCCTTAGTCAGGAAAACCTTGGAGATTCCAGAGGAGGTGCAGGAATCATCTGCCTCAGACAAAAACTTTGAAAAATGTGAGCAGTAAAAGAATTTCCTGTCCAGTACATAGATCCATTAAGGATCTAATGAAAACAGAATGGGTCACTCCAGGGAAAATATTTTATTTACAATCATACCTTCCAAAACTATATCCTACTAATGAAGGGCACTCTAAGCTATGGATCTCTAACCCTAAGGTTGATGCTCCAGTTATTAAAGAAACATTCCACACTACCTATAGATAGTAATGCTTCTCTTAGGCATCCTATAGATTGACACAAACCTATCAAAATTAATTCTTGCAGCAGGTATAGGCTGTCACCCTGCAGTGATAGTTTCAGCCATGTCATGAGCCATGAAAACTTGGACATAGAGGAAGACCTGGAAAGGGGTGTAAGAAGGCACCACATTTCTGATTCTCTGAAGGATGTGAAATTGACCAGTGAATGGCTCTTGGAAGCTCCAACAGACCTTATTAAAGTTCTTTCTAAATTTATGGGATATTCAGTTGCTCCAAGGAGAGCTCTATGGTTGAGATTGTGGGGAGCAGACATTGCTTCAAAGTACAACCCTTTTTAGGAGAAGTCATCTTTGGTAAGCATTTAGAAGAGGCCATTAGAAGGGCAGCTGATGCAAAACAGGTCCTTCTTCCACAAGATAAGAGACCAAGAAAACCGCTACCAGACTGTAGACCTTACAAAGACCATACATCCTATAGGGAAAGTAAGACCTATAGACCCAGCAGAAAATACTCTATGAACACTAGCTGGAGAAGTGGACATTCTTCTAAAAGCATTCAAAGGCAAGAACCCTTCAGCTTCCTTTCATTCCAGTAAACAATTCTGAAAATTACAGTCCCCAGGCTGCTCTAGTAAGTGCCAGACTCTTACATTTCCAGAGAGCCTGGGAGCAAATTCTGGATATGTGGGTGAAAGCAATAGTATCATCAGGTTATACCCTTGAATTTGAGGAAGACATTCCTCCACCTTGCTTTATAAGGACAAGAGTATCATCCAACCCTCAGAAGAAAGAGGTGTTATTAAGTTATGTTTTGACCCTTCTTCCGCAAGAAGTCATACTTCCAGTACCAAGAAGGGAAAGGTTTCAGGGGTTTTATTCTCTTTTCTTTCTAGTAAAAAAAATCAGGAGGGAAATGGAGAGCCATTTTGGACTTACATCAGCTCAACCTCTTCCTCAGAATAAGGAAGTTCTGCATGGAGTCATTAAGGTCCCTTATCCCAGTGATTCATCAAGGAGACTGGATAATCTCAGTGGATTTACGGGCTGCGTATTATCCTATCCCAATTGCCAGTCCTCATCTGAGGTTCCTCAGATTTTGCATATACAGCCATCACTTTCAGTTTTAGGCTCTACCATTTGGCATGAGCACAGCTCCAAGAACCTTTTCAAAGGTTCTCATTACGATTATAGCCTTAGTAAGAAAACAGGGAGTCAGTCTTTCATTACTTGGATGACATTTTGGTAGTAGCATCAGAATACAACCTGTTGATTTAACATTGATCCCTGGATCCGAAGACACTATCTCATTTCAACTGGTTGATAAACCAAGAAAAAAAGCCAACTACAACCATCCAGGGAATTGATTTTCCTAGGTGCACATTTCAACACCAAGGCAGTAGTAGTCTCCTTGTAAAAGTATAAAAATAAATAATAATAAGTTCTAAAAATATATGGCTAAAGGGCAGGTAGTGAGGTATACTTTATTTAACAACTGTCATGTCCTGTTCCTTCTGCTGATCGTTTCTGGCTATGGCTTCTGGTATCCAATACTCTTTACAATTCTTGTTTAGTTTTTCTTGGTTTTTCTGTTTTTCTATTCTATGTCTGGTATTCTTTATGCTGGGTTTTATGGGTTTATTCCTGTATTCTGTTCCTGGAATTTCCAGTCTCTTGTATTGCTTTAGATGTTTGTTGTTTTTGTTGCACCACCTGTTCCTTTGCCATTAATCCTTTTTGTTTCAGTTTGGTCCTGCAAGCAGTGGTCTCATTACCTCTGCTCCTTTCTTAGCAGGTAAGTACTGTGTATGTTTTATTGTTGTTTATTTAGTCATGCATAGCTAGGCAGTTAGGACCCACTGTAATTGGAATACTTTGGCGCAGTAGTGGGCTGCATACATCTTGGCCATTTATGTATGTCTAAATCTCCAATGTTTTACAAATACAATACTTAGTTATGTCTCCTCTTGTTTTGCCTTATATCTCTTGTCTTGTTTTATTTTGTCTTCCCAGTTCACGTACAGTCCTGTCCCATCCATGCCTTGTTCTGTTTTCTCTCATGTCTTGTGTACATGTTCTGGACTCTGCTTTCTGTCCTGGTCTGGTTCTGGGTTCCTCTAGTCTTGTCTAGTCTTGTGTTATCTTGTTTGGTGCCTGTTCTAGTCTTGCCTTGTTTTTAGTACTAGAGACATATCTGCTGCAGAGCCTCCTTATCCAGATCCTGGGAGGTCTGCATATTTTCTCCTAGCTCCTGAGATCCACAGAAGCTGCATCAGGGCCCTGGTATGTGGCTGCACAAACCCTGGTACTCAACACCAGGGGGTCTGTGGTTACCCTGCACCAGGCCCTGATTGTTCATTTCCACAAGGTTGACTATTATCATCATCAGGCACAGAGGGGTCCGGGTCTCCATACCGCAATCCGTGACAACAACAGCATAAAAACCACAATGCGTTTCTCCCCTTAGGGCTTTCCCAAGGTTTTTTACCACTTGAGAAAGCCCTAAGGGGAGAAATAAGTTGTGGTTTTTATGCTGTTGTTAAATAAAGTATTTTGGCTACCTCACTACCTGCCTTTTAGCCATATATGTTTAGAATTTATTATTATTTCTTTTTATACTTTAACCTGACACCTGGACCCCTTACCTACTGCGGAACCAAACTGTCACGGTTCTCACCTGATAGACAGACGGCAAGACGTGGTCGCTCTTGGAGTTCCCAACAGGGGACTTGAACCGGGGATCTTCTCAGTCCTGGTCCTGCTTGCTACCTCTGAGCCACAGCAGCTATTTACAGTGAAGACTGATTCCAGTCCTGTTCATCCTGACATGGCTACTACTCTGGGGGCTGCACCTTGACTTGGCTGTGTTTCACCTGACTCTGATCAGTCATCAGCAGGGTATATAAACCCAGCCTCGCCCTGTGCTCAGTGTCAAGTCTTTGATCCTGTTTGTTCCAGTGTTCCTGTTTCATCGCTTCGCATTATTGACCCCGGCTTCCTGACTCGTTTATTCTGACTTCTGGCATCCCTTGACTTCGGCTACTCCTCGTTGTTCCTGTCCTCTGGCATCCTTTGACCTCGGCTATCCCTCGACCATCCTGCTGGTTCAGTCCTTGCCTGTCCTGCGTATTGGTACTGCATCCTGCACAGCCCCCGTGCACAGACCCACAGGCCAGGTGAATTCTTACCTGACCACCTTGGCCTGTGGCTATCTGCAAGGGTGAGCATCATATCTGCGCTACAGACTCCCAACTCAGGTAAGACCCTGACACAAACCAAAGAAATCCTTGGTGGGGATTATACCACCCAGGCTTGATCCATAGAGTGGTTAGCCTGCTCACTCTATTGTAAATATATTTTTATTTACCTTATTGATACTTACCTATCTACATAGAGAGTACTATTGGCTGCTTTTTTGTCACTCCATATGATCTACCTAATCGTTATCCCATTGTGATTTACTATCATTCTACTGTGTACCAAAACCAGAGGGATAACCTGCAAGTGGCGATTGTTTACCATTGCATGCTGTTTTACCTAGAGGTGGTTATAGGTCTACCATATGTGAGTTGACATCTTATCTAAGTGTTGTTTGCCCTACCACGTACTACCATATTGCACTATTGGTTTGCCTCTGTTTTTTCTTCCTTTTCATATACTGCTATTAAGCGAAGCTACCAGGAAATTCTCATACCAGGACGAGAAGATCTATTGCCACCTCTGAGACTGTGCCATACTATTTGGTATTTTTTATTACATCGAGTTTTATTGTGGACTCTTTTTATATCCTTTGTGTTTTGTATTGCTCTTATTGCTTTTATTGCTCTTATTATTATATACTATTGTGTTTGGAGTATTTTTCTTGGCACTACCTGTATATTGTTGTTTAACTTGTTCTAGTTTTCTTTGGGGTTGGATGGATTCCCCTATTATCAGGTGTGCAGCCTCCCATCCTAGTGTTCTTAGTTTGTTTAGCACTGCTCTATTCCTTGTTCACATAAAGGAGAAGCCACTTAAACTGCTACTCTTCGTTCCTGGATTGTCATGGCCATCACTAGAGCATATGAATCTCAAGGTTCCAGTACCGAAGGGGATCAGGGCTCCTTCTACAAGGTCCATTTCTACCTCTTGGGCTGCAGTAGCTGGTGTTGAGGCAGAGAGCATTTGTAAGGCGGCAAATTGGTGGATGTTGCTTCAGTGGCCAAATCTCAATTTGTTTTTTCTGTCTTGAATTCGGCACATGTTTAATAAATATTTGCCATGATTACCCTCATTGTAGTTTTTACTGCCTGGGCATTCCCATTGGTTAAATGCTGCCATGATTAGCCAGTAATAAGAAAAATTTATCCACACTTACCGTAATTTTCTTTTTCTGGCTATTATTCAAGGCAGCATTTCATGTTCCCTCCCATTTTTTGGGACGTGCTTGTTACTTGACTGAGGAACTGTGGCTAATGGGGACCCTAATATACCTGCCCACTTAATTGTTTAATTAAGTTTTTTCCTGTCCTATTGACTAGAGGGAGGAGCTAACCCAAAGATTAAATGCTGCCATGAATAATAACCAGGAAAAGAAAATTACGGTAAGTATGCATACATTTTCCTTATTATTACATGTTTATCTGCTTGCTATGCCTCCCTTGTTTTGAGTAAATTTTATGCTAATGTTTTCTAAGCAAAGTAGTTTAAGGATTAAGAAAAAATTCTACTCACAAGCAAAAAGGCTTGTGAGAGAAATGTGAAATATAACTTCCCACATTAAGTAATAATTTATCTTTTGTTTAGCTTTGTGTAACACTTCCTGTTTAGGATTTAACAGAAATGTGGCAAAATCTAAATGTCAGCCTGAAACATCTGACTGACTGCATGAGCACAGAAAATATATGTATACTTTTTGTAAAAATATCAAAAGTCAAAATAAAAAGTATGTACATATTGCATCAAAAATAGACTGCCAGAAATGTATTGTTGGTAGCTTTCAGCCCCTAGAATTAAAAAAAAAAAAAGCTTACCTATCTTAGGGATTAGTAAAGTCTTATAAAACAACTCCGATCCAGTTTGAGATTAAGAGCAAATGGTATTAATGTATTAATGTAAAGGTTACCCAATTTTCCTTTTTGACTTACTAGAATTTAGTGTGCATATTTTGATTTTATTTTGATTATATTTTGGTCATTGTGCGATTTTGCATGTTGTTCAATCCAGGATATTTTTGCCATTTTTTAAACCATAGTGTGTCGCTTGCTCAAGGATGCAAGGTTGACAAGACCACAGCACCCTAAGTATTCTTGTACTTGGGATGTCAATTTGGTATTGTCATTATTTAATTCTTGGCCCCCAAATGCGGCTCTTTGTCTTCGTTAGCTTTTCACTAAGTTAGTGACCCTTTTTTGTCTGGTCTCCTGCAACAGGATTTCAGTTGTTGTGCCCTCCATTATTAATATTATTATTATTGCCATTTATATAGCGCCAACAGATTCCGTAGAGCTTTACAATATTATGAGAGGGGGGATGTAACTATAAATAGGACAATTACAAGAAAACTTACAGGAACAATAGGTTGAAGAGGACCATGCTCAAACGAGCTTACAGTCTATAGGAGGTGGGGTATAAGACACGTTAGGACAGGAAATATCAATGAAAGAGGGTGGGAGTGAAGCAGAGCTGGAGGAGAGAGTAAAGCACTGTCCTATAGGAGAGAGCAAGCGAAAGGTATGCAAGGTAGAGGTTTCTTAAACAATTGAAGACTAGGGGAGAGTATGATAGGGGTAGGCAGGCTATTCCATAGGAAAGGAGCCACCCGCAAGAAGTCCTGCAAGTGCGAGTTGGCCGTACGTGTGCGAGCAGCGGTCAGGAGGTGGTCATGGGCAAAACGGGGGGAACGAGGAGGGGCAAACCTATGGATCTGTGAAGAGATATAAGAGGGGCTAGAATTGTTCAGTGCTTTAAATGTATGGGTTAGCATGTTGAGTTGACTCCTATAGGATACAGGGAGTCAATGTAAGGACTGACTAGAGAGGAAAATCAGTCTGGCGGCGGCATTCTTTACAGATTTAGCAGAGCAATATGGCTTTTGGGGAGACTAATCAGGAGAGGGTTACAATAATCCATGCGGAAAATTACTAGAGCATGGACAACCTCCTTGGTAGCATCTTGTGTAAGAAAGGGGCGGATGCGGGCTATGTTTTTAAGTTAGAATCTACAGGATTTGGCAACAAACTGGATGTAAGACTCAAAGGTGAAGCAAGAGTCAAGTATGATGCCAAGACAACGTGCTTGCAAGGATGGACTTATGTGGATATCACTGACTTGAAGGGAGAGCTAGAGAGGAGGATCAGTATTAGGAGGAGGAAAGATAAGGAGTTCAGTTTTAGAGAGATTGACTTTGAGAAAGCGCAAGGACATCCAGTCAGAAATGGAAGAAAGGCCAGCAGTGACACGTTGCAGGACGGCAGGGGAGAGGTCCATGGAGGAAAGGTATTTCTGAGTGTCATTAGGGTACAGGTGGTAGTGGAATCCAAAAGAGGCAATAAGTTTGCCAAGAGAGGCAGTATAAAGAGAAAATAGAAGGGGACCAAGGACAGAGCCTTGGGGGACTCCAACCGAGACAGGACAAGGGGAGGAGGTATGCTTGGGAAAGGAGACACTGAATGAGCTTTGGGAGAGATAAGAGGAAAACCATGAGAGGACAGAGTCACAGAGATCGAGCAATTGAAGAGTTTGAAGGAGGAGAGAATGATCAACGATGTCAAAGGCAGCAGAGAGGTCAAGATGAATTAATATGGAGTAGTGACCTTTGGATTTAGCTGTGATTAGGTCACTAGTAACTTTGATAAGAGCAGTCTCAGTGGAGTGGAGAGGGAGGAAGCCAGACTGAAGAGGGTCAAGGAGAGAGTTGGAATTGAGGAAGTGAGACACATGGGTAAAGACAAGGGAGCATGAACTAATGCTTGCTTCTTAACTACAGAAAGTGTTACTTTCAATATCTCCAGGCGTACCGAGTCATCTATTTGATCCATTTTTGCTCGCCTTTTCCAGTTAAACTTTCGTTCTACCCAGTGGCCTGTCTTTCAGAGTACGAATGATGGACCTCTTCTCTGCATCGCCCATCTAATTTACAGTTTCTTTTTGCTCTGGCCTCCATTTCATCCTGTCTCTTCACCTACCTAAGCACAATGGGTGAAATAAGTTATGTATCAAGTGGGAATAGATGTCCCATCATTTGGTGCTCACTCTGCCAGGGAAGCCTCAGCACCCAAGATGTTCTCAGGTGGAGGCCATGTAGAAAACATTATGTACTCAATAGTTTGGTCCAGAGTACATATTTGAGTTCTGTCAAGTTTTCTGTTCCATAGTTGCTCAGCTTTAAACTTGCACACTATGAACCTCGTGTCTTCGAATAAAATTACATGATTTTGCTTCTCTATGACTATAAAATAATGACTTTCCATCATAGAATAACAAAATCATGTAATTATATGATGATACCTAGCATAGCGCACCTGATGCATATTATTGTATTTTTCTTTAACTGACTTTATTTTATTTAATTAACCTTTTTACTTTTTTTTCTTATTTCATTACACACAGTGAAGTTTTTAACATTTCAGTCATGTGTTTACTCCTAATGTGATGATGTTTATAACTCTCCTGTGTTACTATTTATAACTATTTAGCTGATGGGTTGTACAATAGTGCTGTACACTACTTAGCAATATGGGATTGCTTGGATGTATATAGACAGTGCTTAAGCCAGGTTACAGTTTAAAGGAGCACTATAGGGTCAGGAACACAAACATGTATTCCTGACCCTATAGAGTTAAACCCACTATCTAGCCCCCTTGGCCCCCTTTGCCTCCCTAAAGATAGTAAAATCTTACTTGTATTCAAGTCTGAAGCTTCTGCCTCTGCCTGTGAACTTCCTCTGACCTCTGACATCATAAGAAGTAGTGGCCTGGTCCAATCACAATGCTTCCCCATAGGATTGGCTGAGACTGACAAGGAGGCAGATCAGGGGCAGAGCCAGCACAATTCAAACACAAGCCTGGTCAATCAGCATCTCCACATAGAGATGAATTGAATCAATTAATCTCTATGAGGAAAGTTCAGTGTCTGCATGCGGGGGGAGGAGATACTGAATGTTTGGATGCATTTTAGGCAGCCATGACCCAGGAAGGATCTCTAACAGCCATCTGAGGAGTGGCCAGTGAAGTTACCACTAGGTTGTAATGTAAACACTGCATTTTCTCTGAAAAGACAGTGTTTACAGCAAAAAGCCTAAAGGTAATGATTCTACTCACCAGAACAAATTCAATAAGCTGTAGTTGTTCTGGTGACTATAGTGTCCCTTTAACTCTCATTTTCATTTAATTCATCTTACTCACCCGAACTCTCTGTCATTCAGCCTCATTCTGGTGAATTTTTGCCATTGGTCTCAGAAATGTGTTACCTTAATAATTTCTTGTTAGTGTCTTCAACATTGTCTCAATAAAAGTCCATGTACATATTTAAAGATTGACTGCATATATATATTTTTAAATAGAATGGTTATAGTTCTTGAGAAGACCTGCTTACTGCTATACATTTTTCTACCCTATACATACATTATTTGCTTGTGAATAATTTTTTTTATTTAGAGTTTTGCAAAGTATTACAATATGTTACAGCAGTAAAAATCTATATGTTGTTATAGAATGCAATATAAACATTTGGAAAACCCAAGTAAATCCATGTTAGATGTAAAATTAATAAGGCATTGCCAGTATTAAAAAAAAAAAAAAGCGGGAGGAAAGGGATGTGCAGTAGTCATCATTCCAAAACCAAAATATACATAAAAGTGAACAAAGCACTTAGTGTAAATTAATAGTGAGTTAACATTCACACTGGATAAATCAACAGTAATTAAAGGAACACTATAGGGTCAGTAACACAAACATATATTGCTAAACCTAGAGTGTTAAAACCAGCATTTAGGTGGCTTGCCCCTCCTTATCCCCCCCTATAATAATAATAATGATAATAATTTGCAGGGCAGGTCCGCTGGCGCCCTGTCCCGATCTACCTCCTTGGTGACATCAGAAATTATGATTTTTAGCTAATCCAATGGTTTTCCATTAAGAAAGCATTGGTTTGGCTGAAATCGGTAAGGAGGCTGGATGGGTGCAAGGCCGAAAGCCAGCTTGGCCAATCAGCACCTCCTAATAGAGATGCATTGAATCAATGCACCGCTAAGGAAAATTCAGCATCTCCATACAGAGCACACTATGCAACATTTCCCCAGGAAGCACCTTTAGCAGCCGTCTGAGGAGTTGCCACTTTAGGTGTCCCTAGAGGGGAATGTAAACACTGCCTTTTCTCTGAAATACACAAATGCTTGCATAGGTCAATATAGTTTGAGCACAGTATCATTCTGAAGCTCATATTCAGTTGTGATAGTGAAATGCATTTATTGGCAGATGAACTGTGACGTTGGAGCACATTTAATTAGAAACCCACAGAATTCCAATCTCAGGTAATTCCAAGTGTGGATTATTCTCTAGTAGTTCCCAATTTGAGTCTCACCTGGCAATCAAGGAACTAAGGCATGAGGGAGAAGCCCCTCACTGCAAGTATTGTTGCTTTTAATCATCCGTACAGA
>OW240917.1:78943237-78979299 GCA_933207985.1 Pelobates cultripes
AGTCTGGAGGAAGAATGGAGAGGCACACACTGCAAGATGCTTGAAGTCCAGTGTGAAGTTTCCACAGTCTGTGTTGATTTGGGGAGCCATGTCATCTGCTGATGTTGGTTCACTGTGTTTCATTAAGTCCAGGGTCAACGCAGCCGTCTACCAGGAGATTTTGGAGCACTTCATGCTTCCTTCCGCAGACGAGCTTTACGGGGATGCTGACTTCATTTTCCAGCAGGACTTGGCACCTGCCCACACTGCCAAAAGCACCAAAGTCTGGTTCAATGAACGTGGGATTACTGTGCTTGATTGGCCAGCAAACTCGCCTGACCTGAACCCCATAGAGAATCTATGGGGCATTGCCAAGAGAAAGATGAGAGACATGAGACTGAACAATGCAGAAGAGCTGAAGGCCACTGTTGAAGCATCCTGGTCTTCCATGACACCTCATCAGTGCCACAGGCTCATAGCTTCAATGCCACGCCGCATTGAGGAAGTAATTGCTGCAAAAGGGGCCCAAACCAAGTACTGAGTCCTTATGCATGCTTATACTTTTCAGAGGTCCGATATTGTTATATGTACACTCCTTGTTTTATTGATTGTATGTAATATTCTAATTTACTGAGATTGTGGATTTGGGGTTTTCATGAGCTGTAAGCCATAATCATCATACTTATGACAAATCACGGCTTGAACTATCTTGCTTTGCATGTAATGCGTCTATCTTTTCCGTTGCATTACTGAAATAAATGAACTTTTGTACGATATTCTAATTTTTCAAGTATCACCTGTATGTACTTGCTCTATGCAAGTTCTGATATTGGTTCTGAGGATAGAGCCCATTGTAGTTAAATACTTTGAAATGTTTTAACCACTTAAGGACGGCGTGCGTGCTATGCCGTCCTTGGGGACCCGACTCTAAACGCCGTGGGGCGGTATAGCTTGTCCCCGCCGTCCTTTCTACTTACCAGGTCGCTGGCGATCCCACGCCGGCGATCCCACACCGGCGATCGCGGTGTGGGGACTCCCCTGGGAGCCAAGAGAGTCCCCCTCCGTTCATTTCAGCCCCCCTGGGCCATGTGATCGCGAGGTCCTCGCGAGAACCTCACGATCACATGGACGGCATAGCTAAGAGGCTATGAGACCAGTCCATTAAATATTAGTGGGGACTAGGGGGATTGTTGGGGGTCCAGCACGGCGAAGAATCCTTTACCCTCACCTCCGCTGATGACTCTGAGGCATTTTTTCGCTCCCTGGGCTTAACAGCTGAATTGCAAATGGTGATAGCACCTCAGGAGATGACACCATTGGAGGCTGAGAATCCAGAAGAAGGCAATTCAAGACAGAACAAGGGACTGTATGGGAGTACAATCTGCAGACTATCTTCTATCGTCAAGTGTTCCAGCATGACAAATAGCCTCTCTGGCTGCCTTACAAAACAGAAAGCCATGCAGAAAGCAATGCATGGTCCTGGTGCCTGCCAAATAGCACAATCAGGTCTAATGATAAGCTCATGCTGTGCTGCCTGAATACAGTTTCCTGGTATTCCCAGATGAGAAAATTTAGGATAAGAACCAGCGCTTATGTATATTAATATACAGGATAATATATCCAAATTGAATTATAACAAGAATTAGCTGCTAGACATTCAAGCAAATGACCTTCCAAACTTGCAAATAGAATATATGAAATACAGAAGAATGTAGCGCTTATGTTTAAAACAATAAGTTATCACCTTATGGTAACATTGAAGAGACGGAAAAACTTGAGCAATCGATGTGTTGAATACCTACAACAACAAATAATCCAATATAGTGTAGATGGTATAATACTGCAATATTATGTTACAATAAATTGGTAAAATTCACTCACTGTCAGGTATAGCATGGCATGTATTTCGTCGCCGGAACCCACTTCCGGGTTCACGGCGCTCAGCCCCGCCCCTTTTTTCTGACGCGGTCCCTCCACGATACTTAGGAAGACCGCGCCAGATTCAAAGGGCTGGATTATTCGCACAGGTGCTGCAGAAAGATCAGCTGCTCTACTTTTGATCCTACCTGCTCCACTTCTAGACCTCGGCTAGTAAAACGGATCCTACCTTCTCCACTTCTTGACCTCGGCTTGTAAACGGATTTCTACCTTCTCCACTCCTAGACCTCGGCTTGTAACACTGAATTCTACCTTCTCCACTCCCAGACCTCGGCTTGTTAAAACGGACTTCCCCACTCTCCACTCCTAGTTCTCAGCTTGTTGAAACGGACTTCTAATTTCTCCTTCATTGGGTGAAGTAACCCTTCCAGTGCCAGAACTGCCTTTTAGTTAAGTAATACTTTTACCAAACAAGCCAATTTCTATTATTTATGTTACACAGTATCTAAAGCTCACTAAAGTGTCACTTTGTCTAATTTCCTCTTATTCATAATGGATTGCTACAAAGCCTTATTTTTCCTTCATGTGTATTTAAAGGTACAGTGACCATTGTTTCATATCAATATAAAAGGAGGTGAAACTTATTGTTGCTGCAATCAGGAATTTCTGCAGTTGAGTTCCAATTAAAGAAGTATTACAAAATAAATATTACAGAATAATCCAGCCTTATTCAATGGAACCAGCAGATATCAACTTTCAAGTTTCTGCCCTAACCAATAGAGTGGATACGATTGCTCAAGGGTTACAGGAACTGCAAATTACAAATGAGAGAATATTAACCTATGTTAGAGACATTCAAGGTCATCTTCCTCATGCCGCTCTTCAATCGGCTGGTGATCCTGCTGTCTGTAATCCAGAAAAATTTTATGGAGATAGAACAAAGTACAGAGAGTTTCTGAATTCTTGCAAACTACTAATAGCTTTAAAATCTAGATCTTATCCCACCGAAAGATCCAAAGTCTGTTCAGTGATCTCTTTTTTAAGAGGTGAACCTATGGCCTGGGCCCATTCCTTTTTGGAAAATGATGATCCCATATTAGATTCATTGGATGAGTTCTTTGAAGCTATGTCTTTATTATATGAAGATCCTTTTAAACAAACTACTGCTGATTTAACCATCAGAACATTACACCAAAAGAATAGACCTGTTGAAGATTATATTGCAGAATTCAAAAGATGGGCTACAGAAACCCAATGGAATGACATTACTTTACGCAATCAATTCCGTCTCGGATTATCTGAAGCTGTGAAAGATGAACTCTCTCGTACAGAACTTCCTCCTACCTTAAATGCATTGATTCAACTGTCCATCAGTATTGATAGACGTCTAAGAGAAAGAAAAGCTGAAAGGGTTCTTACTAATTCTACCTGGAGAAAACCTTTCACTACTCTAAAACTACCTGAAAAAATTCCTCCACAAACTGAACCTATGGAAGTAGGTATAATAAAAAGTCCTCTTACTTCTGAAGAAAGAATAAGAAGGAGACAACTAAACTTATGTATGTATTGTGCTTCGAACGAACATCTAATTTCCGAATGTCCTCTACTGAAACATTCAAAAGGTGGTAAGCTTCATTCATCTACCTCTATATTGAACGTTTTTCAAAAAAGAAAAGCATCTACTTATTTTTCTATATCTCTCATATTACAGTGGGATACAAAAAGAATCGTGACTGAGGCCATCATTGATTCTGGTGCTAATGGAACTTTTCTTGATTTTTCTTTTGTTTCAAAAAATAAAATTCCTTGTGTTCAAAAAACTAACTTTATTCCAATCAGAGTTATTGACGGTTCATTTATATCCTCAGGACCCATCAAAGATGAGACAATCCCTCTAAGAATGATTACCAACAATGTACATTTCGAATTCATTACATTTGATATTATTAAATCTCCACTTTATCCCGTCATTCTAGGAATTAATTGGTTAAAAACCCATGATCCTTTAATTAAGTGGTCTCCCTTCTCCATCTCCTTTGCTTCTGATTTCTGTAAAAAAACGTGCTTACAAAACATTCCTATTCTCCAAACTACTAAAGAACCAGTTATTCCTCCATTCTACTCCGATTTTGCAGATGTCTTTTGTAAAAAAGAAGCGGAAACACTTCCTCCTCATCGGGTATATGATTGCCCAATAGATCTCATACCCGGAGCTCCTATTCCTTATGGTCATATTTATCCTCTCTCTGAAAAGGAGTTAGAAATTTTAAAAGAATATCTTAATGAAAATTTACGCAAAGGGTTCATCAGACCCTCGACCTCCCCAGCTGCTTCTAGTATTTTCTTTGTGAAGAATAAAGACCAAACCATCCGTCCTATTATAGATTACAGAGCCTTAAATAAAATAACTATTAAAAATCGTTATCCTCTTCCACTAATAAATGAATTAATTGAAAGGTTAAGAACTGCAACTATATTCACTAAACTCGACCTTCGAGGCGCATATAACCTCATTAGAATAAAACAGGATGATGAATGGAAAACCGCCTTCCGGACAAGATATGGTCTCTACGAATATCTAGTGATGCCTTTTGGGCTCTGTAATGCCCCTGCAACATTTCAACATTTTATAAATGATATCTTTAGAGATCTTCTGGATATATGTGTTATTATCTACTTAGATGATATCTTAATATATTCTAACAATTTGGATGAACATAGGAAGCATGTTAGATGGGTTCTATCTAGACTGAGAACTCATAAATTATACGCTAAACCAGAAAAATGCCTCTTTGAGGTTACTGAATTCTCTTTTCTAGGATACATTATTTCACCTCATTCTTTGAAGATGGATAATTCCAAAATCAAATGTATTATTAACTGGCCCGCTCCTACTACTACAAAAGAATTACAACGTTTTCTTGGATTTGCAAACTTCTATAGAAAATTTATTAGAAACTATTCGGATGTATCACATCCTCTTAACCTCCTCAACAGTAGTAAACGTCCTTTCAATTGGAAAAAAGATGCACAAACAGCCTTCGACGAATTAAAAAAAAGATTTACAACTGCACCTATTCTACAACTACCTAATCCAACATTCTTATATGTTCTTGAAGTTGATGCATCAGAAGCAGCCATCGGAGCAGTTCTTTCTCAACAAAAGACTCCACAAGATCCACTTCATCCAGTTGCCTTTTTTTCAAGATCCTTGAGCTCTGCTGAAAAAAATTATCCTATTGGTGAAAAAGAATTATTAAGTGTTAAAGCTGCCTTCGAAAATTGGCGTCATCTTCTGGAAGATACAAAACAACCTATAATAGTTTATACTGACCATAAAAATCTTGAATATCTCTATACTAACAAAACCCTTACAGCTAGACAAGTTAGATGGAACCTATTTTTTAACCGATTTAACTTCCAATTAATATACAGACCTGGAACTAGAAATAAAAAGGCTGACGCTCTTTCTCGAATTCCTTCTAAAACTACTACTGATGATTATCCTCCTAACAAAATAATAGGGATCCTCTCTTCTCTTCATGATGACATAAAGAATTTGAATCAGAAGGATCTTGAACTTCCCAAAACACCTATACTAACAAAAAAGGATGGTATATTTTATTTTAAAAATAGAATTTATATTCCTCCCATTCTTAGGAATAAATTACTTAAGATGGTTCATGATTCACCCCTAGCTGGACATCCTGGAATAAAGAAAACACTTGAACTAACTTCACGATATTATTGGTGGCCTCGCCAGGATAGAACCATTGAATTATATGTCAAAACATGTCCTATCTGTCAAAGGTCTAAACCAGAACATAATCAACCTTTTGGATTACTACTTAACTTACCTATTCCAGAAAAACCTTGGCAATCCATTTCTATGGATTTTATCGTTGATCTCCCACCTTCTCAACATTTCACCACTATTCTTGTCGTTGTGGATCGCTTCACAAAAATGTCCCATTTCATTTCCTTAAAAAAATTACCCTCCTCTGTAGAATTGTCTAAGGTCTTTATTGACAATATTGTGAAACTTCATGGTCTTCCTGAAGAAATTATTTCTGATAGGGGGACACAATTTACCTCCAAATTCTGGAAAGAGATGTGTCTCTCCCTTCAAATTCAACGCAAACTCTCTTCCGCTTATCATCCCCAAACTAATGGGCAAACAGAAAGGGTTAATCAATGTTTGGAACAATATCTTCGATGTTATTGTTCATACCTCCAAGATGACTGGACCACATGGTTACCTATGGCCGAATTTTCTTACAATAATACCATCCATTCTAGTACGAAAATGACTCCTTTCTTCTCCAACTATGGGTTTCATCCGTCTTCATTCCCCATCCAAACCATTACTTCATCCAATCCTACTGTTACATCAAAAAACGAATTTATGTCTTCTCTATTTCTCAAATTACGGGAGAATCTTCAACTCGCCCAAAATAACCAGAAAAAGTTTTTTGACAATAATAGAAGAATTCCCCCTCCTTACAAGGTAGGGGATCTTGTCTGGCTCTCTTCAAGGAATATTACCACAAGCCGTCCTTCAAAGAAATTGAGCTCTCTTTTTCTTGGTCCCTTTCAAGTAATTACTATCATTAATGATAACGTTGTTAAACTAAAACTTCCTCCAAGTTTTAAACTTCATCCAGTATTCCATGTCTCCTTGCTTAAACCACACATCCCTGATCCTTTTTATAGAGAAATAGTAACAACTCCTGAACCTATCATTGTCCAAGGTGAAGAAGAATATGAAATTCACAAAATTTTGGATTCTCGTGTCCACCGTGGCTCCTTACAATACCTTGTTAGATGGAAAGGTTATGGAGTTGATGAAGACACTTGGGAAGATTCATCTAATGTACATGCTAGGAGGTTAGTTACTGCCTTTCACAAACGCTACCCCTCCAAACCGAAATAGTGCACCCAGAGGATGCCCCATGAGAAGGGGGTACTGTCAGGTATAGCATGGCATGTATTTCGTCGCCGGAACCCACTTCCGGGTTCACGGCGCTCAGCCCCGCCCTTTTTTCTGACGCGGTCCCTCCACGATACTTAGGAAGACCGCGCCAGATTCAAAGGGCTGGATTATTCGCACAGGTGCTGCAGAAAGATCAGCTGCTCTACTTTTGATCCTACCTGCTCCACTTCTAGACCTCGGCTAGTAAAACGGATCCTACCTTCTCCACTTCTTGACCTCGGCTTGTAAACGGATTTCTACCTTCTCCACTCCTAGACCTCGGCTTGTAACACTGAATTCTACCTTCTCCACTCCCAGACCTCGGCTTGTTAAAACGGACTTCCCCACTCTCCACTCCTAGTTCTCAGCTTGTTGAAACGGACTTCTAATTTCTCCTTCATTGGGTGAAGTAACCCTTCCAGTGCCAGAACTGCCTTTTAGTTAAGTAATACTTTTACCAAACAAGCCAATTTCTATTATTTATGTTACACAGTATCTAAAGCTCACTAAAGTGTCACTTTGTCTAATTTCCTCTTATTCATAATGGATTGCTACAAAGCCTAATTTTTCCTTCATGTGTATTTAAAGGTACAGTGACCATTGTTTCATATCAATATAAAAGGAGGTGAAACTTATTGTTGCTGCAATCAGGAATTTCTGCAGTTGAGTTCCAATTAAAGAAGTATTACAAAATAAATATTACACTCACAAACAGGGAGCTATAGACCTAGCTCCGGTTAAAATAGCATGCGGATCCGTTTAGGCGATCCTCCCCTATTATAAAGATGGAATGTATCTTGTCCTGGGGGATAAGCAGAAACGGAAAACGATTGCGCAGTATCGTTGGTGTATAATCAAATAATATAATAAAAATTCCCAAGTGGGTACTCACAAGGTTGGAGTCAAACCTATGACTCAATTGACACACTCTGTGCAGTTTGGGACTGCACTCCCATCTGTAATGAGTAAATCCAGGGGTCCAAAAACTTCAATTTATTAAAACAATAAAAATAACATGTAGCAATATGCTTTTAAATAAAAAAACGAATAAAGTGCAACAATGTGCTTAGTACCAGAACGCGTTTCGCCACTTCAGCGTGGCTTTCTCAACTGGATAAGAAGAAGGATCCCCTGGTTCTTAAAACACATTTAAATACCTTATGGTTGGCGGGTAATTTACACCTGCGTGCCGCAACACGTTACTACCACCTGCAGGTAGAACGTGTGCGGTCCAAGCCTCCCTTTCGTATCACTCACGGGAGGATTCCATCAGACTGCCTGCGGCTAATAAACACATAACCTATTACATTACAATTCTAACGCACATTCGATACATTCAATAATTGAAACATCTTATTAAGTTATACTCCTAACACACATCTAATACATCCAATGATTGAAACACTTAACTGCTGCAATAGTCATGATCTCTTCTTTTCTGTAGATAGTCCCTAATAGCAAATATCCCAAGAAAAGTACATAATGTGATTTTCTTCATATGATAGAATCCAATTCAGTTCCTCTGTATACAATCCTTCATAGCAGATATCCAAAGGAGAGTTCATTATCTGTTTTACTTCATAATATAGGAGTAGAGTTCCATTTCATATTGTCCATATATATGCCTCACATATTAATCCATGGATCATAAAAAAAAAAAAAAAAAGGAACAAAACTATAAGAAGTGACACAACTCAAAATCAGAATTTAAACCATATGGAATTAATGTATTTAATTTGTAAATCCATTCCATTTCTAACTTTCCTAATTCTTTAATTGAGTCACCCCCTCTCCAATTCTTATTTAATTTTCTAATTCCCATAAATTTTAAACCCTCCGGCTTCTGGTCATGACATTTTTTAAAATGATATGACACACTGTGTTGCTCAAATCCTGTCTGGATTTTATATATATGCTCACGGATTCTTATATGTAAGGGCCTAGTGGTCCTACCCACATATTTAAGACCACATGGGCATACCAACAGATAAATTAAATTCTTTGTGTAACAGGTCATAAATTGTTTTATGGGTATAGTAGTGTTTTCATTTAAACTTATATCTTTAATAACCCTTCTGGTACATCCTGACTTTCTACACGCTGCACACTGGCCACATCCGTAAAAACCTTTCTCATCTTTGAATAAAGTTGATGTCTGTTTTTTTTCTTTTATAAAGCTCTTCACAAGTGTGTTTTTGAGATTTCTTGCACCTCTATATACCATTCTCGGTTTTATAGGTAGAATTTGTTTCAGAGCTGGATCCTGAAGTAAGATGGGCCAATATTTATTTATAATTCTCCGTACTTGGTAATTACTTGTATTGTAATTACAGATAAACGGGATATCCTGTTTATTGTTATCTGCTTTATTTTTATAGGATAGTAACTCTTTCCTTTCTCTATCCTTAATCTCCAATCTAGAGGTTTCCAGTCTATTGGCATCATACCCTTTGGCCAGGAAATCAGTCTTAATTCGTGTGGACTGATCCTCATAATTTATTAAATCGCTACAATTCCTTTGAATCCTAAGGAATTGTCCTTTAGGCGCATTCTCTAACCACGGGGTATGGTGGCAACTAATTTTCTCGATAAAACTATTACAATCTACCTTTTTAAAATGGTTCTTTGTTTTAATTTTTCCTCCTTCAATAAAAATATCCAAATCTAAAAACGTGACTATTTCTTTACTGAATGTGCTTGTCAGTTTAATACCCCAATCATTATTATTCAAAAAAGTTAAAAACTCTGTAAGGCCCCCTTCTTCACCCTTCCATATAAAAATAATATCATCTATATAACGGCCATAGAAGACCAAGCTCTCCCCCCAGCCATGCCCATCATAGACAAACGAGTCTTCCCAAAAGGCCATAAACAGATTGGCGTAGCTGGGGGCAAACTTGGTCCCCATGGCCGTCCCGTTAATCTGTAGGAAATAATTGTCATTATACCAGAAAAAATTATTCTTTAATATAAGTCCTATTCCTTCAACAATATATTCAACTTGCTTTAATGGGAGCTCATTAGATTGGATCAAAAAATGTTCCGCCACTTTACACCCATAAATATGGGGTATATTACTATATAAGGCGGCAACATCACACGTTACTAAAATGCACTCAGAGTCCCACACAACTCCTTCTAAAAGATTTAAAACTGAAATGGTATCTTTGATATGTGATTTAGTTTTAAACACCAAAGGTTGTAATAAAACATCTATATATTGGGAAAGTTTACTTGAAATGGAATCAATTCCGGCTATAATAGGTCTCCCCGGGGGTCTATTCATATCCTTATGTACTTTTGGTAAAAAATAAAAAACTGGGGTTTTAGGAAATTTAATATTTAAAAATTGAAATTCTTTAAGACTTAAAATCCCTTCATTAAAACCTTTCTCAAAAAATTTTAAAAAAACCTTGTTTATCTCATCACTAGGGTTTTTATTTAACTTTTGGTAAGTATTCGAGTCTTTCAAAATATTTTCTGCTTCCGTATTGTAAAATGATTTAGACATCAAAACTATACCCCCTCCTTTATCAGCTGGCTTTATAATTAAATCATCGTCTGTCTGTAATTCTTTCAAAGCTTTCTTTTCCATTGATGTCAGATTATTCTTAAATTTATCTTTTGGGGTCATCTGATTTATTTCTGCCATGACCATAGTTTCGAATGTTCTCATTTTGTCCGATATCATATGTTTTGGATAAAATGTAGATTTATTCTTTAATGTCGTGTGTTTAAATTCGCATACTTCTGTAGTGTGTGTCTCTTGATATTGATGATCCATAGCTGGTGTATCTTTTAAAAAAAATCTTCTGGTATTCCCAGATGTTGGACATCAGGGAACAAAATTGTGATGGTGGGAGAGGAACCTAAAATAGGGACTGTCTCTCTGAAAGTGAGATAGTTGAAAGACCTGATGTCAATATATGCCACTGTTATTTTTATTTTCCTTCTTCAATCGAGGCAAAAAATCCCAAATCTTGTGCTATTAGCCAGTACACCAATGCAAGCCTGGACAGTGCATGACATACTCACCAGAGGTGGATTTCTATATGCCAGCACTACATTTTTCCTCACCAATGATTACTGTCCAGTGAAAATTTTGTGTCCTGCTTTAATCATATATACAATTTTTTTTTTAAATGCTGTTGTTTTTAATTTATGTATGTTTCATTATTCTTTCCTATGTTAGTATTTCAATGTTTTTCATCATTAATTTCTATACCAGTCTTTCAGGTTTTTTTTCCAATACTCACCCACTTACATGAGTATTGGAAAAAAAACCAGCCACTTACATGAGTATTGGAAAAAAAACCTGAAAGACTGGCATTTTTGTATAGCTCAATCGGGTTTGGTGATAGGGACGTGTGTCCGTGATTGTATGTGAGTCAATGTGTGATCACATGTCTATGTAGGTATGTCACTGATTATGTATATGAGGGAACAAAAAAGGGTAAGAGCGTTCCGAAACAGACTAAAGGTAAGGGAAGGTTGAGGTAAGACGGTATAAAGGATTAAGAGAAACACAAGGTTGATAGGGGGAATTAGTAGAAACACATACAAAGGGTCAGGAAATACACACAAAGGGATCAAGAGTACGGAGCAGAACACAGAAGTATAACACCAGGGTGAGGGGTTTCCAACTTACATATCTGTCTCTGGTGACAAGTGCCGAAGTATGTCTCTGAGCTCTAGGTTCCTAGGCAGTGATGGTGCGAGCATATATAGAATAAAAAATTTGCCTGAGAGGCACTACGGATTAGTTAGGATGAATAGCTCCCCAAACTGCCCTTTGTTATGGCCATTAAGGCAGCCCTGCGAGGTAATTCATTATCTACTTAAATATTATATTATTAAATATTATATTATTTGTTTAAGAAAGTAACTTATAACATAAAACAACTCACAGATGGACAGTTATAAAATTAGTGTGGATAAAAATGGGATTGTCTTAAATCTTAAAACAGCGGCTTCTACAAACAATATGAATGTGTACATACAATGCCTTTCATTTTTTTCAGGAATGCAAAGATTTGTTGATTCACACAATATTATTATTATTTTTGCAGATATTACTGATAATGCTTAAAATAAAATAGAACATTCAAATGATCTTCAAAGTTATTAAACACATCAATACTACTTACTGTGAGTCTTGCCTATCAAACACATGCAAATATTGGTTATATGCATCATCATTTAGACTTTTTCAGTTTGTATTTTAATCTAAAACATTCATAACATTGCCTTGGCAACAAAACATCATGTGATCTTCCTATTGTGTAATTCTACTGGAATCATATTATGCTTTAGACATGTGTTTCCTCATAAGGAAGCATGCTATACCACCCATTTATTGCATAATAGAAATTAGAAACAAAGTATTAAAAAGAAAATGTAATCCTCACATGCCTATCACATAAAACAATTAGATATGGCTAAATGGTAGAAGTCTATTTGTAATAGACCTCTTTTCTTTTTATATGGCTATAGTATACAAATTTGATTACTTGGAAAGCCCTGTTTTGTCCCTTCTCTAAGTTAGCTAGACAGAAGGGGCTCTGGGACACGTGACTGCCACCATCAAGGTTATAAAAGGGGATTAGTGCATCAATTTTAGGGGGTATAAAAAAATCTGAAACTATATATGTAAGGAGAGCATAGATTTCTCTTAAATAATACACAAAATAAAAACTTGAAAATAGCAATTATATTAAAAATAGCAAAATAAAATCCATTATGCAATGTAAATTATTACAGTTACTCCCACATACATGTATATTGCATTACAAACTCCTAAGTGACCATAACATCAAAATACGTCTTCTCTCTTGAACAAGCCACCAAGAAACTAGATATAAATTGTTACCCACACAGGGAGTCTACTGTTATAATATCGGATTGTAATTTTAATTAGATTCTCCATATAGTTAATGCACCTTTATATAGTCACTCTTTTTCTGGTAACTATATATAATAGTTAGCCATCCAGTGGTAGCAGCACTTACAAGCCTCCAGACTCCAATTATCCAGTAGTAATTGATCAGATCTAAAAATTCCAATGGGGACTGAACAATCATGGAACTATACTGCCATTACTGATCACTTCAATAGATAAAAAAATGTTTAAGTCGACAGTCATGCAAATATTCCGATTTTAAATGATAGTCATTTAGAGCAACATTTGTTGAATACCTGGAAAAGTCTTCTACTGCCTTGCTTGCATTATACACGTTGGACGCACTAAAAAATTAACAAAAACATAAGATATTTAGTTTTATATTGTTTTTTTTTTCCAATTAAACTATACTGGTCCATGTCTGTAGTGACTGCAGCATGGAAGGCATTGAACATGAGAGGAGAAATGGTAGTAAATGTGAGGCAGTACTCAGTACTTATCATTAGAAGGAAAGAATGCATGTAGGCTAATAGATCTGTGGGTTTCTGGGGCCACATAATATATTTTGTCCCTATTCTACTACACAAGAAGAAAGATTTTCTCCTACCCAGGTCAACACCTTACCTCTCATTCATTAAGCAATGGAAATGGATACACCTTCATTCTAAAAGCACAGCACAATATATATTTTTTTTGCTGATAATTCACAATTTAGGGCCATTTTTTTTAAATTCAGTTACTTATTCACAAATCAAACCCCCTTGTATGGTTGGATACTGCTAAATACTTGGCTAAATCCTCATTAATGTAACACAACATTTACAATGCATTTGTCAACCAGTATTTCCAGTCGAAAAATACAAAGATCCAACACAACTCATAATCCCAATCTAAGTAAAAATTAAGCGTACCAAAAAAGGATATTCTCACTTTGTGTAGCATCAACATTGACCTGATTTTTATGACTGTGTGATATCTGACTAATTGCTACATTCAAAACTAAACAAGTAAAAACCTGTTAACAATGTGGTATTCAAGTGAATGCTAAATGTGTCAACAATAATTACTTTAGGACATGCATTTTATCAATGTATGTGTAACTCTATTTAGACATGCTTAAAGGGACACTATAGTGTCAGGAAAACCACTTGGTTTTCCTGACACTATAGTACCCTGAGGGTGCCCCCCCTGTCCGGAAGACAGCCACTAGAGGCTTGTTTAACCCCAGATGTAAACATAGCATTTTCTCAGAAACTGCTATGTTTACATCAGGCAGGGTTAACCCTAGAGGGACCTGACACCCAGACCACGTCATTGAGCTGAAGTGGTCTGGGTGACTATAGTGTCACTTTAAGACTTGATAAAAAAAAGTGTCCCTCTAAACACACATATTAGCTTAATAAAAGAGATAATGTGTGATACTGTAACATATTATTTTACATCTGCATTAGGAAGCATGCACTTTGTGTTTTCTTTTTTTTTTTTACAACATATATTTTTCCATTCACAGTTAATCTCTAGAAAAGTTATTTTATCTTTAATCTTTTTCTACTACAACATACTTGGAAAGAAGTGACAGTTTACTTATTTCTATTTAGATAACTTGCTAGGAACACAGGAACATTATCTGTTATTGGAATTTAGGTTACTCATTCATCCTGCTGCATTTGTTTCATTGTACATTTAGGAAATATCAAACCATGTCTGATCATGTATTGGTAACTTGCATGAAAATTATTCATAGGACAATATTGTATAAATGGTAACATTTGTATTATTTTTTTCTAATATTTTCTTAAATAGTTGCATCAAACTGAAAATGAATCTGAAACAATGTGTTATGGAATTATTAGTTAAGCATTTATGAAATATATAAAAATAATTATTAAAAATGTCCCTTAACTAGTTACTAGGTCATTCATCAGAATTTAATGATAACCTTGATATAAGCAAGATGGACCCCTTTCTTTTCCCATAGCACATGTTGAGAGTGGGATAATTAAAAAGTGTAATTTCACTGCTCTGTGATATAAGGGAGTAGAACTCATTTCTATCATTAGCCATTAATTCCTACTAATGCGTTTTCTTTTTGCTGTAAGAAAGGTATCTGCAAGATTGTGAACTCCCAGTCAGACATGCAAAGTAAACCATCCTTTGGCAATTGTGTGGACCTACTTGCAGACTGTTGTAGCAAAAACTATGTTAAAAGTAGACATGTGCAGGGCAAAAAAAACAGTTGTTCAGAACCACTTTTGCAAAAAGTATTTTTTTCTTCAGGTCTGCAGGAATTTGTTAATACTGTTGTTTCGCTCAGCCTAATTTTAGTACCGAAAATTTTTTTCAAGAAGGTCATTCGGGCAGCAAAAACAGAAAAGAGCAGGACAAATACTGCCTATAGCAGTGCTGGCCTACACAAATCGCTACAATATTGCCTGATATAATGGCTATGCAATATCAGGCATTTTGAACTACCAATTTTAAATTGTCAAAATTAGATTATTATTATATACCTGGATAAAAAAAATAAGAAGTGAGAGAACTTTTATGATGATTGATTGTAACGTTTTCCTTGTGCTATCTTGTATTAATGAACAATTAATAGCAGGACTAATTTCTAGTTCAAACTAAGGGATTTATCCAAAAAGGTAAGGAAAAAGTCAGTGTGTATGTTGACCACCCACTCACATATATATATATAGTAAAATAAATAAAAAATATAAAACTATGTCTAGGGCACCCAAATCACACTATTAACCTGGTAAAAGCCCAGCTCTTCCTTCTCTGTCTTTGTGGAATAAGTATACAATCAACCAAGTGGAGGTCGCACCTTCCTCTAATCCCTGGGTTGTGGATGGAGGGCAATGAAATTATAAGGCTAGGGGGTCCCCAAACTACCTAGCCCAGTAATAACAGGGCCATTGGCTGCAGTATCCCAGTGTCATAATACATAAAGAGCCAGAGCGTACCAATTCCTAATGTTCCTTAATACTGATACTCTCCCTCCTATTTTACACAAATAGAACCTGGGGACAATCCGTCATCTAGTCCTCAATATTTAAATATTAGGTTTAGAGTCATCCAAACTCCTCTCTTTCAATAGGAAAATTCATCCTTGAGATGGTGAGCAATGCTAGGAAATCAGCCCACTAGCTGTGAATTTTTAAAAGTCACATAAAAAAAAATTCTAATTTCTATATGTTCGTCACTAAAAACAACATTTTGCAGGGCAGACTCGAGAAAACTCTTTAATAAATGTGGTGTTGTTTGTACACAACTAGTACAGCAAAATGAAAACATGTTAAAAGGAATACGTGTTAAAAAGATTAATCTTTCCGATTCAGATTAATCTGTTCTAATTTTTGGGAATATGTTATATACATAGGGTTTTCACACAGAAATGTACAACATACTAATGTTGTGTGTGTCAGCATTTGGTGGCACGCAATTTACTTTGAATTCAATCACATGCTAGGAAATGCAGGGTAAGGAACTGATACTGTTTCTGGAGCCATTATAATACAAAATGCATATTTGCATGTCACAGCAATTCTAAACACATGCTGGACTAGGAGTGTCACTTCTCTAGGACCAATTGTCCTCTATGGAAAGTTTTTTTTTTCATTTTACTGTTCTGGCTAGGCACACTGTATGAAGGAGTTAACAATGTAATACGATTTGTATTTTAGTATTATTTTTTTATTTATAGGGTTGTTGGGAGGGTCTATTTTATATTTTTGTGTGGTTTTATCGTTGCAATATTTTTATAGATAAACAAGTTCACAGCAAAGCAACAAATTAAAAACAGAATAAATCATTTAAATTTATATTGTATAGCACCATTATTGGAAACAATATACAAAACCAGTGGAAGAGGCAAAAGAGCATTTAAAGGACAGGACAATTATGGCTGTCACTCGAAATGTATTTCTCATCTTCATTTGCGATTTTTCATAAGAATGAGTTCTAGTGATATAATAAGAATGATGTTATTTTTTGTTGAGATCTAGATCTATTCTAGATGGACCTCTTATAGAGACATCCCTATTCTACAAAATATCCATAATAAGCAAGCACATGGTGACTTGCCAGAAGAAATTAGTTGTAGAAATTTTACGTTTGAAATTAAATAAAATAAAACTAAAGATTTTTTGATTAAAGAAATGTATTAATGTATTAAAGAGAATGCATGTGTGTATGATATATATATATATATATATATATATAGGGAGTAGTACAAAGTCACCGCGGTTGGCCTTGACTCCAAAATATATTTGAAAATGAAACCAAGAGGGCTGCACTCACCTGAACACGCATACATCATAAGGATGCTGCTGGGGCCAATTCATTCAACATACAATATCCAGCGCACTCAGTCACTAAAACAAACTTAAAGCTCAAATAATTTTTTATTTTTTTAATCACCTGATGGACAAAAATAATGGGGATTTAATTACAGTATATGTTCATACATTACATAAGCCGGCCACAATGCCTAAGTGTGCCATCTTTATCAGGTCCTATAATAGCAACGTCCTGCTCTTATGAGATTAAAGGGACACAATAGGAACCGAGACCCTCTTCAGCTCATTGAAGTGGTCTGGGTGCAATGTCCCAGTTGACTTAACCTTGCAGTGGTAATTATGACCAGTTTTTGTTTTTTTAAAGAATACTTTCTCACAGTTAGTCCACTATAATTTGTAGACAACTAGTGCACCTAGTGCACCTGAAGTAATCCATGTGAAAATGAATAAATCTGTTTAATAAATTAATCTATTTGCTCTAAATGTTTCCTATATACATATATATATATATATATATATATATATATATATATATATATATATATATATATATATATATATATATATATGTATATATGTATATATATATATATATATATATACTTAACAAAATTATAAATGCAACACTTTTGTTTTTGCCCCCACTTTTCATGAGCTGAACTCAAAGACCTAAGACTTTTTCTATGTAAACAAAAGGCCTATTTCTCTCATATATTGTTCACTAATCTGTCTAAATCTGTGTTAGTAAACACTTCTCCTTTGCCGAGATAATCCATCCACCTCACAGGTGTGGCATATCAAGATGCTGATTAGACAGCATGATTATTGCAAAGGTGTGCCTTAGGCTGACCACAATAAAAGACCACTCTAAAATATGCAGTTTTATCACACAGCACAATGCCACAGATATTGCAAGTTTTGAGGGAGCGTGCAATTGTCATGTTGACTCAAAGAATGTCCACCAGAGCTATTGCCCGTGAATTGAATGTTTATTTCTCTACCATAAGCCATCTCCAAAGGCGTTTCAGAGAATTGGACAGTACATTGAACCAGCCTCACAACCGCAGACCATGTCCATAAACACACCAGCCCAGGACCTCCATATCTATCATCTTCACCTCCAAGATCAGTGTGGTAGACAGTGTGTATGGTGTCATGTGGGTGAGCGGTTTGCTGATGTCAACATTGTGGATCGAGTAGCCCATGGTGGTGGTGGGGTTATGGTATGGGCAGGCATATGTTATGGACAACGAACACAGGTGCATTTTATTAAAGTCATTTTGAATGCACAGAGATAACGTGACGAGATCTTGAGGCTCATTGTTGTGCCATTCATCCACTTCCATCACCTCATGGTGTAGCATGATAATGCACGGCCCCATGTTGCAAGGATCTGTACACAATTCCTGGAAGCTAAAAACATCCCAGTTCTTGCATGGCCAGCATACTCACTGAACAGGTCACCATTGAGCATGTTTGGCATGCTTTGGATCAGTGTATACGACAGCGTGTTCCAGGTCCTGCCAATATCCAGCAACTTCGCACAGCCATTGAAGAGAAGTGGACCAACATTACACAGGCCACAATCAACAACCTGATCAACTCTATGTGAAGGAGAAATGTTGCACTGCGTGAGGCAAATGATGGTCACACCAGATACTGATTGGTTTTCTGACCCCCTCGGACTCTCCCAGACCCTCCCAATACAGTAAAACTGCACATTTTAGAGTGGCCTTTTATTGTGGCCAGCCTAAGGCACACCTGTGCAATAATCATGCTGTCAAATTAACATATTGATGTGCCCCACCTGTGAGGTGGATGTAATATCTCAGCAAAGGAGAAATGCTCACTAACACAGATTTAGACAGATTTGTGAACAATATTTGAGAGAAATAGGCCTTTTGTGTACACAGAAAAAGTCTTAGATCTTTGAGTTCAGCTTATGAAAAATGTGTTGCATTTATAATTTTGTTCAGTGTATACACATATATATAGATATGTTTTTCTTGCATGTCAGTAAAAAAACCTCTACATTAAATTTTATACATGTCACATAAGCTTGCTTCCATACACAGATATCATGACTATTTGAAGTGAAGCAAAACTATGAAAACTTGATCACCAGTGAAAGATATTGTGATCCAGATGAGAAAAGTGAATGACTAATGTTGATCTTTAAGCAGAACAATCAGATAAAACCAATTCCATTAAGAGGACGGGATGGATAACAAAGGAGGACACATTTTTCCTCCAAGAAATTATAAACAAACATGTGAAGAAGAGATACTTAGACCAACTCTTGATAATGATTTGATTGATTGCAAACACACAACTATCCCTTTGAGCTCAAGTAGAATCCACTAAAAATTATACACTTGAAAACCGTTTGTTCTTTGGGATAAGCTTCTAACTTCATATTTTTTTAAATATTATGATTACACATTCATGTAGCAGTAAAAAAAAAAATATCTGTTGATCGGCCACAGTCAGAAAGTTTTATTTTCTACATCACTAACTCAAATGAAAGAAGAAAAGTTGAATTATATTAATATAGTGTGATAAATATCTTGTTAAAAGAAATGCTATACATAGCTGCAGTTGTGCTCAAAAGTTTGCAAACCTTTTGAGAATTGGTAATATATGTACCATTTTTAAAGAAAACATAAGTGAGCCGGCAAAACACATTTCTTTTATTTCTTATGGGATTCATATTCAACTGTAGGTTATAACAGAATGGCACAATAATAAAACAAAACATGGCAACAAAGACAAAAATGAAATGACGCCTGTTCAAAAGTCTGCATACCCTTAGTTCTTAACACTGTGTACTGCCCACTTTAGCATCACACACAGCCATCAGTCTTTTGCAATAGTCGTCTATGATGCCACTAATTCTTGCAGGTGGTATAGCTGCCCATTCGTCTTGGCAAAATGCCTTCAGGTCATGCAAAGTCTTTTCGTCGTCTTGCATGAACTGCAAATTTGAGATCTCCCCAGAGTGGCTCCATGATATTAAGGTCAGGAGACTTTGATGGCCACTCCAGAAACTTCACCTTCTTCTGCTGTAACCACTTTAGGGTCAATGTGGCCTTGTACTTAGGGCCATTGTCATGCTGGAAAGTCCAATTGCGTCCCCTGCACAGCATTTGTGCATAAAAATGAAAATTGTAAACACAATATGAATGAGACATCTATTAGTATGAACTGTTTAGATTGGAAGTAAATTCATCAACATTCTGAAAGTTGCAGAATTTTACTAATATTGAATTTTATGCAGTGCTGTTTTCTTATATAATTAACAAAGATGGGATTGTTTACATGCTTGCTGCAACCATGTAACTGCCAAGTTGACTGTCACTATGAGTGGAGATTGCCGACAGTTTCTATGTTGGAAATTGTAATGATTAATGACTGATAAAAATCACATACTGAAACTAATGTAATTTCCCATAGAGATCAATAGGAGTTGCTAAATGCTAAGTAGCACCTGGTTTTGATGCTAAATTATAAAATTTACCACCTTCCACTATTTGACTAAGATTATTCTTGTTTCATGTAGGTGTTAAGTGGAAAAGACAAATTATTGACTGAAAACTCTTTGTATTGCAATATTTAAAAAATCCTTCACTCTACATTTAAGGTAATTTAAGAACTAAATATGTCTATAAGCATTATGTACGTAGTTTTCAAGACATGGTAACATTTGGAAAACCAGGAATATGGAAACACAAAGGGACATTTACAGGTGAAATGCACCTGTATTGAGTTAACCTAATAATAGTCTCCTGATGGAGTTGTTCTTCTAATGAATTTTGCAAAAAGGCAAATGTTCAATATTAATGTAATTTATGTAGCGCCAACTTATTCATCAGTGCTTTACAATTATAAAGTTGAGATATTTGACAGCAAGTAATTTGCATACAGAATACAAGAGGTGAAAAAGGCACTGCTCAAACAATCTTACAGTCTATAAGAAGGGGGTAAAGACAAACAAAGTAGTTTGTGGACGAACTGAACAGTGGTGGGAGATGGGCTATGGAGATGAGAGAAGTGATGAGGGCAGTGGAATGAGGATGTCCCTTTATAAAGGGATATAAGCCTGAATTAACCTTCATCTTGTGAGTTTTCTACCACCCCCTACCATCCCTATATTTTGTACTTTATCACACTATGTATCACTTTATTTTACAGATTGTAATATAATACTCATTTTCTACCTTATATAAGGTTTTATTTATTAGCCCTTTCTGTGCAAGTAAGAAGGGGGGTGTGTGTATTTGGAAGCAGATGAAAGTGAATTATAATAGTCTAGTTGGGAAATGATGAGTGCGTGAACAAGTGCCTTAGTTGTATCTTGAGTTAGAAAAGGATGAATGCAGGCATTATTTTTAAGGTGTAAGTTACTGGACTTGCAGACATATTGGATTTGAGGAGAAAAGGTAAGACAAGAGTCAAAAGAAACACCAAGGTAGTGAGCTTAAGGGGTTGGGGTAATAGGTGTTCCTTTGGCTTGCAGGAAGATTGCTGGAGGAAGACTATTAGAGAAGGGAAAGAAGAGTTCAGATTTAGAAAGATTCAGAAGACATGCAGTTAGAGATGGAAGAGAAGCAGCGTGTGATGCATTCCAGAAGAGAAGGGAAGTAGAGGTAAATGTGTGTATCACAAGCATATAAAATGTAAAAGAGATAATAAGGTAACTGAGCCTGTGGGACACTAACCATATCTAGAACAGCAGACAGGACAGAGTTGTAGTATGAGTTAGCTTGAGAGGGACAGGAGAGAGTTGAGAAAGGTTAAGGTAGATACTGGAGAGACAACAAGAACTGATGTAGAGCAAGTGAGCTTAGGTTTTTTAAGGGCCGGAGATAGGGAAGAGTAATTTGTGGAGTGAGGGCACATTGACAGTGCAGATTAGAAGATGGTGGTTAGACAGAGAGAAAGGTGTGCCAGATAAGTTAAAGTCAGAGAAAGTTTGGTCAGTAGTGGTCAGCATCTGCGGAGTCAGTTGTGAACATCATGCATACATTATTCAAAAGTGTTGACCATACAGACTTTTTAGAATTTTTTTAGCTGTTAAAGGACCAGTTTGGGTACAATAACAACATCGTGAAGTTTGAAACTTCAAAATTAAGTAGTAATGGTGCCAGGAGGTCCCTGGCACTGACTCACCTTTAGAGAGGTTAAACCGTGGTGTAACCCTCAAAGTCTGTGTTCAAGTGCAGGATCACTCTGCCCTTCTCCTATCTGAAATATTAGATAAATGAAAGCTCACGCAGCAGGGGCACCACTGATTGGTTCAGAGTACTCAGCTGATGATCTAAGCAAATCAGTAGCACCCTATTCAGAAAAGGTAGGCTTTTTTTGGAGTTTAACCATTCATGAATGCTTTATCCCCTGAAGGTGAGTCAGGGACCTAGTGGCACCTTAACAAAATAATGTTGTGTTCCTTTAATATCTATAAGCGGTTGGTTTATTGACAGGCATGGACAAACATCCTAAGCTAATACCTTCAGGGAGCACACACAATATTCCTTCCAAGGGCACTACATACATCTTTAATTGTATGTTTAATTCAGTTATTTGCTTTACTTCAAGTCAATAAAGGCCAAATATCTTAACCCACATTTTTAGCAAAAATAGCACAGATTTAATTTAGGTTTTAATTGCTTGTCTCATGTTAAGACTATTTCTTCCATAATCACAGTAAAAAATGCATTTAACACACTGTTTTAAAACCCCAGAGAATATTTCACTTGTGTCTGGAAATATAGGTTTCAAAAGTATAATCATTTTCAATATAGAGTTTTATAATATAATTTCCCTAATTACTGTTTCAAAAAAATAATGAAAAAAATAATTTGCCATATGCTGAAAAATAAGGCAAATATACTTAAGGATGGTTGCTAGAATAAGTGTTGCTAAAAAAAAATTCATGTGTTGCACTTTTAGCTGAATTCCAAAAATGTGGATTTCTACTAGTTACACGTTTAGCTAAACAAATAATTCAATAACGGACATTTGATCTTTTTTTTAACTGACATTTGTCCTATTGTAGACATTAGTACACTGGAAAGCAATCATAAATCTTCTAATTATTATTGATGTATTATTCCCATTGCCGCCAGCTGTTTATGATAGATGGGAGTTTTATCTAACAAACAGCTGATTGGTCAACAATTTTGACAAACTATGCATAGAATAAAAGTTATTTTAACTTGTATCCCATATGGGTTAAAAAGATACTATAGTCACCAAAATTACTTTAGCTTAATTAAGCAGTTATGGTGTATAGATCATGTCCCTGCAGTCTCACTACTCAATTCTCTGCCATTTAGGAGATAAATGACTTTGTTTATACCTCCCTTCATGTGCCTTGCATAGCCTTCCTAAACACTTCTGGTAAAGAGTTATCTAATGTTTATACTTCCTGTATTGCAAATATTGTTTAATTTAGAATGTCTTACCTCCTGTGCTGTTAATAGCTTGCTAGACCTTGCAGAAGCCTTATGTGTATGATTAAAGTTCAATTTGCAGACCAGGAAATAGAAACTTAAAGTAAATTACATCTGATTGAAAATGAAACCAGTTTTTTTTTCATACAGGCTGTGTCAGTCACAGCCAGGGAAGGTGTGGCTAGGGCTGTACAAACAGAAACAAAAGTGATTTAACTCCTAAATGGCAGTGAATTGAGCAATGAAACCTCTGAAGCACGATCTATACACTAAAGCGGCTTCATTAAGCCAAAGTTGTTTTAGTGACTATAGTGCTCTTTTAACCTCCAACTGCTTATAGTTTTTCCCACACTACAGATTCAGTGAGCTGATAACTCATTCAAACTGCTCCCTTTCCAACCCATAAACCATATTCTATTCAGGGGTAGGTAATCTTCTGCAATCCAAATTTTGAAGGCCATCTCTCCTCTGATGGTTTGTCAGCATTATGTCTATAAGAGCATTATGGAAGATGTAGTCCTCAACATCTGGAGTGCCGAATGTTAATTACCCCTATTCCCAGCTGTGGACATGGATTCTCTGCTAACACACAATCACTTGTCCCAGAAATGTTATTTACACTGTTGTTGTGCAAAATACTACCCCATTGACTTTGTGCTCTTACCGTCCCCTGCCTTTTTCCTTTCAATGCCCATTCCCACACACATTGTTTTAAAAAATTTGTATACAAAAATATATTTTTTTTAAAACAAAACAAATTAGCACCTATGAACCCCTTAAGGACTGAGCCAAATGTACACGTTGTGATCAAAACAAGATATAAACAAAAAGTAGAATTTGCGCTATATGTCTGTTCAGGCGTAATTCGCCTTTTTCATATTATGTGCACCCACACTTAATATATAAAATTTTATTCAGGGGAAATGGGGCTTTCATTTAACATTAAATATTTAGGTATGAAACATAATTTAATATGAATAAAATATAAAAAAATGGGAAAAAATAAGATTTTTTAAAAACATTTTTAGTTCTACGTGACATTTTACCTGTGAATGTCATAATACTGTTTGCTGTTACTGCAATAAAAGACACATATTTGTATTCAGTGATGTCTGACGTGTAAAACAGTACCCCCTGTGTACAGGTTTTATGGTGTTTTGGGAAGTTACAGGGTTAAATATAGCATGTTACATTTTTCCGTTTTTTCACATTGAAATTCGCCAGATTGGTTACGTTGCCTTTGAGACCGTATGGTAGCCCACGAATGAGAATTACCCCCTTGATAGCATACTATTTGCAAAAGTAGACAACGCAAGGTATTGCAAATGGGGTATGTTCAGTCTTTTTTCGTAGCCACTTGGTCACAAACACTGGCCAAAGTTAGTGTTAATATTTGTTTGTGTGTGAAAAATGCAAAAAACTAATTTGAATGTCAATTTTGGCCAGGGTTTGTGACTATGCTATGCTGTCCATGTGATCATGAGGTCCTCGCAAGGACTTTTTTGACATTGAATGTGGATACAATGTCCACATACAGACATTATTTGTACATTCTGATGGATATTTTTGAAAACTGCTTACCTGTAAATGTCATCAGGCTCCTTACAAATATCCATCAGCAACACTTTTATCTATATATTTTTGTCATGCAAACAGAGAGTGACAGAAAATATATTTGTTCAGTTTAAACTATGAATGTTTATGAATATACATCTATTTTTTCTGTAAAGGATGCACAAATATTTAAGAATTATTTAATTTTTGATTCACATGTTGTTGTATGTATTCTTGACCAGAAGCTAAACACAGTTTATTTAACCTACATGTATGTGCTAGCTTTGCATCTCATGTTTCAAACAAATATCATGCTATTTACAAAAAAAAAAAATATTAAAATATCTTAGCTGTAAAGACGGTAAACAATATTTTTTAGAACCTTGGACCACCTTATTATCATTATTATTATTATTATTATTGGCATTTACATAGCACTAACATATTTCTCAGTGCTTTTTCAATTATAAAAAGGAGATATTTAGGTGAAGAAGGCCCTGCTCATAGGAGCTTACAATCTACGAGGATTTGAGGTAGATAGATAAATATTGTTAGGTGCTTGCCCACAAACCCTACTGGTAATGGGGTCTTACCAGGATTCAAAACTGGTTTACCCTGTTATAAGGCAGTGAACGTTTTCATGAAACTCAGGGTGCTAATTTCTAGATGTTTTGTAGCAAGTTATGTGTGTTTGATCCTAATATACAATTCGATTTTTTTAAGGTTTACTAATGATTTTAAATTGCTATTAAACATTCAGCCTAGCACTATCTCTAAATAGTTGTAAATTACAATAAATTGGTGAAGCTTGAATAACTAATGTTCTCTTCAGCAATTTACTGACATTGAAAATTTGTTTTGCTAGTCAGGCAGTAGATTTACAATGTATCTAAATGTCTCTACTAAATGTATGGTGTAGACAAGCAAATTGGGACAGTATACTTTAGCATTTCCCTTTTCAATAGCATGTTCCGCAGCTTGAGCAACCTAAAAATTTAATCAAGAATGCATTCAAGTTGTTAGTAATTCATAATAAAACAATGAAAAAAGAAATAGAAGACAAAACATCTTTGATTCAATTAAACGTACAAATGCTTAATTAACATAAATGATGAAGATGTCTTATGAGATCTTGTTTACTCAGTGTATCTTTACATTCCATTACTTCTACTCAGATTAAGTAATTCCAACAGACTTTGTTTGTGGGATTTTATATTTGGTTCGGGAACTGAACAGCCGCACGAACCAGAAAACACCCTGGCGCTTGTTAAGCCTAATTGCTACTTTGTAGCAATTTCCACCGCAGTGTTTTAAGCATTCGTCTGGGTGGCCACATTTCCTATGGATGACCATGAGGTGGCGGCCATCATGTTCGCATGAAAACAGGCATCGGTGTTTGGTCGTCGAGTTCATGGAACTATTTTCGGACAGCGAAACTCTCGAACACCGCTGATCTTCCATGATCGCCTGGTTTTGGTTTTATAGCACTTAGGAAGACACTGTCCAGTGGAAACATTCCCATGAATAAGGGGAACAGGCTCCAGGGTAAGACTATTGACTAACGAAAAAAGTACACAATGCTTATCACATTGCAAAAAAAAAAAAAAAATGTGACTAGCGGTGTGTCCTGGAGATATATAGTAGTCTAGAAGGAGTATACGTATATATAAATACAAAGGATTGGGGTATCCCAAAATAGTGTAAAAAAGCTAAAGAGGATAAAAAAGAAAATGTTCCATAAACACTAATCTGTGATTGTCACTAATATAATCTTGAGCAGCAGATGGCTAAATTTGAGCTTTATTGTGTCTGGCTCTTAAAGGCTTCTGCAATGCTATCCTATTATAGTAAATGTAATATATCAATCAGAGATAATAAATAGGACAACCACTTTAAATAATATGAATAAAGAGACCAAAGTATGTACATATATAATATAAAGGCAAATTAAGAGATGTAAGTATATAAATTACATGTAATGTATCACCTCAAAACTTGCCTCTAATAATGCAAATAGTATCATATATCACTAAATGATGCCTAGTAATATGCAATCCTCAGAAAAATATATATATATATAATACAAAATAAGGTATATACATACATACAATCTGATTTAAATTAGATTAGGAGGTATAGAAAGTAGATACCATGATGCTTAGAATGCTCATGACATATCTACTTATACGGTATAGAGTGATTCTAGTAAAGAGAGTAGAGGAGACAGTTTATAGTAAATACTACCGATAGATTTAACAGTCTATATAATTACAGGTCCCTCACTTACACGTACTAATCCTTAAATTTATAGTGAGAGTCAATGGAGCATTGATTCTACCTAAATACAACAGTGAAACAATTCAAGTGGCATACTGTGCTCAATATGTGATATCCGTAAAAGAAAGAAAAGGAAACGCCTGACGCGCGTTCCAGTGCTATGTAATGAAGCACCTTCGTCAGAGGCATAAGACTATTGACTATGTTCGGTAGTTTGTTCATTTTTAAACTACCGAACTAGACCTCCTGCAAGCCCTGATTTTCTGGAACTGTTTTAGGCATGGGACCATGCCTGCGGTCGGTCAAATTATGACTTCCAGGAAATTCCTGAACTCCTGAACCGATCTGGGTGATTTTTGGATATGTTAGTCATCCAGATCAGGGCTATCAGGGGATGTAACTGTGGGAATGTTGTGTGTTTTAAGGTATTTTGGGGGTTTTATAAAATGGTATGTTTTCTGTGCCTGGAGATAATTGAGTGTAATACAGTGCTTACTCAATTATCTCCCAGGCATAGGGGAGGGATTGACCTATTTTGTATGGGAATGTTCTGGACGTGAGAGCAAATGTAATCGTGTATATGATTTTACTGTAGTCTACTCTCAGGTCCAGGGGGGAGTTCCCCTTGCATGGTGACCTGTATATAAGGCCATTAAACAGATTTGCATATAAGGCCATTAAACAGATTTGTTTTACCATTCATGAAGTCTAGGCTCATGTTTGGGGGATTGGAGAGCTATATTCACTCTGAGGATTGCTATAATCACTATACTCCCTTGGATCACAACACTTGCTCTTGTAAGAGCAACCTGTGTTGCTCTCTGGACTAGGAGAGGTCTACCCACTGGAAGCTGGATCCTGGTCTTGGGTCCAAGTTGGGTGAAGGACAGCAAGACCCCAACCAAGCTGCGGTGATTTGTGGGGTTTGTGGTGGTTATGGTGTTCCAGTGTTGTACTTATGGTGCTCGCAAGTACTAGGAAGCAGTGACTGACAGAGGTACCGTGTCGGGGGGCCAGTCGGACATCAATAGATATCAATAGACAGATATCAAATTAAAAAACATAAAAATAAATAAAAGTAATAAAAACACTAATATCCTCCTGCCTCCTCCCACAGTTGTAGGAATCTGGGGTTAAAGAGCCCCAAAAGACCCTCAAAGCCATAGGACTTCCTTGTACCATAATAACATCATTGTGATAAAGCTTTCAGATTGTTCCTTTAACTATCTAATGGTTGAACAGTTTTTGGACTAGCTACACAAACTTACATTTTATTCCTGATTTAGACTTTCTTATAAAATGCATGGAACCGATATATTCTGCGCTTTTTTATGTCTGTGTGGATCCAGCACAAACATTTGCTTTAGCGTTGATTCACTTAAGTAAAAAAAGGTCTCCTGAACTTCAAATGCAATTCAGGGTTCATTTTCTTGAGCAGCTAATTTTCTGTGCAAAGTACATGATTCTTTTGTGAGAACTCCATGAAGAGTTTGTCCCTGACTTTTGGTCAAAAATGAATGAATTCTGCTAGTGTAACACTGTTGCTAAGCATTGTAAATGCCATTCTACAGTTGCTGGGTACAATTGTTTAAGAAATTGAAAGTCTGGTAAATAATCTTCCAGTTTTTCTAAAGCTTTGTGCTACAGGAATATTGCATTGTTACTACAATGTTTGTGTGCATTTTGCTACTGAAAAAGGTTAATGGAGGGCAATCATGCATTTTGTAAACCATGTCATTTTTATGGTAACTACATAGCATGTATGAACAACAAATGGTTTTATGGATTTCACAGATGCTGAAAAAAACTACTGACTCTAAATACAACAAAAGCACATAATAACTTCTTTTGTTCATATTAAATTGGGGTTTTTGGTAGGCATATAGAGTCAGTACACCAACAAAATCAATAAAGACAGATATTCTACTATTTGTTATGCTTTTGTTATTACATTTCTCTATCCCCTTAATGACAAGTGACGGACGAGGTCCGTCACTCAGGGGATTGCCATAACGACCCGTTAAAATTAACCCCGGAACGCCGCGATCGTGATGATCGCGGGGTTAATGGTGCTCCGGTCTGCCTCTGTTTTAGACATGTGCTGCATATACTCACCTTCCGCCTCCCTGCACTTCCTGCTTCTGTGTTATGTGCAGGGAGCCGGAACAGTGCTGATCATGCCCCCTGTTAAAAAAAAAATAAAGTTTCTTTAAAATCCCTCCCCCCCTTTACTCATTTTAATTAAAAATTAACCCCTTCCCTGCCAATTGATCACTGACTTCAGTTATCAAGTGGCAAGGATTACTTTTTACTGTCATCTGATTTATTTTTTTTAACCCCTGAGGGTTAATTTTTTTTTTAACCCTCAGGGGTTAAATTTATTTAATTAATTAATTTAAATATTTGAAAATTATATATTTAGCTAGTTGGGGTGGGTGGAAGTTAGTGGGAAATTGGGGGATTTGGTGTTAGGCTAACTAGGGGTTAACGTTAAAAAAAGTTTTAAAATAAACTTTAAAAAGTAAAACATGAAGCTAAAAAAAAAGTTTTAATAACGTTTAAGTAAAAAATAAAAAAACACCCCCCTTTACACAGTCCAAATAAAATTAACCCCTTCCCTGTCAGTCGATCACTGCTTACAGTGATCAAAATACAGATCACAGTATTATACTGTGATCTAATTTTTTTAACCCCTGAGGATTAACTTTTATTTATTTTTTAACCCTCAGGCGTTCAATGTATTTAATTAATTAATTTAAATACTTTATAATTTTATATTTTGCTAGCTGGGGTGGTGGGAGTTATGGGAAAATGGGGAATTTACTGTTAGTGCTGCTTACTGCTAGTTAGGGGTAACAGTAAAAAAAAAAAAAAACTTAGAAAAATGTTAAATCTGTTTAAAAAAATGAATAAGCAAAACAAAAGTTTAAAAACTAGTTTTTAAAAGTAAAAAAAGTTTCAAAAAGTAAAAAAATACATTTCAAAAAATGCTCATTACCACTACACCTGGAACAAACTAGAGAAAAAATGAATCCAAGTTAAGGTTCAAAATATGCCTTTTGAATTACCCCAGGGTGTATTATTTAATAAATAGTATGTGTTTGTGGGGAAGTTTCAATAACCAATCGTCTAAACTACTCCAAATTGGAACATGGTAAAGTTAGAAAAAAAATGAATGGCTGCGTCTCAAATGCGCCCCTTCAACATCCACATATACCTGGCAAAGGTACATACGTGGTATTGCTGTACTCAGACGACATAGCTAAGCAACATATGAAGTATTATACAGTCATAGCACACATAAGGTTTGCAAAATATACTGTGCAAACTCACTTTGTGTGTCAAAAAGGCAGAAAAAACACTTATTACCACTACACTTGGTACAAGCTAGCGGAGAAATGATCCCACACTAAGGTTCAAAATATACCTACTTTAAGAAATGGTAGGCCTTTGTGGGGTAGTTTGAATTTAAACCCTGCTAAGATGCTTGGAAATTGTACATAGGCCCAGCGTCAAAATTCAAAGTTCTGTAAAAACTGATATGGCTTGGTCTCCTATATGGCACTGTAGCTTCACGAAATAGTGCCAAAGACATTCATTGGGGGTGTCTTTTTACTCAGAAGACTTAGCCGAGCATAATTTGGTGGGTTTGAAGTTAGTGGCACATGTGAAATATACAAAATGCCCAGCAAAAATGCAATCCATATGTAAAAAACGCACAAAATTATTTTTTATCACATACTTTAGCATATATTGGTGAAAAAATGGGGCATGTTAAGGCACAATATGAACCTTATGAGATACCCTGGAATGTCTACTTTTACAAATGGTAGGCCTTTGTGGGGTTTTTATGAAAGTTAAACTGGTATAATACCCCAAATGGAAGCATAGGCTCATTAAATCTGTCTCTCAAAATTCTACTGTGAATACTGAAAAGGACAGGTCTCCTATATGGCACTGTAGCTTCACGAAATAGTGCCAAAGACATACAATGGGGGTGTCATTTTACTCAGAAGACTTAGCTGAGCATAATTAGGGGGGTTTGAACTTAGTGGCACATGTGAAATATACAAAATGCCCAGCAAAAATGCAATCCATGTGTAAAAAACGCACAAAATTATTTTTTACCACATACTTTGGCATATATTGGTGAAAAAATGGGGGCATGTTAAGGCACAATATGCACCTTATGAGATACCCTGCAGTGTCTACTTTTACAAATGGTAGGCCTTTGTGGGCTTTTTGTAACAATCAAACTGTTATAATACCCCAAATGGAAGCATAGGCTCATTAAATCTGTCTCTCAAAATTCTACTGTGAATACTGAAAAGGACAGGTCTCCTGTATGGCACTGTAACTTCACGAAATAGTGCCAAAGACATACAATGGGGGTGTCATTTTACTCAGCAGATGTAACTGAAAACAAAATAAAACTTTGTACAGGAATAGCACACACCAACTTTACAAAATACACATGAGAATTTCTTTGTTATAAGTTTGTGTGCCAAAAACCAAAAAACACACAATTTTACTCCAATATTTAGCAGAGGTTGGCGGTGAAATGGCTATGTAGAAAGTGTCAAAACAACCTTAGGTAAATAGCCAGTGATGTCTACTTTATATAAATATAAACTTTTGTGTGGCAATTTTGTTTTCTTTTATGGCTATTAAGCTTACAAGACAAACATACCAAATTGTAAAATCGCTCCACATTAAAAGTTTATTTTACTCCTTGTGCTTTGTGACCTGTAACTACCAAAAAAAAACATTTTTTTTGCATTTTTCTGTATTTTTTTACAATAAATAAGCATTTATATATATATATATGTGTGTTACATCAAATTAAAGCCCTTTCTGTCCTTTAAAAAACTATATATAATATGTGTCGGTGCAATCAATTAGTAAAATGCAAATTGCAGTTGCACACAAACAGCAAAAAATGAAAAAATTATCTGTTGTCATTAAAGGACCACTATAGTGCCAGGAAAACATACTCATTTTCCTGGCACCATAGTGCCCTGAGGGTGCCCCCACCCTCAGGGTCCCCCTCCCGCCTGGCTCTGGAAGGGGGAAAGGGGTTTAAACTTACCTTTTTCCAGCGCTGGGCGGAGAGCTCTCCTCCTTCTCTCCTCCTCCGTTCTGCCCCGTCGGCTGAATGCGCACGCGCGGCAAGAGCTGCGCGCACATTCAGCCGGTCGCATAGGAAAGCATTTACAATGCTTTCCTATGGACGCTGGCCTGCTCTCACTGTGAAAATCACAGTGAGAAGCATGCAAGCGCCTCTAGTGGCTGTCAATGAGACAGCCACTAGAGGATTAGGGGGAAGGCGTAACCCATTAATAAACATAGCAGTTTCTCTGAAACTGCTATGTTTATAAAAAAAATGGGTTAACCCTAGCTGGACCTGACACCCAGACCACTTCATTAAGCTGAAGTGGTCTGGGTGCCTAGAGGGGTCCTTTAAGTGAAAGACAAGCTTCTGAAGCTCAGTCCTTTAAGGGGCTATAGATATACTTCAGATATTATTCCCATTTAAATATACAAGGATTCAAGTAATTTGCTACTGTTAAAAAAGTCACAGAAAATGTGTAATAGATGGCAATGCAGTAAGAGGTGGAGTGGAGTGGCTTGGGGTAAATCTTAGGGGATTTACAGATATTTTTGGGCATGGCTTAGAATTATGTGGGTCTTAGAAACATAAATATAGACTGTCACGGCAGATAAGAGACATTTGGCACACCAAGCTGACTCGATACCTCCAAAAATGCTCCAGAACTGCTGAACACTGTTGGAGAAAGTCTTACTGTGCATCTGACTTTCTCCACTATAAAATTATGCTGTGCTCATGCAGCTTGGCTCTTAAATCTGCAAAAGTAAATTACTTTAATACCTTCATAACCACACTCTCCCGCAAACCCAAACGACTATTTCACACATTTAACTCTCTTCTTCGCCCTATTGTTCCTCCTCCACATACTAACTTGACCGCCTCAGACTTTACAATTAGGGAAGAGATCTCTCATCTTTCTTCTTCCCCTTACAATACTTCCCCTAACCTTACTCCCTCTGCTGTGTTGTTCATTCGCACCTGCTACAGTGAAAGAGGTTTCTGCTCTGCTCCAGTCCTCCCACCCCACCACCTGCTCCCTAGATCCAATTCCCTCGCATCTCATCCGTATTCTGTCTTCTTCTCTTTCTCCACCTCTCGCTAAAATTCTCAATCTCTCTCTCTCCTCTGATATATTTCCATCGCCCTTCAAACATGCAACTGTAACCCCAATTCTAAAGAAGCCCAACCATGACCATAACTCCCCATCCAAATACCGTCCTATCTCACTACTGCCTTTTGCATCCAAGATCCTTGAAAGAGTTGTGTATGCAAGATTTAAAGACTCCCTTGAGTCTAACTCTCTGCTAGACCCTCTTCAATCTGGTTTCCGCGCTAAGCACTCTGTGCAAATGGCCCTGACCAAAGTATCCAATGATCTACTCGCTGCAAAATCTCGTGGTCACTACTCTATCCTAATTCTCCTTGACCTGTCTGCAGCTTTTGACACTGTTGATAATCAACAGCTTCTTCTCCTCCTCCGCAATATCGGTCTTCAAGATATTGCTCTCTCCTGGTGCTGCTCCTACCTCTCCCAGCGCTCTTTTAATGTTTCTTTCTCTGGCTCTGCTTCTTCTCCCCAACTCCTCTCTGCTGGTGTCCCCCAAGGTTCAGTCCTTGGTCCCCTACTGTTCTCTATCTATACTACCTCCCTTGGTAAACTCATTAGCTCCTTTGGCTTCCAATACCATTTCTATGTGGATGACATGCAAATCTACCTGTCCTCTCCTGATCTCTCCCCGTCCCTCTTGATTAGTGTCTCTGACTGCCTCTCTGCTATTTCTAACTGGATGGCTGCCCACTTCCTTAAACTCAAACTCAACTCCCTCAAGTGTTGCTACTCCTGTGCCTGTCTCCCTCCAAGTCTACGGTGCTACCATCAACTCCACCATGCAGGCTCGCTGCCTACGTGTTCTCTTTGACTCCAACCTCTCCATCATGCCTCATGTTCAGTCTATCGCCAAATCCTGGCGTTTCCATCTCAAAAACATTTCGCGCATGCATCCCTACTTAACGCCAGGTGTGACTAAGGTGCTGGTCCATTTCACTGTCCTTTCTCGCCTTGACTACTGTAATCCACTTCTCAGTGGTCTTACGTGCTCCCAACATGCGCCGTTACAGTCCATAATGAATGCGGCAGCGAGGCTCATCTTCCTGTCTGCCCGCACCTCCCACGCCTCACCTTTCTGTCAGTCCCTACATTGGCTTCCTGTAAGATATAGGGCTCAATTTAAAATTCTGGTTCTTGCTTTCAAATCTCTACATAATGCTGCTCCCACCTATCTATCCTCACTAATACACAAGTATGTCCTGTCTAGGCCCTTACGCTCCGCTGAAGACTTGCGTCTATCTTTTGTCCATACTCCCACCTTTGTTGCTCACCTTCAAGACTTCTCGAGGGCTGCACCCTTCTTGTGGAACTCACTTCCTTCCTCCGTTATATGCTCACCCAGTCTTCACTCCTTCAAAAAATCATAAAAAAACTCACTTCATACAAGTGTATCAATTAAACTGTTAATAGCTTACGACCAGGGCCGGACTGGGAAAAAAAATTAGGCCCGGGCATTTTTCAATTAGAGAGGCCCCCCAAGAAGGGGGTGGGGCCAGAGAGGGTGTGTTTTGTCATCACTAATGACAAGTACGCCCCTTCTGAAAGTGAGCATGTTGGTTCAATGCGCAGAGCCCCGCTGAAGAGCTCTAGCATTAGAAATTTGTTCTGCGCAGCGCAAGCAAATGTAATAACATGCTTGCGCTGTGTTTGCTTTTAAATTGTCTCTGGTGTCTCCACAAGTGGGATACCAGAGGATAAAAGGGCCAGGAAAGTGTATGGTGCATGTGTTTGGCGCATGCTTGTGGGATTGCCTGTGTGTGTAGAGTGTGGTATTGTGTAAATAGATCAATTTTGTGGTGTAATATGTGTGGCTAGGGGCTGTAGAGAGTGCGTGTATAGGGGCATAGTGTTATAGGGGATGTAGCGAGTGTGTACATACGGTCAGTAGTGTGTGTATAGGTGACGTAGTGTGTGTAGGGGTTGTAGAGAGGGTGTGTTTAGAGAATGTTGTATGTGTTTGCTTACAAGGAATGTAGTGTGTGTGTAGGTGGTGCAGTGTGTGTGTAAGAGATCTAGTGTGTAAAGGACCCAGAGTGTGTATAGAAGATTGTGTGTGTGTGTGTGTAGAGGATTAAGAGTGCATATAGGGTAAGGGATCTAGCGTGTATCTGGAGCGTAATGTGTGTAGTGGTGCAGTGTGAGGGGTGCTGTAGTGTGTGTGTATATATATATATTTGGGCGTATTGTATGTGTGAGGTGCGCAGTGTGTTTGTGTAAGAGGGGTGCTGTGTGTTAGGGTGTTTTTATCTGCCGTCACATTCTAGGTTTCTAATTTTCTTTGTCTGTTAACTCACTGAGGGTTATTTTATATAATATATATATATATATATATATATATATATATGTGTGTGCTGTATGTGTGGGAGTGAGGGTGCTGTCTGTCTGGGGGTGCTGTGTGTGTCTGGGGGTGCTGTGTGTGTCTCGGGGTGCTGTGTGTGTCTGGGGGTGCTGTGTGTGACTGGGTGCTTTGTGTGTCTGGGTGCTTTGTGTGTCTGGGGGTGCTGTGTGTGTCTTGGTGCTGTGTGTGTCTGG
>OW240917.1:78979399-79024810 GCA_933207985.1 Pelobates cultripes
CCTACGACACACTACTCCAACGCTTGCCGGATCAAAGTGGCTACGATGCCCGAGCTCACATGAGGAGAGACACGCAGAGGGACAGCTGATCGACAGGCACGGCATGTAACCTGCCCACCCTGAACACCACCAAGAGAGACTCAAACACAGGCTCATCCAAGCGCCTGCATCACAGCACATGACACCGCTCCCTACCCTGGATCAAGACCACAGCGCCTCCGAGACTGAGCTACATCTCCTTAAGACAGCCACGCTCAGCTCCAGCGTGGAACAACCCATGGACGGCCACTATTCCTACCCAAGCCAGGGCATAGGCTGACGCTGAACTCTCTGACCATGCCACCCTCCTTCTGACAACTACTTGCCTGATTATAGGACTCACAGTATACAAGGTTTTATTTCATTTAATTTTTCAAGACTTTTTTTTTTTTTTTTATAATGCTTTTCATGGGACGACATGTATAATATAGCTATGCAGATGACACTACAGACCTTGCTTAACCTGTTAGACTCCTGCTATAACTCTGCTCTCATGTACCTAAGCTTAAGTCGTTTAATGTGTCCCATACACACCTCTACCTACGCTCAATATTAGACTCATATCTTGCACACTGCGCAGCATACCAACCACGCTACACTATACTAACAAGCACTAGGGCGCATCTATTCGCTTCAGACACCCAGGCATGTAACCCCCCTTTTCTTAATTTTAATTTTTCCTTTTTTTTTTTTTATATATTTATTTCTATTATTTTTAATCTTAATGTCAGAATCCATTAACAAACTGAGGAACAATTTTGCAGCGCACTAAGCCCCTCGCAGTCATATCCTAGGTCCGAACAGGCAACGGGTTGCCCAATAAGGGCTGCTCACCTACTCATGGTCGCATGTCGCCTTTCCTACATACAGGGCAGCACCACCTTAAGCCAGATTTTATTTTAACTGAGTTGAACCGTCGCTGCTCGCTTCAGTCTATCGTTCTTACACGAAATCTGCAAACGCTCACACTAATTCCTAGTCCGTGCGTTATAGAACAATCAGAAATCTTACGTTTCTCATGATAAATTCCAGAAAATTGTGCTAGTCAATCGGATGCCATATCAATCTAATGTTCAAGATAAGCCTGCAGTAGCTGTTGTGGCACTGCAAGACCAAATGTTTGTTTTCCATATGCACAAAAAAAAAAAAAAAAAAAAAAAAGAGGCTCCATAAAGCTCAAACTATATCATTTGAGATACTTAAACATGTACACTTAGGCAAATTATTTGCATTTATCGAGTAATGTGAATTTGTGAGCTTCTAGAATGCCTCATGATGAGAGAATAGAAAAATTCCAAGCTTAAAAAAGTAAATGGGCATATCTATTTTTTTATAATATTTATACTATTTTCAAGTATGTCATGGAGAGCAAATACAACATATTATGTTCCATGTTTATCATGACACAAATGTCATGGGGCTTTCCATTAACAATGAAAACAGCTGCTTTTTGGTTGAAGATTGTTGGTTGAAGATGTCTCCAGGAACCTCACACTGGTGACAGATTTGATTTTCCACAGATGTGTATCTATACGGATGTAAGGTACTAGTCACTTGGCACATCTATGTTGTGTATATCAGCTGGTTAAATCAGTCGTAATGTAAATATAAATGCTAATACTAATTTCAAGGATGGAAGTTCTACTACTGGAACAGCATACTGTTTAGTTGGTTAACTTTGGTTAGCCTATGAGGGTTGATAAGTTGACCCCCATATTAGTACAAGGGATGTTTTAAACCTTATCATAGTAAGCGATTGCTTGCTGAAATAAAAAAAGACTATCGACTTGACAGTTATTACTACACAGTCACTAGTAATAAAGCTGGTATTAAATCGATGCAATCTGATAAAAGGTTTGTTAGGATAAACTGCCAAAACCCTTTATGTACTGGATTGCAATTGATGTAATCATTTCTCATTTTTGAGCCAAACCTTGGATAACGGAATCCAAAACCTATTTAGCAATTTTATACCAAGACGTAAGAAAAAACAACTTTTCACAAATAAAACAAATACTAACCTATAAGTCTCTTGTAAGAACATAACCAAAGAAATAGAAAAAGAATATATCATGACAAAAATGGTTTTGATGTGTTTAGGAAAGATACGGAAAACAAGAAAAAAAAATAACTTGCTGTAAAGATATGCAGAACTCCCATGTTTCTTCCCTGCTGCTGCACCCAACGTACCCAGTGTTCCCCGTTGCTGCACCCTACATACCCCGTTACACACAGTGTACCCAGTGTTCCCCAATACACACAGTGTACCCCGTTACACGCAGTGTACCCCATGTTCCCCGTTACACACAGTGTACCCCATGTTCCCCGTTACACACAGTGTACCCCATGTTACCCGTTACACACAGTGTACCCCATGTTACACACAGTGTACCCCATCTTCTCCGGTTACACAGTGTACCCCATGTTTCCTGGTTACCCCATGTTTCCTGGTTACCCCATGTTTCCTGGATACCCATGGTTACCCCATGTTTCCTGGTTACCCCTGGTTACCCCGTGTTCCCTGGTTACCCCATGTTTCCTGGTTACCCCTGGTTACCCCGTGTTTCCTGGTTACCCCTGGTTACCCCGTGTTTCCTGGTTAACCCTGGTTACCCCATGTTTCCTGGTTACCCCTTGTTTCCTGGTTACCCCGTGTTTCCTGGTTACCCCTGGTTACCCCGTGTTTCCTGGTTAACCCTGGTTACCCCATGTTTCCTGGTTACCCCTTGTTTCCTGGTTACCCCTGGTTACCCCGTGTTTCCTGGTTACCCCTGGTTACCCCGTGTTCCCTGGTTACCCCTGGTTACCCCGTGTTTCCTGGTTACCCCGTGTTCCCTGGTTACCCCTGGTTACCCCTGGTTACCCCATGTTTCCTGGTTATCCCTGGTTACCCTGTGTTTCCTGGTTATCCCTGGTTACCCCGTGTTTCCTGGTTACACCGTGTTTCCTGGTTACCCCTGGTTACCCCGTGTTTCCTGGTTACCCCTGGTTACCCTATGTTTCCTGGGTTACCCCCAGGTTCCTGGTTACCCCTGTTTCCTGGTTACCCCGCTTCCTGTTACCCTTGCTCCCTGGTTACCCCTGGTTACCCCGTGTTTCCTGGTTACCCCTGATTACCCCGTGTTTCCTGGTTACCCCGTGTTTCCTGGTTACCCCTGGTTACCCCGTGTTTCCTGGTTACACCGTGTTTCCTGGTTACCCCTGGTTACCCCTTGTTTCCTGGTTACCCCGTGTTCCCTGGTTACCCCTGGTTACCTCGTGTTCCCTGGTTACCCCTTGTTTCCTGGTTAACCCGTGTTCCCTGGTTACCCCGTGTTTCCTGGTTACCCCGTGTTTCCTGGTTACCCCTGGTTACCCCGTGTTCCCTGGTTACCCCTGGTTACCCCGTGTTCCCTGGTTACCCTGTGTTTCCTGGTTACCCCTGGTTACCCCGTGTTCCCTGGTTAACCCGTGTTTCCTGGTTAACCCGTGTTTCCTGGTTAACCTGTGTTCCCAGGTTACCCCTTGTTTCCTGGTTACCCCTGGTTACCCCTGTTTACCACGTGTTTCCTGGTTACCCCGTGTTTCCTGGTTACCCCTGGTTACCCCGTTTTTCCTGGTTACCCCGTGTTCCCTGGTTACCCCTGGTTACCTGTGTTCCCTAGTTACCCCTTGTTTCCTGGTTAACCCGTGTCAACTGATTAACAGGAGGGGAGAGCACTGCACAAAGCTCCCTTCCCGCTGTTCTCAGCATGTTGTGTGGCCGAGCCATGGCCATGGGTAAAGGAACTTGTTTCCCTCTCCCCTGTCTGACAGGAAGCGCTCACAGAGAACACTGAACTGCTTCCTGTCAGACGGGGGAGAGGGAAATAAGTTCCTCTACCCTGGTCTGTGGCTCGGCCATGATACAAGAGGGAGGAAGGCGAGCTGGCATGGTGGGGGGACAGAAACAGACAAGGGCTTGGTGGAACAGAAACAGACAAGGGATGGGGGAGCAGAAACAGACATGAGCTGAGGGCAGAAACAGACAAGGGTTGGGGGGGCAGGAACAGACAAGGGCTGGGAATACAGACACAGGCAAGGGCTGGGGGGCAGAAACAGAACAGGACTATGGAGGGCAGAAACAGACACCTAGAGGGTGTAAGGGGACAAAAGCAGATACAAATGGGCTGAGGCGACACAGGCAGTCATAAAGGAATTGAGGAGACACGAGCAGACACAAAGTGGCTGAAGGAACACAAGCAGACAAAAAGGGGCTGAGGTGAAACAAGCACATACAAAGTGGCTGGGGACACAAAGAAAGGGTCTAGAGAAGGGACAAAAGAAATAGATAGGGGCTTGGGGAGTGTCAGGATACTAGTTGATCCAGCACGCAGAACTGTATTACACCTAAGACTAAAGGTAATGTCTTACCGGGCCTTTGAATGGCCGGACTTAACGTACCAGAGAATACTCAGTATACTTGCCGAGGTCAGGGACACAGAAGGAGACACAACAATGAGGGAAAGCCAAAAGTCAAGGATACCAGAATACATGGAAGTCAAAACTAAGACAAAGTCAAAAACCAGAAATAAACGCTCAAGAACACTCTCTCGGATAACCTACTAAGGGAAACCAGACAAGGCAATGAGGAGTAGTTAAAATGTGTTTAAATAAGCCTCTTACAGATCTGATTGGCCTAAATTGGCCTTTGATCCCAGATCAACTCAAGCTGACGCCTTCATTACCATGAGTGGATGTGGGGTTATAAAATGGTGTGGATCCGCAGCGGCCGGCGTCCACCAACATGTTGCAGGAGTCAGATATACTGACGCATAGCCACTGAGCGGCACTTCCGTTATTGTCAGGAAGGCAATTACTGCAGCTACCACAAGGTGAGGATGAATATGTTACAGGGAAACACTCAGAGGGGCTAGGGGGAGACAAAGAGACACACATGGACTGGGAGAACGAGACACATAGAGGCTGCAGGAGAAAGTTGCACAAATAGGGACTGGGCGGAGTCACATAAAGGGGAGGTGTAAGAAACAGAAAAAGAAACACTCACTCCACTATACGCACATACACTCTGCATCAACTATACACACACTGCATCCACTATTTACACATATAATCAGGATCCACTATACCTACACACACTGCATCCACTATACACATACTGCATCCACTATATGCACACACACACTGCATCCACTATACATACACTCTGAATTCACTATATACGCACACACAATGTGCATCCACTACACACACACAAACTGTGCATTCCCTACACACACTGCATACAATACACACAGCCATTGAAGACAGTGCACACACTGAATTCACTACACAAATACACACTCTGCCTCCACTATACATGCACACAATGCATGCATTACACAAACTTCAACCAATATAAATACTGCATTCACTACATACATTGTATAACAGTGGGTGTGGATTTGTTGGGAGTGGGCAGCATTTTATCCTTGGACCAAGACAGCACAATCCCTTGGGGGCCCTGATCACAGGTTATGTTTTATTATCCACACCATTGCTTGTTTGTTTGGTTTTTTTTTTTGCTTGTTTGTTTCTTAAATATAAGGTAAATGCCACACTCTCTAAAATTTGAAGAACACACTATTGTTTATATACCAGTACATTGATGTATTGTGTTTAATATATTGACAATTAATAAAAATATTTATATGCTTGAAATTCCATCTAAAAAAAAATGTCATTATTAGTTTAAGATATTTATCTTCCTTGTGTTATTATGCTTGAACAAATAGGTACCGTATATACTCGAGTATAAGCCGACCCGAATATAAGCCGAGGCCCCTAATTTTACCCCAAAAAACTGGGAAAACGTATTGACTCGAGTATAAGACTAGGGTGGGAAATGCAGCAGCTACTGGTAAATTTCTAAATAAAATTAGATCCTAAAAAAATTATATTAATTGAATATTTATTTACAGTGTGTGTATATGATGAATGCAGTGTGTGTGTATGAGTGCACAGTGTGTGTATGAGTGCACAGTGTGTGTATGAGTGCACAGTGTGTGTATGAGTGCGCAGTGTGTGTGTGTATGAGTGCAGTGTGTGAGTATGAGAGTGCAGTGTGTGTGTATGAGAATGCAGTGTGTGTGTATGAATGCAGTGTGTGTATGAATGCAGTGTGTGTGTGAATGCAGTGTGTGTGTGAATGCTGTGTGTGTATATGAGTGCAGTGTGTGTGTGTGAATGCAGTGTGTGTGTGAATGCTGTGTGTGTATATGAGTGCAGTGTGTGTGTGAATGCAGTGTGTGTGTGAATGCTGTGTGTGTATATGAGTGCAGTGTGTGTGTGATGCAGTGTGTGTTTGTGTTGCAGAGCCTTGGTGGGGGGGTGGGCATTTTTATAAAAAAAAATTTTTTATATTATTTTAATTTGTTTTGTTATATTATTATTATTTTTATTATTTTTTTATTATTATTTATATTATTTTTTATATTATTTTTATTATTATTAATATATTATTATATTTATTTATTTTGTTGTCCCCCCTCCCTGCTTGATACATGGCAGGGAGGGGGGCTCTCCTTCCCTGGTGGTCCAGTGGCATTGGCAGTTCAGTGGGGGGAGGAGGGGGGCTGGCAGGAGCACTTACCTCTCCTGCAGCTCCTGTCAGCTCTCTCCTCCTCCGCGCCGGTCCGTGCAGCTCTTCTCTCAGCTCACACTGTAAGTCTCGCGAGAGCCGCACTATGACCCCGCGGCTCTCGCGAGACTTACACTGGGAGCTGACCGAGGTGCTGCACGGACCAGCGCGGAGGAGGAGAGAGCTGACAGGAGCTGCAGGAGAGGTAAGTAACAGCTCTGCCAGCCCCCAGTCTGTATTATGGCAATGTAAATGTAATGTTAATGTAAATTGCCATAATACAGACAGTGACTCGAGTATAAGCCGAGATGGGGTTTTTCAGCACAAAAAATGTGCCGAAAAACTCGGCTTATACTCGAGTATATACGGTATATCCATAGCAGATTTAATGCCCTTTTTATTTATAGAAATTATGCACATACAGGTTTTTTTAATACAAAATTCACATTTGAAAGTCTTTCAGTTTTCAGATAACCTTCAGGCCCTTATACTTTCTCAGTCACAAGGTTTTTAATCTCAGCCAATTCCTTTACCCCCATATAAGCAGAGAGTTTACAGGAAGCAGAGACAAGCACATTCATGCTCAGTGAAACTGCATTCATTTAAATAGAATTGATGAGGACCTTGCCTTTATTATGCATTCATGTACTTTTTACTTACTTTCAGCAATATAAAAACATTATACAAGAATTTACAGGATACAGTTGCATATTGCTATTGTGTTTCATCACTTTTAACTGGAAATATGATAGAATAGTGTTACTAATATGTTTTTGCTTTTTTTGTAAAAGCATGCATCTGGTATCTTGCAAAAATCATGATTTACAAGAAACTTGCACCCACACTGTCCATTTAAAGTAATATTTTTTGCAAATAATTGAATTAGAAAATGCCTACTAAAGGTCAATAATTATTGCCTTGCATTTTCAGAAAATCATACTTCAATGCCTTCATAATTGCGAATGATTAAATAATGATACCAAGATATGATCAATATTAATAATAATGAGGTTTACACTGGAGTTCAATTAAATTTAATTAATTAACAGCAACGTTAACATTAAAAATGGTAAAATCATGAACAGGTAACCCCAGCGTCTTCATTATGATTGCAGTTTGTGACTCCCCATCCTTTAAATTTACATCCATGGATTGAACTCTCAAACCCAGTGCACTGGACATCATCCATCCATATTCGACTTGTTCCTGTAAGAGAATACACATAAATTAGAAGTTGCCAAAAACATGATTAACCAAGTTATTTTTTAAACTGTTATGTTATTGCTCTTCTACTTAAAGGAAAACTATAACAAACTGTATTCCTAATGTGATAGCATCTGTGTGCATAATTACTTTTAGTTCCCCCTTCCCCATTTGGAGTAAAAACCTAAAAAAATAAAACTTTTTTTACTTATCTTTTGTGACGCCTGCTGCTCCTCCAGTGATTTCATCTAGCACTCATACAATGCTCCTCATAGAGCATCACATGTGCATCCAAATGTTTCTCACAGGAAACCATTGAATTCAATGCTTTTCTATGAGCTGCAATGTCACGAGTTGGGTTTTACCCTGTCCTTGTATGGGATGATAGCCACTTGAAATATGTTTAACTCTGCAATGTAAATATTGCAGTTTATACACATATTTCACATTGCAGGGTTAAAACTACAGGGCGACTGCACCCAGATCACTTAATTAAAGGAAAACTATAGGGTTAGGAACACAAACATATATTCCTGGCCCTATAGTGTTAAAACCACCATCTAGCCCCCTCCACTCAGCCCCCATTAGTCAGTCCCCCTAAATATGGCAAAATCTTGGCTCTGCATCTGATCTGCCTGCTTGGCTTCACATAGAAGCACTGGATTGGCTAAGGATGTCAAAAAGGCAGATCAGTGGCAGAGCCAGCACACGTCCCAAACACAGCCCTGGTCAATCAGCAGCCCCTCATAGCGATGCATTGAATCAATGCATCTCTATGAGGAAAGTTCAGTGTCTCCATGCATAAACACCTCCAGTAGCCATCTGAGGAGTGGCCAGTGAAGGTATCCCTAGGCTGTAATGTAAACATTGCATTTTCGCTGACAACACTGTTTTCGCCAGAACAAATGCAATACACTGGTGACTATAGTTTCCCTTTTAGATTAATTGGTCTGGGTGACCTTTGTGGTGCTTTAATTAAGCAATTAAGCAAATACATTCACAAAAAAAAAATCAATGCAAAAAGAAATAAAAAGACAAAAAAAAATCCTGCATTGATTAAATTCTCTAATTTTGGTTTAAGTGATAGAAAGAATAGCTTAAAGGAACACACTATAGGGTCATGAGTACAAATGTGTAACCATGACCCTTCAGTGTTAGAAACACTATTTAGGTCCTCTATCCCCTTAAATAGTGTTAAAACTCATGTTATATCCAGCATCGATCCACCTCCTTGGCTGAGATCATCAGAATTGACAATCACAGACAATCCAATACTTTCCTATAGGAGAGCAGATCCAAATGCTGCCCTGGCCAGTCAACATCTTCTAATATAGATGCATTGAAAACTCAGTGCAGATCCAAGTGACTGCCACTGGAGGTGTCCCTAGGCAGCAAGGTAAACACTGCCTTTTCTCTGAAAATTAAGATGTACTTGTTCTGGTGACTTTATTGTCCCTTTAATGACACTACAGGCTTACTGATTTAAGAAGATCATATTATTATCATTATTTAATTTATCCCAGTGCTGAAAGGACATTTTCCCTAAAAGAACAAAAACTACTTCTATGAAAATTAAACATATTTTTTCTAACTTCACAGATACAATTTCTCTTTCTTCAGACATATATATGTCATCAAGTCTAGAGAAAGTTATTTATATTAACTTTAAAGTGGCCTACTTTTCTCCAATTGTTTCCTCTTCTCTTCCTCTTTTCTTTATTTCTATCTCTCTTTAAAAACATGTCAAAGTAGGGACTACTTTGTCTTATGTATATTTCCTCCGCTTGACAAATCTTGACAAAGGGTGGAGCTTAAGTAAGCTCCATTTCTTTTGTCAAGTAATTACATTAGGGGGATTCTAAAGACTTGTAGAATTTGGAGGGGACCTAAAAAAAAGGGGGTTCTGTGCATTATGGAATTGCTTTAAATATAACCACTTGTTGCCATACGTTACAATAAAATACATACCAAAAATAAAGGTTTACCTCTCCCAAAGCTTTGTCCCATGTGGACTTTAAGAGCACTTGAAAAGCCCAGCATTTTGCACACAACTCTCCCATCTAAAATGTCCCACTGATCATCACACACAGTGCCCCACTCTCCATTGTAAAAAACTTCAACTCTCCCTTGGCGAGAAGTTAATCCTCCAATGAGCCGAACAGTGGGCGCTATAAGCAAGATTAAAAATTATTATAAACATAATAGTTTAAAAACAATATATATTAGCTAATAATTACAGATGATTGTTTCTGTGCCACAAATATTTCTTCTTTATTTCCTTTAGCATTACAAAAAAATACATTTTTGATAAAGACTTTTTTAATACACGAGTGCACTTTAGTAAAATTTGTTATAAATATATTTTATGCAAAATTACACTATCTGTTCTTTTTCTCTATCTTGTTACGTACATTACATAGAAACATAGAAACATAGAATGTGACGGCAGATAAGAACCATTCGGCCCATCTAGTCTGCCCAATTTTCTAAATGGAGAATTTTCTAAATTAGAGGAAGCTGTAAAGATCTTTCTATGTAAATGATCTTAACCAGGCTTGTTAAATGGTTACTATAACCCTTCTGAGAGTGTGGCATTTCCAGAGTAAAATTCTCTATTGGGCACTGCGGAGCGCTGGGCGAAGCTCCTGGCTCTACTCTTTTGCACCCTCTCCTGGGGAGGGAAGGCAAATTGGGAGGAGGCAGGGAGTTTTTTAAAAAAAACAACAACAAATGAGCAATGGAGGGATGCGGGATGAAGCACCCACAGGGAGGGTGGGAGAGCTACAAAACTTTAATGTCAGTTGTCAGCGTGCTGTGCGCACTGCCAAAAGACATAATTTATGTTCAGTATTGACGTTAGGCCATCTGGAACAGGATTCTGGGCTGTCAATGCCACATGTGCTAGCGTTGCAACTACCACAGTACACAATTACAAATATCTCTGGAAGTGCAGTATTTCAAGCTGAAACACTGCGCATACTCATTTCTAACACCATGGTCATAATGTTCGGAGTAACTCTTTAAGGTTGAACTCTCCTAAGAAGCAAATACCTTGTGACTTCTACTTGCTAGATTGGCATCCAGAGCAATGTTGTGTGGACTGCAGCTATTTTAAGAAAAGACAGATTTTTGTTTACTTTTGGTGTTTATTTGCTATCACTGTTTTTATTTAAATGTTTCTTTTGTACTAGTGGTAGGACTTCCCATGTGTTAGAATAAAACTTGTTGCTGTGTATCTGGCACCCCAAGTTGTTGTCTTACAATATTATGATGGCATGGCGAGGCTGAGTTGCAGCTGCCAAGCAGTCACAGCGAATTCCCTACATCAACTATTTGTTAAATGAGATCAAAATAAGCTAAGTTTAGAGGGAATTATAACATGCAGAGGATATGTGTAATGCTTGTACTTATTTGCCAAAGCTAGCACACATCTTGAAAATCATCTTCAATGGGTTTATGATGCAACTTAGGTCAGTGAATAGAAGCTGTTTGTAACAATAAGCTTGCAGTCTGCATCTCTCTGGTATGTCTCATGTGGAATGGCATTGTCTTTTGGGTGAGACAGGTATTAAGTTTTTATCTCACATTGTTGCCTCCTGGGATGCTGGAGTGTTGTTGCAGTGCCTGCTACTAGTGATGTCGCAAACCCGAAATTTTCGGTTCGCAAACGGCGAACGGGAACTTCCGCAAACGTTCGCGAACCGGTGAACCAGGCGAACCGCCATTGACTTCAATGGGCAGGCGAATTTTAAAACCCACAGGGACTATTTCTGGCCACAAAAGTGATGGAAAAGTTGTTTCAAGGGGACTAACACCTGGACTGTGGCATGCCGGAGGGGGATCCATGGCAAAACTCCCATGGAAAATTATACAGTTGATGCAGAGTCTGGTTTTAATACATAAAGGGCAGAAATCACCTAACATTCCTAAATCCCAATGAATATGGATTGACACCTGACATATGACATATTGACACCTTGACATATGGATTGACACCTGTCCTCAGAGCCCCTGATGCACACGGACACAGAGCAGAATAGGGACTGTTCCCCTTACATATGGTCACTTGGCAGGTATGGATTGACACCGGTCCTCAAAGCCCCTGATACACACTGACACAGAGCAGAATAGGGACTGTTCCCCCTACATAGGGTCACTTGGCAGATATGGATTGACACCTATTCTAAGGATCCCTGATACACACTGACACAGAGCAGAATGGGTAATATTCACTAAATGCCAAACATTGTTATTCCGGAGCAATATTCAGTAAATAAGGATAAGGTGGGGGACCTACTGTCCTCCCCCCCGGCCCCCACCCCTGCGCGGTGGGTGGGGGGCATAAATCACAATGGGGGGACCTACTGATAGGAGTGGTGTACTATTCTTATCAGTTTAATAATACCTGTTGCGTCTCCTATCAGTGGACGTGTATATGACAGCGATTTTAGGAACCGCACACCTGGGAGCCGAGCAAGGTCACCTCGTTCAACAGGCTTCAACATTTGTCCCTGGAAAACTATCGTGGACATCATGTACAACTTATATGGATATGGCAGCGATTTTTGTAACAGGGAGATGGAAGAAGATGCTTGGTCGGTCTTCTTACTTCAAATTTGGGGCACTGCGCGGGCAATCTAATGTGCCACCCGATAGGAGTGGTGTGTTTAGTATTATTCTTATCAGTTTAATACCTTTCGCGTCTCCTATCAGTGGACGTGTATATGGCAGCGATTTTAGGAACCGCACACCTGGGACCCGAGCAAGGTCACCTCGTTCAACAGGCTACAACATTTGTCCCAAAAACAGTCAAAGGCTTCCTCCAGATTAGCCATTATTTGACTGTGTAAGTACTTCAGGTCAGCTTAGTGCCTCATCCTGCCTTGAGTAACATGAGCAGGGTCGTCCACCATCTAGGACACTGCCACTCCTCGCCCACCGACAATCTTTAGGGGTGATCTGTGGTTCAGAATATCAATGTGCCATAGCCCAGCCGGGTCAGGGATGACCCCCACTGGTCCGATGGGGGCTAGCGTAAGTCGACGCTATGATCTGTAGCGCAGGGAAAGTGGCCGCCTAACCCCAGTTCAAGTTCTTGTAGGCCGCAAGCTTGCTTAACGTTCATTTAGTCTTTGAATATAATCAAGTAGGAAGTTGGAAATGACTGGCTCTTTGGGATCAGCAGCTTAAACAAAGATATAAGGTGTCTGCATTGATCAATGAATACTGTTCTTTGTATTTGCTTTATCCACCAACTCTAAGTAGACTTACAATGCTTGTGTCTTGCAGCGTATCCTCCAGGAAGAAGAGCCTGAACCCTTACCGGCTGCACGTGTCTTACCTGTACATGGAAAGCTGCTCTGGTTCCTTGATGAGCCAGCTGCCCGTGAGTTAACATGTCCCATGGAGAAGCACTCTGTCCTGTAAAACCTCACCAAAATTTTTTTTAAATAAATAACAGCACTTGGAGTGGGTTGAGAACTAGAGTTTTCCCCCATCTCACACTAGTGGTACCATGGCCAAGGGCAGAACCATAGAGTTGGACAGAACAAGGACCATGGATAATATTAGAGAGACAACCAATCATGGGCAGAACCAGAGACTCTCCAAACAATGTTGCAAGCATGGATTGTTGTAGACATGGTGTGCAGAAATGAAGTCATGTACATTCCAGGACTGATGGTTAACTCAATGGACACTTGATATTAGGGATCCGGTTTAACGACCGATGTACAGGCTCAGTAACCTTGGGGACCTAGAATGTTGGTTGGCATCAGAACTAATGTAGTTGAAGCACCAAATATGATGGACTTCAGGAAACATGGACTGGATTGCCTAGAGAATACCAAAGTCAATAACCGAACCACGGCAAAGTGCCATATCACCATAAATCCATAGGCTGACCCCCGAAATAATACCACAAACCAAGGTATTAAAACCAGTACCCAACTGTTTAGTAAAAAGCGAAGCTTGCCGACATGTGCCATGTTCATATACAGCCCTACCCTTTCATGATTCTGCCTGCAGTCCATTGACAGAGCTGCCCTCTCTACCATATCCTCTCCCTCTTGGATCTAAGACCTAACTGCTCTGACGCAGAGAGACAACGACTCCAAACACCATGGTACAACAGCCAACATTGAGGTATACCAAGCTGAGGTTAAACAATCTACAGGGCATAACGGAACAAACACCATCTACAGGGCATAACGGAACAAACACCCACATTGTACATAGTTAAGTAGTTAGATAAGGGAATAGACCCGGTGACCGCACACAGCGTGCTAACTAAGAAGGAGACAAAGGGAGATGAGGGACTTCCGACGTCTATTTCCCCCGTTCTTCTTCCCCTACCGTAGCCTGTCCCCAGGTTTCCCCCTTCCCATACCCCGGACCAAACCCAGGTTTAGGAGAGAAAGACAACCCTGACATGGTACTAGACCAAAGGCACAAGGGCAGCGGAAAAACTCCCACGAGAATGAATAACCAGTTTGCTCTTGAATGTATAAGATGTGAATAAGATCGATGTACCTTAACCGCTTACCCTCCCTTTTTTCCTTTCTGTATCCCGAACAAGTTCTCTGATAAAATAAAAATTGTCAGATTCAAGTTCTTGTGCCCCACAGTTCAAATTAACATTCAAATGACATTTCATGACAGATCACACAAGTGAATAGCCCTGCCAACGTCGTCTCAGAATTTGTTATCTAAGAAGAAATAGAAATGCAAGAGCAGAATAGAGACTGTTCCCCGTCCTCAGAGACCATGATACACACTGACACAGAGCAGAATAGAGACTGTTCCCCGTCCTCAGAGACCATGATACACACTGACACAGAGCAGAATAGAGACTGTTCCCCGTCCTCAAAGCCCCTGATACACACTGACAAAGAGCAGAATAGAGACTGTTCCCCCTACATAGGGTCACTTGGCAGATATGGATTGACACCTGTCCTCAAAGCCCCTGATACACACTGACAAAGAGCAGAATAGAGACAGTTCCCCATCCTCAAAGCCCCTGATACACACTGACAAAGAGCAGAATTCACGTTGTTTCTATGATGTGCATAACATGTTCTTGTAAATGTTTGTTACATTTTTCCTGGGATTGTAATTTTGGAATCTGAATAAAGATAGTCAAATCCCTGATACACACTGACACAGAGCAGAATATCGACTGTTCCCCCTACATAGGGTCACTATGTGCCTTTTTTTTGGTTTGGTTTTTGAAGCCACAGTGCAGCACCAGAGGGCCTAAAAATTAGGCATGTACACATGCCTGAAAAATTCGGTATTGTTGCAGCCCAGAAAAATTTATGTTTGTTTCGCAGGCAGAAAGTGCCCTAAAACATGGCGGCTTGAACTCTAGTTGGTGGCGGATAAGTCACGCAAGTCAACCGGCATTCAGAGCTAAATACAGCAGCGTGTGGACCATTTTTAGCCCAAGGCAGCTCATCTCATCAGGCCTTTTTTAATCTAATGTATCGCCCAGTGTCAGTCCCTTCGGGATCCATCCCTCATTCATCTTAATAAAGGTGAGGTAATCTAGACTTTTTGACCTAGGCGACTTCTCTTCTCAGTGACAATACCTCCTGCTGCACTGAAGGTCCTTTCTGACAGGACACTTGAAGCGGGGCAGGCCAGAAGTTCTATCGCAAATTGGGATAGCTCAGGCCACAGGTCAAGCCTGCACACCAGTAGTCAAGGGGTTCATCGCTCCTCAGAGTGTCGATATCTGCAGTTAAGGCGAGGTAGTCTGCTACCTGTCGGTCGAGTCGCTCTCTGAGGGTGGATCCCGAAGGGCTGTGGCGATGCGTAGGACTTAAAAAGGTCCACATGTCCTCCATCAACAACACGTCTCTAAAGCGTCCTGTCCTTGCCGGCGTGGTCATGGGAGGAGGAGGATGACTTCCACCTCTCCCCTGTTAGATTCCCGTTGTGCTGTGACATCACCCTTATACGCTGTGTAAAGCATACTTTTCAATTTATTTTGCAAATGCTGCATCCTTTCATACTTGTAATTCGGTAACATTTCCACCACTTTCTGCTTATACCGGGGTCTAGTAGCGTGGACACCCAGTACAGGTCGTTCTCCTTCAGCCTTTTTATACGAGGGTCCCTCAACAGGCACGACAGCATGAAAGACCCCATTTGCACATGGTTGGATGCCGAGCTACTCATTTCCCGTTCCTCTTCCTCACTGATGTCAATGAAGGTATGTTCTTCCCCCCAGCCACGTACAACACCACGGGTACCAGATAGGTGACAACGAGCACCCTGGGATGCCTGTTGTGGTTGGTCTTCCTCCTCCTCCTCAAAGCCACATTCCTCCTCTGACTCCTCTTCCTCACAATCCTCTTCCAGTGTTGCCGCAGGTCCAGCAAGCGATGCTGATAAGGCTGTTTCTGATGGTGATGGTGACCACAACTCTTCCTCTTCCTCTTCACGCTCATCTACGGCCTGATCCAGCACTCTTCGCAGGGCATGCTCCAGGAAGAAAACAAATGGTATGATGTCGATGATGGTGCCTTCGGTGCGACTGACTAAATTTGTCACCTCCTCAAAAGGACGCATGAGCCTACAGGCATTGCGCATGAGCGTCCAGTAACGTGGCAAAAAAATTCCCAGCTCCTCAGAGGCTGTCCTAGCACCCCGGTCATACAAATATTCATTAACGGCTTTTTCTTGTTGGAGCAGGCAGTCGAACATTAGGAGTGTTGAATTCCAACGTGTCGGGCTGTCGCAAATCAAGCGCCTCACTGGCATGTTGTTTCGCCGCTGGATATCGGCAAAGTGAGCCATGGTCGTGTAGGAATGCCTGAAATGGCCACACACCTTCCTGGCCTGCTTCAGGACATCCTGTAAGCCTGTGTACTTATGCACAAAGCGTTGTACGATCAGATTACACACATGTGCCATGCACGGCACATGTGTCAACTTGCCCAACTTCAATGCCGCTAACAAATTTGTTCCGTTGTCACAAACCACTTTGCCGATATCCAGTCGCTGTGGAGTCAGCCACTTTTCCACCTGTGCGTTCAGGGCGGACAGGAGTGCTTGTCCGCTGTAACTCTCTGCTTTCAAGCAAGTCAAACCCAAGACGGCGTGACACTGCCATATCCGGGATGTGAAATAGTACCTGGGGAGCAGGGGGGGTGCCATTGATGTGGAGCAAGACGCAGCAGCAGAAGAAGACTCAGCCGAGGAGGTTATGGAAGAGGATGGAGTAGGAGGAGTAGAGGAGGTGGCAGCAGGACTGCCTGCAAGTCGTGGCGGTGTCACCAACTCCTCTGCAGAGCCATGCATTCCATGCTCGGCAGCAGTCAGCATGTTTACCCAATGCGCAGTGTAGGTATCAGTGGTCAGATGGACCCTTGCCCCAACACTGTGTGCCAGACATGCCATTACTTCCTTTTGCACAATCGAGTACAGGTTGGGGATTGCCTTTTGTGAAAAGAAATTTCGGCCCGGTACCTTCCACTGCGGTGTCCCAATAGCTACAAATTTTTTGAACGCCTCAGACTCCACCAGCTTGTATGGTAAAAGCTGGCGGGCTAATAGTTCGGACAAGCCAGCTGTCAGACGCTGGGCAAGGGGGTGACTTTCTGACATTGTCTTCTTACGCTTAAACATGTCCTTGACAGACACATGACTGTGGGCAGATGAGCGTGAACTGCTCAAGGCGGGAGACGGAGTGGCGGATGGTTGAGAGGGGGCAAGGAGGACAGCAGTGGTTGACGTGGCTGAAGATGCTGGACCAGGAGGAGGATGGCAGCTTAGAGTAGGCGTGCTGCTTGTACTCATGTGTTGATCCCATAGGCGTTTGTGATGTGAGATCATGTGCCTACGCAAAGCAGTTGTACCTAGGTGGGTGTTGGACTTCCCACGACTCAGTTTCTTTTGGCACAGGTTGCAAATGGAATCGCTGTTGTCAGAGGTAGACACACAAAAAAAATTCCACACTGCTGAGTGTAGCGGAGAGGCAATATTCCCCAGGTTATCTCCGCTTATAATCCAAGTGAGGCTCAGGAACAAGTAAATAATAAATCCACAGGCAAGGTTTCCATCAGGTAAAATAACAGCAATATCCCCACAGCAATCCCAATAACTGGACGACACACAGTTTCAGGAGCAGAACTGAACTCTTTTAATCCACACTGTCCTTTTAAAGCATGCTCCCATGCAAGGGAGGGATTTACAATCATTAGTACAGTAGCCAATCCTGTCCTGGTAACCTCCCACACATCTCATCCCCTCAGCCTGCATCATAATCCCCTTATCCAGTCTAGCAATTCCCCCCGTTTCTGGATGTACCCCTAAACGTAGGGGTACCCCTTTAAATCCTACATCCCCTGATAGCCCTGATCTGGGTGAGCAACATATCCAAAAATCATATCCAGATCAGACCAGGGGTTCGGGAAATGTATGGAGGGAATAAAATGACCGACCGCACTGACTGAGATAGCCGAATGCGGTTCCATGCGAATGGGCCCTCCGGTTGGTCCTGGAATAAGGGAACAAATTGCACGAAATCCTTTAGCTATAGAGACTAGGGAGGGTTCGCCTGAATCCCCTCGTTCGGTTCTTTCTATCTACCGAACGAGGGGCCGTTCGGTAGTTAGGAACTGAACGGACCGGGCTTGTGGAGGATTCAGCGGTGTTCACCTAGTCGAGTGTCCGATTTGAGTTCCAGACACTCGACGGCAAAACACCGCTGTTCGGGAGTTTTAAAATGGCCGCCGCCACGTGTTCGTTTGTCGAATGGCGGCCACCCCGAGAACAAAGGACGGATACTTAACTTGTCAATTACCCGTTCGCAACAATGTTGCAATGGGTAATTGAGGACACACTTTACACAGGGGAGGTCTGCTTGTTCGGTAGTTTCATTCCCTTAGTTTATTCGAATGATTCTACCAAACAATCAGAGGAATACAATTCTTTTAAATACATATAACAACAGCAGATCACACGAATGCAGTTATTCACAATACATTTGCAGGACAGCCCAGTGCCATCCGCTACACTGAGCTCTGCAATGACGGCATTCTGGTGGTGGACACAGCATGCGTTGATTGGCGTGCTGTCGGGCTGACCCCGGGTGCCGATGCATGCTGTCTGACTGTGCCACTAGCTCCTTGCGACGACCTCCCCCTGCTTCCAAATCGTCTCCTCCTCCTCCTCTCTGTCTCCCCATCTGAACTTTTGCCCTTTTCTTCTTCTTGCCGAGCGGGCACCCACGTGACATCCATGGACGCATCTTCATCATCAACCGCTTCACTTGTATCTGACAACTCAGCAAAGGAAGCAGCAGCAGGTACAATATCATCATCATCACACCATACGTCCATGTGTGTAATGCTGCCTGCCTGAGACATATCCCTGTTATCTACATCCTCTGGCAATAATGGTTGCGCATCACTCATTTCTTCAAGCGGATGTGTGAATAACTCCTCTGACATACCGACCGAAGCGGCTGTGGTGCTAGTTTTGGTGGTGGCGGCAGGCGGGTGAGTGGTATCTTGAGAGGTGCCTGAAGCTAAGCTGGAGGAGGATGGTGCGTCAAGGTTCTGAGCGGAGGCTGTAGAAGATTGGGTGTCCTGTGTTAGCCAGTCAACTATGTCCTCAGAACTTTTCAAGTTCAGGGTACGTGGCCTCTGAAAACTGGGCATTATTCTAGGGCCAAAGGGAATCACAGCACCACGACCACGATGGCCCCTGCGGGGTGGCCTGCCTCTGCCTGTCATTTTTTTTTTGGATTAGTGGTACTATGCGTGCAAGCTACTGTGACACCAGATATGAGTGGCAATGTGCACTGGCACAGTTCTGCAGAGCACACGCTGAAGGCCTGACACACCCGCTTTAAGGACACTGACTGCTATTAGCTTACACTGGAAACCTTTTTTTCTTTGTAAAAGCACGCTACAGTGACACCAGATATGAGTGGCAACTGTCAAAGTACGCTGGCACAGGTGTGCAGAGCACAGGCTGTAGGCCTGACACACACGCTTGAAGGACACTGACTGCTATTAGCTTACACTGGAAACCTTTTTTTCTTTGTAAAAGCACGCTACAGAGACACCAGATATGAGTGGCAACTGTCAAAGTATGCTGGCAGGGTTCTGCAGGGCACACACTGAAGGAGGCCTGACACCCAGACGCTTGCAGACAACTAACTGCTCTTCAATCTATTATTTTTTTTAAATGTAAAGCTTAAGCTATTGTGACAACAGATATTAGTGGTGGCACTGACTGTGCAAATGGGCACAGCATCCAGCCTGACACAGAAGCTGGCAGGCAGGCAACTGCTCTTCTATTACAGTGAAATTTTTTATTTTTTTTAAATGTAAAGCTTAAGCTATTGTGACAACAGATATGAGTGGTGGCACTGACTGTGCAAATGGGCACAGCATCCAGCCTGACACAGAAGCTGGCAGGCAGGAAACTGCTCTTCTATTACAGTGAAAAATTATTATTTTTTTAAATGTAAACCTTAAGCTATTGTGACAACAGATATGAGTGGTGGCACTGACTGTGCAAATGGGCACAGCATCCAGCCTGACACAGAAGCTGGCAGGCAGGCAACTGCAATTACATTACACAGAAAAAAAATAAAATAAAGCAGACTGATGTTCTAGCCCTAAAAATGGCTTTTTGGGGTGCTGTTCTTACAGCAGAGATCAGATGAGTCCTTCTGGACTATAGTGGACACTGAATACCCTAGCCTAGCTATCAATTTCCCTATGTAATCAGCAGCAGCTAGCCTTTCCCTCCTCTCACTAAGCATGCAGCTTCAGAATGAATCTAAAATGGATGCTGGGAGGGAGGTGGGAGGGTCTGCTAGGGAGGGTGTGCTGCTAATTGGCTGGAATGTGTCTGCTGACTGTGAGGTACAGGGTCAAAGTTTACTCAATGATGATGAATAGGGGGCGGATCGAACCGCCCATGTGTTCGCCCGCAGTGGCGAACGCGAACACGCTATGTTCGCCAGGAACTATTCGCCGGTGAACAGTTCGGTACATCACTACCTGCTACTATCTGCCTCTGCTGCTGGCAAAAATATGAAGTAATGCTGTTCCACATTAATGTACATTAATGATTACACTGGATAATTTTGGGAATGGCATTGTAAGAGGGGTGAAACAGGAGAATAGGATGTTAATTGCCTACTAATTCATTAAAAAAAAATGCCTATGCTGACTGATTGCTGAAGCTGTATTCTCTGCTGATCCTGGAAAACTTTGTGAAGCAACACAGTTCACTGTCTGTACACTTCTACAATATCTTAGGTCTTGGCAGCTGATTAGGAAATGGACTGCCTGCTCTGGGTGGAGAGTGGATGTATCACCAATTGTCCACTCTTACTGACCAAAAAGAGCACCATTATGATCACATGCCAGTGGGGCAATCAAAACTGGGGATGCAGTATACTTCTCATGCTCATCCACCAACATAAAGTTCTCTTCCACTCCAACACCTACAGGGACAAGAGCCAGTTTGAGACAGAGGTCAGTGGCACTTTGTCCTGATGGCAGTACTTCAGCTGGATGAGCAGTGAGCTCCTCTGGCTCATCCACCAATGCAAGAACAGCAGCAAGGTAGGATCAGAGGCCAGCAGCCCAATACCAATGCTTCAGCTGAGGTTGCAGCATTTCTTTTATCCTCATCAAAGGCACATAAGGATGAACGAGTCACTTTGAGGTCAACATGGATACATGAGGACAACATGGATACCATTGGTGCTGCTCTGTGTTGCTCTTGGTGCAGCTCCATCCGAATCTGTGCTCATAGAGCAATGTGTTCGCCAGTGTTAGGTTGGGGCCAAGGTATGCCAAAGCTTTTTGCCACATGTACTCAAACTCAGACTGTGGGGTACCTAACTTTTGGCTCTGCTCACCTATGCTGTTGCAACTTGTGGCTCCATGTCTCTGTACTGTCTTGGCACACTAGGTTCTAGTCACATTTCAGTATGCAGAAAGTAGAGAGGAATGGGATATGACTCTCTCTCTGGTCAATCACTGCACACATACTTCTCACTATGCTCATTGATCCCCCATTCTGTTGGTCCCTCATACCTGGTATAATCCCGTATTTAATGGTGATACCCTGACATTATTAATCCCATGCTGCACAGTACACAGTCTGTCATGCTGTGCATTACCAGTTTTAATTTATGGTGTGATGCGACCTATCCAGCAGCATGGTATATGAAAATATAATTCACTCAGTGAAATATGGGTCCAATGAGGTTATATTCTGAACCCATCAAAGTGATACTTTTCTTATTGAATTATACTGAATACCATTATAGTTTCATAAACCAACCATTTTGTTAATATAATACAATTTAAGAGTCTTATATATAATTTATAATACTCACCTAGTGAACTACTACTGTAAGACATCTCACCCTTTTCTCCCTTTTGACCCTTTTCTCCTTGTGTACCATAGAAAAAAATAAACAGCTTTCAGTAAGACCATTCTCTTTAACTCTAAATGCAGAAGACGTTTAACAAAATAGTACAAAACAATTATTTTACTAAGGTATATTAGCCATCATAAAAAATAACTAAAGGCTGTGTTTTTTTTTTTTTTTTACAAACATGAATACTATAATAAAAATAAAGTCAATAAAGTTATTAACCACGACAGACTCATACACTCTCAGACACTGACTCACACACTGAGCACATTTTGTACTATAAAATACCCATTCATTGAGCACAACCGCACTTGTTAACCTCTCTTTGCTGTGATGGGGGCTCATTCCTAGCAGTTTTATCCAAGGAACCTGACACTAGGTCATTGTACTTGACTCTTTAATAGACTCTGGATAGTCCAGGTCTAGAATTACAGCACTGTCTGACATTATACAATGCACTGGCTGCAACACGCATCCACCCTGCATTCAGGCAATTTGCACAAATGGTAGTTCATTGTTTGCTCTTGTATTTATTTTGTTTACATATATACGCCATGCTATACATTTTTGAATAGTGATGTCCCGAACGGTTCGCCGAACGGTTCGCCAAGTACTCATCATTGAGTAAACTTTGACCCTGTACCTCACAGTCAGCAGACACATTCCAGCCAATCAGCAGCAGACCCTCCCTCCCAGACCCTCCCACCTCCTGGACAGCATCCATTTTACATTCATTGTGAAGCTGCATTCTTAGTGAGCTGTTCAGGAGGTGGGAGGGTCTGGGAGGGAGGGTCTGCTGCTGATTGGCTGGAATGTGTATGCTGACTGTGAGGTACAGGGTCAAAGTTTACTCAATGATGAGTCCGTGGTGAACCATTGGTGGCGACCCATTCGCGAACCGTTCGGCGAACCGTTCGGGACATCACTATTTTTGAATAGTTAAATTTTAACAGATTTAACTGATTAGTTATTGGAGCATAACTACAAATATACTGTTGCACTTCCTAACATACTCTGTGCAATATCTATGCTTACCAGCATTTCCTGGTGATCCTTTTGGCCCTTGTAATCCAGGCATTCCTTTTTCTCCTTTACTTCCAGGGTAGCCTGAACATAAGTATCATATAATAAATATTGACTGATATATATATATATATATATATATATATATACTGTCAAACATAAAAATATAAAACATAAAAATACCCACAAACATAATAAAAACATAAACCCCACAAATAATACATTGTTAAATAGCCCTGATCTGAGAGCCCAAGTTCTCCAAATAGCAATTATTGTTAAAGTTCTAACCGGCCACACAAAATAGTTCCAGGGCGTTTGGTGCTTTTGCCGGTCAACTTTCGGGAGCTCCTGCGGCCACAATATGGGCTCCGTCTGGCTCTTAGGTAGCATTTGTTCCGCTTAGTCTCAGGCACCTTCCCTCCAAAAAGCGCTCTCCTGGTGGATTTCAAAGTGGTTCAAAACCGTGAGCCAAGTTGTCCAGGAACCGCACGGTCACCTCATGTTGAAAACAGTTCCATAACATTCGCAGCTAAGTCCCGCTGAGGTGACCGGGAATCCACAAAGTCTCTCTTCATTTAAAATAAATAATTTAAAAATATATGTATCAGACCAGGAGATGTTGAGTGTCATGGACTGTTTTATTTGCCCCATTGAGGGGTTTTAAAAAAAACAAAAAAACTGAATAAACTGTACTTATGAAGCTTATACAATCACTTGACTGACCATTGATGGTATACTCATTATAATAATATATTCTTTCAATTCCTGTTTCAAAATGTGAGTGCCGACTCATTTGGCAGCAAGGCTGTATTGACCTGTCATAGCTAATTAAAGGAATACTATAGTAACCTGTTCAATGTTTAGATACCCAGCCACCCTCCAAGTGCATGAAAAAGTCAGATATACTTACTTTTTCTCTAACATCGTGCTGGTGTTAACATGGCTGGCTTCACCTCTATTGCTGAGATCAACAAGCTTGATAATCTCCGCCAATGCAATGCTGTCCTAGAGGGAGGCATTGGGAGGCTATTGCCCATGCAAAATCCTTAACTCCTCATAGGGGTGCATACATTTCACCACTGAAATAGGATGCTAATTTTTCAGAGTAAAGGCAGTGTTTACATTGCTGCCTAGTAATACCTCTGGGTGCAGTCACTCAGATGGCCATCTGAGTGACTGCACCCAGAGGTATTACTAGGCAGCAATGTAAACACTGCCTTTACTCTGAAAAATTTGCATTTACACTGAAAATCCTGCAGGGACACGCTATAGGCACCAGAACCACTACATTAAGCTATTGTGGTTCTGGTGACTATAGTGTCCCTTTAAGCAAACATATGCTAGTCAGTATTTGGCCTTTATGGACTAATTTGTAATGCAATCAAAATATAACATTACACTAAAAAGAATGTTGTAAATGACATACATATTAAAATATTAAGTGCATTTACCTCTCGCACCTTCTCGTCCCTGGTCACCTGGATCACCTTTCAGTCCTTTCTCACCATGTTCTCCTTTTGGACCTGGTGGACCTATATAGACAGCACAGAATAAAATAATTATTTGTCAAGTACACAGCTTAATTTATAGAATAATAATATTATTTTTATTTGATATTTTAGCCCATAAAGGATAAAGTATTATAATGAAAATTAAAAATATATAGTGTAGATTATGTGGCTTGTCTTTTTATAATGTGACTTAAAATGTACCTTAATCTCCCTGAAAGATGATGTACCAGGACTGTCATGATAACACAGCCATTACATAACTCTTTGTTGTGAAGGATTTTAAAACATGTAATTAATTATACCCATTCATCTTTTACATGTAAAATAAACAGTTGCTAGAGTTAAAAGTTATGTCAAAGGATATATTGAATGTGATCAGATGTGTGGACATAAGCAACTATTTATGAACATTTTGGAAAGTCAGCAGATTAGTTCTTGTGTTGCATTGTGATGTAATGGTATATTGGCTTTATATTCTTATATATAGATTATTAATGACAAACATAAGCAATATTTTCAATATGTTTAAATAAGAATATTTAAAAATAAAACTGATGGATCCCCCCCCCCTTTTTTTTCCTTTTCTTTTCTTATTTTATCCTTTTATTTATTTTGTAATTTAAAATATATATATATATATTTTTTTTTTACTATAATATGTTCATTACTTGTTTGTTTTAGAATTATATTGTTATGTTTTTTAATCTATCAATAAAAACGACTTGATTATAATATTTAAAAAATATGGACAGGGATATTGACAATTGTACAGCTCACCTTGAATTAATGTTAAATTTTGCAATGTTATTGAATGCTCCCAATCTTTTAATTTGAGGTCATTTGTTATTGTATTTAATAATTGCACTTCTTCTTTCATTTCCCTATCCAGGGAGGTACACTGTTCTTTCACATTAGAAATATCCGTTGATGCATTGTGGAAACGTGATTTGAGTTGCACAATATCCTTAAGGAAGAATGTTTACATAGATTTATTTACACTTCTTCAGCTTTTACATTGTAAAATTACTGCATGACATGACAAAATGCAAAATGGTCTGTGTTTTTTGTTTTGTTTTTGTGTTTAATCCTCACATTTTCTGATGCTCAATATTAAAACATAGCTTATCTAATACATAGATTATATAGGTGGCCAGTAAAAATAGAAGCAACTCTTTGCAGAGTTATTTTAATGGGGGCAAGGACAAAAGAGAGCCTGGGAGGGCACTTATATATTCTGTTCATGCTCATATATGTTCATGTCCTTGCTTGTCCTTGAGGGTCTAATTATGTATGTATTTGTGTTTCTGAGCGTGTAAATGTATGTGAGTGTGGTTTTAAGAGTGTAATTCTATATGTGTGTCTTTTAGATAATAAATGGTCAAATTAGCATCATTTAAGTTTTTAAGACAAACTCAATGAGTTGTTTGTGTAGAAAGGCTGTGCATGATGTGTAAGTGTGTGTTGTGTGGGGGGAGTTTTATGTGTGCAGGGTTGTTTCAGGGCTGTGCTGTCTGTGATGAATGTTTGACCAGTTCGGTGTGGTGTGATTGTATGTGATTTGTATATTTTGACTATGTAATGAATGCCGTAGATGTGTCTATGATGTTTGTGACTATGATGTTTGTGTTTTGTCTGTGTGTTATGTGGGTGACAATGTAATTGTTTGAAGTGCTAGAAGTGTTTCTTTAAAAGCAGTTAAAACATTTAGCAAAGGTAAGCATTGACCACCACCTCATGTTTTGTGTGGACATATCCACTTATCCAAAAGATGTAGACATTCTGAAGCGGTATTGTGTCTCTAACAGACATAGCATAAATATATACAATTATAAATATACAACAGTATATATTAATGCAAGCATGTATATTATTAGAATTTTACTTCTTGTTCTGTTGGATTAGAATGTGTTCAGTTTCGATGCAGATCTGATAAGTGAGTCTAGATCTTACCTCCTGCAATCTGTACACATTTTCTGTAAATGTTAAGTTGAGCAAATCTATTTCCGTCTGAAAATGACCCAGTACTGTTTGCAGGGATTCCAGTGCTTTCTGAATTTCTGTGACAACCTTGTCACGGTCTTGATTTTGCATTAAAGTTTGGTTTAACAGTTGATTTAATGTTTGCAGATGTGATGATTTTACAGACAGCTCATATTTAATATCAGAAATGTTTTGAGCAAATTCCTGTTGAATAATGGAAAAATCAGGCAACATTTGTTCATTTGGTTCTTTCAAATCCCATTCGTCTTGATGACTTGCTTCCATTTTTTGTACATTATTCCCATCTTTAACTGCTGTGTTAGCTGGATAAAAAAAAAAAAGAGATATAGAAAAGTGTTATGTTAAAGGACAGATCATGTTTTAAACCCCAGCATTCACAGAGATGAAGATTCCTGTAGCAATTAATTCCAGTAATTCATCGTAATTATATCATGCATTGAAATATGAGGTGTTGTTATGCTCTCAGCAAATACCCCATAGAGAACCTTTCACCGGTAAATTGCAGGAATAGGAGAAATCACCAACTTTCTCTAGTTTCCCACTCTCTAAAGTCAGCAGAGATATCAGCCGTCGGACTTATATTAGGAAAGAGAACTTGCTGCTAGACTTATTGCAGTGCTAAAATTAAAGGAACACTAACCCCAACCTTATCACTAACTCTAACTTTAACTAAATATCTTATTCCAATGCTAACTTTGAACACATCTAGCTATATAAGATAATTCAAATTGCTCAGTATAATGGCTTTGGGACAGAGGCAAGTGGAACCTTTCATCAGCATAAACGTATCAGGAATTCTATTTCATTTTAAGATTTATTGTCAGTATTTTATGGAGAAATATTTCAATCAAATGAATGCATAGCACATTTTGTTAGGGCATGCTTTTCAGCTGGTACAAACATATCAAATGCCTTTTAAAGGGATATTCCACACACATAAAGCACTTCAGCTTGCTGCACTGCTTTATGCTTAAGGAGCATCTCCTTTTAATTGCAATTTATAAAAGTGCTGATTTCTATTTGAAACTGTCAGTAGCAACTCCAAGGCTTTCAATTGGAGAGCTGTGGGAGGTTTTATTCCCGATTTCAATGAGTTAATGAAAGGTGCATTCTGCTAGAGAACTGTCACGATTACCAGGAGAACCCAAACATGCAGACAGATCACAGACACACAGATATTGCAATACCGGTCCTTAGAATGGCCGGGCTATGCAAAAGAGATAGAGTAGTCAGAGTACAAGCCGAGGTCAAGGATCACAGAAAACAGAGTAAATGAGAAATGAGCCAAAGTCAGTAACCAGAGAATGAACCACAATACAAACGCGCTATTGGGCTATGAAAGACCACAACAGGGCACTGAGGCAAGGGGAAGGTAAACTTATATACACACAGGGTGTGTCTGATTGGCTAACTTCCAATTAGTGTTAATTACAACATGGGAGGTGTCTTTTCCCTCTCTTGTGAACAGTGATGGGTCTGACACACGTATAAGGAAGCTGCCTTGGAGCGTGCCGAGTCAGAAACACTGTCAAGTTGGGGAGCAGCGGCAGGGACAGCCACAAGCCGTGGACCAGAACCGGAACCGCAAGACCCCGCTCACAGTGATGGGGTAAGCAAGGACGCCATGAGTGGTGCGGGGACAGGTGTCCTGAAAAGAACACATACATTCTCCCTCAGAGATGCTCCTGTTCAGCTGAACGCTGCTGGATGAAGTTTCGCACCTTGTCAGACTTTCTCCATTATAGATTCATCTTACGTTTGGACAGCACAGCCCTCACCCTTGCTAAACAATCATACCCTTCCGCTCTCATAAGTTCATGCTCCCATAATCCCACGTATCTTTAATTCCTTCAACTATCTTCTTTGCCCTGCTATGGTCACCCTCAAAACTACCCTTACAGCCAATAGTTTTGCATACTACTTTACAGACTACTTTACTCCCCCCTTTCCTTCTCTTTCTCAATTGTACTTGGATCATGCCTTATCTAAACTTCAGACCTTCTCCAGAGTTACTGAACAAGAGGTGGCGGCTCTTCTCTTTTCCTCTCGCCCCACTACTTGCTCACTTGATCCTGTCCCTTCTCACCTTCTCAGATCTCTCTCCTCTTGTCTTGTGCCTTCCTTAACTGCTCTTATTCTTCTGGCTTTGTCGCTGCTCTCTCTCCTATACTGTAGTACCTGTCATAAAAAAGCCATCTCTTGACCCATCTTCCCCTTTTAACCATCAATCCATATCCCTGTTTACTTTTTCCTCAAAGCTTCTGGAAAGATTTGTCTTTACCCATTTGGCTTACTTTCTCAATTTCAACTCTTTCTTCAACCCTCTTCAATCTGGCTTCTGCTCCCTCGACTCTACTAAGAGCACTGTGATTAAAGTTACAAATCTAATTGTGGCTAAAGCCAAAGGCCACTGCCCCATACTAGTTCTTCTTGACCTCTCTGCTGTCTTTGACACTGTTTATCATGTTTTCCTTCTCCCCCAAGACTCTGTTCTTGGTACTCCTCTGTTTTCTCTTTATACTGCCTCTCTTGTCAAATGTATTACTTCATTTGGATTCTGCCACCATCTGTATGCCAATGACATTCAGATATATCTCTCCTCCCCAGATCTCTCCCCTGCCATCCTACAACATGTCACTGTTTGCCTTTCTTTCATCTCTGATTGGATATCCTCTTGTGTTCTTAAACTCAATCGCTCTAAAACTGAGCTTCACATCTTTCCTCCTGATAATACTGATCCTCCTCTTTTGCTCTCCCTTTAAGTTGATGGTATCTGCATTAGCCCATCCTTGCAAGATCTCTATCTCTGTGTTTTCTTTAACTCTGGCTTCATCTTTGTGTGTGTCCAGTCTGTTGCTAAATACTGTGGATTCCACCTTAAAAAACAAGAAGTTGCCAAAGAGCTTGTTCATGCTCTAGTAATTTCTTGCATTGATTATTGTAATTCTCTGGTAATTGATCTTCTCAAAATCCGTATTGCCTTGCTAAAGCCTGTAATGAATTAATTTTCCTCCACTGTCACTCCTCTAAACCTCACTTCTCTGTAGTCCTTACGTTGGCTTCCTGTATCCTATAGAAGTCAATTTAAAATACTAACTATAAAGCATTTAACAGCTCTATTATATTTCTTCACTGATTCAAAAAAATGCCCTTTTTCAGTCTCTCCGCTTTGCTGGTGACTTTCTCCTGTCTGTTGCTCGCATCCACTGACAAACCCATGCTTGCAGGATTTCCCGTGGGTGGCTCCCTTCCTTTGGAATACCCTGCCTACCACCATCAGACTCTCCCCTAGTCTTCAATCATTTAAGTTGTCCCTCAAAAACCATCTCTTCAGGAAAGCTTAGGGCCTCCCAGAGTAACTTCTATCTCACAAACCTGTCTCTTGCTTAACCTGTTTCTTCCTCTCTCCTAAAAGGCAGCACTCAACTCTCTCCTTCAGTTCTGCTTCACTCTTTGGTGGCTATCCCCCTCAATGCCTGTCCTGTTGTGTTTTACACCCCACCTCCTCTAGATTGTAAGCTCATTTGAGCAGCTTTTTTATCAACCTATATTTCCTGTAACAGTTTGCATTTGTCTCATTTATTATTAAATTTCCCCATTTTATAATATTGTGAAGTGCTCCGGAATATGTTGGTACTTTATAAATTACAAAAATAATAATAATAATATTATTATTATTATTATTATTATTATTATTAATAACGATAAGTACAAATGTGCCTGTTGGCCCATTCATGCACAAAACCACATAGCACACTAAAGCCCTAAAGTGAATGCACTGACTCCCTGTGCATATTACCATTGTTTGGACTTGAGTAATTGTAATAACCATAACCACTGCAGTGTGCTCTGCTGGTTATGGGACAAGGAGTGTCCTGACCCCAAACCTTTTGTTAATGGTTTGACAACTTACCAGGCGTATACTGGTGCTACTCATCTCCTCCATAAGCCCTAAACTAGCCGAGAGGTGCAGGGCTTAGCTTATTGGTAGAAAGTGTGGTCTGTGCAGGAACTATCAGATCTCAATGAAGGAAGTGACCAGCGCAGTGTGGACCCCAAACAAGTCTTTAAACTGTTAGGAAGTAAATTAACTACTAACAATGAGGAGGAAGAATCAGGCAGCACAACAGTGCCCTGTAGTGGTTATGGTACTTGAAGAGTTCCTTTAATAAATAAAGCAAATATGAAATTGTGTTTACCTTTAAGAAAAATAAAGAAGCAGGGTTACAATTTTCTTATTGTTGTATTTTAAAATTAATAATATTAAGGAACATATACTTTATAATTAAAAGTCTGCCATAAACCACACATACTTATAACATCAAGTAAATCTTTACCTTTAAGCCCAATAAAAATGAGTAGAAAGGCCAAAACAATAATATAAAGAAGAGCAAGAGCAGCAACTGTGAATTTCAATTTCTTCTGAATGGCTACCAAAGATTGACCTGTAAATTATTAAAAAGACAGTTAATTAATTCAAGTAATACAGTGTACATTGAGAGTCTTTACCATGTAGGCAATGATTGCATTTCATGAAAGAACATTATATAGCTCTTATTAATATTTAGTTAGTACTGCAGAGCATATGGGAGATAATACATAAAGGGACACTCTAAGCAAAAAGACAATTCTAGCTTAATAAGATGGTTTTGATGTAAAAATCAGGCCACTGCAATTTCACTGCTCAATCCTCTGCCCCATGTTCAAATCCCTTTGTTTATCCAGCCCTAGCCACACATCCCTTGACTGAGACTCAAAACTGTGTTGGATTATTTAGAATTTCTTATATGCTGCCTTGTTAATAGTCTTCTGGAGCCTACAGGAGCCTTGTGTGAGATTAAAGTTCAATTAATAGAGCAGGAGACAAAAACTTCTAAAGTAAACACACTGTAATGTAATATCTGAATTGAAAATGTGACAATTTGTTCATGGAGGATGTGTGAGTCATGGCCAGGGGATGTGTGGATAAGGCTGCATAAACAGAAACAAAATTATTTAGCTCCTAAACGTCAGATAATTAATTTTTCAACATAAATATATACAGAAAGCCATCTTAGATCACTCTACCCTCCTGTTTGTGTCTGTGTCTGACTTGTGCATAGCGGAACAGGGAAGCAGCTAGTAAACATTAGAATGTATACTTTTCTGAGGTGAAGGGAACTTACCACAAGGGCAGTGAGATACAAGCACACCCAACTTGCCCTGCCCTTCCGTCCCACTTTTTGTTTGCTGTATTTGTTTTTTTTTCTTTATTGTCACATGTCACTTGTTGGACTTCCTGGACAGTACAAATGATAACATATGGTTACACCGTCTCTGGTGAGCTTTGGTGAGGCAGGTCTTGTGGAATGCCTATGTCTTACAGGGATATAGCTCAGGGATTTCAGTTATCTGTCTACCTGGTGGTAGAGTAGACTTAACTGTTTAGGAACTAGTTATGTTATTTGGTTCTGCAATGCCTTAAAGTCCTGAGCCCTTGACTAATAAGTGACGTGTTGCTATTTCATTCATTGGGCCTGGGTCAGTTGGAGGTCCCTGGTTCAGCAGCCTTGTTCCTTTCATCACTATGACTTAAATTTCCTCTCTGACAAGTTAGCTCTCAGATTTATGTCACAGTCACATTTTTTCTATCATTCTTTATCACCTATATTTTCAATATCTCCAAATCATCAGGGGCATTATTTCTCATTATACATGGTTCACTATTATGCATCCCATATACACATGAGGGATATAGCCATACATTACAAATTGATACAAGGGAAGCCAGACACAATCAATCCCTACTGTATAAGTGTTTTATTCACTATGTAATCTAATCTAAAATAATCCAGTCTGTTTCTTATTTTATGCCGATATTAGAAAGAAGAAAAAAAGAATTCAGCACTACAAATAAAGGTAGCTGTACATGTGAGTTCATTTTACACAGAGCAAGGGCGAACATAACACACTCACTAGATGGTAGTAATGATGCCAATGACTGATTGTCCAGCTTCACAGTATCTGTTTGATCAAAGTAACACTGGTCATCAGTATTCTCAGATGATTTGGACCACAATGCCATTTTTAGCCTGCAAAATAAAAAGAATCCATTTTCTAAAGTTGCATTGCAGTCCAGTCAAGACCAGCAATCAAGCAAAAAAAATGTAAATGTATGCAGGCATAAAATACACTGAGAATGGTATTAAACAAATAGGCTCCATATTCACACATAATATAAAAAGCACTAAAATATATATAAAATGCATAAACCATCTATTACTATTTTTTTAAATGCATTTATTTTTTTAACTGGATTTCTTTTGGTTGAACGTGCCACCTATCCACTCTAGGTATCCCTTTCAAAGTGACCACAGGAAGGCATAAATATAAGAAGAGTCTCCTGAAGCAGTTTAAGCATGTTTATCTACCATGAGTGTAGGACCTGCCGTTAGTGGGGTAATTTGATGCAAAGGTGGTCTTAACCACAAAGTGGGCATATGGTTTCATTGAACCCCATATTTACTTAAAATAGGTGTTCCCTTATTATGTATTTTGTATATATGTTGGTCTTTACAGCAGCAGTGGCTTTGAGAAATGCATATTCTGCATTTGTTTTGAGTCCAAATGCAACCACTCCAATGGAACTATAAAACCTGTAACACCATCTTAAAAATTTAAAATAAGTTAAGTCTGATTTTATTTTCATAGGTCAAACAGTCTTAGCACCATAACCACTACTGTGCTCGCAGTGCCCAAGTGCAAATCCTTGCACTAATCGTGTTGTGATTTGCACAATTAATGGCATATGCTTTTGTTTATTATTTCGTACTTATTAAGACTTTATTACTGTATTTGTGATTTTACACATTGTATATTTATACTTTAGCATTTTATATTACCAATTGAGTGGGGTTTTTTTTTACCTAAGGTGCACTATTGTATATTGTGCATCATTTATTTTGCATTTATTGTTATTTAGAATTTTCCTACCAGGATTCTGTTATGGTTGTTGCAGGTGAAGTGTCATAGTGAACTTTTACATATGTTCTTCATTTTTTTTATACTAGCACTTAAGATTGTACTGTGCTTTATAATTTTTTATTTTAGTTTGAAACATTTTTTTATATATTGTTGGGGGGTTTTCTGGTACAGTATTTGTATACTTAACACAACATTAAGTTTATTGTTTAAAATGCCTCATATCTAGCTTTTCAGTACATTTTTGGAAGTTAAAGGAAAAATATTGCAACTAATGAATCATAATTTTAAAGCTAAACTTTTTAAAAGTTTGGTATGCCGAGGCTATAATTTTAATAGCAGTCAAGGGATTCAAAACTGTTAGGTAACCCTAGCTAACCATAAACCATAACCCTAGCTAGTACTCACTAACTCAAACACTTAACTGTTTAGTGGCTTGGTCCATATACATATATACATACACACACACACTGAAATGGACTGTGTATCCTGTACAGATACCTAGTATCACAAAAATCCACAGCAATAAAACTCACAATAATGTGCACTGTATGTGAATGTATCAGATTTCTCAAAGCAATTAAACTCATGGTAACATGCAATTTGTATCAATGTATACAAACAGTACAGTGTATAGGAGAATTGGAAAGTGCTGAGTAAATATCAAATGTAGAGAGTTCTGAGAGCACATTATCAGGAAAGTATTTCCCTGTCCTCGATCCCTTGTTACTGTCTCATTATACCCCTGTTTCTTCAGCTTGGCATACTCTGTTTGCCTACCATAGTTGACTTACCGTGTTCCTAATGTAGAAGTGATCCCTCTCTGCCAAGTCAAGCTACAGCCTTCACAGCTTCTCTCCCAGATGCAGCTTCCCAATTCCATGCAGCTCTGAGAGTAGAAAGGGTGTGATGTCAAATGCTGTTCCTCCCTCTTTATCTTTCTCTTCCCTTTGGGGTTGGAGAAAGAGGTCCTACTGTTTCTGCTATCAGAGAAGGTAGAGGCAGGGCGTGGCATAATGGGTTGAAAATCCCATTTGGGTTTTTTCAATTGTGTCAGTAACACCCTCAGGGCCCTCGCCTGGCAACATCCCTGGCCCCTAAGGCCAATTTGGGAGGGGAACTGCCAAAAGAAAAAGGGCACTACCCCAAGATAGTACCAACATTTTCCCAGAAAATACATATAAATATTTATATTTTTCTTCTCCAACTAATCTTTAGTAGCAAGGCTGAGTGGCATTGAAATTATAAGCCTGAGAGCAATCATGATATCAGCTTTGCACAGCAATTTAATCAATTAGACAGCCTCAGAGGGGATATTACCAGACACCTACACTTGTGAAGAGTCCAACAATAACCAGGACTCATCACAGTTGGAAATTTAGGGAAGCTTAAAAGCTACTGTAGCCTGTGGGGACAAATTAGCTAAGAAAGGTTGCATTGTTTGTGAATCAACCAGGCCCTCAACTCAAAGGCTACATGTCCAGATTGCCCATAATGTTCATCAGGCTGATTGTACATATTCCTTATCATCTCTCACATAAGAGTGGCTTGTGATATTTATCACTTTACATTGCAGCAGCCCACGGCTAATAAACCAGAAAGTGTTGGGGGAATAACCAGAAAGAGTTAGGGCAATGAGTAGTTGCTTTTACTACTTTTGCAACCTTAGTCCTTATCTGTCACCCTTAGCACCTCCTTCTTCTGCTTGGCTCTCAGTCACAATGCTCCATGGTCCAGTAACTATGCCATCCCTCCAATGCCCATGCTGGTAGCTACTGACGTTTGCTAGGACAACTGTAGGACTGATGTGAGCCCCTCCAACTGCCACCTAAGCAAGACTGACTATTCTTAATTGAACTTACCTAATACTGGGTTTACAGCTCTAAACTGTGCATATACTTTTGTGACGTTCTTCCTTTAGCTTCTATTAATGTACTATGTCACCCTGTTACGTACTACCTATGTCGCTGTATCACATACCCTCCACTTCAGCTTGTCATATTCCTCACTTATTATTCACTTGCACCCATCCCCCCTGTCACCTAACTTCCCAGTTAATTACCCTCTCACCCCGCTATATATTAAACCTCATCTATCTATACTCTCACCTACTCACTCCGAGTTAATTATCCTCACCCACGCATTAGAACATTTAATTAGCATGCAAGAGACGCAGAGGTTTAAAAGGGACCTGCAGAAGTAGAGGCTCACTCCTGTCTGTACCCTGGCCATCATTAATGGCACAAGTGACACAAAGTACATTGTATAGCAGCCATTGTGAAGAGGTGAAACATACAAAATTCTTCTCAAACAAACAAAAACAGAAAGAACTTTGTTCGTGTCTGGCATTGCTTGGTATACACAAACATCACAATGTTCCAAAAATAACCATGCATTGCTACTCACAACATCCCGAGCTTAATTGCAGAAATTATGCCTCAACAAAAAAAATACAAAACTAAATACATATATTTACATTTAAAGAATTTCAAAAAGGAAACAGCAGAAAGAATACATACTAGTAAAAGGTACTTGACCAGAAAATAGAGTGGAAGACTGAGCCGTAATTGCAGAAACACTGCTTTAAACAAAGAGTCGTAAGATACTATCTAAGAAATGTGCTTAGAGCAAACACAGTTACGACATCTAAAAGGCGAGTGAAGCCAAGATAATAAATTGCATACAAAGTATGAAGTTTTACATAGTTTTACATAGGATGGAAAGAGAAGATGTTCTTATCTCGTGGTTTAATCCGTGCAGCAGATGATGCTTCTGAAATAGCTTTTGTAAGATTTCTCTCAAGATGGATTAGCATTGGTATGAATGGTGTCTGAAATCACTAGAGTTAAATGAGAGTTGGTTTCAAAGCCGCATTGAACACTTGTAAAAATATTGTCCATTATACGTTTCAGTTTTTTAATAAGTTTACCTTTTCTTTTGGCAGATATACAGCTAGGGTTATTAGATTTCTCTTCTTGTGTAGAGAAGTTGAAATGCTTTGTTGTGCATTCTTTTACTAAGAGGAAATGATTCCAAATACAGTGTGATTGAGAAAAGCATGACCAGTTTGCAAATTCAATTTCTCTGCGTCAGGATAAATAATGGAACTGTGACAAACATTTATACTAGACATGGTATTTTGGATTGTTCACTAGTTGACCATAGGCAGTAAAAGATAAGACTGGCCCATAACATTCTGGCTCCTAATAGAGCCATTTTTTTTAGCTTGTTATCCTTTAGTAAGCTTGTTAGCCTTTATATTAAGAGCTAAAATGTTGCTGATCGTTATCCAGTAAATCTGCCAACACCTTAGACCTGTGCCCAGACTTATTTCTCATCTTTATTGTTTGTGCAGTTTGATCATCTCTGGACTCGAGGGATGGTCGCTACCTCTTACGTGTACTTACCCAACCTTTCCCTAGTTGACCAAAGAACCCCAGTGAAAAAAGTTCTGATGCAAGCAGTGTATGAAACAAACAGCAGTATTACATCGACAGGCATATTAGAATAGCAGTAAGAAAAAATAGCAGGAAATCTTAGGTCTCCAATAACCAAGACAATGAACATATACAGGGTTATTCACCCTGTATCTGCAAAATCCAGACTTTGTTAACACTATTTATAAATATTCCAATTTTGTAATCAGGAATTGTCTGCTCTGAATTTCAGCTGGATCAAATGACCCCGGATGACTGAAATCCAGACTAAATATGTGGCAGTACCTGCCTGAAAAATCAAGTGTCATGTGATGTGTGGGGGAATAAGGGCTATAACATTTCACAGTGTTTTCCTTTCAGCTTGAGGGATATTCCAGCGGAGATACTCAGCCCAAGTATAGGAGCTCCGCTACGATTGGTGGCAAGCAGCGCGATCATCCCTCTCAAAGAAAGAAAGACACGGGATAACCGATGGACTGTCCACGGAGAACAATTATGTAGCCCTCAATAGAACCACCCTAAAGGAAATACTGGAGGCAAGGGAACAGACAGCCAGCAAAAAAACACAAGGGCTGCCTTTCTCACGGCACTAATGGAGGGTGACAGAACAAGTGGTGTAATCACGCTCATCCCCAGAGGAGACTGAATATCAATGAGAAATAAGAATTCGGATGGCGTTTTATGGAGCACAGCCATTGGAGTAAACAACACATAGTTAGATAGTTACATAGTTACATAGATGAAAAGAGATTTGCGTCCATCAAGTTCAGCCTTCCTCACATATGTTTTTGCTGTTGATCCAAGCACCCAGCACCCTAACACTGACACATCCCCCTAATACACACACATCACCCTAACACACACACAGCACCCAAACAGCACCCTAACACATACAGCAACCTAACACATACAGCAACCTAACACACACACAGCACCCTAACACACACATCAACCTCACACACATATCACCCTAACACACACATCACCCTAACACATACACAGCACCCTGACACACACACAGCACCCTGACACACACACAGCACCCTAACACACAGCACCCTCACTCACACAGCACCCTCACACAGCACCCTCACACACACAGCACCCTCACTCACACAGCACCCTCACTCACACAGCACCCTCACTCACACAGCACCCTCAAATACACAGAACCCTCACACAGCACCCTAACACACACATCACCGTCGCACAGCACCCTAACACACAGCACCCAAACACACAGCGCCCTCACATACAGCACCCTCACACACACATACTGCACCCTCACACACACATACTGCACCCCCCCCCACACACAGCACCCTCCCACACACACTATACTCCTCACAAATGCACACTACACCCCTCACACACACAGCAGCCCTCAAACATGCTGCACCACTCACACACACTCACTAGATCTTCTATACGCACTCCTGAGTCCTTCAAACACACACTAGATCCCCTACACACAGACGCTGCACCACCTACACACACACACTACATTTCTGACATTCACACTCTGGAACCCCTATGCACACACTAGATTCCATTTAAGCAAACACATAGTGTCTCCATAAATGGAATACAGTGAGTATTCCAATTATGGAAACCCCTGAGACAAGTTTCAAGCAAACAAAACGCAAGCATGTTATTAAATTTGCTTGCGCTGTACAGATCAAACACAGGGCCCTTTTCTCATGCCCTGGAAGAGCATTGAACCAACATGCTCACTTTGAGATGGGGCGTGCTTGTCATTGGGGATGACAAAACACACCCTATCTGGCCCCGCCCCCTTTTCAGTGGGCCGCTGTAAATAAAAAATGCCTGGGCCGAATTTGTTCCCCAGTCCGGCCCTGGACAGACATACACTTACTCGGACACACACTCACTGACAGGCTCACTGACAGATGCACGCACTCACTGACCGACGCATACACACTGACTGACCGACACACACTCACATTCACTGACAGACACACACTCACTCAAATTCACTGACCAACACACACTCACTCAAATTCACTGACACACACACTCACATTCACTGACACACACACTCACATTCACTGACACACACTCACTGACACACATACTCACACATAATTCACTGACACACACACACTCACATTCACTGACACACACACACATTTCCCCCACTCACTATTATTAATATTATTATTTTTTTAACTTGAAATCCACCCAGCCTCCCTACTTTTGGGATAGCTATATGTATATTTCACCTGGGGTCCAGTGGGGCTGCCTGGCAGAGAGGCGGCTGGACGTGCAGGCAGGTGGGCGTCGAGGGAGCACTTTCCCATGAGCTCTCTGCTCAGCTCTTTTGTAAAGAGTGATGCCGGGAGCCGGAATATAGCTCAGGGGAAAGTGCTCCCTCACTGCTCGCCCGAAAAACAGCCGCCCGCTGCCCTGAGGGAGCCCAAAGGTGGCCAGCCGGCCAGCTCTTGGGCTCCCATAAAACGAGGCAAACAAGGTATTTGCCTGGAAATTTGGGGGCAGCGTTTTTTGCCGCCCCCTGGAAAGTGCCGCCCAAGGCAAATGCCTTGTTTGCCTTGCGGTAAATAGAGCCCTTGTCACACCCGAGGCTTACAGATGCCGGTTCCGAGAATTAAAAAAGTGAGACAAGGAATGGGCATGCCAGCTACACAGAGCAGCGGTCAACTGGATCTAAGGGTGCCAAGCCACTACACTGGAGCATGTACTATAGCATGTTCTGCTAAAACAATGTTATAACAACCTTAAGCAGGAGATCCAAGAGTGGGTGAGAGACCGCCGACCACATACTTTAACCGAAGCGGTGCAACCTGCGGACGGGTACCAGGATGCTAGGAGTCACCAGATATCTACACCCCAAGTACCCTACAGACCCCCTTCCATTAACATTGGACAACAGTATCAACCAACCATCGCAGCCACGACCGGTCCACAGCCATCATGACCACCAACGTGCAGCGGCTCACAATGTCATTGCTGTTTGAGGTATGGACATTTTCAAAGAGACTATCCCCAAGGAAAAGAAAAACCTCAGTGGAACAGACAAATTCCCTAACCATTACCTTTGGCCGCTGCCCACTACTATCATACTGAGCCAAACCCGGAAGAAGAAACATGGGGGACTCTTCACGAGGCTAACCCCATTCAAGCAGTGGCCGATAATCGTCAGCACCACCGACAACCAGTATGGCTTAACGGCAAGGAAACACAAGTACTCAGAGATACTGGGGCCACCTTTACACTGATTTAAAGCCATCTAGTCCCCGTATCTGAAAAAACAGGAAACTCGTAGCTGTTAGAGTAGCAGGAGGAGCCTTCACAGGCTACCAACCGCCTGGGTTCATCTCAACTAGGGAGCCTGATTAGTCGAAGTTGTATTAATGAGAGTTGTACCAGCTCTTACTGGTTCTTATGTGGAAATGATCTCGGCCAACTCACCTCCACATTTACTGCTGCCCCCACAGGTGAAACCTATCCGATCACCACGAGGCACCAGAAGCAGGTAGGGTCAGGTTTGCCCCTGACCCAGACCATGACAGAAGCCCCCCTTTACTGGGATACCCCAGCCGAGTTTGAGAGAGAGGTGGAAGCAGACCCTTCTCTCCAGGTGTACAGAGACAGAGTGGTTAATAGTCAGGGGTTACTAGGGGAAATAGCTTCATATGGTGCAAGGGACTATTATACAGAATAACAGAGAATCTTGTTGCTTGATCAGTCCCAACCCGCAACAAACAGTTAATGATACCCCAGAAATACTGCAGAGAGCTGCTCCGGATAGCCCATGATATTCCCCTATCCGATCACTTGGGAGTAAGGCACACTAAGTATAGGTTGACACAGAATTTCTTTCGGCCGGGTATATCAAAGGACATTCGGCAATACTGCCAAACCTGTGATACCTGCCAAAGGTTAGGGAAGAGAGGAGATCTTCACAGAGCTTTTGGACCATTTGGAGAAGTTTACCTGGTTAGTGAAAGGAAACCTCTGGGCTGCCAAGGAGCGCCAGCACATCTGGTAAGACAGGGGAGCCAGGGACAGTAGCTTTCAGGTTAGTCAGAAAGTCCTTGTGCTTAAGCCAGTCAAACATGTCCTTACCAGGTGGTGGAATAGCGATGTGACACCACCTATGTTATAGCCCCATGCTCTGGAAACAGGGCTTGGCGCATGATTCATGTGAACATACCCTACCAGGAGCGAGCGGAAGAAGCAGTGGCCATATGCGTCCCTGCTTCTGAAGATTTTGATAATCTTCCCTTGCCAGATCTCCTGGAAGAAGGCGACTGGACAGACGAGGTACAGCTGGGAGACAGGTGAGGGGCTCAGAAGCGTTATCAAGTACAACAGTTCTTGCAGCTAAGAGAACCACCTTCTCCAACCCAGGCTACACCAGATTAGCCGAACACCAGGTAGAAACCCTGGACTAGGAACCCCTTAGACAACCTCCTTACAGAATCCCAGAGGCGATCAGAGAAGGAATGAGAAAGGAGATTAATTAATGGGCTTCTCCGGTAGTACTAGTACCAAAGCAGGACAGAGCAACCCGCTTCTGTGTAGACTACCAGAGGCTAAATAAGAAAACAGTGTCGGACGCCTAGCCGATTCCCCGGGTAAATGAATTACTAGATTGCATGGCCAGAAGGAGATACCTTACTACTTTCTATCTATGCAAAGGTTAAACATAGAAACATAGAATATGACGGCAGATAAGAACCATTCGGCCCATCTTGTCAGCCCAATTTTCTAAATAGTTTCATTAGTCCCTGGCATTATCTTATAGCTAGGATAGCCTTATGCCTATCCCACGCATACTTAAACTCCTTCACTGTGTTAACCTCTACCACTTCAGCTAGAAGGCAATTCCATGCATCCACTACCCTCTCAGTAAAATAATACTTCCTGATATTATTTTTAAACCTTTACCCCTCTAATTTAAGAAAATGTCATCATGCTCTGCATGGGCGTCCGCAGGAATTTTTCCAGGGGGGGGCATAATTGTAATGACATCCATGCTTGGTACCTTTTTGACGGTGTCATGAAAGGGAAGGGGCATAGCCATTATCACATAAAGCCAGGGTGACTAGCGTTTTCACAACTATGGTGTCAGGAATATATGTTTGTATTCCTGACACTATAGTGTTCCTTTAAGCAAATTAAAGGACATTTCTGGTCACCATAACAACTTCACCTAAATGAAAATGCTATGATGCCAGGAAGCCCCTGGGTGCTTGCTTTCCTTTAAGGGGTTAAATCGCTCTCAAATGGTTTAACCCAAAGGCTTCCTCCAGCTCCAGGTCGCTCAGTGGTATTTGGCTTCTGAAACAGAGTGTCAAGAAGTGTAGATTGACGTCAGGCATGGGTGCCGCTGATTGACTAGAGTGGACAGTTGACGCTCTAAGCCAATCGCTAGTTCCCGGTTCATAAAATATTTTTACTTTTTTATGAATGGGGAGCTACTGATTGGCTTAGAGTGCCAGCTGACCGCTCTAGCCAATCAGCAACACCCCTACCCAACGGCACTCTGTGCTTCCTGACACTCAGTAAATAAAAGTGAACACATTAACACCGATATTTTTTTACCTTTGGAGATGAGAAGGTCCAGCGTTTCCCTGCCTGGCCCAGGTACCAAAGCCTTATGATGTGGTGTCCAGAATAAAGTGGAGGGTTCACTTCATTTGTCCTTCCTGCTCCAATCTCCTTTTCCTCTCCTTCATTTGACAGTCTTTTTTTTTCTTCTGACACTGTTTTCTATCCTTGGCCCCTTCTGCTCTTTTACCTTTCTGCTACTTTCTGCTTATTTTGCGCCCTTCTGCTCCTTTCTCATTCTGATCCCTTTCTGCTCCTTGCAGACCCTTTCTGCTCCCTTTTCTACTTTACCTTTGTGCTCCTTGCTGTCCCTTTCTGCTCTTTCTCCTACTTTACCTTTGTGCTCCTTCTGATTCTTTCTGCTTCTTTACCTTTGTGCTCCTTCCTGCTCCTTGCAGGCCCTTCCTGCTCATTCTCCTACTTTACCTTTGTGCTCCTTCTGCCCCTTCCAGCTCATTTCTGACCCTTTCTGCTCCTTCTACTTTACCTTTGTGCTGCTTTACCTTCCAGCTCCTTGCTGACCCTTCCTGTTCATTTCTATATATCTAAATCTATAGGCTGCTGCAAAATCTATGGGCTGCTGCCCCTCCCCAAATCTATAGGCTGCTGCCCCACCCAAATCTATCCTACTGCCCCAAAAATCTATGGGCTGCTGCCCCAAATCTATGGGCTGCTGCACCTCCCCAAATCCCTAACTGGGCTGATGCCCAAATCATAGGCTGTTGCCCCTCTCCAAACCCTCCCCCATCCCTCCCCTGATCCTCTCACACCCCTGATCTGTAGGCTGTCTCTGCCCCCCCATCCCTCACTTACCTGATCTGTAGGCTGTCTCTGCCCCTCCATCCCTCACTCCCCTGATCTGTAGGCTGTCTCTGCCCCCCCATCCCTCACTTACCTGATCTGTAGGCTGTCTCTGCCTGCATGTGCTGTTCCCCTGCGGTTTCAATCAGCAGAGAGAAGCAGGGATAAGATGCAGCTTCCTATCCCTGTCTCTCTCCATACACACCTACTGGCCGGCGCCGGTATTGCAGTTCATTTTAAATCTCACACGAAAAATAGCAGAACAAGCTGAAAAATCCAGGGGGGGGCAAGTGCCTGCGGACGCCCATGATGCTCTGGTAGTTTTTCTTCTTTTAAATATAGTCTGTGTTGATTCCCTTTATGTTTCCTCCAAGCTATACATGTTTAACCTTTCCTGTAATCCATGAACTAGTTTTGAAGCCCTTCTCTAAACTCTTTCCAAAGTATCAATATCCTTCTTAAGATACAGTCTCCAGTACTGCGTCTCACCAGTGCTCTGAACAATGGCATGAGCACTTGCCTCTTTCTAGTGCTAATTCCTATCCCTTTGCAAGCAAGCATTCTGCTAGCATTTCCTGCTGCTCTTTACACTGTCTGTCTACCTTGACCCAGGAATGATCTCTAACAGCTATCTCTACCTTGACCCAGGAATGATCTCTAACAGCTATCTGAGGAGTGGCCAGTGAAGTTACCACTAGGTTGTAATGTAAACACTGCATTTTCTCTAAAAAGACAATGCTTACAGCAAAAAGCCTGAAGGTAATGATTCTACTCACCAGAACAAATTCAGTACGCTTGTTCTGGTGACTATAGTGTCTCTTTAACAATACTGGAATCCAAACTTAAAGATTGCAGTTTATTAATAAGCCTTCTATGTGCAACAGTGTCAAAAGTCTTACTGAAATATAGGTAAGCAATGTCTACTGCAACACCGTGATCTATTATTTTAGTTACCCAATCAAACAAATCAATAAGATTAGTTTGGCATGACCGCCCTGAAGTAAACCCATGTTGTCTCTGATCTTGAAATCCATGTGATTGTATATGTTCAACAATCCTATCCTTTAACATGAGCATCCACAGGATTTTTTCCAGAGGAGTGGGGGGCATAATTGTAATGGCATTCAAGCTTGGCCTTTTCTTACAGTGTCATGAAGGGGAGGGGCATAGTCATTATCACTTAAAGCCAGGGTGACCAGATTTTGGAAATACAAAGCCAGGACACCCATTAGGCAAGTAGGCGGAGAGAACGGTGTGACGCTGTAAATAAGGTAAATAGCGTTAAGGGGTGGGGGGAGGCTGCATATGTAAATAGTGTTTTCATAACATGTTTGTATTCCTGACAAATTAAAATTAAAGCAACTTAATGGAACATTCTGGTCACCATAACAACATAATCTAAATGAAAATGCTATGATGCCAGGAGGCCCCTGGGTGCTAACTTTCCTTTAAGGGGTTAAACAACTCTCAAATGGTTTAACCTCAAAGGCTTCCCCCAGCCTTTTTATGAATGGAGAGCTACTGATTGGCTTAGAGTGCCAGCTAACCACTCTAGCCAATCAGCGGTACCCGTGCCTGTGAACAGAATAACACTGAAAAATGTTTAACCTGGGCAGATGAGAAGGTCCAAAGTTTCCCTGCCAGGTCCAGGTACCAAAGCTTTATGATGCGGTGCCCAGAATGAAGTGGAGGGATCACTTCACTTCTCCTTCCTGCTCCAGGCTCCTTTTATTCTCCTTCATTTGACACAGTCTTCATTTTCTTCTGACACTGTCTTCTCTCCTCCTTGGCTCCTTCTGCTCCTTTACCTTTCTGCTACTTTCT
>OW240917.1:79024910-79080295 GCA_933207985.1 Pelobates cultripes
TAGCGCGGAGGCTAAGAGACGGCCGCATTTGCCTCCATAATAAAAATAGGAGTGTTTGGTGCGTAGCAGCGTACGTTGGACCCGTGTGTTTAACAGTTGTTGTAGCTCTGTGCGTTTCGCGAGCAGTGCCTTATATGTCTGGAATGAGTCTTTGTTGTGGTGTGTTGCCTCTAGAGCTCTTATATCCTCTGTGAGGGTTTTGATTTGACCCTCCCTCTTTTTTTTGTGTGTGGATGCGATGGCTATGAGCTGTCCCCTTAGTACACACTTATGTGCTTCCCATGTCACAGGGGGGGAGGTCTGTGGCGAAGTGTTTTCTGTGAAGTACTGTTGAATGGAGTTGTGTATCTTTTTTATCACTACTTTGTCATTTAGTAGTAAGTCATTTAATTTCCATTGGTATGTTTTCAGGGGTAGAGAGGGTATGTGGACGGCAAGAGACAGGGGTGCGTGGTCAGACCATGTGATAGGGCCGTATGAGCACGATGACATTAAAGAACATGTCTAACCTGGAATATGTGTGGGTTGCGTGTGAGTAGTATGAATAGTCCTTCCTATTGGGGTGACTTAGTCTCCAGCAGTCATAGAGTTGAGCGCTGTCCAGGAGACGAGAGAAGTGTTTACGGAGAGAGTCGTATCTGTTGGGGGTGGCCGATGTAGTGTCTAAAGCAGAGTCTAGTGACATGTTGCAGTCTCCCCCCATTATGAGTATGCCCTCTGCAAAAGTGTCTATCCAGCGTAGGCATTTTTTAAGGGTCTTGCATTGGCCGGTATTAGGCATGCACATATTTACAAAGGTGATTTTATTTTGTCCCACGGTCCCCTTTACTAGCAGTAACCTCCCTGAGTCGTCCGTTTTCTGGTCAATGAGCGTAAAAGGTACTTGGGCGGATATTAATATGGCCACTCCTCTGGTTTTTTTCTCAGCGAAATGTCCAAAATAGTTTGTGGGATATCTGTTGTTTCTCAAATTGGGGGCTCTATCTTTTTTGAAGTGGGTTTCTTGGAGGAACGCTACGTCTGCGCGCAGTCTATGTAGCTCTGTAAAGGCTAGGGATCTTTTTTCAGGGGAGTTCAATCCCCTTACATTAAGGGTGATTATACGTAGGGTAGTCATTGTCTGTCTGGTACCTTAGGGTTATCTAGGGTTAGCGTCGTGCCTCCGCCCAGCGCCTGGCCACAGACCTGTCTGTACAAAGATAAGCAGAGAATCTCAAGCAAAGATGCACTAGAACAAGACAAATAATTCAACTTCAATGAACAATCAATGAGTAACACAAACTTCAATTGTAACCTGCACCTGTGCCAGGTGCATGAGTACCTGTGGTAACTGTCTCAGCCGAGATGGTCTATCTCTCCGAGAACCTATATGTCACCTTGGTGTAGGCCCTATGGGCCTAGGTTCAGTTATCTACTGGTATAGGCATGCGTATAGCCACGCCTATATTTTTCCACGTATTATCCTGAGGGGGCGGAGGGGGTGGTTGACCGCAGGTCTACCGTGTGATAGAAAAATAAAATGGGGGGTCCGGTTGGTCGCTATCCCAATCGGAATGAGCTCCGCTTGGATTGGTTTATCTAGTTGTATGGGCGGATGGGTGTTGGAGACTGATGACCTCAGCTATTAAGCCTGGTGCGATGGGCCTCTTCCCCACTGCCTTGTCGTCTGGCCTGGGATCTGCGTTGGTATGTGATAACCTTCAAGTGGGCGGTAGGTACCCTGGGGGGGGGGAAGGTCTTCTGGGGGTCCTATGATGGTCCTTAACAAATATGTTTTGTTTTTTTTGAGAGTTGTGTATTTAATTTAATTTTCCCCCTCTTTCTCCCCTGATACCCTCCTTCGTCTATGGGTTCGGTGACTTCCCTGTTTTAGGATCCCTGAAAGGTGGGCCTAGGAGTGTAAGGCAAAGAGTGTGGGGGGAGCCTATAGGGATGGTTCTTTTAAGTTATACGTGCCTATGGACATCTACAATCTACCCTGTGTACAAAGTTGGGCAGTCAGGCACTGTGGTGGATTGCCTCGTGGGGCACATACTTATAGCTGTTCCAGGATGTAGGGACTAAGGATTGATGAAGGGTAAGAGCAGCACAGTCATTGAGCAGGGGAAACAGTCTCTATTCTGCTCTGTGTCAGTGTGTATCATGATCTCTGAGGACAGGTGTCAATCCATATCTGCCAAGTGACCCTATGTAGGAGGAACAGTCTCTATTCTGCTCTGTGTCAGTGTGTATCATGGTCTCTGAGGACAGGTGTCAATCCATTTCTGCCAAGTGACCCTATGTAGGAGGAACAGTCTCTATTCTGCTCTGTGTCAGTGTGTATCAGGGGCTCTGAGGAAAGGTGTCAATCCATATCTGCCAAGTGACCCTTTGTAAGGGTAACAGTCTCTATTCTGCTCTGTGTCAGTGTGTATCATGGTCCCTGAGGACAGGTGTCAATCCATATCTGCCAAGTGACCCTATGTAGGGGAAGCAGTCTCTATTCTGCTCTGTGTCAGTGTGTATCATGATCTCCGAGGACAGGTGTCAATCCATATCTGCCAAGACCCTATGTACAGTCTCTATTCTGCTCTGTGTCAGTGTGTATCAGGAGGACAGGTGTCAATCCATATCTGTGACCCTCAGTCTCTATTCTGCTCTGTGTCAGTGTGTATCATGGTCTCTGAGGACAGGTGTCAATCCATATCTGCCAAGTGACCCTATGTAGGAGGAACAGTCTCTATTCTGCTCTGTGTCAGTGTGTATCATGATCTCTGAGGACAGGTGTCAATCCATATCTGCCAAGTGACCCTATGTAGGAGGAACAGTCTCTATTCTGCTCTGTGTCAGTGTGTATCAGGGGCTCTGAGGACAGGTGTCAATCCATATCTGCCAAGTGACCCTATGTAGTCTCTATTCTGCTCTGTGTCAGTGTGTATCCCTAGGACAGGTGTCAATCCATATCTGCCAAGTGACCCTATGTAGAACAGTCTCTATTCTGCTCTGTGTCAGTGTGTATCATGGTCCCTGAGGAAAGGTGTCAATCCATATCTGCCAAGTGACCCTATGTAGGAGAACAGCCTCTATTCTGCTCTGTGTCAGTGTGCATCATGGTCTCTGAGGACAGGTGTCAATCCATATCTGCCAAGTGACCCTATGTAGGAGAACAGTCTCTATTCTGCTCTGTGTCAGTGTGCATCATGGTCTCTGAGGACAGGTGTCAATCCATATCTGCCAAGTGACTCGATGTAGGGGGAACAGTCTCTATTCTGCTCTGTGTCAGTGTGTATCATGGTCTCTGAGGACAGGTGTCAATCCATATCTGCCAAGTGACCCTATGTAGGAGGAACAGTCTCTATTCTGCTCTGTGTCATTGTGTATCAGGGGCTCTGAGGACAGATGTCAATCCATATCTGCAAAGTGACCCTATGTAGGAAGAACAGTCTCTATTCTGCTCTGTGTCAGTTTGTATCAGGGATCCTTAGGACAGGTGTCAATCCATATCTGCCAAGTGACCCTATGTAGGAGGAACAGTCACAATTCTGCTCTGTGTCAGTGTGTATCAGGGATCCTTAGGACAGGTGTCAATCCATATCTGTCAAGTGACCCTGCAAATTCTGCTCTGTGTCACATGATCCTAGGACAGGTGTCAATCCATATCTGCAAGTGACCCTATGTAGGGGAACAGTCTCTATTCTGCTCTGTGTCAGTGTGTATCAGGTCTCTGAGGACAGGTGTCAATCCATATCTGCAAGTGACCCTATGTAGGAGGAACAGTCTCTATTCTGCTCTGTGTCAGTGTGTATCAGGGGCTCTGAGGACAGGTGTCAATCCATATCTGCCAAGTGACCCTATGTAGGGGAACAGTCTCTATTCTGCTCTGTGTCAGTGTGTATCAGGGGCTCTGAGGACAGGTGTCAATCCATATCTGCCAAGTGACCCTATGTAGGGGGAACAGTCTCTATTCTGCTCTGTGTCAGTGTGTATCATGGTCTCTGAGGACAGGTGTCAATCCATATCTGCCAAGTGACCCTATGTAGGAGAACAGCCTCTATTCTGCTCTGTGTCAGTGTGTATCATGGTCTCTGAGGACAGGTGTCAATCCATATCTGCCAAGTGACCCTATGTAGGGGGAACAGTCTCTATTCTGCTCTGTGTCAGTGTGTACATGGTCCCTGAGGACAGGTGTCAATCATATCTGCCAAGTGACCCTATGTAGGGGAAACAGTCTCTATTCTGCTCTGTGTCAGTGTGTATCATGATCTCTGAGGACAGGTGTCAATCCATATCTGCCAATTGACCCTATGTAGGAGAACAGCCTCTATTCTGCTCTGTGTCAGTGTGCATCATGGTCTCTGAGGACAGGTGTCAATCCATATCTGCCAAGTGACCCTATGTAGGAGAACAGTCTCTATTCTGCTCTGTGTCAGTGTGCATCATGGTCTCTGAGGACAGGTGTCAATCCATATCTGCCAAGTGACCCTATGTAGGAGGAACAGTCTCTATTCTGCTCTGTGTCAGTGTGTATCAGGGGCTCTGAGGACAGATGTCAATCCATATCTGCCAAGTGACCCTATGTAGTGGGAACAGTCTCTGTTCTGCTCTGTGTCAGTGTGTATCATGGTCCCTGAGGAAAGGTGTCAATCCATATCTGCCAAGTGATCCTATGTAGGGGAAACAGTCTCTATTCTGCTCTGTGTCAGTGTGTATCATGATCTCTGAGGACAGATGTCAATCCATATCTGCCAAGTGACCCTGTGTAGGAGAACAGTCTCTATTCTGCTCTGTGTCAGTGTGTATCATGCTCTCTGAGGACAGGTGTCAATCCATATCTGCCAAGTGACCCTATGTAGGAGGAACAGTCTCTATTCTGCTCTGTGTCAGTGTGTATCATGGTCCCTGAGGAAAGGTGTCAATCCATATCTGCCAAGTGACCCTATGTAGGAGGAACAGTCTCTATTCTGCTCTGTGTCAGTGTGTATCATGGTCTCTGAGGACAGGTGTCAATCCATATCTGCCAAGTGACCCTATGTAGGAGAACAGTCTCTATTCTGCTCTGTGTCAGTGTGTAACATGGTCTCTGAGGACAGGTGTCAATCCATATCTGCCAAGTGACCCTATGTAGGAGAACAGTCTCTATTCTGCTCTGTGTCAGTGTGTATCATGGTCTCTGAGGATAGGTGTCAATCCATATCTGCCAAGTGACCCTATGTATGAGAACAGTCTCTATTCTGCTCTGTGTCAGTGTGTATCATGGTCTCTGAGGACAGGTGTTAATCCATATCTGCCAAGTGACCCTATGTAGGGGGAACAGTCCCTATTCTGCTCTGTGTCAATATGTCATATGTCAGGTATCAATCCATATCCATTGTGATTTAGGAATGTTAGGTGATTTCTGCCCTTTATGGATTAAGACCAGACTCTGCATCAACTGTGTAATTTTCCATGGGAGTTTTGCCATGGATCCCCCTCCGGCATGCCACAGTCCAGGTGTTAGTCCCCTTGAAACAACTTTTCCATCACTATTGTGGCCAGAAAGAGTCCCTGTGTGTTTTAAAATTCGCCTGCCCATTGAAGTCTATGGCGGTTCGCCCAGTTCGCCCGTTTGCGAACATTTGCGGAAGTTCGCGTTCGCAGTTCGCGAACCGAATATTTCGTGTTCGCGACATCACTACCCAGCATATATACAGAGAGCAGGTATATCAAGAGGTAAAAAGTACCAGGAAAAATGTAGAGGGGGCAACCCCCCCAAAAAACACACAGAGCACGGTTACTCAATTGAGTCTGTCCCTATGATTACCTCGGAACCGTGGACTAACCACTAGTGCCTACCTGAACCAGTCTCCCTGCCTAAAAGGAAAAATAAATAAATCTTAAACCAGCTAATGCATATTAGTGCTACCAGGTGAAAAGGTGATAAAAACAAAAAATAGCTCAATGCGCATTTCGGCGCGTTAGCAAGTCGGCGTCAGGAGCCCACCATCAGCACCCCGTCGTCAACTACTACTTTGTTTTTAAATCTAACTATTTTCCCGCTTGCTGCTAGCGCTGCAGATAGTTAAAATAACATCTGCAGCCCAAGGGTTATTTTTGTAGCCACAACATAATTAACCCTCGCATTAATGCTGGTTGCATTTGCTCTCTATTAAGATTAATATCAGTGCTTTGTGAATCTTCCAAATGCTATACTTTGTATAGGATTCAGATGCACAAGCATCAAATTTAATCTGGACACCGAATGCATTAGGACGATTTCTACATATTTGATTGGGCTGACTTTATCAGACAATTGGCTTTAGTAAATATGAGAAATGCCATTGCATTCAAAATTAAATCATTTTTACAGGTTTTATCTATCCAGAAAAAAATCCTCTGTTTAGTGAATAACCCCAATAATGCCTCAGACCTCGTAGTAAAGAAAAGTAACTATTGGTAAGTATTAGTTAGTAAGTATTACTAAGTAACTATAGTAAGTATTAATCCCCCAATCAAAATACCCCAATGACAAACTGTGATAAAGACTCTCCTGGGACAAAATATTGACAAATTGTGGGTTTAATAAAGTAATTTTTGTCATGACAGGTATTGTGTTTATTAGTCTAGTGTTAAATGAAGCATGCCTATTTAGTACACTTAGCTGATAACATTGATAACTGTACAAAGAGAAAACAACACATCAAGATAGGAAAAAGCCCTGTTTTTTAGAAAGGGTTATAGAGGTAGATAGGGCTTTCCCCTTAAAGTACAAATACAGAAAACTGATGAGACTGGTAGCCCCCCTAAAAAGGGGTAAAGAAACCAGCCTCACAAGGAGTACCTCTAAATTAAATACAGTATAGGGTAAAAAAAAACTGTATTGAAAAAAGCACATACTATACAAAAAGGTGTTCACATATAATAAGAGTGATGTAGAGGAGTGTAGTGTATAAAGAGTGATGGTAGACTTGTAAGAGTAAACATTTTTAGAAAGCATGCCTCCCAATTTTCCCATTTTTGCTAAATAACCCTATAAGTATTATGCAAAGATGTCTGCAGTTGTCCTGCTCACTGACTTCTTTAGCATGCACAAAACTTGCACAGGTAATGGCACTATCAACATTTATTGGCTGAGAGCATCAGCTGACTGCTCTCAGTTAATGACTGACATTCTGTGCAAACAAAGTTGCAAAGAATTAGCCAGCTAGAAACTCTAGTGGTGACACCGATATGAAGCTAATGGATGTGGAGTTATACCTTAAAGGGACACTATAGGCACCAAGACCACTTCAGCTCATTGAAATGGTCTGGGTGCAATGTCCCTGTCAGTTTAAACCTGCAATTGTAATTATTGCAGTTATTGAGAAACTGCAATAATTACCTTGCAGGATTAATGCCACCTCAAGTGCCTGTCTACCAGACATGCACTAGAGGGCCTTCTGGGTCATTAGGTGACTTTTGGTCACCTACCTGATGCTGGACATTCTCTTGCTATGCATGAGGACACCCAGCATCTGCTAAAACCCCGTAGGAATGCATTGATTCAATTAATTTGGCCGACATCAGGGGAAGAGGAGGGAAGGCGGAGCCTGTCCCAGCACTGAGGGACATTGGAGCTGGATTCAGGTAAGTAAATTAGTTTTTTTTTATCCTTTCTACAGTGCAGTGGGGGCATGCAAGCGAGAGGGGCACTATAGGCTAGGAATACAATTTTGTATTCCTAGCCTATAGTTTACCTTTAAGTGCTTATTGTATTTGCAGCCTTTCAAAGCAAAATGCTGAATTTTCAACTCTATGACTAATTCAAAATCATTCTAATCTTTTAAAGTATTTTATCAAGTGCCTTATAAACCGTTTCAGTATTTCATATTTTCTGTCAATAAAACATATTTAGATGACAATATGACAAGGACATTCTTTGACGCAAATATATAGGTCGGTTCTTTTTTTTTCTCACTCTTAGTAAAACCTAGTAAAAGATTTGATAGGTTTTACGTGTTTTGAAAAAGCAACCATTAATTGTAAAACTTGGCAAAATAATCATAGGCTTACAGCAAAATGTGTCTTTTGAAATCTTCCTAAAATATATACACACTAAAGTACATGCATACAAATACTTATGATATTTAATATAAATTAGATCTTTAATAAGATCACAAATTCTTATCTGAAAAGAAACATCAAAATGCTATGGGTAAAGATGACATTTTCAAGGTTTAGTATTAAATTTTTTTTTCTCTATAACTGAAAAATAATCTAATATTGCAGACATACCGTTTTTCACAGAAGATGAATCATAATTCAGATGTCTCCAACTGACAAGGTCAAAATTTACCACATTGTACACAAAAAACATTAAGCTGGAGAGCTTTGATCACATCTTAAATCAGTTGCTGCATAATTTCAGACATGAAATCTAATTCTATGACAACCAGAGTACATCTCTCTATGACATGAAAAATAAAACTCTGTAAAACTTTGGATTAAAGTGTACAGAAGGGAACAAAACCATAAATACTTCAGAAGAATGACAGATAATTAGTATGAATTATCAGCTATTGAGTTCTTGTTCAAAATCTACTATAAGATGCAAAGGAAAATACAAATGTTCTTCTTAGAATTTGGCAAGATATTTTAATATACAACAAACAAAGATTAGTTCCCATAAACATATTTCCCATCAATGTGCACATATTACAAATGTGGTATTAGTTTTAAAACAATCAAATTACATAGCTCTTTTATTCTGCTTTAATAAATAATCATCTTACAAAGGTATTTAACCAAGACAAAGACATTTTGATTTCACTAGGTTGTGAGAAAACTGATGGTGTGCTCATATTAATAGCCATATTAATTATACATCTTTTATTGACATTGGGTGGGTAAAGGGTGGCACTGACGCTGCCTAAAATTGAACAGCTACTATAGATTTTCTAGCCGGAGAAGTGATGCAGGTAGAATCTAGTTTCCAGATCTGTGGCATTTAGTGAATTTTTAACACGATGATAAAATGTTGAGAGATAAGTTCCCACTGGTATATGCTGAGATTTACTTAACTTTTGATCTACAACTGTGTGTTAAGGTATTAAACCCATGATTTAAAAGTATGCTATAGCACGATGGGCTTAAACTAATTCTAGTTTTTAATTCCTCTAACCAAGGGGCCATGGGAGGAGGGGGAGTACGGTTGGTACAAGGCTAGACACCTATCTTATGGAGCTTGCCATTCCTTTCATTCCTCATAGTGAGGGCCTCTATTTTACAGCTCCTACACAAGATGGGTGTTTCCGTTGTGGTAACCCTTTCAAACCTTATAAACAGCAAAAGAAAACAGTGAAAACAAAGGTGAAACAGTGTGTAGCGAGTGCAGCCCGATGCTGATTGCTGCTCTTGTGCTTAGTCATATGCCAGTGCTTGTAGATGGGTGGTCCAATGGGGCAATGGGGACTACAGTTGTTGAGCCCCAAGCATGTGTTCCTTGTTAGCCTCTCGCTGTCTTGCCAGGCGCTTGCAGTCCCAATTCCCATAACAGTGCTGGTGCATCTTCAGCTGAAGATATACTGTGACCAGTCCAGTTGTGGGTGACCATGAGGGTTCGTGGGGTAGTCTATTGGTAAGTTACTACTGCGTTTCTCAGTTCGCTCATTGTTGGAAGGAGCGTTTTATGCCATTGCAAGGTGGACCTCAAAAGGTCTTGGTAAAAGGACAAGTCGGTACCTTCGAATGAGTAAGCTGTCTAGTTTTGTAAAGCTGTGTAACCGCGGCTGGTTCCCTTATTTACCACTACAATGTCTTAAAGCATAGAACTTAGTAGGGCTAACCATACAGATATCTTAGCCATAATTGTATATAGTTAGTAAGAGATCCTCTATTTAACATATATAAATAATTGAGATTACAATATAAAATAAGGATTGTCTTGGAAGCAATTAAGTTTTGTCTTTTTGGTATTTATTATATAAAAATATAAATATAGACATATAAAATCCATTATAGCAGAGTTTATAAGATTAAACTAAATGCTTGCAAATATCATTAATAGGTTAACATACCCTTCTGAACATGTCATCATGTCAGCCTCTCTGTCATTTTAAGATGGAGCAGCGTCTGTCTCCAAGTCTCTCCTCTGTATCTTAACATTTAAAAGTACACCTATTTATACCTTAGGTGTCTCCATTTTAGGGTTACCATAGTTCATGTATGAAACAACAGTAACACTTATTTTACTTTATTCATTTTAGGACCTCCTTTAATTTGGCAAACATACAAGGCCATTACTAAAGGGTGCATACGTCATGGAAATTTTCCTGACTTAGTACAAGATGGCATCTTAAAGTCTGAACATCCTTTACTACTACTGTTACCACAGTATATTACGTACTGAAAGAGTCGTAGCATAGCCTTGAAGCTTGTTTATGCATTATTGTTATTGTAATTCGTCTGGGACAAAATGGCGCAAACATATTATGCACTGTAGGTAGGTAAGAGGTTATTTCTTAAAGAAACAGTTATGAAAAACAATATGTTCCATTTCTAACACCTTGTCAGTTTGCAATATCTCTTAAAGACAAAGTACACAGTTTAAGAAATACAAAATTTCATTCTAAAACTTGTAATATTTGCATTTGCCCATAACAGCTGATTAGAGTGCCCTTTTGTCTTGAGCGAGGGAGTATGATGTTATTATGTTACTATGATGTTGCTCACAGCATTTGTTGAAATCCTAGCAAGCTTTTTGGCTTGTGTCAGTGGCAGCAGTAAGGCAACTAGTCGCCTCAGGTAGTGTGGTAATTCTTTCATGGTGACGGACTCGGGTACTCCTCTTATTTTCAGATTATTACGTCTTTAGCGTAGCGTGCTGCATGGAGAAAACTTGTTGCGCTTTTTTGACATTGGATATTTCTTGCTTCACATCAATGATGTCCTCTTCAGCGGCTCTCACTCTGTCTGTGACCACCTGTAAGTCAGACTGGATAACTGCTATGTCTGCAGCTAGCATTTGGCAGAAATCAGTTAGGAGATTTCTAATATCTTGCTTAGTGACCAGAGCTGATAAATCTGAGAATTGTGGAGCTGTTCTGATCCTTGTGGCAAGGTGTGAACTTGAGGGTAATCAGGTGTGTGGCCCTAAGAGTCCACAGGGGCCTCTTGGGTCACCATTTGTGGCAGGGCCTGTCTCTGTAATATAGCCCCGATGTCATGGGAGTGTCACATATTCATCCGCATATAAAAATGTGATTAATGACATTTACTGTTCTGACAGGAAAAGTTGTGCCGAGCAGCAATCAAATCCACAAGAGGGTTTGTGTTGAGCAGCAATTATGCAAATGAGAACCTGGCAACTGCCTTTGGGGTCAAAGGCCGATTACAGCCTATCAGATTCAGAGGAGGGGTATTTAGGCCCAGTTCTCATCCTGCTCAGTGCCTTGTCATAGTTTCCCTAGTGGTTGTCCGAGAGAGCGTTCCTGATTCAAGTTTCTTCTGGTTTTTAAATTTGGCTTTGATTTTCCCTGTATTCCTGTATTCTGGTATCCCTGACTTCTGGCTTTCCCTTATTGTTGTGTCTCTTTCTGTATCCCCTGACCTCGGCAAGTATCCTGACTACTCTTTGGTACGTTAAGTCCTGCCATTCTAAGGCCCGGTAATACGTTATCTATTAGTCATCTGTGTGACACAATTCTACGTGCTGGATCAACTAATAATCCTGACAGGGAGTCATTTGATGTACCTGGACTTGGTTTCTGTTAGCGTCTCCCCATGGTTTAGGGCTGGTTAGTGGAGAAGCTGTTGTCCGAGTTCTGCTCCAGATCGCTCTGAAAAGGCATTTTCCCCAGTAATTCCTCCAAGCATGTAAGGAGATGGTAGGCCAAAGGTTTTTTTCTTCCTCTGTTTCTGCCCAGAATTTGCAAAGAACGGCATGTTCCGATACCGAGAGCCTCTGGAGGGTAAGTACTCAAGCTGAGATTGCTGGATGGGCTGGGTATCTTAATATATTTTGCGGATTATACACAGCACCATCGATGCTACTGGAAATGGCATCTGCTCCATCCCACTGTTAACCCCAACCCCCTCCATTTTTATACCAGCTGGAAAAATGGCAAAAAAAATTCTATATTTGAACAATTGTACAATTTACAAAAATATTTACTTTAACAATTACTGCTAGACCTCTTGTTTGTATATATTAGTACATATTACTTTGTACCCCTACTTTTACCCTACCCTACTTATACCCCACTCCCTCTAGAATGTAAGCTCATTGAGAAGGGCCCTCCACCTCTCTGCTCCTGTACGTCCAGTTGTCTGTTTACAATTACATGTCTGTTAGTCCACCCATTGTACAGCGCTACGGAATCTGATGGCGCTACATAAATAATAAAATAATAATAATAATAATAATATGCACAATATAATTTAAGTATAGTTTTAGTTTGTATTTCTAGTTTTAGTTTGTATTTTCATACTAATATTTGTTCCCTATAGAGATATCATTCATATTTATGAACTGATAAAGTTGGAAAATCTAAAAAAATGCACACTATTTCAATTATTTCATTTTTTTTTTTTTAAATGTATATGCAAATGAAGTGTAAATAGCCTACAGGAGTCACAGATGTCTGGAAATGTAGGTGACCTATCAAGAAATAAAACAGTACCAAGATTTCTTGAACTAATAGAATTAGAGGATAAATGATTTTTTTCCTGAGCATAGATATCTGCCAAAACAAAAATGTTTATATTTGTTTATTTGTAACTGCATAGAGTCATCTATCTCTGCAGCCTCATGATATGCTCATTAAAGTCAAGTATTGAAAATATTTTAGTCTGTAAATGTTGATTTAATATGTTTTTTATTTGGAAAACTTTTTGATTTTACGCCCAGAAAGCACTGTAAATCCATCTGTAATAAAACTAAATGTCTTCCATAAAATAAATAGTTCTACAGATTTTGTTCATCTATGATTCAGATTTTTTTTTACCATTATTGGCCAAATGTCTCATAAATAATCAAGATAATTTCACTTGCTTTAGTTAACATATCAAATTGTATCTGTTATGTTACATCTTGACGAAAATTATACTTTCCTGTTTTGTTTAAAGGATTACTCCAATCAAATACAATGTTTTAACAAAACACTGTTTATGGATGGAGTGCCCTTACAGGCATGGCATCCTTGTTAAAAAGTAAAATAATAAAAAAAATAAAGCTAAAACTTATCTGTGATCCCACACTGATGCCTGCATCCCAAACCTTTCTCTGGGGATATACTTTTCCTCACTTCTGGAGGATAGGCTAAAGCAAGGACTTGGGATGCATGGATGGGGGAGTCATGCCTCCATTGGATGTCTTTCGCCAGCATGCATACCAAGAACCTTTTATGCACAGAATTCACTTTAGTCAGCTTGGGACACTCATTCTGGGCTGCTTAATTATCTCCAATGTGCATTATCTCTGTATGTGCAGTATTTCATATTGAAACAGTGATAAAGACTCCAAACATCTTAACCACTTCAAATCACTGAAGTGGTCATGGTGCTTGCTCTTAGAAATGGTATTTCTTGTTCCTATACACAAAACCAATAATGGTGCAGGTTATGTTTGGATTTACCTATAGCCACTGATAGGTGGCCTGTCTAACCTATACAAATTAAGAGAGAGGAAGTATTTCTTAGATTTTTTTGCTAGTTGTGTACTAGCAAAACCATTAAAAGATTTATTTAACCAATCATTGTTAACAGGTCCCAGAAGATTGGAAGTTAGCAAATGTTGTGCCCATTCACAAGAAAGGTAGTAGGGAGGAGTCAGGCAACTATAGGCCAGTAAGTCTTACTTCAGTAGTGGGGAAAGTGATGGAAACCATGTTAAAGGATAGGATTATTGAACACTTTTAAAATCACATGGATTTCAAGATCAGAGACAACATGGGTTTACTTCAGTGAGATCATGCCAAACTAATTTTGTATATTTTTTTATTGGGTAACTAAAATAATAGATCACGGTGGTGCAGCAGACATTGCTTACCTAGATTTCAGTAAGGCTTTGACACTGTTGCACATAGAAGGCTTATCAATAAACTGCAATATTTAAGTTTGGATTCCAATATTGTTGAATGGGTAAGGCAGTGGCTAAGTGACAGGCAACAGAGGGTTGTAGTCAATGGAGTATATTCGAAGCATGGGCTTGTCATCAGTGGGGTACCTCAGGGATCTGTACTTGGACCTATTCTCTTTAATATTTTTATTAGTGATATTGCAGAAGGTCTTGATGGTAAGGTATGTATTTTTGCTGATGATACTAAGATATGTAACAGGGTTGATGTTCCAGGAGGGATAAGCCAAATGGCAAATAATTTAGGTAAACTAGAAAAATGGTCAGAGTTGTGGCAGCTGACATTTAATGTGGATAAAAGTGCAAGATAATGCATCTTGGATGTAAAAACCCAAGGGCAGAGTAGAGAATAGTTGATAGAGTCCTAACTTCAACATCTGAGGAAAGGGATTTAGGGGTAATTATTTCTGATGACTTAAAGGTAGGCAGACAATGTAATAGAGCAGCAGGAAATGCTAGCAGCATGCTTGGTTGTATAGGGAGAGGTATTAGCAGTAACAAGAGGTAAGTGCTCATGCCATTGTACAGAACACTGGTGATACCTCACTTGGAGTATTGTACGCAGTACTGGAGACCATATCTCCAGAAGGATATTGATACTTTAGAGAGAGTTCAGAGAAGGGCTACTAAACTGGTTCATGGATTGCAGGATAAAACTTACCAGGAAAGGTTAAAGGATCTTAACATGTATAGCTTGGAGGAAAGACGAGACAGGGGGCATATAATAGAAACCTTTAAATACATAAAGGGAATCAACACAGTAAAGGAGGAGACTATATTTAAAAGAAGAAAAAGTACCAAACTAGAGGACATAATTTTAAATTAGAGGAGTAAAGGTTTAAAAATAATATCATGAAGTATTACTTTACTGAGAGGGTAGTGGATGCATGGAATTGCCTTTCAGGTGAAGTGGTAGAGGTTAACACAGTGAAGGTGTTTAAGCATGTGTGGGATAGGCATAAGGCTATCCTAGCTATAGGATAAGGCCAGGGACTAATGAGAGTATTTGGGCAGACTAGATGGGCCGAATGGTTCTTATCTGTCGTCACATTCTATGTTTCTATGTTAAAAGAAATCCCCTCTGAAAAGCCATGCTGTAACGGATCACCTGGCACCCCGACTGGGTACCTTCATTAAAGGATGCTCCTAGCACTTCCTGAGGACTCCAAGCACTGCAGCAGACACCAAAACCACTGAACCGTAGGAGCATATGAATGCTCTCAAGCATATGAATGTTGTATACAGCCGAATAGGAAAAAACATGCAAATATGTTTACACTCCTAGCAGTCAAACTGGAACAGCATACAATAAATCCTCCCCCAATAATGAGACGACACTTCACTTTGAGGGTTAAGCAGGAACAGACTGGACTGGCACATACAGCCTCTTTTATTCCCAATCCACAAACTTATTACTGCCCACAGGGTTTTACAGAACAACCAATAACACGTACATTACAGAAAGACACTCCCACACAAAATCCTCCCCTCTGCCTGTGATACAATTACCTTACACAATGGGTAATCTAAGTATCACAGACAGAGAAATACAGTTTCATTAAACACATCACAGGGACCCCAAAACATGCAATAACCCCATAAAAAGTAAACCACATATCCAAAATTCACCCAGATCCGTTCAGTACTTTGGAATATACAGTTTAATGCAGAACATATACAGGCTAAATGAAAAACAATCACTGTATAATGTGTCCCCTGCTGTATAGTCCAAAACCACTGCACGATGTCTCTGTGCACCAAATACTGGCGAGATGGCACCGTGTTGAAAAGTCCAAACAGTGTTAATACCCTACCCCTAGTCCTTAATACCCGTACCCCTACAGTGTTAATACCCCTGTGCTGGGGTAGGGGTATTAAGGACTATATGTGCTGGGATAGGGGTATTAACACTGTGTGTGTAGGGGTATTAAGGATTAGGGGTAGAGGTATTAAGGACTAGGGGTAGGGGTATTAACATTATGAGGGTAGGGGTATTAAGGACTATAAGTGCCCCAAGTCCTTCACTTACCTTTTGTGAGATGGACTTTCCAAGTGTTCTTCAATAGCTTCAGTAGAGCGGCGACCGGTCCAAGATGGTGCCTGCATTCCTCGCCGCTCAGCACATAATGTGGCGTCTATGTCTATGGTGATACCTGTATCTAATAAGTACAATGTGACTAGAGCTTGTCTGGGCAGTTACTTTATTGGCCGCAGTTTTTTGTACCATGTGAAGATAATACAGATCTTTTGCTAAAAGCCCTCTTTAAAAATTTCTGCAGAAGCGTCAACTATTCAGCTGCCATGATCAAAATCATAATATATTACAGCACATAGCAGCAGCTAATTTAATAAGAATGACTTATGCTGCAGTGAATAACTTCCCTTCAAAGGCAGGCAGTGTAAACATGAAAAAACAATAAAAATAGAATAACTTGAAGACATTCTAATGAATCTATTGCAAACCATGAAATTGTGCTTTTCTAATGCTATTTAGAGTAAACATGCTGGATGTTATCATTCATTTGATGTGAGTTATCTTTCAAAGTTAATTGGTTTGTCTTGAAACCTAGAGACAGTCTGATAACCATTCAATATTAAATATTCATAATCGACACATAATGTAGTATTTGTCCTTCAGAAAGTCTGTGCTTACTTCACAAATATGACCTACACTGTTAAAGTTCATCTAAATTAATATTAAGCTGCCAGACGAAATCCTCCACACCATAATACCTAATTACATTTTTTTTTTGTTATCAGACTTTTACAGATTGTTGAATAAGTGTGAGCATGACAAGAATTCTTATAGAACAGCTCTATTGCAAGCAATATTTAGAAGTAGCAAATCATAGCTGACATTCCAGAACAAACACATGACATTATTTGATGCTATGATTGCCTAAGCAAGTGTTTTGTATGCAAGAAAAGACTACAAGGGAAACCTATAGACAACTTTGATCTTAAAAAACAACCACTCAGTATATATTTATGCAATAGAAAACGAGTTCTTATTTTCCTCTTGTTCTGCATACCTGAGTAATACCAACAGTTGCTGATATAATATAATTGGGGACAACAATTTAAATGTTTAAAAATCCAGTAATACAAATTAGATAATGCACCCTGATAACTGCTGATTGTAAGCATTTTCCTTACACACGGAACAAAAAAAGATCTGGGAAGAGAAAGTATATACATTAGGCCCTACAAACGTTGATATTGTCAACCTGATAACTAGGCATGTGCATGGGGAAAATTTTCGGTTCGGTTCGGCATTCCGAAATTCAACACTTCGGCACTTCGGAAATTCGGCAACTTCAGCACTTCGACACTTCGGAACTTCAGAATTTCGGGACTTCGGCACTTTGGGACTTCTCTTGCAGCCACTAAGTAGATAACTCCCTAATTCCCACGGTATTATGGAGTTATCTACCAAAAGGCTGAAAGACCTAAATTGGTCTTTCAGCCAAATTTACTAATATTGAGTAAATTTTGCCCCTACTCGCAGCCACAGAGTGAGCAGCCGAGGGCTCCGCGCAGACTGAGCAGGGCAAGGCTTATAAAGCCTTGCCCTGCCCTTCAATTAGGCTCAGAGCACTCTGATTGGTGGGTTTAAGCTATCCAATCAGAGTGCTCTGACAGGTAAATGAAGAGACTGACAGGTAAGTCTCCACATTTACCTGTCACATCACTCTGATTGGTTGGTTTGAAATCCACCAGAGTGCTCTGTTTCATTTTACACAGCGTGGGAAAGTTCTTTGGAATTTTCCCACGCTGTGTAATTTGACTCATAACACTCTGATTGGTGGATTAAGTAACCAATCAGAGAGTTATGAGTCAAATTACACAGCGTGGGAAAATTCCAAAGAACTTTCCCACGCTGTGTAAAATGACACAGAGCACTCTGATTGGTGGATTTCAAACCAACCAATCAGTAGAGACTTACCTGTCAGTCTCTTCATTTAGAAACATAGAAACATAGAATGTGACGGCAGATAAGAACCATTCGGCCCATCTAGTCTGCCCAATTTTCTAAATACTTTCATTAGACCCTGGCCTTATCTTATAGTTAGGATAGCCTTATGCCTATCCCACGCATGCTTAAACTCCTTTACTGTGTTAACCTCTACCACTTCAGCTGGAAGGCTATTCCATGCATCCACTACCCTCTCAGTAAAGTAATACTTCCTGATATTATTTTTTAAACCTTTGTCCCTCTAATTTAAGACTATGTCCTCTTGTTGTGGTAGTTTTTCTTCTTTTAAATATAGTCTCCTCCTTTACTGTGTTGATTCCCTTTATGTATTTAAATGTTTCTATCATATCCCCCCGTCTCGTCTTTCCTCCAAACTATGTTAAGATCCTTTAACTTTCCTGGTAAGTTTTATCCCGCAATCCATGAACCAGTTTAGTAGCCCTTCTCTGAACCCTCTCTAAGGTATCAATATCCTTCTGAAGATACGGTCTCCAGAACTGCGTACAATACTCCAAGTGAGGTCTCACCAGTGTTCTGTACAATGGCATGAGCACTTCCCTGCTAATACCGCTCCCTATACAACTAAGCATTCTGCTAGGATTTCCTGCTGCTCTATTGCATTGTCTGCCTACCTTTAAGTCACCAATCAGAGTGCTCTGAGCCTAATTGCAAGGCGGGGCAAGGCTTTATATGCAGTGCTGCAGTGCTCAGTATTAGTATTTAGGGCCCCCACCTGCCTCTCAGTGGTGGGGGTAAGAGGGGAGGACATTAGGTCCCCCCTTATTAGTATTTAGGGCCCCCACCCACCGCTCAGGGGTGGGGGTCAGGGGGGAGGACATTAGGTCCCCCCCTTATTATAATTTAGGGCCCCCACCCACCGCTCAGGGGTGGGGGCCAGGTAGGAGGACATTAGGTGTGTCCCCCTTATTTTACTGTAGGGCCCCCACCCACCGCTCAGGGGTGGGGGCCGGGGGGGCAATAGGTCGGGAGGGGGGACTTTTTTTTTTTTTAGTCTGCTCACTGTTTAATAGACATGCCCCTACTCGCGGTATAGCGAGTAGGGGCATAATTTTGCTAATACTAAATAATCTTTACTTAGTATTAGTAAATTTGGCTGAAAGACTAAGTTAGGTCTTTCAGCCTTTTAGTAGATAGCTCCCTAATACCGTGGGAATTAGGGAGTTATCTACTTATTCATACCTGTCATTACATTGACTGGCCAAGTAACTTACATTTTATATGAATGTATGTTACTTGATTGTTGTAAGTGTGGCAAATGCTTACAGCTGAATCCTGGCTATGTTTGTATACTTTTTATTTAAAATTGTATACATGTAACATTCTTCTTTCACTGGGTAAGTATATTAGTACTTAGGCAATACTGTGCTTCGGAACTTCGGCACTTTGACACTTTGGAACTTAGGCAACTTCGGAACTTCGGCGCTTCAGAAATTCGGTAATTTCGGCAATTTGGCACTTTGGCAATTCGGACATTCGGAAGTACCCGAATGTCCGAATTGCCCGAAATTAATCCGAATTGATATTCGGACCGAAACGAATTTCACATGTCTACTGATAACTGCAATGTTCAAATGTTACAGCATTACACTGTAAAGGAAAATCTAAGGTCACTAATTCTAGCCATATCAAGTACCAGAAAAAGGAGAATGGCTGCAATTCAATTATAATATTTATTATTCATAAAACCACCTGTCACTCTACCACTGGCACAGACCTAGTCACTTCCTAGACACTACAATACGCATTGAAAACAACTCCATCCAGAAACAGACCAACCAACCTTGAAATACCTTAATTTAAACCTTAAACATGCGAAAAATGCTAAGGACGCATTGTCAATATTTAGGGAAATATTGATTACAGTAAGCTATCAGAAGAGCTGTTATTGAGTTTTTCATCAATATCATCCAGGCTGAACAGGTCATGATGGATGTACTGAATGTAACAAGGCTGCCTACCTTGCATTATTTAATACAAACCATAGAACTTTATGTATAAAAAGAGATTTGGATTCAGTCTGTTTGTGCCTCTACAGTTATACAGATACATACCATAGGGTTTAATTATGAAAGTGAGAATTTAGAGGGAATTTCAAATTAATAAATTTACTCCAAGCACCATGACCACTTTTTTGATTTGAGATGATTATGGTGCTGTCACGGGAGGTAGGACTCCTTGTACATGTTCCCTTATTTTTACTTTTTTGTCTGACATCCCCCTGTATTCGAATGGAATCACTACCAGAAAATTGTTCCCTTGTGTTCAGCTATCTATTCCCTTCTGTTCAGTTACCGAACAGATTATGCTTGGTCCCCCTTGTTAACACCTTGTAATCAACAGTACATGGTAGTCAACTGCATGGATCTCTGAGTCGGCAACGCGAACTCGTGCAGCCTGTGGAAACTTGTACCACTGCCAGTTCAACTTCTCGACTAGCTAGGAGAACAGCGTCCAGGAGTAAGGAACAACCGAACAAAGGAAGCATTAATTTCTTAAAAGCCATGGAGAGTGTTCATTGGTGTATGCACAAAACTTTGTTTGCACGTAACTCATTTTACCAAACCGATCTGAGCGCTTTTTGGATATGTTGTGCACTCATATCGGGGCTATTCGGGAATATGATTTTTGTGGGGTTAATTTACTGTATTTTCGGGATATGTTAAAATTGTATGTAAGTTTTCTTATTTGAGAGATAATTGAGTTATCTTAATTGGAGCTCAATTATCTCTCAAACACAAAGGAAACCCAGTGTCTTTGTCTTGGAAACCCCGTGCTAGGGGCAATGTATAAAAAGCCAAGTGTGGCCTAAAAATGCTTAGACTGATTTTCTACCAAATACGACTGGTTCCGTCCATTATGTTGGAAAAAACTCCACACAGCAATATCACCCTATGCAGTACATCTGGAACTAGGACTAGTGGAGGATTGAAGAAATAACGACAATAGACTAGCGAACCCATGACAGGTGCCTGGGCAACATTTCACTTTGAAATACAGCATTTGCATAGATTAACCCCTTTGCTGCATGTTGGTGCCAGACGGCCAAAGGTCCATGTGCCATCCCATCAGTCCGTCCTCCATGCACCCCTATGGTAAAGGGAAGAGGCATCGGGCAAGGAGGATCGACTGTATGGAGAACCTGGGCTCAGTAATGGAAAGGAGATTAATTTTTATTTCATTTTTTACTTCAGGGGAGAAGACCACCTCAGAAATGGTTACTCTAATCAAAGCCAGTGTTTTATGGAAACACTGGTGTTTGGTTGGAATGACCCTTTAATGACTAAATGGCAGAACTGGAAAAATTATCTAGGTCAGCTGTGTTTTCAGTTTAGCTACTGTGGCCTTCAACTTGAAATCTCTAAATTATAATTTTAGTAAATACACCTATGTATGCTAGTGCAAGCTCTTTTAGATATACCCTTTGAAAAAAAATGCATAATTTAATTTGGCTTCTAGATTGGGACCACCTTTAGGAGGGGGCTACAATCCCCCACAACTAATACAGGAGGCACCTTGAAGACTCTTTTACTACATCTAATTTGTGAGTGCAACCAAGAAGTGTCTTGTCACTTTACGTCAGAGGAAATAATTGGAGCTAGAGACTAGAAAAAAAAAATAATCAATAGCAAAAGGAAAATGCAAACTCAAGGAAATGCTAAAGAGGCCATCTATAGAGGTTTTAACCAACTGATACATTTTCAAAATGTTTTCCAATAGTTTGGATAATGCATAGTGCCAAAAAGATGATGCTCCACCACCATTGCAAGTGAGCAAAAATTATTCTTCAGTATGAGCCACATCATTAACCCCTTAAGGACACATTACACGTGTGACATGTCATGATTCCCTTTTATTCCAGAAGTTTGGTCCTTAAGGGGTTAAAGGACACAAATATCCATCCCACATAATCAGATAGCCAATTGGAATCATAATCCTAGTTACCATGGAAAAGGAGACAACATGAAAAAGGCGCACCTACCTAAAAGCAAGTCCCATTCGACGTGTGTAGTAAGTATATAAGAATCACTCTCTGGTCAGCTGTTCACAAAGAATCAGTGAGAATTTATCATACCTCAAGCATTATGGGGCCAAAATTGTCCACTCCCATTGGAACACTACATAGAGCACCTTATTGGGAAATCAGAAACTAAACTCTTGTTATCCTAAATTATGATCTCATGAGTATTAGGCTGTATGAAGTAAAAGGAACAATCCAGCATTATAAATAAATATATTAATTTCAAATGCTGAAGTGTTAAATTAATTATTGGCCTGGTTATTCTCTAAAGTAGTTTCAAAGTGAATTTCAAATTTAAGGTCAAGACAGCCAAGTTGGAAAAATTCTATGCTTTTACTTCGCATACTCTGGTCTCAAATTTCAAATTCACTTTGAGTTCACTTTAAATTCTCACTTTCGTAAATAACACTGTTACATCCAAACAGAAATTAGTGTCCAAACAGAAGTTGCTTATCTTGTAAATTCGCTCCTGCCAGGAGACAGAGCTCCTAGATGGTATTATACATTCAAGTCCTTCTCCCTACACTTGGAATTCCATGATCGTTGGTACGAATGGGGCCCCCTTGGCAGGGAAGGAGATATGTGTATGCACCAACAGATGCTTCATGGCACACTTCCATGTGCATGCAACTGGGATCCACCTTTAAGCACTTCCTGCATTCCACTGATTGGTACAGAGAACCAATCAAAGTAGCTTAATGTATTTCATGAGTAAATGGTCCCACTACATCGGAGACAATAGTATGTGGAATTAACTTAACAGTTCTAATTTATGTTTAACCTAATAAAACATACCCAATTAATAAATAACACAAAAATGTACATCATAATATAATAAAACACATAACCAGGGTCTTATCAATTAAAATACCCAATACCAATACTGAATAGTAATATCACATTAAGTTAATTACAGACCGGCCTATAACCTGAAAGACCTTGTAGAGAGCGCTGCTGAAGCACTCTTTGCAGGAACCGAGACCCTGTTCACAGTATAATGATGCGCTCGCACTGTGCTGCCTGAGGACAGCTCCATGGTGTACTGGTGTCCTCCATCAGGACAGGACCCTAAAATTGGGACTGTTGGATGGGTTGCACTTTTACTATAGTTTCAAGTAAGTTTCTTAACTTAACAGCAATTTATTGAAATAAAAACTGAAGTGTGAAATTTTGGCTAAAGTAATTGATTTGGACAAAAAAAATCACAGCTCAATTATTGCAGCTTTGTTATTGTAACCTACATATTACAATTCATTTTTAGATTCACCATAAGTTGGTGTTTAGTTAATAAACCCTGTATCTTACACATAATCTAAAAAAAACATAATTTTCTTGCACAAAAAATATTGGAATCTGCTTTACATGACTCCACTTGTGTGCCTCTAATATACACTAAAAGCCAGCAGGATTAATCAAGAAGGTCAAAGAACACTTCATTAAATTTAGAAAAGACTATTCAAGCTTTAAAATAGACTACAGGGCTTTTATTTTTAATTATGTTTCACTGCTGTTATGTAAATGGTACTTGAAATCTTTATCAAATGACTACCTAAATACAATCATACCTAAAACTAATTCATTCTACAGCAGGCAGTCCTGTATCGCAAGGAAAATAGCGGATTATAGAAAATTCAGCTGTGGTTCATTTGCAGTATCTTATCAAAGGTTTTTTTTTCCCAGTTTTTAGCATTTTTCCTTTATTCTAATTATATGAACTAGTTTTTTTACACTCCAGACTTGCAGATAAAAATTGCATTTTTTTTTCTTCAAGATGTAATTAAAGTTATTTAACTCATTAGTGTGCATATTGTAAAAAAAGATTAGCATTTTATATGAAATATAGTGTATGTTATAAAATTACAATTTAGTATGTTTTAATATGATGACATCACTACCTATTATGTCATAATGTCTTTTTAAATATACTATCAGAATTTCAAAATGGAAAGAAAAACAAAATGTCCTTTTCAAACAACGGCAAATTTTAGATATTCCAAGAAGAAAAATATAAAGAATGTGTTACTGTTGCAAAAATAGGCAGCAAAAATATATATCTATTTGCATTTACAATATTTTATACAAGATTGTTATTTTCGTTAATAAATAGATAAATAAATTAAAGTGTTTGTTTAAGGATTGGAGTAACTCTTATAGCATGTGTGGGTCCTTCACCTGAATGCAAAGGCTGTACCCCTTTACTTTAAAATGACAGAGAGTATCAATAAAATAATTACTGAGACACCAAATAATATGTGCTTTTAACAGCAGGGAAAGTAGGGATGACGTCCCTGCTTACAAATAGTGTCCAGTAAGGTAAGGTGCATGCATTTTGTTTTAAACCCCATAGTGAAAGGAAAATAGTAGGAATGGTAAGGAAGAGGGGGAATCTTTAGTTTAAATTAAATTTTAAAGTTTAAGAACTTCATGTATAATCTAAAATACAATTAGGTATTGTTTACCTGCAGTTTATGGACAAACGTTAAGCAAAGAAACAGGTAAGGGCTGATTGTTAATAACTGGGGGGTGGGTAGGTCACAGTTAACCACTAAATCCTCTCACATGGCTATAAAAGTATGTGGAGGAGTTTCCTAGTGCCCATAGGTGGCAAGTATGGGCTAATACATAGTCAATATGTCCACCATATTTAGTAGACATGCCCCCACTCACCATGCAGTGGGTAATAGCCAGCAGCTGCAAACTGTAATTAAAAACTAGTGATTGGGTAGTTATTGCTGTTCAGTTGCTAATAAAATACAGAGGCAGGCTGGCATAGGAGCACCCTATGCCCCTACTATTGAGTAGTATCTGAAGTTTAAATAATGGGGGGTGTATAGTTAATTGTCCACTAGACAAAAAAAAAAACACAGTGGGTACAGTGTACCTCCCAGGCCCAGAGCTAAGAGGTGGTTGGGAGCTAATAATATAATAAATGGGAGAAGATAGTGTGCCCCACAGTCCCCACCCATAGGCAGCAATTTAGGGCTAATAATATATACTTATATTAGGGTTAATAATATATCACATATACAATATAAATTGGGGGCACTGTGTGGGGGTCACTATATAATTAAAGAGTGATGGACATACCATTGTCCACCCCCCAAATTTGAGGCCAAGCCTCCCCCCCCCCACACACACACACACAAACCTGAGCAGCTAAGGGTCCCTAATCTCCTAGCCACTGACCAATTAATACATTTTTCTTCCACAGCCACTTTAATAATAGTGAGGGTCTAATATATATAATGCATGTAAAATAAAATGTTATATTTATTATCAGATATCTTCTTTCTTCTGAAATCTTATTTTCTCCAGCTTCACAAAAGACCAAATAAAAAAAACATTAATGCCTTTATAGACCATTACCGATAAACAAGACCTGATTAACAAAAAAGCTGTGTCAAAAAAACAAGAAAACAACTGTGTAACATTATAAATTAATCAATGTGAGCCAATGAAAGGCTACTTGCAAGGCTTTCCCATGCTGTGAAAGCAGTTAGAATGTTCTGATTGGTTGGCTTACAAATCAGAGAGCTCTGATAGGCAAGTGTCACTTCTTTCAAAACTTGTGTGGGAATAGTTGGCAGATTTTTTTAAATTTTCAGGTGACTAGGATCTTTGGGGCTCCTAACTACCTAGGAGATGTTAGTGGGAAACCTGACCTCAATTTTGCAGGAGGTGGACATATGTAGGTATGTCCACCCCATTCTTTAATCAATAAACCCAACCCACTGCCTATTGGCAGTCCCCTGTACATTTAATATTTTATTAGTTATTTAAGTTGCTATAAAAATCCAGCTAAAGTTTTTGTTTTAAATTGTTGGTTTTCCTCCTCCTCATCCCCTCTGTACTTATTGTTTTTTATTTCTCCCTGATATTTATAATAATATTTGTACTAAACTTTGAGCATTGTATGCTATTGTACATGTGTACTGTTTATTTGTCTACTTTCTTTTAAAAAAGGAAATAAAAAAAATAGCCTAATTTAAGGCAATAATGAGCTATTATGTCTACAGGTATCAAATACTTTTTAATTGACACCATGCATCTAACAACCATAAATGGTGGTGAGATCATCTTAATTAGTCACAATGACCTACAAAGAAACCATTTTTTAGTTTTATGGAAACTGTCCATAAACTACCTGACAATAATTCTCATATGTAAGCACATGGACTATAACAAGTCATTTACATAAATGGGTCGTGGTTTTCAAATTTAGAGAGATATGTAGAGAGAAACATTGAATGCTGGTACCTTCTGTTATGTATCTTCAATGTAAACAGTAATAGAAAATGCTCACAAGTTTGAGAAGGGGTTGGCATTAAAAACAAAATTCACACTGAAAATGAACTGTATTAATTAAGTTACTATACATTGGAAATCAATGTTAATTAAAAAAAAACTGGGACAAACTTTAGGTTCCAAGTTTTTTTTTTTCATTAGCTGCACTTCTCATTCACAAATGCATATCTTTATTAATTTAAATTGTCACAGCAATAACTGTTGGCATATGCATGTAATTACTGTAATGAGATTCCTAAAATGCTTGAAAATGGGTAAAAATTGGGTTTGACTTAATTAATATGCATGGATTAACCTAACATGTTACTCAATATACAAATGGGAACTTTTCCCATGTTTTGCTTTGGTGAATAGTCAATCATTTCTGTGAATACATATGAGATTATTATTTTCCTTTGATTTCTTTCTTTCTTTTTTTTTTAATCTTGGTTTCTTTTATTTAAATAATAAGAATATAAACAGATGTGGCAATGCAAGTATAATTATGCCTTGCTTGCTATTACATTTAAAATTCAACAGAAAGGAAAATCCCCTAGATAATGGTGAATTAATAACTGACTTCAATCCAAAACTCAGAAAAAAGGCTATTAGATTCTCTAAACTTCAAAATGAAAAAATGATAGCTAAAGAGATCACAACCATCCTCAAAGCATTCTTTAAGTACATAAATTCTAAAAAAAAAAAAAAAGTGTAGGTACACTAAAAACTGAAAATGAAGTTAGTTAATGAAGACCAGGAAAAGGCAGAAATTTTTAATAACTATTTCTCCACCGTATTTATTAAGCAAGAACCCATGACAATAGATGTACAAATGATTGCTGCTAAAAATGTTCAGAAAAATTGTAATTGGTTAACTTAAGACAAGGTGCTGCAGCAACTAAGGAAAGTTAATATAAACAAAGCTCTAGGGTCTGACGGTATTCATCCACGAGTCCTTAAGGAACTAAGTGTAGAAATAAGTAAACCTCTGTTTTTAATCTTTCAAGATCGTTTTCTTTCAGGAAGTGTTCCAGACGATTGGAGAATGGTAGATGTGGTTCGTATATTCAAAGAGGGTTCAAAATTCTTGCCTGGAAATTAAAGATCTGTGAGCTTAACTTCTGTGGCTGGAAAAGTATTTGAAAGGTTATTAAGGGATAATATTCAAGAATTCCTTAAGAAGAACATGGTTATTAGCAAAAATCAGCACGGTTTTATGAAGCACAGGTCATGTCAAACTAACTTGATTGCATTCTACAAAGAAGTAAGTAGTAGTATAGATCAGGGTGTTGCAGTGTGTGTGATCTATTTGGATATTGCCAAGGCATTTGATACAGTTCCACACAATAGATTAGTAAAGAAATCGGTCTAGATGAAAAATCTTGTTCTTGGGTAGAACATTGGCTTAAAAATAGAGTACAAAGAGTTGTCATTAATGGTAAATTTTCAAGCTGGACAGAGTTGGCAAGTGGTGTCCCTCATGGTTCTGTTCTGGGGCCCCTTCTATTTAACATGTTTATAAATGAGCTTGAAAAAAGCATTGAAAGTCATGTTTCAGTGTCTGCAGATGACACAAAACTCTGTAAAGTAATAAAATGTGAGCAAGATATTACTTTGCTGCAGAGGGATTTACATAGACTGGGGGACTGGGCCCTCAAATGGCAGATGAAATTTAATTTAGAAAAATGCATAGTTATGCACTTTGGCGTAATGTACAAGCAACGTATACCCTTAATGGAAGCAAATTAGGGATAACAACACACAAAAAGGACTTAGGAATTGTTATAGACAACAAACTATGCAACAATGTGCAATGTCAATCAGGTATTGTAATGCATGAAAAAGGGCATTTATTCTCAGGATGAGAATATAATTTTGCCTCTTTATAAATCACTGGTGAGACCACATATTGAATATGCTGTGAAATTTTGGGCACCTGTTCTAAAGAAGGATATTATGGCACTAAAAAAAGTGCAGAGGCGGGCTACAAAATTAATAAAAGGAATGAAACATATCAGCTATGAAGAAAGGTTAACAAATTTAAACCTATTTAGTTTAGAAAAACGTCACCTGAGAGGGGATATGATAACATTATACAAATATATTTGGGGCCAATACAAACCAGTGTGTGGAAATCTATTCTCAAACTAGACTTTACATAGGACACGAGGTCATGCGTTTAGACTGGAAGAAAGAAATATTAGTCTAAGGCAAAGAAAAGTTTTTTTTTGCTGATAGAATAATAGGAATGTGAAAATCTCTGCTTGAAGAAGTGGTTTTATCAGAGTCCATACAGATGTTCAAACAGCAACTAGATGCATACTTGCAAAAACAGAATATTCAAGGATATCATTTTTCAATGTAGGGTAATAGCTTCTTGATCCAATGATAAATCTGACTGCCATTCTGGGGTCAAGAAGGAATTTATATTTCCTAGTTGGTTGCAAAATCGGAATTGCTTCAAACTGGGCTTTGTTGCCTTCCTTTGGATCAACAGCAAAAAACAAATGTGAGGAAGGCTGAACTTGATGGACGCAAGTCTCTTTTCAGCTATGTAACTATGTAACTATATAGCATTATTGCTTGCAAAGTTCTAATGCCTAGTATGAGGTTATACGTTAAAGCATGTTTCAAAATTTTCCATTAGCCAATGGCATGTGAAAATTCTGCCCTGGCTAGTAGAAATTCAGTCTGGCTTTAGACCCTCCACACTTGCAATGGCAAGTAATCTTTAGGTCTGTGACTTCATTGGCTGGTAGGGTGTATGATACCATACAAAGTGCCAAGTACAGTGGAGTATGTGCTAACCAGCCATAAGTGTAAAAAAAAAAAAAACTATTATAAAACTGAATGGTGTGTGAAAAAATACAATAGTGAACATTAAACCTAATTTTCTTTGTTTGCATCCTAATTATCAAAGACAAATATAGAAATAACTGCATTGCTTGATAAACTGTGGATGAAAATGTCCGTAGTAAATATCACTTACATATTCTTCACTTGTGCTTACTTGTCACCTAGCGTTGACATCCCTCACTCCTGAGTTTACAACCAGGGCACTCACATCACCATGACAACCACATTTATAATCATAGTAAGAAAAATCCTTATATGGAAAAAATTGTGGTAGAGGAGAGAAAATGCTAGGATGAATAAAAGAAATGACGACACGAATGTACTAAAATGGATGCTTAAATTGAGAATGTTGTAGACTTTTACATTTGGTTTTGTCCAAATTGACATTGGGCAGAATTTGACCCTATCAGTTGTTCGTCCGAATCTGAATCCCTAAAGTGCCATTCAGATGTAAAACTTGAGTAAATGACAAAGCAATGACTGAATATGTTCAGATGTTAAAGGATTAGATGCCAAAAAACAAAGAGATGTGAAAAAAAATATTGAGGCTCGGGGACAGCCACCAAATGTTAATTTTATTCAGAGATAAAGTGAGAAAAGATTAACAGAAGGAAAAAGGAGGAGCTATAAACAAATCTATTTACATATTATTTACTTTGAATAAATATATATATATATATATATATATCATACATATAATATATGATATATATATATATATATATGTGTGTGTGTGAATATATATATATATGTATATATATATATATATATATATGTGTGTGTATATATATATATATATATATGTATATATACATATATTGGGGTTTTTTCACTGCTCCTTCTGTTTTTCTCTTTATTGTTTTTTTTCTCAGTGTACTGCAAAATCTACATAATATTTATACTATCTATATATTTTTGCAGAACAGTAATTGGCCCATTTTTGCACACTTTTTTGTTTGTCCAAATTGTTGTCCATGAACGATATGCAGCCGGACTGAACCATCACATGCATGACCTTCAGATGTCCCTATCAGCATTTTCATGTTGGGGAAAAAGATTAAGCCGAACCAAAAAATCCCGCCATGTAAAAGTCTAAAATGTTTATACAAAGGTGATAGAGCACCTCAGATGGAAGGGGGTGCTTACACAATGGGTGTATGTAATGGATGATTCTAAAATGATACTTTTGGAGAAAGTGCTGGAATTGAGTATGCAGAAGCTGAACCTAGGATGATGTGGCTGCTGAGATAAGTTGTCAGCTATGAAAGGATTTCTGATGTCACTCATTCATTTTGCATTGGGCTGTCAGATTCTGAACTCCTTGGGCTATCATTGGGTAACCCCATGCATATATAAGCTTTCTGACCTATTTATAAAATATGGTGAAAATACATCACTACACTTATCATCACACATAAAATTATACCAACACTAATCTTACATAGTTACATAGTTACATAGTTACATAGCTGAAAAGAGACTTGTGTCCATCAAGTTCAGCCTACCTCACATTTGTTTTTTGCTGTTGATCCAAAAGAAGGCAAAAAACCCCAGTTTGAAGCACAATTTTGCAACAAGCTAGGAAAAAAATTCCTTCTTGACCCCAGAATGGCAGTCAGATTTATCCTTGGATCAAGCAGTTATTACCCTACATTGAAAGATTATATCCTTGAATATTCTGTTCTTGCAAGTATGCATCTAGTAGCCGTTTGAACATCTGTATGGACTCTGATAAAACCACTTCTTCAGGCAGAGAATTCCACATCCTGATTGTTCTTACAGTAAAAAAACCTTTCCTTTGCCTTAGACGAAATCTTCTTTCTTCCAGTCTAAACGCATGGCCTCGTGTCCTATGTAAAGTCCGGTTTGTGAATAGATTTCCACACAATGGTTTGTATTGGCCCCGAATATATTTGTATAATGTTATCATATCCCCTCTCAGGCGACGTTTTTCTAAACTAAATAGGTTTAAATTTGTTAACCTTTCTTCATAGCCGATATGTTCCATTCCTTTTATTAGTTTTGTAGCCCGCCTCTGCACTTTTTCTAGTGCCATAATATCCTTCTTTAGAACAGGTGCCCAAAATTGCACAGCATATTCAATATGGGGTCTTACCAGTGATTTATAAAGAGGCAAAATTATATTCTTGTCCCGAGAATGAATGCCCTTTTTCATGCATGACAATACCTTACTGGCCTTGGCCACTGCTGATTGACATTGCACATTGTTGCATAGTTTGTTGTCTATAACAATTCCCAAGTCCTTTTCATGTGTTGTTATCCCTAATTCACTTCCATTAAGGGTATACGTTGCTTGTGTATTCTTTACGCCGAAGTGCATAACTTTGCATTTTTCAACATTAAATTTCATCTGCCATTTGAGTGCCCAGTCCCCCAGTCTATCTAAATCCCTCTGCAGCAAAGTAATATCTTGCTCACATTGTATTGTTTTACAAAGTTTGGTGTCATCTGCAAACACTGAAACATGACTTTCAATGCGGTCTTCAAGATCATTTATAAACATGTTAAATAGAAGGGGTCCCAGAACAGACCCCTGAGGGACACCACTTGCCACCTCTGTCCAGCTTGAAAATTTACCATTAATGACAACTCTTTGTACTCTGTTTTTAAGCCAATGTTCTACCCAAGAACAAGCATTTTCATCTAGACCGATTTCCTTGAGTTTGAACACTAATCTATTGTGTGGAACTGTATCAAATGCCTTGGCAAAATCCAAATAGATCACATCCACGGCAACACCCTGATCTATACTTCTACTTACTTCTTCGTAGAACGCAATCAAGTTAGTTTGACATGACCTGTGCTTCATAAAACCATGCTGATTTTTGCTGTTAACCATGTTCTTCTCAAGGAATACTTGAATATTATCCCTTAAAAACCTTTCAAATATTTTACCAGCCACAGAAGTTAAGCTCACAGGTCTATAATTTCCAGGCAAGGATTTTGAACCCTTTTTGAATATAGGAACCACATCTGCCTTCCTCCAATCCTCCGGAACACTTCCTGAAAGAAAAGAATCTTGCCAAACCTTTATTTTCCAAATAATTTTCTCTAGTGAAGTCATAAATATTTGGGGCATTTATTAATTTTAAAAAGGCAAAAAAAACCTGAGGTGGTGAATTTGAATGAAAGACCATCATTCAATACCGTTTAGGTACTCTACGCATAAAAAATATCACTACCAGCAAAATGTGTGACAAATAGTAAAATACATTAGAGTACCCATGTATTCAGCTTCTCTGGAGTGGATATTTTTATTCCTCACAGACATAATCTAAAATAAGCCTTACCTCAGCAAAAATATTAAATCATTTTGCATAGCTTCCATCAAAGTAGCCCAGCAGGCAAAATCCTTAAATTGGTTTAAAAAAAAAATTATTGTTGTGGCATTTGTAGAATTTCATATCTCATCACTTGTTGAAATGAATACACATTTGGAATTTGCATTTCATTATTAATTATTTTTAAAGTGCCTCAATTTGTAAGCAATACATTCTGAATTCAGATTTTCTGTATAGTTTAGTCGATTTTTAATTAAAAATATTTATTCAAATGTTCTAACCTAGCATGTAATAATATATATATAAAAATACATATGGTTAAAATGTTTAAATATGTGGATAACTGTTTGTGTCTGTGCATATGTTACTATGTGTGTTTGTAAAAATAGTAATTCTGAGGGTTTTTTTTTCTTCTATTTGGAGAAGGTCCAGCAATTCAGCTAATTTTAGAGTATCCTGTCTTATCTCAATTCTAATAATTCATTCATAACATACACTGATCGGCCACAACAATTAAACAACGGACAAGTGAAGTGAATAACATTGATTATATTGTTACAATGGCACCTGTTAAGGGGTGGGAAACAATATTCAGCAAGTGATGTAAGGAGTGGTGCAAGGAAGGAGAACTGGTGAACCACCATCAGTGTCATGGGCACACATAGCTCATTGATGCACGTGGGGAGCGAAGACTAGCCTGTCTGGTCCAATGACACAGAAGAGCTGCTATAGCTCAAATTACTGAAAAACTAATGCTGGTCATGATAGAAAGGTGTCAAAGCATGAAGCGCAGATCAGACAGAATGCCCATGAAGATCCTTGTCCACTGCCTAAACCACCTTCAATGGGGACGTGAGCATTAGAACTAGACCATGTAGCAATGGAGCAAAGGTTGCCTTACATGTCTGATGAATTATTTTAGATCAGGTGGATGGTCAGATGCGGGTGCACTGTTTACCTGGAAAGAGATGATAGGAGCATGCACTATGGAAGAAGGCAGGCTGGTGGAGGCAGTGTTAGGCTCTAGGCAATGTACTGCAATGTATGTGGATGTTACTTTGATACATACCAGTCACTTAGAGATTGTTGCAGCCCACATGGCAATAGCAATGGTGTTCCCCTTCATGGCAATGGTGTTCCCTGGTGGCAGTGGCATCATTCAGCATTATAATGCACCCTGCCACACTGCAAAAATTGTTCAGGAATGTTTTGATCAACATGACAAAGAGTTAAAGATGTTGATTTGATCTCCAAATTCCCCAGATCTCAATCAATGGCATTTGTGGGATGTGCTGGAACTAAATCTGATCCATAAAGGGCCCCACCACGCAACTTGTAGGACTAAAATAATCTGCTGCTTGTGTCTTGGTGCCAGATACCACAGGACAGATGTCTTATGGAGTCAATACCTCAACACACAAGAACAAGGACCTACACAATATTAGGCAGGACGTTTTAATGTTGTGGCTGATCAGTATATATATTCATGCAATGCTTTGAACTAGTAAAACACAAGTTTGTTTCTTTTTAATCCATTCACTATCAATCAGCTTGCAGAATCCAAGTATTTTGGGTGTCCTGGAAAGTAATGTTTAACTTTAATTTTTGTTTTACTATGCATAGATAGTGAATTATGTGATGGAAAAATAATAAAATTTTTGGCTGGAGAGAAAAACTTTTAAAAATCATGTACCAAATAACTGAAGTTGCATGTAAGAAAATAAGTAACATTTCTCAATATGTAACATATTTTTATCCCACATACACATTATGCAATATGCACTCAGTTCTCAGTAGTGTGTCATGGCATTTACCATGCCATATTACCCTCACATTGCAGCCAATATTGCCACTTTGGCACATACACACAAATACATGCACACACATACACACAATGATTCATGCACACATATATTCATTCTGATGCAGAGACAGAGAAACACACTGATGTACAGAGAAACAATGACAGACACAGTCACACCATCAGTGTGTTTCTGGAAGTGTATAATGGTACCTGTCTGGTACTGTGTACAGTATATGTGCCTGACAGTGTGCATTTTTGAGTGTCTATCTGTGTGTATGAATTCATATCTGTGTGTCTGTGTATCTATCTATGTATTTGTGAATATGTGTATCTCTGTGTCTGGAATCATGTGTGTGGGAGAGCAACTTACAGTGTGTTATGTTTATGACAAGGCATTGTTGTGTGTATGTAGGATGAATATTCATGTATGTGGGTTATTGTCTGTAGGAGGCATGCTTGTGCATTAGCGTGACTGTGTGTGTATGAGGGTGACAGTGGCAGGTTGATTGTGTCAGAGTGAGTATGACAAGGTGACAGTGACAAAATGACTGTAACTACATGACTGTGTGTGAGGGTATACTTTGTATACTAGGCTTTCAAGATTTAAGGAAAATGTTTATAATCTTACAAGAACAAGTCCTCTTCCTTTTGCAATGGAAACCAAATTATTCTGATGGTAGCTCAGCCCAGAGTCGTCCAGTACGCTGATGTATCGTGGATACATCCCTGTATACTTTTAATATATTTTCTAGAATTTGACCAGCATTTCTTTTTTTATATAACAAAATATTCTAATAGATACAAACAAGAAGAACATTTTTATTCAATACATTTTCTTTCTTTTGGAAGAGGGAGTTGTTATGTTTTAAGGTTTTCACTCAACTCTCTTTTCAGTATAGATATTGTTGTTTAAATGGAGACCAACTCTAGATCTTAAAGGGACACTATAGGCATTGTATCTCCTTTATATCATTAAACTGGTTATACTATCTGGAGCCCCGGGTGTTCATTCAGTGTTAAACAGTGTTAAACTAGCTTCTTCACATACCTGCATTGTTCAATTTTGTTCTTTGGTATCCCACTTATGGGGACACCAGAAACAAGACACCAGCAAATGCAGCTGCAAGTAAGGTATATAATTGCTTGTGCTGTGCAAAACAAACACAAGGCATTTCACCCATATTGGGTTGGTGGAAATCTTGGGTAAGTTCCCAAACTTTTTTTCTAGGACTTGACCCTTGTTTACCACTAGCTTAGAGGTTCTCTCAAACAGCACTACAGCTCCCAGCGAAAGGAAAATATCATAGTCGATTTTTCAAATTTAATACAAAGGTTACAACAATGAATGGAAATGATTTAAAATAATCTTCCGGGCACAAGTTCCCATGTGAGGTCTTTTTCGGGTGGACTTGAGGGCTTAAGCCTTCAACATACAAGTATCTCTCTTCTTCTCTGAGAGGTACAAGTCAAAGACAATAATGAAGAATATTTTCCCTAAAGGTCCTCTCAGTCACAGAGTGCTGTGGAAAATTTTTAATAAAATATCTCCAGTGATTGGTGAACAACGCTTTGTGACACCATTTACCCTGGTTTTCTCTTCTGATAAATTGAGCATAAACCAACCTTAAAAACTACAATTTAAAAGTCCTGTCCTTAGCACAATCTAACAACATTGCTTCTAAAAGGAAAACACCTGTATTCGAAGGCTTCCCATAAGTAGTAGTTTCTATTCCTATGAAGACATGTAAACAATCTAGTTCCTCTATATTGTAACATCTGGACTGCCTTTTCTAACTGGCTTACAGTCATGTTGTTTCTGGCTCTTTCAGGTAGGTTTTCTTCAAGTGGGATAAGGTAAAGGATTTTGCCTGGGGTTCCTGAAGGTAAAAATATGATCTCTTTCTGAACTCTTGGGTATCTGTTGGTCCTATAATGCAAAAAAAAAAAGTCACCTGCTTCTTAAAATTAATAATGAAGATCAAATGTCCCATGTCCTACCAATTTGTCTTCTCCTACCTGGCATTTTCTCTTTCTAGTGTTTTTTTTTTCAGATCCATTCTCTGAGCCATTACAAAAATTACATTGCTGTATTGTCAGCAAGATAAAGAGAAATAACAAAAACTGTGTATTTAAAAAAGAAAACCTGCACAATCTGCCTTTCATTAATGATCCCATAAATACAAAGCAGTATCCTCTCTTTCTCATCGTAAACTGACAATCAAGGGCATCTTGAAAGCTTTTCAGCTCAGAACCTTCCAGTGAGAGCTGACATAAGGGCCACATAACTGGAGTGCCAACACAAGGATGCCAACTAGTCTTTAATAAGTTCATTCATTATTAACTTTTGATGGTTTTTACAGCCTCTAAAATGGATATTCACTAAAGCAAGACTTCAAAATGAAGTTCAAATTTAAGGCCAAAGCAGCCGTAGAAGTAATAGCGAAGTTACAGAATTTTTCCAATTCACTATTTTGACCTTAAATTTTAAATTCATTTTGAATTCTCAGTTTTGTGAATTTACCTGTTAGTCTAGAATTTTATATTAATTCCAGCATTCTTTTTTTTGTTATAAATACTTTGGTACTTTTTTTTTTTTTTTTTAAGTATTCATCCCTTCCTAATTGATTTTGTTATGGTGTTACCAGTTCTCAGTTTCAGATCTACATATAGCACTATGAATGCTGGAAGAGAAGAAGTAATTTATGACTTTAATGCCATGTCTATCAGCTACGGGGAAAAACTAACTCACAAATTAATGCTACGATAATAGTCAAGAAAATGAAATTATGGTAACTATGTATACATATCAGTGTTTCAAATAAAAACAACCTGCATGTAAAACAGTAAAACAAAAAGTATATGCAACTCAGAGAAACCTTTATTTTTCCCGGTATTACCCGTTTTCCGATTAACATTTCATTCTTTAAAAAGTTCTTAAAGTAATTAACATAGTCTTGTAAAATATTGCAACCTTTACCCCAAGACATCACAGATCTAATGGTATCTGTCCTGGTAAAACACTTTAGTCCTATTATAATGTTATTTTACCATTTAATTTCTAATGAGGTAAAATATACTTTCACACGTGTACCTGACAAAAGGCCAGATTTATTTTATACCATCTGACAAGAGACTTAATTTAAGAGAGTGAGGAATAAAGTTTAAAATCTCGTAAGATAAGAAATTATTTCACACAAAATGAATAGCATAGTGACAAAATATGTTATGGCTCAACTAATGGAGGGATATAATTCAAATACCATTAAAACAGCAGACCTTCACTATAGTATGCCGAAAGTGACATTGATGTATGAGAGATTATTAAAGTCTCCGGGAGTGCATGCAACAGTGAAATACATATTGCTACAAATTGAAATATCGCGAAAGCTCTCAAAAAGGACAAGTCTACCTTTAGAATAATAAAACCTAGAATTGTTTCAAAGTGGAGGAAGTGTGAATGAGCATTTATCAGTAAGGGCATAATCAGAAGCAGATACAGTATATAATGACAAGCCTGTCAATGCTATTTTATCTGCAAAACAATTTATCTTCAGAGCTCTAAATTCCCATTGAATTTATTTTAATAGCAAACACCCCATTGTTAGCAAAATAGCAAATGTCATATATAAGTACAATTAAATGAGAAAAGAAAAAAAATCATGGGTTACTCAGAAAAAGTAGACAACAAAGGGCATTCAAAAGAGTTCAAAACAAATATTTTTTATTATTCACTGAAATTTCAACAAACACAAAATGATGAGAAACAAAGCCAGTAAATATATGATAAAGAAAAGAAAGAGGATGATTTTTCACAATTTTAAATTCTCAATTCTATTACTTTAGACATGCAATGAAACAGTGAATGTACAAGCAGCAAACATATATATAACAAGTTGACATGGTTAATTCTCTGTCATCATATTTCTAATCAGTTTACCGACCGGTGCTAATCTTTAAAATGAATGTTATGTTAGCAACTAGTGGCCTTACTAGCCTTACTATCCTTGTAGTAGCTTTCTAAAGTGGTCACACACAAGATGTCCAACATGCAGACTTTATTGGAGTGGCTTTAGAAAGACTTGAGTGAGCTGAAGCATTGTCATTCCACTCCGATAATATAGACAAACAGGATGTCTGTTTACATACACAGAAGTGGACAGGCACCAGACTGCCTGCCTCCCCCTTCCCACAAAGGTGGCTGCAAAATATACCAGCTATGCTGCCAGAATATTCCTAATGTCAGCACCGAGTGGATTACTGGCTATGGCTCTTGTGGCTACCTGGCCGGTATAGCTAGAATTTTGTGCACCTTTTCCCAGACATCTGGGAATTGATAGTCTCCCTGGTTCATGTCACATCATAGTGTGGATCTTCTAAAGAAAAGTGTGTGCCATTTCAGGTTTTGCATTTTAAAGTAGCGTTCTAAAGTGTTTTTAAGTGAAATGCATTGTGGGTTATGTCAGTTATACTGCAACCAGGAAGAAGTGCTGGGAAGAGACACTGAAAAGCAAGACGACTATGAGAGTGCTATAGTGTGGTAAAACCCTTTAATGTGTTTTTACTGCATATGTTTTTGTTGTGGAAGTTTTAAAAAAAAAAATGTGTCAAGTTCCATACTAACATTTGTTCTATTTTGCCTGAGGAATGAAAATGGTGTTGGTTTTATGGCTCCCGATATCTCTGCCGGCGTGGCTGCACTCAAACATAGCAGCCACGCAGTCAGAGATGTTTCAAACTAACTTGGGCTCTGCAGCAGCTACCCAGTCTACCTCCATTCTGGTCCCCAGTGGGTGCAATGTTCTTAGGAACGCCAGCCACTGCGGATCGGACTTTCATAACAAACTTACCTTCGCCCACTTCAAAGATGGCGCCGATGTGCGTGCGGCATCACGTCATAGATGCGCACGCATGTTTTGGGGTCAGAGGTCAGAGACAGCCATTTACAGCCTAAGAAGGGTTATTTAAACCCAAATAACCTTTTTGTCAGTTCCCTGTCGTGGTTTCCACTAGCTGGTTATCTGAGAGTGTGTTCCTGATTTCGTTTTTCTGGTATTTGACTTTGGCTTCGTTTTGACTTCCCTGATTTCTCATATGCTTGACATCTGGCTTTGTGGCTCATTGTGTGTAGAATATTGCATATTCTATGTTTCTATTGATTATATATATGGATGTGTGGATTGACATAAGTAACAGATGGTATCAATAAGTCACAAGGCTTTCTTTGTCCGAGAGCTCTGGAATGTGGATTCGGGGGTCTTTTCCTTATATGGCTAGAGTTAAATGCTGACGTTAGTATTAGCACATCTTTATAGTAACAGAGGGACACGAGGTCGCTCTCAGTCTTGGCTTGGCTCTTGGCTCTGTACAACGATGTAACTCTCCCATCAGAAGTACAGCAATTACCATCTGCTGTTGAATGTCCATAATCCTGTAACATCCTTTATTATGTTTTATTATGTATCCGTAACAAAGAATAAACCTGAAGAAACCGTAAGTCAGATTGCGTATTACTACTTTTCAATAATATAGACATATATTATTGTGGCGAGCATTTGGCCCAAGAATATATATACAAAAGACGTATATATATCAATCAACTGAAGATAAGAAGAAATTAAGAAGATTCAACATGAACTTCCATTCATTACATTTTTTACATTGTGTTTCATTTTGTGTCCCTGATCTCGGCAAGTATTTTGACTATTCTGCGGTACGTTAAGTCCGGCCATTGAAAGGTCCGGTTAGACGTTATCCTTAGTCATAGGTGAGATAGTATTCCACGTACTGGATCAACTATAATCCTGACAGTTGTGTTAAAGATCCATTATTAGTTTAATTGGTATTCTTTCACTCTAACTTTGTGAATTACAGTTATATGAAGGGAAAATGGGGATCAATAATTTTTTGCACTTTATATATTTGTTTGCACTATGTATATGTATTCTTGTGTTTTGTAGGTTGTTTCAATAATAGAAGGTAACTTTAGGACTGTATATCATATATTATTTATTTATAATTATTAGTTTTATTTACCCAAATAGCTACCAGGAACACCTAATCTTCACTAATCACCCACCTCGTTGGTATTTTACCACCTAAACAGTAGAATAGTAGTTGATAGGGGGTGGGATGATAAATTAAAGATAGAGAGAAACATGTCAGTTGTCATTCCGTTATCTATTAGTCACGTATAGTGGGTTAGGATTCAAATACATTAAATTATGGACAGCTGCTACTGCACACCTGTTAATAACTCCCATCCCATTCAATGTGGAATAGGTCTAAAATTACAATAAATTACAAAATCCATGTATTGTTAACAAATTCTCCCAAATTCTCCCACTAACGTCTAATAGATGATTTGTGAAATAAATGAGTCAATGAGCATCTGGGGATTTCCACACATTTCTACCTACATCCCTTTAGTAGATGGATGTCCATCTAAATAATAATTGAGGAAAGTCGCGTCATTTGTCCACCCCATTGTATGGTATTTAATGATGATTTTTTGTGGAGAGGTATAATAGCTGAAGCTCTCCATCTGTTTTCTCTCCCATCATTTTAGTGATGAGATAACACGTACAAATAAAATAGGGTACGGTTATAAGATATGCTCATTGGATGTGAAAATAATATTAATATTTAGCAAATACTATGATGAACATGCATATGGATGACATGTCCACCAGTCCTGAAGGCCTCCTTGCAGGCTCTCACCCAGTATAACCCTGAGATGCCAATCCCCATGATCATACTTATGGAAAACCTTGCCTCCCCTCAATGTCCTTGTAAAAGTGTTAGATTAAAGGACCACTATAGTGCCAGGAAAACATACTCGTTTTCCTGGCACTATAGTGCCCTGAGGGTGCCCCCACCCTCAGGGACCCCCTCCCGCCCGGCTCTGGAAGGGGGAAAGGGGTAAAAACTTACCTTTTTCCAGCGCTGGGCGGAGAGCTCTCCTCCTCTCCGCCTCCGTTAAGCCCCGCCGGCAGAATGAGCACGCCCGGCAAGAGCTGCGCGCGCATTCAGCCGGTCTCATAGGAAAGCATTTACAATGCTTTCCTATGGACGCTTGCGTGCTCTCACTGTGAAAATCACAGTGAGAAGCACGCAAGCGCCTCTAGTGGCTGTCAATGAGACAGCCACTAGAGGAAACAGGTGGAAGGCTTAACCCATTCATAATTATAGCAGTTTCTCTGAAACTGCTATAATTATGAAAAAATGGGTTAACCCTAGAGGGACCTGGCACCCAGACCTCTTCATTAAGCTGAAGTGGTCTGGGTGCCTAGAGTGGTCCTTTAAATGGTTATGCATTGTTACTTCTAACACTCATAAAAATATTTTTTCCACCTATTCCAAGGTTGCCAATCGTTCCTCTTCCATGTGAGCTGTTCTGACAATTCCTCATGAGGTGCTGCATGTTCATGAATATTTGGAAATTTTCGACCCATAATGCTGTTAATGCTTTGCAATTTTATACCATGTGCACAGAATCATAGGAAGAAGAATTTGTATCCCATGCCAGCCTATGCATTGCATTCAGTGCAAATGAAAACAATGAGGAAAACAATGTAAGGGTGTGTCTTTATTGGAAAGCTTCCTAATAGAAAATAAGCCTGAATAAAATATTTTAGAAATGTAGAAAATATTTAAAAAAACTCAAATGTTGTATATAAATAGTGATCTAAGACTTAATTTCATCATATCCACTAGTCCTTAAAGGACCACTATAGGCACCCAGACCACTTCAGCTTAATGAGGTGGTCTGGGTGCCTGGTCCAGCTAGGTTTAACCCTTTTTTCTATAAACATAGCAGTTTCAGAGAAACTGCTATGTTTATAAATGGGTTAATCCAGCCTCTGGTGCGGGTCTCATTGACAGCCGCTAGAGGTGCTTCCGCACTTCTCACTGTGATTTTCAGAGTGAGAAGACGCCAGCGTCCATAGGAAAGCATTGAGAATGCTTTCCTATGGATTGGCTGAATGCGCGCGTGGCTCTTGCCGCTCATGCGCATTCAGCCGATGACGTCCAAAGGAGGAGGAGAGTCCCCAGAGCCGAGGGTGTCCGGCGCTGGAGAAAGGTGAGTGTTTAACCCACTTCCTCCCCCTTCAGCCCAGCGGGTGTGGTACCCTGAGGGTGGGGGCACTCTCAGGGCACTATAGTGCCAGGAAAACGAGTTTGTTTTCCTGGCACTATAGTGGTCCTCTAACTAAGCTTCTATCACTCGTAAGAGAGTGCAGTATTTAGACACAATGTGCAACCAGAACAGACAAAATAAAGTATCTTTGCATTGTTCCAAACCCTGTGGCTGAACACAATAAGCTATGCTGTTGTCCAGGAGTAAAGGAAGTTGGGTCTCCTGTATTTTCATTTGTTCATGCCAGTAATCATACCACTGAAAAATAAACTCAAGAAAAATAATAATAAACTAACAGCAGCAAAGTTACTTTTTATATTTTCATTCTACTTTTTGCCGTTAAGTAAATCCTCAGTAGTGTACTTTTAAGTATATTTATTCCTTAGTCGATAGCACAGTAATGTGCTCTGTTCTAACAATTATTTGGGAGTTAATGACCCAAGTGAGCTTTTACTAAGTTTGGTGCTATTGATTCTTCCTGTACTTATTACTTTGTAAAATAAATACTGAAAGGAAAAGAATATTTATAGAATTGGTATGGATCTTTATCTGTTTTTCTTGCCTGGCCTCTATTTGGAAATGCACAAAAAATATCAATACACTGTCCACATAAAACACGGACATAAAGTACGCACTTATAAACTGAGGATGTATTGTAGGCTCTGAAATAAGTGGTTCTTAATCTTTTTCTGTAAGGGACTCAAGTTATAGTCATATATAGCTTTTGCTTGAAGACCCATTAATTCCATTGGAAAATTAGGTCGGTCACCAATTATCCTTGTGTACTATAATTAGCTTTGAAATACATTTTGCAAAACCCCTTAATTAAACTCTAATGTGTACCAAAGGGGTCTCCACTGCACTGAGAAAAGCATGCTGATATCTCATTGTTGCCTGGAGCCTGAAGAATATGATATGTTTGTGATCCTCCCATTGGGACACACACTAAAATGACATAGGGACCTATTTTCGAGTCCAAACTAAGGGGTTAAGAGCTTTTGTTCTAAATAATAATATGCAGATAGGGCAGTGTTAAAAAGGGTATTTTTTGTCACATAAGCAACATTTTAGCCAACTAAGGGGCCTTTATCAAGCCTAACATGCAAACACAGTAACATATATTAAACATATATTAAAGTAACATTATAGCGTTAGGAATACAAACATGTTAACATTTTAGGTTCGCAGCCCCTACAGTAAGGAGAAAAAAGAGCATTTTTACTTACATTTTCCTCCTCGGAGAGCCAGTCTCTGGGTAAAGCTTTATCGGGCTAGTGTGCCTGCACGACAAGATGCAGCCCTCCACCAATCAGATGGTCTCTATGACATCATCTGATTGAAATTAGCAGGTTTGTCTCAGCTATTTTTGGCGGAAGGGTTTCTAGTGGTTGTCAAAGTGACAATCTCTAGGCACATTTAACCCATGTATTGTTAACATTGCCATTCCTGCAGAAGGGCAATGTTTTACATTGCCTGGCTTAAATAAAAGGGTCATGGCACCCTGACACCTTCATTGAGTTGAAGTGGTCTGGATGCCTATAAGGTCACCTTAAATACTTTTATGATGGTGACTTTATCAATTAACATTGTTGTTATGATACAATCTAACAAACAATCAGATATATTCATTAACTACAGATTTTCCTAATTCCCAATGTATAAATGAGGTGCATGTATTAAAAATAAAATTAGTAAATAGAGCAAACATTTTCATATTCATAATGTGTCAAAACAGCCAATGTTCAAACCTATTAAAGGAACACTCCAATTAATATATATATATATATAAATATATATATATATATATATATAATATCCAAAATGATGGCTGCACTCCTCGGGCTTCTTTTAAAATCCAAAAAATTTATTAGGCATACATTAAAAATACGATCAACGTTTCAGCCCCACTCTAGGGCTTTCCTCAGGATCAAAAAAATACATACATGTATGTATTTTTTTGATCCTGAGGAAAGCCCTAGAGTGGGGCTGAAACGCTGATCGTAGTTTTAATGTATACCTAATAATTTTTTTGGATTTTAAAAGAAGCCCGAGGAGTGCAGCCATCATTTTGGATATTCTGTGTGAAAACAGCCTGTTGACTTATGCACCCGGCATTACCTAAGAAAGCGTGAGTGCAAGGAAACTTTTGTCTTTTATATATATATATATATATATATTTTTTTTTTATTAGAGAGTTCCTTAAACTTTTTAGAATACCACCTTGTCCGTTATTTCTGCACTGAAAAGGTTAAAATCAATTAAACTCACCTATATTCCAGCTTGTGACGTCATCATTATTGACAACTTGTGTTACATAGGTGATTTATAAATACATGGATTTCTCTTGAAATCAGCATAAAAAAAAGCAAAAACATGCAGAGACATGCAGTTAAAAGAACACAACAGGCATCATAACAACATCATTGTAATTAAGTTGTTATTATGACAGGAGGTCCATAGCAGCGGCTTATCTTTAGGGGTTAAACTGTGTGTCCAGTACACAGTGCCCTATTCCTCTACCCCCTGTTCTTCCGCTGCTCAGATTCTTGCAACTGCAAGTCTCAGACAGGGGCTGCTCTAAGCCAAAAGTAGCTCTCCATTTATAAAATGGCTTAAGAAAAGTACATATTTTCTCAAACCGTTTTTATGAATGGGGAGCTACTGTTTGGTTTACAGCATTAGCTCCTCCTTTAACTAATCAGAGGTGACTCTGTCCTAGTCTATTCAAGGCTTACTCTATCAAGAATCTGGGCAGCGGAAGGACAAGAAGCAGAAATAAACTGTGCTGTATACTGGACTTTGGGGTTATATCATTCATGAAAAGTTTAACCCCTAAAGTCAAGCCGGTGCAAGGGGCCTCAGCACCAAAACAACATTATTTCAATTAAGTTGTTATGGTTCCAGGGGTGTTCCTTTAACTGCCTAGTGATCAGACCATTTTTCAATTTTCTTACCATTAAGGACCAGGGCTGTTTTTACATTTCTGCAGTGTTTGTGTTTAGCTGTAATTTTCCTCTTACCCATTTACTGTACCCACACATATTATATACTGTTTAACTCACCATTAAATGTTTTTTCTAAAGATACAATTATTTTTATCATATCATATAATGAGCTATATAAAAAACTATAAAATATGATGACACCATTTTAAAAAAACACCTTTTCTTACTTTGACCCCCAAAATCTGTTACGTATCTACAACTGCCAGAAAACACCCATGCTAAATAGTTTCTAAATTTTGTCCTGAGTTTAGAAATACCCCATATTAACATGTTCTTATCTTTTTTTGCAAGTTATAGGGCTATAAGTACAAGTAGGACATTGCTGTTTCAAAATGTATATCTTTAAAATGTATCACATTTGTAACACTGTTATCTGTCATAAATCTCGAATCACACCTCACATGTACATATAAAGTAAACATCCTATGGTATTCAATATGGGGTATTCCCAGTTTTCTTTAGTAGCCACTTAGTTACAAACACTGGCCAAAGTTAGTATTTATATTTGTTTGTGTGTGAAAAATGCAAAAAAACAATTATGAACGCTAACTTTGGCCAGTGTTTGTGACTAAGTGGCTACTAAAAAAGACTGAACCCCATTTGCAATACCTTGGGTTGTCTTCTATTGCAAATAGTATGCCATCATGGGGTAATTCCAATTCCTGGGCTACCATATGCTCTCAAAGGCAACTTAACCAATCTGGCAAATTTCAATGTAAAAAAACCCTGAAAATCAAGTCTTATATTTGACCCTGTAACTTTCAAAAACATTATAAAACCTGTACATGGGGGGCACTGTTATACTCAGGAGACTTCGCTGAACACAAATATTAGTGTTTAAAAACAGTAAAACATATCACAACAATGATATCATCAGTGAAAGTGCCGTTTGTGTGTGAAAAATGCATAAAATGTCATTTTTCATATTATATTTATTTATCAATATATACATATATATTTATATATAATTTCATTCTAAGTGTATTTTGATATAAATATACATATATATTAATATCAAAATACAGTTAGAATAAAATTACATATATATATATATATATATATATATAAAATTTAAATGTTTTTATTATTTTTTTATTTACTTATTATTTATATTTTATCATAATATATATACGATATATATAGTTATTATATACACGTGTGTAATTTAATTATACGTGTATTTTTATATTAATATATGTATATATTAATGTAAAAATACATTTATTATGACATTATATATATAAGATCGAATGAAGACTAGTGCACTCTGGGGTCTGTAGAAAGTATAGATGCAATTATTCAGCACAAATCATATATCGACGTTTCAGTCCAACCAGACTTTTCTCATGGTCTTGAGAAAAGTCGGGTTGGACTGAAACGTTGATGTATGATTTGTGCTGAATAAAATCATCTATACTTTCTACAGACCCCAGAGTGCACACGTCTTCATTCCTGCATTATGGCTGGAGTTAGCACCAGGGCATTCTAAAAACCAGTGAACTTGAGTGCGGGGATCATGGTTTGTTTGTATATATATATATAAATATATATATATATATATATATATTTATATTTACTAATACAGGCAGGTCCATAAATATTGGGACATCAACACAATTCTAATATTTTTGGCTCTATACACCAACACAATAGGTTTGAAATGAAATGAACAAGATGTGCTTTAATTTGAGGGTATTTACATCCAAGTCAGGTGAACGGTGTAGGAATTATTTTTTTAGTTATTCTGCAGATGCAGGGAGACTGCCTGTCAGGTCAGGCAGTCCCCCTGCAGGCAGCACTACGGACGTTTATTGCGGCCATGTGACCGCTCTTTCAGAGCGATCATATGGCCTGAGGGGGCCTAATTTGCCGACAGGGGACTGTCTGGGCTGTCATGCAGTCCCCCCAGACCGGGAGCAACACCGATCGCTGGCAGGGGAACGGTGGCGATCTGGTAAGTAGTAATGAATACCGCAGATGTACTAAGTACATCTATGGTCCTTAAGGACCATTTTTTGTCAGATGTACCTAGTACGTTCGTTGTCCTTCAGGAATTAACCCTAAATATACTCCAGCAAGCCGTTGCTTCAATTCACCTCCCGTGAGTAAGTAGGGTTATTTTAGTTAGGGGTAAGCATAGAGGGTCTTATCTAATGATCAAGTGACTAGAGCCTTGTGTGAGGGTATTTTTTAACAATTTTGTACCACAGATTAATTGTGCTTTCTTTGCTCATACCCATTCATATTCATGCAAGTTAGAGAAAGGAATAGCTGTTATGAAGTAGGATTCCATGCTTTGAAACTCTTCATAATAAGCAAAACATGGCTTCTAGTCTTCCTTCAACTTGGAACCAGGAGAGGCTTAGGTTTCCATATTTCAGAAGTAGCTGTACTCCCTTGAACTATTTCACTTAGGGAATCTGGGCTTTTGTATTTTTTGTAAGACTTATAAATGCACACTACTAGGGACAACGTCTATACTCTAGGGTCACCTACTGACCCACAACATGCATGACATGGGACTTGCAGTTCATCAAAGTAGTGATCAGGGTGCCCTAAGTGCAAGGAGAGCACTGGCTCCCCAACATTGTAAGTAGTCAAATCACTTTGAATGGTTTGACGTCTTACCTTAGGTCCATGAAGCACCTCTATGACTAAACTACTAATGCCAGAGGGCCATGCAGGGCTTATCTCAGCTAAGCTTCCCAGACTAGTAGTGGAAGCAGAGAGTTGCAGCGTGTGAATACCAGGTATGATGTCAACCCATTCTGAAATGGATCTACTTTAAACTGGGAGGAGAAAGGGTATGGTCCTCTTAGCACCTTAACCACTGAAATGAGTTGTAATAGTCATGGTGCATGGAGTGTATTTTTTAACTGCATTATTAGGATAAACTACCCTTTAAATATGCTATTATGACTCCCTTATAGTGAAAGAATAAATACACGGTACCTAATTTACCTAATATTCTTAATTTATCTAATGCATTTTACTCTACTGCTGGGCATCAGTCTGTATAGTCCTTATTTAATGAAATTGGCTGGGGATAATTAGTTATAGTTTAGCCCAAACAGCTCCATGTTAGCCAATCCTTTGGTGCCGTGTTAGAGGGGAGAACGCAACTCTTGTAAGATCACATTTATAAGGTTAACTTCATTCTTACAGAAGTATTAAATTCCATGAATGCATTTCAGCATGTAACTCAAATGTCAATCTCATCCTAAATGACAATGTGATGGCTGAATGCTGCAGATGTAGCTCTTTATTCTAATTTATTGCATTTGTGACTAAAGCATGTAAAGGCACACACTGGAAATGTATTACTTTCTAACGAGTCATGAAATGCCATAAAATGTCATGGGTTTCATCTGTTCTAAAAAGGGAAAAATCGGTTTATTTATTAATTTACATATATTATTAGAACCTATTTATTATATTCAAATTTTCTAACAGAACTGTTAAAATAAATTATTGGTCACACAGCACAGGAACCTTTAAAAATAAATTATTGCTCACTGTAGTTTCATGAATAATATCCCTGCTAGTGGTTGATTTGCATTAAAGGCTTTTCAAGGCTGAGAAAGAGCCAACATTTTAAAGTTAGTTTGTCATAAAGAAAGTTTTACATATCACAACCACAGATTTATTAAACCTAATCAAACAATCAATTTTAAAGTTATAATTAGCACATCCAGTATACATAAAGTTATATACATAATATGTATATTTTTCAATGTTGCAATATACGATTGAAAAAAAATCTTAACTTTGCTAATAATTGGATGCCATTTTACCCACTCCTGAAGGATTTCTAGATTTGGCCGTTGCTGCTCCGAATAGTCGGTGGGAGCAGTGTTATTTAGACGTGTGCACTGCACATCAGTAAACACGTTATTACCATTACCAAATTCCTGCCCATCATTGGGCTATTTTCACTTACCTTTAGGTCTGTGACCTTTTCATTTCTATCCAAAACAAACAATGTTGTTTTTTTGGCAGTCATAAATAATACTTTTTAATAGTGTACATCACATTAGTTTTTGATCAGATGTGTTTATGTGTCTCCTAGCTTAGGAAATGTATTGTTTTAATAATAAACAATCAAAACAATGTGGGGTATTAAAATGTTTTCACAAATGACTTGAATGTATGAACTATGTATTTATGTGCATAATGATCAGTGCAACTTATTTTTGATCCTTTGTGCATCCAAGACTTCAAAGTTTGTCAAAGTCATGAAACATGCCATGTAATTTGTACTAGAACAAACAACTAAATCATAGGCAAATAGAGTAAGAATATACAAGAAACGATGGAAAGAAAGAGATAAGAAATAAAAGGAAGGAACAGGGAAAAAAAATGACTGGATAATGCAGTGAAAAAGAAAATCCTTTAAATATTAGACTTTTAATCTGTTACTTAAAGGGAAACTACAGCCACCATAACAACTTCAACAGAATAACTTTGTTATGGTGCCATGAGGTCCCTTTCTCATGCTTACCTTTAAGAGATAAACCATTCACAACTAGTACAAGCCTAAAGTTTTCTAAAGCTCTGTCCCTGAGATTCTTTAAACAGAATGCCTCCAACTGCCTTGAACAAGGGTGTAAACTCCCCATTCACAAAAAAAGATTGAGAAACATAGCTTTTTTTGTGAATGGGGAGCTACTGATTGATTTACAGCAAGCATGTCAAACTTGCGGCCCAAAGGCCACATGCAGCCCACAATAAATATATGTGCGGCCAAGCGAGGCGCGAGTTTGCCATGATTACTGAGGCAGAGTAGGCACTCTTACATTGCAGGTGCCTATTCTGCTCAAATTTACCTGGTACCGGCCAGGGGAGAGGTCCCTGGCGGCAGCGAGGGAGCTCAGTCTTCCTGCTCCTTACTGCTCCCTGCACGCACCATCTGTAGTGATGCCAGGTGCCGGAATTTGACATCATTCCGGCACCTGGCATCATTAAACTGCATGCGTGAGGGAACAGTGACGAGCAGGAAGACTGAGTTCCCAAGAGAAGAGGCCCCACATCAAATCCAAAAGGTAGGGAGCAATAAATAAAATGATGTTGGTGTGTGCAAGAATCTGGAAATGTGTGTGTGTATGTCTGTCAGTGTGTGTGTGTGTGTATTTGTTTGTATATATGTGTGTGTGTGTGTGTGTGTGTTTGTGTGTGTCTGTTAGAAACATTTAAATATATAAAGGGAATCAACACAGTAAAGGAGGAGACTATATTTAAAAGAAGAAAAACTACCACAACAAGAGGACATAGTCTTAAATTAGAGGGACAAAGGTTTAAAATAATATCAGGAAGTATTACTTTACTGAGAGGGTAGTGGATGCATGGAATAGCCTTCCAGCTGAAGTGGTAGAGGTTAACACAGTAAAGGAGTTTAAGCATGCATGGGATAGGCATAAGGCTAACCTAACTATAAGATAAGGCTAGGGACTAATGAAAGTTTTTAGAAAATTGGGCAGACTAGATGGGCCGAATGGTTCTTATCTGCCGTCACATTCTATGTTTCTATGTTTCTATGTTAGTGAGTATGCCTGTCAGTGTTTGAGAGTCAGTGTGTGTGTGTGTGTGTGTGTGTGTGTGTCTGTCAGAGTGTGTGCATGTGTCTGTCAGTGACTGTGTGTGTGTGTGTGTGTGTGTGTGTGTCTGTCAGAGAGTGTGTGGGACTGGAATTTAGTATAGGGGGACTGGGATTTAGTACAGAGGGGGTTTAGTAGAGGTCGGGGCTGGGGTTTAGTAGAGGGGAATGCTGATTTTTTTTTAATATACTGTACTTTTCAAAACAAAAATTTGCGGCCCACATAAACTTAAACCTGGTTTATGTGACCCGCGCTAGCCTTTGAGTTTGACATGCTTGACTTACAGCATCAACTTATGCTCTCAGCCCATTATTGGCACCTCTGTCTAAAGTAGTCCAAGGCTTTCTGTTTGAAGAACCTCAGAGATACAAAATTAGAGAAGCCAGGATAAACAGCACTGGAGATAAGACTTTTGGCTTAAAACATTAATGAGCCAGGGACCTCATGGCACCATAACAATTTCATTATATTTATGTTGTTATGGTGCCCAAAGGATTCCTTTAATTCACACTGTCCATGCAAATGTAAAATGTTTAAGGGAACCTTTAACAATGGCCAGTAATTTGTTTCACAATTTAAATTAGTTAGTTCTCCTGGTATTCAGTTAATGCTCTCCTTCTGACCAGAAATAACTGATTCTAGTTTATTTGCATGTTTGATAACACAGTCGCAAGGACTATGTCCTAAGTCAGGGGTAGGCAACCTTTTAGCGGCACTGTGCCGATATAGGATTGTGATATCCTGTAGCGTGCAGGTCCTATTTTTTTTAAATTGAGGTGTGTATGCTGCCATATTCTGCTTGTTATTTTTACTGTAATTGCTTTGTATCATTGTATTTGTGCATATATGAGCTATTATATTGTATATGTTCATGAGTAGTTTATGGTATTGTGTAGGATACATATGAATGTGGGCTGTGTATAGGGGCTGCTTGTTGAATTGTGTGTGTGGATGGATATGTCACATTGTGTGTTTGGTAGTGTGTGGGGACTGTTTGGGGTATTGCATGTGAGAGGCTGCATGTGGGGTTGTGTGCGTGTATGTGGATTGTCAGTGGTGTTCAGTTTGTGCGGATTGTGTGTATGTTTGTGTGTGGGCTGTTCGTATTATTTATATGAGGGGAGGGTTATTCTGCATTTCTGTGTATATCAAGCAGTGTAGGTGGCTTCCCTGGGTTCCAGTGGGGACTAGGCCTGTCAAGGACAAGAGCTGCAACAACTGCGATCTGCTCTAATACTGTGTGGATTCCCATTCACAAGTGCTGGAATGAAGTGCTTTGAGATCACTTCCTCTACGTGCTTCAATGCATGAATTGAGGATTGTCCTTCACCACCTCTTCGTATTAGAAGACATCTGAAATTTTACTGGGACTCCTGATAGGCCAGAGCCTGTTTGGCTCTAGTAGCCTTGAGTGCCGTGCAAAGGCACCTTGAGTGCCGTGCATGGCACTAGTGCCGTAGGTTGCCTACCCCTGTCCTAAGTGTTTAATTATTTTGTTGTTAACATTATATGCATTTTTGTTTTGTGTTGTGGTTGTAAAATGTATATATTTATTTTTGAGAAACCATTAAAACTTAAAGGATTTATTAACTAGTATATTTCATTAAAAGCAGAATAAATCCAAACAGACAACTGCTATCTGGAAAAATTCCCCCACTGAATGAGAATATAGCAGATTCTCCGTAGCTGTTATCAGTTTGCTCTGCATTTAATGCCTACAGTAAACGCAGCACAATAGTTTATCATACTGAGAGCAGTCTAAAAATATGGGGAACCTGAAAGCTAAAACAAACATAGCACTCAACATATCTTCCAAATATAGCACACAAGAAAATCAATGTCATTAACAATCACACTTAGAGTTCTCTCTATAAAATACAAAGCCATTTGAGCTTGTCAACAGAGTTGTGAACAGACCCTAGGGACTTCTATTACAATAGAGAAAGAAAAGAGACTCGTAAAAAAATTACCTAATATATTCATACCTTTAAGCGGATATGTCACATTTTGATACCCACACTTTGCTAAACATAACTCTTGACTAAATTTGCATGGTTATTCTTGCCGTTCATTAATTACACTCCATTAGGCAGATGAGTGATGTACGTTGCCAGCTACAGTTAAAGATATTACAAGAACATCATGAGGCCTGTACACTTGAGCAGTGGCGGAACTAATGTAGAGAGGGCCCTTGAGCAAGAGATTTTTTTGGGCCACCTTCTAGCGCAAAAGTGGGCAAAAGGTAGATTTGTCCATATCCATATTTGTCCATCTGTCATATACAATGACAGCTGGGGATCTAACAAAAAATTTACGGACGGTTGTTGCAAACGGGAAATTAACGGATGATAGTAATCAAATGAAAAATGAACAGACTTTACTTTGTTTTTTTAACTCCCTAACAATAGCACTCACTATGGGGAGCATATTTTTGTTGATTATTTGTATGTTTGGACTTCACCACAGCCTAATAGGTTATTACAGGGATCTATTCATGATATTAGTCTCCTACATGAGCAGTAGATAGTTCCAAGATGGGGAACGTTTTTAGATTTAGCTAATCTCTTCCTTTACTTTGTTAATCTTTGTCCCTGTCCTTCATTGACTTTAAGGGATTTTTTTACACCTGTCTCTCTCTGGTATGTTTTTTACACCTGTCTCTCACTGGTTTATGGTGTACTGAGGTAGTCATAGGGACATTTGTTAGGTAGCTTTTCTCCAGTATACCTTTAAGAGTAGTGGGATTATACCTAAACCATAGGTATATGTACGTAAACATAGCATACCTGTGCATCATGTGTAAATATATATGTATACTTTACTTTTGCTATTTGCCCTGTCCTCCTTTACTGGTGGGGGTTTTCCATCTGTCTCTCTCTGGTATGTAGGTGAACCCTCTCCTTTGTGATGCACTGAGGTAGTTATTGGGACCTTTTTCGGGTGGCTTTTGTTCTGTATACCCTTCAGAGTAGTGGGATTATTCGTAGGTGAATATAGACCCCTTTGTATAAGCTGCTAAAATATATATTTGTTTTCTGTTCCCCATTACTTTTCCCCTATGGATAGCTATGGATTTTAGCCTTATTTCTGGATTGACTCCAGGAAGTGACTGACTGTATTGGCAAGGGAGAGCTAGCAGGTTTTGACCTAGGGAAAGTACTAATAAGTAAATTATTTTCACATTATACACACAGGTCTCTGTGTGGATGGTCCTACTCACATGGTCTATGACATATGGATTTGACAGATTTGTCTGCTAGAGCTGCAACCTGTAACATTATATAGCCCTACAACCATCATCTATAGGGCCTGCACATGGTGGAACAATCACAGAGATCTATATAAATGCTTAAGAAACACAGTCAGTCTGCTTCCCACTACTCCACTGCCACCCTAGACAACTGGTGTGTGTTATAAATATCATGTGCATGTAAAACAACCTGCAGTCACTTGCCAAAACCATCAATAACATTATTTGTTTATGTATAAAATATTTTACCAGGAAAGATACATTGACATTTCTCTCGTTTTCAAGTATGTCCTGGGTCCACAAAACATTGCATTGATACAAAATAAAATACAAAAACAATATAAATACACAATATATACAAAATTTAACATAGAACAGGTAGGAAATGTTCTATTTTGAGGTATGTAGAGAGGGATCTCTTAAAGGACTTTAGGCTTGGGGAAGATTTGAAAGTGTGCGGGAGGTCGTTCCATAATTGCGGCACTCTGTAGGAAAAGGCTGCTTTCTTTTTGTATTGAGGTAGACCAAATAAAGTGCTGGTACTGGAACGGAGGTTATAGGAGGTGGGAACAGCCGAGGAGAGCATTCTGCTCAGGTAGGGTGGGAGCTTCACAGAAAATCTCTTAAATACAAGGCTGGAAAGATGAAGGGTGCGTCTGGATTCCAGCGACAGCCAGTTTAGTTCTTTTAGCATGTCACAAAGGTGGGTCCTGTAAATACATTGTAGCACAAATCGTCCGAACGAGTTAAACAATGTATTAAGTTTATTAAGGTGGGTTTGCGGTGCAGGTGTATATACTACATCCCCATAATCACTGATTGGCATCAGCATTTGCTGTACAATCTTTTCCTTTACTGTAGGGGTTAGGCAGGATTTGTTTCTGTACAGGACACCTAGTTTTGGATAAAGTTTAGATGCATGTTTGTAGAGGCCAAAAGATAGATTGTGGTCTAACAACATACCCAAGTATTTCAAAGAGTGGTCTGCAGTCAGTGTGCTATTTGATTTTGTTTTGATGGATGGAGGGGAATTGTGTAATTTGTGTAATTTAGGTACTGTTCCAAAGATC
>OW240917.1:79080395-79092773 GCA_933207985.1 Pelobates cultripes
ATTGTGACAGTTTTGTCAGTGTTTAGGAAGAGTTTGTTTTATGCGATCCACTTTTCTACCTCTGTATACTGGTCTTGGAGCACAGCCTCAAACTGTGGTAGATTGGATTTGCTTGCATAGATTACTGTGTCGTCTGCGTACATATGTACATTGTGTATACTCATAACAGCCTGGTTAACCATACATCTTGTAGTCCACTGGAAAATATCACAGTGGGCCAGTTGAGGCCCAGTGAACATCAACATTGCAGGTTATCAGTCCATGCACAAACCCCTGCCTTGTTGGGCTACCAAGGTCTCTGATAGAAAATGAGATTCTGGAGTCCAAGTATTTAAAACCAGTAAACTTTAGTCTCCACTTAGGGATTTAAAATCCAACGTGCATCCAATCATTCACGAATAGTGATGACCCGAACGGTTCGCCAAACGGTTCGCCGAACGGTTCGCCACGAACAGTTCGCCATGGACTCATCATTGAGTAAACTTTGACCCTGTACCTCACAATCAGCAGACACTTTCCAGCCAATCAGCAGCAGACCCTCCCTCCCTCCCAGACCCTTCCACCTCCTGGACAGCTCACTAAGAATGCAGCTTCACAATGAATGTAAAATGGATGCGGTCCAGGACGTGGGAGGGTTTGGGAGGGAAGCTCTGCTGCTGATTGGCTGGAATTTGTCTGCTGACTGTGAGGTACAGGGTCAAAGTTTACTCAATGATGAGTCCGTGGCGAACCGTTCGTGGCGAATCGTTCGCGAACCGTTCGGCGAACCGTTCAGGACATCACTATTCACGAACAATGTCTTATCTCAAAAGGTGTCCATGGGGAAATATCAAATCTGTCAACATGTTTCATTATGTAGCATATAACCTTAGACAATCTTTACTGCTGTCTCACTTCTGCAGCACTGTGTCAATAGGCATCCAAATACACCTCTCTCAGCTGAAGTATGGTGTGAGAATGCAGCTTACAACTACTAGAACATTACTTTTTAAGAGTGGCTCCTTAGAAGCACATTCCTCATTTGCAATAGAAGTTGCTCAGAATGGCCCTATTTATTCTCTTACCCAGGACACTGACAGTAATGCATAAGGTTACCTATGTTGTAAAAAGAAAGCTAATTTAATTAGTCTGGTATTTCTGAACATTTAAGCTAGAGTTCAAGTTTTGCAGATGTTTTTTGGGGTTGTTGTTGGTTTATTTTTTTATATTTCTATACTTTTTTATGGACTACAGAAATGATGGACATCTAGATCAAATTACAGATAGACAGACATATTGGATGTACGTTATGGACAATTAGTCAATTCCATTAAAAAAAATGCATTTAAATGAAATGTCATATTTCCCTGAAGTCACTCTTCTCATGCATGACTTTCCTAAAAGACAGCTAAGTCCACTTTAAGGAATTTGTTCTAGTATTTTGTGAGCTAAATGCTTATTAAGAGGCTAATTTGCAATAATGGACTAAATGGTGCATAATTTACAGAAATAGCTGGAGCTACTAAACCTTTCTTTGTGTAATGTAGATAAATCAATCAAGTTGATTTATAAATTCTCTATTTTGAGCTTTTAGTTGCAATTAAACAATGAAGTCTATTCTAGTAGAAAAACTGTATTGTTCTAAAAATGTTGACAAAATAATATTGATTTGTCATAAATCAAATGTTCTGTTTTATGAAAACTTTCGCAACAAAGCAATTTAGCATTTAGCAATTGACTGTTCTATGATATGGTTTTGGAAATAACACAAGGGAGTTTTTTGTGAGCTAAACTTGTTATTCTGAAAGGTATATTGATAGATTAAATGTGACGTTTGTCTGTATTGTAATACTTTAAAAAAGTAATAAACTAAAAAGAAAGGATTCCTTTACTATATAATGCACTAACTGTAATTGTTGAAAGCTTGGGGCTGTAGACTCAATATCGACAATGATAACTCAGACTTTTATCCTTATAAGGTTGTTCAGAATAATAATTAGCCTATTTTTCCTGAACACAGAACATTTTCAGGAAGTTCATTTATGTATAGATTTTCCAGCACACTGATTGGAGCACATTTCCACCATCTGGTTCACAGATTAAGTGAAAAAAATTAACCAACAAGGAGTCTATTAAATCAAAAAGAAGCACAACCAAAAGAAATATCAAACTATTTTATTGTATATTCAGAACATATATAATATCTACAAAACTTTTAAAAGCAAAAAGTCTAAAAGGCATGCATCATAGATATATCACTTGACAGGATAACCAATCATAATAAAGATAATATGCAACTTACAGAAACAACATGCTTCCAAGGTAGGAAACATAAAAAAATACATATAACCCAAAGACAAACAAAATAATACAATTCAGAGAAATAATCTAAAGCATATATGACATAATACATACCAAATGAATGACAACACTGAAGAAAGTAAATTCAAGGTCACAAAAAGAAACAAAAAGAAAGGAACCCCCTCCCCCCACCTCAAAATAATTTTGGCATGCTCCCTTGACAAAGGTTACATGCTGAAACTTTGGGGGGTGAGGGGTAGGGTTCTTTTCTTTTGTAATTTTGGATATTTCAATCTTCTCTTATTTTTCTTTACACATATTTTATTCAGTTTTGTCATTAATTTGCTATGTATTTTGTAATATATGCTCTAGATTATGTCTCCTAATTGTGTTGTATTGTTTGTTTTTTGGGTTACGAACATTTTGTTGTTTTCTACCTTGGATGCATGTTTCTGTTAGATGCATATTATCTTGTATTATGATTAGTTACCCTTTGGGGGGTGATATATCTATGATGTATTTTTTTAAGAGATTTGTTTTGGAAGTTTTGTAGATATTATATATGTGCTGAATATATAATAACATTGTTTGATATTTCTTTTGGGTGTACTCCTCTTTGATTTAATAGACTCTCTGTTGGTTAATTTTTTTCACTTAATCTGTGAACCAGATGATTTAATATTCAATACAGAGTGACTTGTCATGAATCCAATGCACATTCAGAGGGAACTTTACATTTTGCCTAACATGTTAAATTAACTTTTTTCCAAGTTTTTGCACTTAAGTGAGTGTTGGACTGTGGTTCCAGTTGTTCTGTGATTCCAGGTATTTAGTGAGTGTTGGTCTGTGGTTCCAGGTATTTGTCCATTGTCAGTTTTGGTTTAATTTTAGCACGTTTCTCTTAAATTCATCTCCCAAAATATACACGTATACTAGTAAAACCTTTTGCTCATTTTTGTTATTCATTAAGGTCTGTATCAGTCAAAAATCGTAATGCTATTCCTTGAAATTTGGCACATACATTTGTAGATAATGAACAAAATTTACCAACCTCGAAATTGGGAAAGACCAGCTCTAAATTACCTAGTGCATAACCTAAGCTAGCGTAATGAGCTGGACGGAGGGATGAAAGATGAAAGCACTATATATGCAATGAACACTGAGATAAAGAAAAATGCTGCCATAGTAGCTATGCCTTGTTAGAAGGAGTGTGGAATTTATGGAAGAGCATGCATATTTAGTGCCCATTCCTAGACATGTGTTTCAAAACCCCTCAATGCTGTCATATATATAAACATTTTTTTTATATATATATATATAAATAATTATATCCTATCATATCAACAAATTTACATACAGATGACTCTATCCAAAGAGAAAAAAAAAATGTTTTCAGCATAGCAGAATTCTGTCCATGTTGCAGTTCTGCAAACCAAGCATTTTTGCAATGCCGTTTTTGAGTTGACAAGATTAGATTATGTATCTGAAACTGATGAAAAAAATTAACATTTTTGATTGTAGCCCTTTTGCTTTTGCTGTCTTGTATTCATGAAAATAGAGGAGTATGATACGTTAAGTTTAAAAAAAAAATGGGGTTTTTCACAAAATGAAATGAAAACATCAGTGGTCAATTGAGCAACCACTCCCCACTTCCACCTTGACAATAGCAAAGCTTTCACACATATGTAGTTTATAGAGTGGGTGACTGTTCTTCAGTGCCCTATCAGCTTATACCAACTCATCGGTAGAGGCTGCAGGCATAGTCACACTGCAAGACACCCAGTCAAGCTGAACCACTACAATGAAAATTGTAATTTCATCACTAAATCATAAAATCAAGTCTTCATAATATAATTAAGAATTTATCAACATATTGCAACTTAGCCCTTTCAATCCATGCCTTAAACTGAGTTTTCATGTAGAAATGGTTTATTTTTAACAAATGAAACAGGCCACAGTCTTAATGATGGACATAATGGAATGGACTCAGGGGAGCCAGTTCCTGCCAAAAGATTATATGCATATAGGTTCTCACAGAAAAGGAGAACAAATGGCAATAAATAGTGTTCAATTAACACTATGGGAAACTTCAAAAAATGAAAGGAAAAAATAAGTGGGCAATTGATGACCACCATACCCCTTTCAGAATGAAGCTTTCCCACACATCCTGTCTGTAGCATCTTTGGCTGTCCTGTAGTGTGGGGAAAAAAGCAGTTTCTCCCAACTACATTTGCGGAGGTACCAGGTACCGCAAAATTGAGTCAGGCAGTGCAAAACCACCATGACATTTTTAAATTTTTCACACACAAACTGCACTTTCACTGATGATATCATTGTTGTGATATGTTTTACTGTTTTGAAACACTAATTTTTTTTTTGTTCAGCGAAGTCTCCCGAGTATAACAGTACCCTCCATGTACAGGTTTTATAGTGTTTTTAAAAGTTAGAGGGTCTAATATAAGGCATTGAAATTTGCCAGATTGGTTATGTTGCCTTTGAGAGTGTATGGTAGCCCAGGAATGAGAATTACCCCTATGATGGTGTAACGGATCACCTGGCACCCCGACTGGGTACCTCCGTTGAAGGATGCTCCTAGTGCTTCCTGAGGGCTCCAAGCACTCCAGCTGACACCATAACCACCGTAGACTCCTCCAGAGAGCAAAGCAGGAACAAGCTCTTACAGGAGCTTAGTAGTGATTTAGCAAGGGAGTATGACAAACATAGCAATCCCTTGTAGCAGATTCCCCCAATAAGAGACAGCACTCAGATTGAGAGTGAAGTAGAATTGAAGCTTTTAATCCAACACTCTGCTTTTATGCCCATTTTACAAACACAGTGCTGCCCACAGGGTTTTAAAAAACAACTAATCAATACATTACAACACAGCTAAACACTCCCATTCATACCAGCAGAAATCCTCCCCTTTGCCTGTGCTACAATTATCTCAACACAATAGACTAACTTAATTATCACAGGCAGAAAATATACAGTTTTTACACAATATTAATAACTTTCAAAATATACATGCCATTCACATAAAACATTTTAAGAATCAGCATACTCCATATACAAACATACTCAAAAATCATACAATTCCCTACAGTGGTTTAAAAGTTAGGTGTGGAAACTTACTTATCTCCAGTACAGGGCATACCTCCATTTATAACAACAGTAAAATACCTAAAAATACATAATTCCCATTATTTTGAACAGAACCCCCCATATCCCCAGATACCTTGGATCTGAGCGCTCAATATAACCGAACAGCGCTCAGATACCACGAACACAGTCAAATCACCATGGGGGTTAAACCATAGCAAGGGCTGATGAGAAACAGAGGAGGGGCAACACAGCAAGTTCCAACTGGTCTGGCAGTGTCCCTGGGACAACGCCCTGCTGAAGAACAATAGACAGGAAACGGGGGAGAGGCACACCTTCCCATGTATTCAAAGGGGCAGAAAAAATGTTTCAAAATGCAATAAGCCCAAATAAGTTTCTTAAAGGGCAATACATCCCAGGGGCCATAGTCACATGGCAGGAGGCTGGCAATCAGTCTTCTCCAATGCCCAGTGGCGAGGCTGGTTCCGCCACAGATGGCATACCATTTGCAAAATAAGACAACCCAAGATATTGCAAATGGGGTATGTTCAGTCTTTTTTTAGTAGCCACTTAGTCACAAACACTGGCCAAAGTTAGTGTTCATAATTGTTTTTTGCATTTATAACACACAAAAATATAAATGCTAAATTTGGCCAGTGCTTGTGGCTAAGTGGCTACTAAAAAAGACTGAACATGCCCCACATTGAATACCCTGGGTTGTCTACTTTAAAAAAATATGTACACGTGAGGTGTGATTCAGAGATTTATGACAGATAACAGTGTTACAATGTCACTATTGATATATTTTAAAAATATATATTTTGAAAGAGCAATGTCCTACTTGTACGTATAGCCCTTTAACAAAAAAAAGCTAAAAACATGTTAACATTGGGTATTTCTAAACTCAGGACAAAGTTTAGAAACTATTTGGCTTGGGTGTTTTTTTTTGCGGTTGTAGATGCGTAACAGATTTTAGGGATCAAATTTAGAAAAAGTGTGTTTTTTCATAATATTTTATAAAAAAAATTTATAGTAAATTGTATGATATGATAAAAATAATAGTATTTTTAGAAAGACCATTTAAGTTTCGTGCCTGCCTTATTTCCTGATGTAAAAAATTTGTGTTTCGATTTCCGGAGCAGGTATGTGGTCTTGGACAGCTCTCTCTTAGTTTGGTTTGTAGCTTAAGCAGTTTGATTTGCGTTGTAGTGATGGGGTTTTGTTTGTTCGTATGCGTAAGTGATGTCATTTCCTCTATCAGGAAAATGTATTGGGCTTGACGTTGTTTCTTGACATAGCTGGCATGCTTGATAAAGCATTCACAGATCATCGCTTTGTGAGCTAGCCAGATTTGGTCTGGAGGTGAGTCAGGGAGCTTGTTCTCCTCTAAGTAGTTTCGGAGGTCTTGTCTAATGTCTAATCTGGAAGATTATATTTGGATCATTGAGTAGTGCTTTGTTCAATCACAAGGTGGTTTGACCACTCGAGAGAAATTGTTCTGCTAGTGTAATTGTTATCGGAGCATGGTTCGACCATGATATGAGACCGATGTTCGCGTCTGCTACTTTCAGGAGGCAGGTAGCTTTAATCAGGAATCTGTTGATTCTCGAATAGTTATTGTGTGCAGCTGTGTGGCAGGTGTTGTCTATTTCGGAAAGATGTGTGATCCTCCATGGGTCAAAATAGTTGTGGGTCATGAGAGTTTGGCAGAGTTGAGAGGTTTGCGTACGTCTTTTCTTCTAAGTGTTAGAGGACACCGTCCGGAAGGCGGACAAATCCATGGTACTGTCTAAGAGAAAGTTTGTGTCGCCTCCAAGAATTACCTCCCCAAAGCTGTGTACATTCAATAAAGCAAAGACATTAGTTAAGAACATGTGCTGATTTTCATTAGGGCCATATATGTTAATTAGGGTAAGGGGATTATTGTTTATGTAGCATTGAAGAAGCAGGTACCTTCCTTTTTTTTAATCACTTACCTTGCGAATTAGTGAAAAGGAGACATCTTTACTGATTAATATTGATACTCCTCTTTTTTTCCCACTGTAGCAGGTATGATAGGCTGAGTGGAATGAAGGGGAATTAAAATAGGCCTGGAGCCCCACTTGAAGTGTGTTTCTTGGAAAAAGGCTACCTGAGTGCCTTGGTTAAACTTGTTAACCAACAAGCTTGTTAAACTCGGCTGCGTGAAGCGGTTAGGTCTCAACGGTTAGGTCTCAACTTGCTTTGGGACCAGTGGGGAAAGGCCAACGTGCGGACAAAAAGAACAGAGTAAAAATAACAACAACTATGTACAGTATCCCGTTAGCCACGTGTACGGGGCACAATATTGTGTAGAACGGGTATTGAGTGACTTAATGTGCAAGCCACCCATGGGGCGAGTGGTAGTTTTGGTGAACAGTGGTAAATAATCAAGTAAGCATTTGTATTAAACAATGATACACTAACATTAAGCCTCCACTGATTGTGGATTTAAGACTGTGGATCACATTAATGGTGAGTACAGTCGTAAATACAATCAGTCGTCAAGTATAAAACTTAGGTACATAACTTTGAGTAAATATCATGCCCAGTTATGGTCAGGATACAGTGGTCAGGAACGAGGAGTTCTGTGGTTCAGTGGAGCTGTTGTAGTCCATGGGACATGAGGCCAGTCTTTGGCTACTTTTCTTGGCTGCAATTTGCTAGGTGATCGTGGGATATTGGGGACGTTCCATTCTCTGAGCATTCTCTTGCCGTCTTCTGGTATGAGAATTACTTTATCAGTGCCATTCCTTTTGAATAGTAGTTTGGCCGGGAATCCCCATTTGAATAGGATATTTGCCTTGCGGAGAGCTGAGGTGATGGGCTCAAATGTGCATCGTTTATACATGGTAGCTGATGATAGGTCTATGAACAGCTTAACATCGGTGATTTTCTCTGGAAGTGCTGAGTTGAGTCTGGATGCCAGCATTACCTGGTCGTTAACTGTAAAATAATGCACTATGGTGATGACATCTTTGGGAGTTGATGCAGGGAGTTGTCTAGGTTTTGGAGGTCTGTGGGTCCTATATAGGCAGAGCTCTGAATCTTCCAGTATTGGGATGAGAGCTCTGAATAGCTTTTGTACAAATTTAGATAAGTCTTGTGGCCCTATATTTTCAGGTACTCTGCGAAGCCTTATATTATTTCTCCTGTCGCGGTCCTCATTATCCGCTATTTTCCCCTCCAGGGATCTCACTTTGTCTTCCAGGGCCAAGTAGGCATCTGCCGGTGTATTGTGTGCCTCCATCATCCCCTCTGTCCTCTCCTCCAGATGTGCCGTCCGGTCACCTATGGCCTGTATGTCTGCCCTGATGTCAGACGTGATTTTAAGAAAGTCGGAGTGTAAAGCTGCTTTCAAGTCTTGCAGCATATTACTCACTGAGGCATCCGTGGCAAGGTTCAGGCATGGAGGAGTGGAGCTGCTTTGGCTGTCTCTAGCGTCTAACTCAGAGGGAGTAGAGCGTGGCTCACCGGCGCCATCTTATTCCCACTTGGTTAGTGCTTGCGGCAGGGTTAAGTTTGAGTGCAGCGTCTTTTGTTTAAGTTTCTTGCTGGATTCAGTTATGTACCTGTTAGTTGTGAGGTCTATTTTTGGAATTATTAGGCTGTGTTGCATGCTGTGATGTCCACGGATCGGCGGAACTCGCGGATTACACGACCGCTTCCATGCATTGCTTGGCCACACCCCAGTTTTAATTCCTTTTAAGGAGGCTGAGGGGGGGCAAGTCATCTAAATGGTGGGTTTAACACCATAGGGTCAGGAATACATGTTTGTGTTCCTGACCCTATAGTGTTCCTTTAACCTTGATACACCCCCCTGGCTGTCAATCAGACAACCAGTCCTGTTACTTCCTGGTTGCTTAGCTTAGTGGAGCTAAATTCAAAAAGTAGGCAAATTCTCCATCAGATCCCCATATCAAGAATTAATATTATTAGGCTTTCCTAATACAATATTTCGAATATCTCCTAATACTCCCAAATAGAACCACACTGAGCATGATCAGTCTGGCCATTCCTTGCATGCAAGTAATACAGCAACACAGTTTCATAATGATAGATCAGTGGTGAATTTTCATGAAACAAAACCACATTCCTCAGAACACAGAGTATTCTTAAAAGGCCTAATAAAATGTTTAATACTTTAATAAACATACCTGTATATTGAAATATCCCCCTAGTAATAATATACAAAATTTATTCTAAAGTAATTCATGTTTCATGAATGCTATAGTCATTTATTTCTTTGATTCAATGTCATACACCATTGTTTGCAATTACTTTTACTACTGTGAACTGCTTTGGAATACTTTAATGAGCTCTATAATATAATTATTATCAAACCAGAAATGACTCATAAAATGAAAATTCAACTGCCGGTGACCGTAAATCAGTTTTATTACTCTCCAGCTGATAAAGAATGTAGCATCTCTAACAAATAGCTGCACTTTAAATGGTGAACAAAAGTGTTAAATTATACTGACCACTTAATAGGTCACGTGGCAATCTAAGCAGTGCTGCAGATTTTGGAAGATGCATAATGATAAGACATTGGCTCTGTTTCTGAAATATGGCAAGTGTTTAAACTATAGTACAATTTACCAAACTTCATTAAACTGACTTAATTATTCTCTTCTGTAGCAGGGTTTTTTAAAATAAATTATTTGTAACCACTTTACTTCAGCAATTGTGTATACACAATTAAAATCATTGCAAATTAAATTAGTTTATTGCAAACAAATATAGTTTGCAATGATTTAGCAAATAGCAGATCCAGCACTACCTTTCAAGTGTCCGCTCTGCTAATCTCCCCTGCAGCCCTACGCATAGCACAGGCCGGCATGGAAATCTGAGAGATTGTCCTCTATAGAGAGTGAATGCTCCCTCCTAGTCAGAGATCAGAAGGCTCATTCCAAGGGGTCTGCTCGAGAGGAGAATCATCTTGCAGACCACCAGACCCCCATGAAAACCAGACTCACTGAACCACCAAGGAAACTGGATCCACCTGACCACCAGGGAATAAGGATCAGAGCACCTCTCACTGCCAAAAGGTAAGCAGAAGTGGGGCTTAACTAAAAATACATGTAAAAACAAGTGTGGGGAGGCTGAATGGGGCAATACAGCCTTACCACCTACAATCTACTCTCCCCTTCCCTAACACACATACAGATACCCTGCCACATCACCCACACACTCACATACAGTATGCACCAAAACTACTTAGTTAATCTAAAGTTATTTTGGTGCTTAGAGTGTTCCTTAATGTGACCCTATAGTCACCAGAACAAAAAACACTGCATCATGTCCCTGCAGTCCTAGCACTGAGAAAAGGCAGTGTTTACATTGGTGCCTAGTAACACCCAGTGACAGTCAGGGCCACTAGAGGTGCTTCTTAGTCCAGTGCTGCATAGTGCAGCACTGGCGTTCAGCATCTCCACGCTCTGCATGGAGATGCTGAATGTTCCCCATAGAGATGCATTGATTAAAATCATAGCTATAAGGAGATGCTGATTGGCACTGCGTTTTGCTGTGCAAGCACTGTAGCTTCCCAATGCTTTCCTTCAAGTTTGATGATCTCAGCCACGGAGGCGGAACCGGGCGTAGCCAGCCGTATTGAGACCAGCGCAATGTGGGATAAAAGGTGAATAAAAAAACCTTTTCAAAGAGATGCAAGGGGACCCGAGGACCTATATAGTTAGTTTAACACTATAGTGTCAGGAATACATTTGTATTCCTGACATTATAGTATTCTTTTAAATAACTACCAATTATCAGACCTACACTTGTTTCTTTAGGGTAAGATCGGTTCTTCTTGTGTCCTTACTTGCACTATACATTAACAATAAGAAACAACAAAAAGAGGCCACTGCTGTGTGGCTATTTTTCACATATTTTTACTTCATCTTCCGTTGAAATAAAAGCTAAAGGAGTTGCAATATTGATTTTTTTTAAAAAATATAGAGAAATTATATACCAGGACATAGATAAAGAGGCTAGATATATATGTATGATTTGTAAAATAGAAGATCAAATTTATACTTTAATTAATGTATATGCTCCTAATACAAAGCCAGTCCTTTTTTTAAAGAAAATTGATAGAAAAAACGGAGAAAATTGCTAAGGCTTTATTATAATAGAAGGAGATTTTAATTCAGTTATAAATGTTAATTTAGACAAAAGTATACCATGGGGAAAATAAATACATTACAAGTATCAGTAAAACAGCTCACTCCTAAGAAGATATAATAAAAAAAAAAATTTTTACATTTTTTTAATTTTTTTTAAAAACTCTATGATGTCTGGAGAGTTATGAATCCACAAGTAAGGGATTATACACACTTTTCCCAAGTCCATGATTTGTATGCAAGAATCAACATTGTATTAAGTAACCTTATAACACTTCATAATATTAAGAAAAGCTTAATGGGTATTAAAAGGGGGAGATGAACACTCTACACAAAGAGAATGGAGACTGAATGAAAAACTCTTAGTAAATAAAGAAAATAAAGCATATATTTGGGAAATAACCGACTTATTTTTCAAAGAAAACCAAAATTCTGTAAACTCCAAATCCTTATTATGGTGCACATTTAAAAGCGTATGTAGACAATATCTGATAAAGAGGGGGGCTATAGAAAACAAAAAGAGAGGGAAAAGTTTTAATATTTGCATTACATTGATCTTTATAACCTTCAAAATATAAATTAATTAAATCCCAACTTAACTAGATCAGCAGAAATACTGACTCTTAAATATAAAATAAAAGAAGAAGAGATCAAGAAGGTTGGAGCCTCGAAAAATTAAAACAATCTTGGTATTTTAAAAATAATAAGGCAGACAAGATGCTGTCTAATCAATTTAAAAAAAAAACAAGCTATCAATAGAATATATAGAATAAAAAATATAAAGGGAGAAATTTATATGGAAAATAGGAAAAAAAATTCATAAATATTACTCTAGTCTGTATAATTTACCCATTAA
>OW240917.1:79092873-79103016 GCA_933207985.1 Pelobates cultripes
TAACTTTGCTAATAATTGTATGCCATCTTACCCACTCCTGAAGGATTTCTAGATTTGGCCGTTGCTGCTCCGAATAGTCGGTGGGAGCAGTGTTATTTAGACGTGTGCACTGCACATCAGTAAACACGTTATTACCATTACCAAATTCCTGCCCATCATTGGGCTATTTTCACTTACCTTTAGGTCTGTGACCTTTTCATTTCTATCCAAAACAAACAATGTTGTTTTTTTGGCAGTCATAAATAATACTTTTTAATAGTGTACATCACATTAGTTTTTGATCAGATGTGTTTATGTGTCTCCTAGCTTAGGAAATGTATTGTTTTAATAATAAACAATCAAAACAATGTGGGGTATTAAAATGTTTTCACAAATGACTTGAATGTATGAACTATGTATTTATGTGCATAATGATCAGTGCAACTTATTTTTGATCCTTTGTGCATCCAAGACTTCAAAGTTTGTCAAAGTCATGAAACATGCCATGTAATTTGTACTAGAACAAACAACTAAATCATAGGCAAATAGAGTAAGAATATACAAGAAACGATGGAAAGAAAGAGATAAGAAATAAAAGGAAGGAACAGGGAAAAAAAATGACTGGATAATGCAGTGAATAAGAAAATCCTTTAAATATTAGACTATTAATCTGTTACTTAAAGGGAAACTACAGCCACCATAACAACTTCATCAGAATTACTTTGTTATGGTGCCATGAGGTCCCTTTCTCATGCTTACCTTTAAGAGATAAACCATTCACAACTAGTACAAGCCTAAAGTTTTCTAAAGCTCTGTCCCTGAGATTCTTTAAACAGAATGCCTCCAACTGCCTTGAACAAGGGTGTAAACTCCCCATTCACAAAAAAAGATTGAGAAACATAGCTTTTTTTGTGAATGGGGAGCTACTGATTGATTTACAGCAAGCATGTCAAACTTGCGGCCCAAAGACCACATGCAGCCCACAATAAATATATGTGCGGCCAAGCGAGGCGCGAGTTTGCCATGATTACTAAGGCAGAGTAGGCACTCTTACATTGCAGGTGCCTATTCTGCTCAAATTTACCTGGTACCGGCCAGGGGAGAGGTCCCTGGCGGCAGCGAGGGAGCTCAGTCTTCCTGCTCCTTACTGCTCCCTGCACGCACCATCTGTAGTGATGCCAGGTGCCGGAATTTGACATCATTCCGGCACCTGGCATCATTAAACTGCATGCGTGAGGGAACAGTGACGAGCAGGAAGACTGAGTTCCCAAGAGAAGAGGCCCCACATCAAATCCAAAAGGTAGGGAGCAATAAATAAAATGATGTTGGTGTGTGCAAGAATCTGGAAATGTGTGTGTGTATGTCTGTCAGTGTGTGTGTGTGTGTATTTGTTTGTATATGTGTGTGTGTGTGTGTGTGTTTGTGTGTGTCTGTTAGTGAGTATGCCTGTCAGTGTTTGAGAGTCAGTGTGTGTGTGTGTGTGTGTCTGTCAGAGTGTGTGCATGTGTCTGTCAGTGACTGTGTGTGTGTGTGTGTGTGTGTCTGTCAGAGAGTGTGTGGGACTGGAATTTAGTATAGGGGGACTGGGATTTAGTACAGAGGGGGTTTAGTAGAGGTCGGGGCTGGGGTTTAGTAGAGGGGAATGCTGATTTTTTTTTAATATACTGTACTTTTCAAAACAAAAATTTGCGACCCACATAAACTTAAACCTTGTTTATGTGGCCCGTGCTAGCCTTTGAGTTTGACATGCTTGACTTACAGCATCAACTTATGCTCTCAGCCCATTATTCGCACCTCTGTCTAAAGTAGTCCAAGGCTTTCTGTTTGAAGAACCTCAGAGATACAAAATTAGAGAAGCCAGGATAAAAAGCACTGGAGATAAGACTTTTGGCTTAAAACATTAATGAGCCAGGGACCTCATGGCACCATAACAATTTCATTATATTTATGTTGTTATGGTGCCCAAAGGATTCCTTTAATTCACACTGTCCATGCAAATGTAAAATGTTTAAGGGAACCTTTAACAATGGCCAGTAATTTGTTTCACAATTTAAATTAGTTAGTTCTCCTGGTATTCAGTTAATGCTCTCCTTCTGACCAGAAATAACTGATTCTAGTTTATTTGCATGTTTGATAACACAGTCGCAAGGACTATGTCCTAAGTCAGGGGTAGGCAACCTTTTAGCGGCACTGTGCCGATATAGGATTGTGATATCCTGTAGCGTGCAGGTCCTATTTTTTTAAATTGAGGTGTGTATGCTGCCATATTCTGCTTGTTATTTTTACTGTAATTGCTTTGTATCATTGTATTTGTGCGTATATGAGCTATTATATTGTATATGTTCATGAGTAGTTTATGGTATTGTGTAGGATACATATGAATGTGGGCTGTGTATAGGGGCTGCTTGTTGAATTGTGTGTGTGGATGGATATGTCACATTGTGTGTTTGGTAGTGTGTGGGGGCTGTTTGGGGTATTGCATGTGAGAGGCTGCATGTGGGGTTGTGTGCGTGTATGTGGATTGTCAGTGGTGTTCAGTTTGTGCGGATTGTGTGTATGTTTGTGTGTGGGCTGTTCGTATTATTTATATGAGGGGAGGGTTATTCTGCATTTCTGTGTATATCAAGCAGTGTAGGTGGCTTCCCTGGGTTCCAGTGGGGACTAGGACTGTCAAGGACAGGAGCTGCAACAACTGCGATCTGCTCTAATACTGTGTGGATTCCCATTCACAAGTGCTGGAATGAAGTGCTTTGAGATCACTTCCTCTACGTGCTGCAATGCATGAATTGAGGATTGTCCTTCACCACCTCTTCGTATTAGAAGACATCTGAAATTTTACTGGGACTCCTGATAGGCCAGAGCCTGTTTGGCTCTAGTAGCCTTGAGTGCCGTGCAAAGGCACCTTGAGTGCCGTGCATGGCACTAGTGCCGTAGGTTGCCTACCCCTGTCCTAAGTGTTTAATTATTTTGTTGTTAACATTATATGCATTTTTGTTTTGTGTTGTGGTTGTAAAATGTATATATTTATTTTTGAGAAACCATTAAAACTTAAAGGATTTATTAACTAGTATATTTCATTAAAAGCAGAATAAATCCAAACAGACAACTGCTCTCTGGAAAAATTCCCCCACTGAATGAGAATATAGCAGATTCTCCGTAGCTGTTATCAGTTTGCTCTGCATTTAATGCCTACAGTAAACGCAGCACAATAGTTTATCATACTGAGAGCAGTCTAAAAATATGGGGAACCTGAAAGCTAAAACAAACATAGCACTCAACATATCTTCCAAATATAGCACACAAGAAAATCAATGTCATTAACAATCACACTTAGAGTTCTCTCTATAAAATACAAAGCCATTTGAGGTTGTCAACAGAGTTGTGAACAGACCCTAGGGACTTCTATTACAATAGAGAAAGAAAAGAGACTCGTAAAAAAATTACCTAATATATTCATACCTTTAAGCGGATATGTCACATTTTGATACCCACACTTTGCTAAACATAACTCTTGACTAAATTTGCATGGTTATTCTTGCCGTTCATTAATTACACTCCATTAGGCAGATAAGTGATGTACGTTGCCAGCTACAGTTAAAGATATTACAAGAACATCATGAGGCCTGTACACTTGAGCAGTGGCGGAACTAATGTAGAGAGGGCCCTTGAGCAAGAGATTTTTTTGGGCCACCTTCTAGCGCAAAAGTGGGCAAAAGGTCGATTTGTCCATATCCATATTTGTCCATCTGTCATATACAATGACAGCTGGGGATCTAACAAAAAATTTACGGACGGTTGTTGCAAACGGGAAATTAACGGATGATAGTAATCAAATGAAAAATGAACAGACTTTACTTTGTTTTTTTAACTCCCTAACAATAGCACTCACTATGGGAAGCATATTTTTGTTGATTATTTGTATGTTTGGACTTCACCACAGCCTAATAGGTTATTACAGGGATCTATTCATGATATTAGTCTCCTACATGAGCAGTAGATAGTTCCAAGATGGGGAACGTTTTTAGATTTAGCTAATCTCTTCCTTTACTTTGTTAATCTTTGTCCCTGTCCTTCATTGACTTTAAGGGATTTTTTTACACCTGTCTCTCTCTGGTATGTTTTTTACACCTGTCTCTCACTGGTTTATGGTGTACTGAGGTAGTCATAGGGACATTTGTTAGGTAGCTTTTCTCCAGTATACCTTTAAGAGTAGTGGGATTATACCTAAACCATAGGTATATGTACGTAAACATAGCATACCTGTGCATCATGTGTAAATATATATGTATACTTTACTTTTGCTATTTGCCCTGTCCTCCTTTACTGGTGGGGGTTTTCCATCTGTCTCTCTCTGGTATGTAGGTGAACCCTCTCCTTTGTGATGCACTGAGGTAGTTATTGGGACCTTTTTCGGGTGGCTTTTGTTCTGTATACCCTTCAGAGTAGTGGGATTATTCGTAGGTGAATATAGACCCCTTTGTATAAGCTGCTAATATATATATTTGTTTTCTGTTCCCTGTTACTTTTCCCCTATGGATAGCTATGGATTTTAGCCTTATTTCTGGATTGACTCCAGGAAGTGACTGACTGTATTGGCAAGGGAGAGCTGGCAGGTTTTGACCTAGGGAAAGTACTAATAAATAAATTATTTTCACTTGATACACACAGGTCTCTGTGTGGATGGTCCGACTCACATGGTCTATGACATATGGATTTGACAGATTTGTCTGCTAGAGCTGCAACCTGTAACATTATATAGCCCTACAACCATCATCTATAGGGCCTGCACATGGTGGAACAATCACAGAGATCTATATAAATGCTTAAGAAACACAGTCAGTCTGCTTCCCACTACTCCACTGCCACCCTAGACAACTGGTGTGTGTTATAAATATCATGTGCATGTAAAACAACCTGCAGTCACTTGCCAAAACCATCAATAACATTATTTGTTTATGTATAAAATATTTTACTAGGAAAGATACATTGACATTTCTCTCGTTTTCAAGTATGTCCTGGGTCCACAAAACATTGCATTGATACAAAATAAAATACAAAAACAATATTAATACACAATATATACAAAATTTAACATAGAACAGGTAGGAAATGTTCTATTTTGAGGTATGTAGAGAGGGATCTCTTAAAGGACTTTAGGCTTGGGGAAGATTTGAAAGTGTGCGGGAGGTCGTTCCATAATTGCGGCACTCTGTAGGAAAAGGCTGCTTTCTTTTTGTATTGAGGTAGACCAAATAAAGTGCTGGTACTGGAACGGAGGTTATAGGAGGTGGGAACAGCCGAGGAGAGCATTCTGCTCAGGTAGGGTGGGAGCTTCACAGAAAATCTCTTAAATACAAGGCTGGAAAGATGAAGGGTGCGTCTGGATTCCAGCGACAGCCAGTTTAGTTCTTTTAACATGTCACAAAGGTGGGTCCTGTAAATACATTGTAGCACAAATCGTCCGAACGAGTTAAACAATGTATTAAGTTTATTAAGGTGGGTTTGCGGTGCAGGTGTATATACTACATCCCCATAATCACTGATTGGCATCAGCATTTGCTGTACAATCTTTTCCTTTACTGTAGGGGTTAGGCAGGATTTGTTTCTGTACAGGACACCTAGTTTTGGATAAAGTTTAGATGCATGTTTGTAGAGGCCAAAAGATAGATTGTGGTCTAACAACATACCCAAGTATTTGAAAGAGTGGTCTGCAGTCAGTGTGCTATTTGATTTTGTTTTGATGGATAGATGGGAATTGTGTAATTTGTGTAATTTAGGTACTGTTCCAAAGATCATTGTGACAGTTTTGTCAGTGTTTAGGAAGAGTTTGTTTTATGCGATCCACTTTTCTACCTCTGTATACTGGTCTTGGAGCACAGCCTCAAACTGTGGTAGATTGGATTTGCTTGCATAGATTACTGTGTCGTCTGCGTACATGTGTACATTGTGTATACTCATAACAGCCTGGTTAACCATACATCTTGTAGTCCACTGGAAAATATCACAGTGGGCCAGTTGAGGCCCAGTGAACATCAACATTGCAGGTTATCAGTCCATGCACAAACCCCTGCCTTGTTGGGCTACCAAGGTCTCTGATAGAAAATGAGATTCTGGAGTCCAAGTATTTAAAACCAGTAAACTTTAGTCTCCACTTAGGGATTTAAAATCCAACGTGCATCCAATCATTCACGAATAGTGATGACCCGAACGGTTCGCCGAACGGTTCGCCACGAACAGTTCGCCATGGACTCATCATTGAGTAAACTTTGACCCTGTACCTCACAATCAGCAGACACTTTCCAGCCAATCAGCAGCAGACCCTCCCTCCCAGACCCTTCCACCTCCTGGACAGCTCACTAAGAATGCAGCTTCACTAACCCCAAACAGGGATACTTGAGACCCAATGACGCAACAGCACATACACACCCTGGGGACAACACTAGACGTATTCACTCATAAATTGCCTTACTTCACTCACCATACTTTTCTTACCCTCGACTCGACTCACCTGCCTAACATATACTTACCTACAAGCCTAGCCGACATATGTGACGCCTTCTGGCCAACCCTTCTGATTAGCCACATACCGTACACGACAATAGCGGACAGATGTCACCATATGGGCTGGGAATACCCTATAATTGATGTACCCTATAATTGATGTATTCTATGTATACCACACCTTTAACCCAAAAATAACAGTGCAGCACATATAACCATCTCTGCTTGCCAATTGTCTATTATGGAAATGTATATGTTTATACCACTGCAATCTGTATACTCCCTGCTGCACTGTCAAAAATAAAGAATTATAAAAAAAAAAAAAAAAAAAAGAATGCAGCTTCACAATGAATGTAAAATGGATGCTGTCCAGGACGTGGGAGGGTTTGGGAGGGAAGGTCTGCTGCTGATTGGCTGGAATGTGTCTGCTGACTGTGAGGTACAGGGTCAAAGTTTACTCAATGATGAGTCCGTGGCGAACCGTTCGTGGCGAATCGTTCGCGAACCGTTCGGCGAACCGTTCAGGACATCACTATTCACGAACAATGTCTTATCTCAAAAGGTGTCCATGGGGAAATATCAAATCTGTCAACATGTTTCATTATGTAGCATATAACCTTAGACAATCTTTACTGCTGTCTCACTTCTGCAGCACTGTGTCAATAGGCATCCAAATACACCTCTCTCAGCTGAAGTATGGTGTGAGAATGCAGCTTACAACTACTAGAACATTACTTTTTAAGAGTGGCTCCTTAGAAGCACATTCCTCATTTGCAATAGAAGTTGCTCAGAATGGCCCTATTTATTCTCTTACCCAGGACACTGACAGTAATGCATAAGGTTACCTATGTTGTAAAAAGAAAGCTAATTTAATTAGTCTGGTATTTCTGAACATTTAAGCTAGAGTTCAAGTTTTGCAGATGTTTTTTGGGGTTGTTGTTGGTTAATTTTTTTATATTTCTATACTTTTTTATGGACTACAGAAATGATGGACATCTAGATCAAATTACAGATAGACAGACATATTGGATGTACGTTATGGACAATTAGTCAATTCCATTAAAAAAAATGCATTTAAATGAAATGTCATATTTCCCTGAAGTCACTCTTCTCATGCATGACTTTCCTAAAAGACAGCTAAGTCCACTTTAAGGAATTTGTTCTAGTATTTTGTGAGCTAAATGCTTATTAAGAGGCTAATTTGCAATAATGGACTAAATGGTGCATAATTTACAGAAATAGCTGGAGCTACTAAACCTTTCTTTGTGTAATGTAGATAAATCAATCAAGTTAATTTATAAATTCTCTATTTTGAGCTTTTAGTTGCAATTAAACAATGAAGTCTATTCTAGTAGAAAAACTGTATTGTTCTAAAAATGTTGACAAAATAATATTGATTTGTCATAAATCAAATGTTCTGTTTTATGAAAACTTTCGCAACAAAGCAATTTAGCATTTAGCAATTGACTGTTCTATGATATGGTTTTGGAAATAACACAAGGGAGTTTTTTGTGAGCTAAACTTGTTATTCTGAAAGGTATATTGATATATTAAATGTGACGTTTGTCTGTATTGTAATACTTTAAAAAAGTAATAAACTAAAAAGAAAGGATTCCTTTACTATATAATGCACTAACTGTAATTGTTGAAAGCTTGGGGCTGTAGACTCAATATCGACAATGATAACTCAGACTTTTATCCTTATAAGGTTGTTCAGAATAATAATTAGCCTATTTTTCCTGAACACAGAACATTTTCAGGAAGTTCGAATGTTGTTTCGCCATGGACCAAAAGAATGAGAAAATGGGTGAGTGCAAAATATGTGTGTGGCAAAACCGACCTCGCCACGTGTCCTTGGAGGGGGCTGCTTGCCCGCCTCTTGCCTTTGGACTATGGCCCTGCAGGTTAAACTGTTTATTTTCCCTGCAGAAAGGCTTATTCGTGTGATCTGAGTGCCATTCATCTAATAATGTGCAGTCAGATCCAAGCTATCTGGGGATATGTAGAAATGTGTGTTTTATGTACTAAATCTGTCAGTATGTAATTTTATGTCTTTTACTGTCTTTTTGTCTGCCATGTGGGTAATGGAGTTTGGCTCTGTCTTTGGAGATAATTAGATTCCTTCTCCAATTATCTCCAGGGCAGAAGGGAGGAAGCCAGGATGCATTGTGGGGATGTTTTACTTTTTGAGCCAGGGGGAACAAAAGATACTTTTACTAACTTTTGAACCCCTGGTCTGATTCATGCCATTTTTTAATATGTTGTTCCCCTGAATGGATTGATTGTGAATATGTATTTTTATGCGAATGTGATGTATATTTTGGGAGTTATGAATGTTGTGTAAAAACTGTATTTTCCCTACCTATGATAATTGTATTTCCCTGTGTGTACAGATAATTAGTTTACAGGTAGAGGGGAGGGCTATGTGTGGGATGTAACTATTGTGTGATTGGTTAATGTACGTTACTGTGTGTGTCCCTCCCCTTCATGGGAGCACCTAATAAAAAGGGCTGCAAGCTAGCAGCCAGAGAGTTCTATTTTTACCCTCAACTTGAGTCCTGTCTCTTATTGGGGGAATCTGCTACAAGGGATTGCTATGCTAGGCATATTCCCTTGCTATAATCACTGAGCTCTTGTAAGAGCTTGTTCCTGCTTCGTTCTGAAGGGAGATAGCTGCAGCCTGCGGTGCTTATGGTGTCTGGTGGAGTGCTTGGAGTCCTCTGGAAGCGCTAGGAGCATCTTTCAACGGAGGTACCCAGTCGGGGTGCCAGGTGATCCGTTACATTGGTGGCAAGCGGCGGGATGGCATCCTAGTGCTAGGAGAAGCAGCTCGGAGAGACACCGGTAACGTGTGGAGTTGTGCAGCGTCCTTATCTTTAGCAACATAATGGAACCAGCAGTGGCTACAGCAAGCATGGCGTATAGCTACTCCGTACTAGAGTTTGGCACGATGGTAGGGTTGCACCTGAAGTTTTACGGACCCAATCCAGAGGAGAAATACGTGCAGTTCGTGTGGGACATGGTGACCCGGAACCTACAACACATGGCGTTGAGGGAAGGCCAGTGGGCGCGTTGGGAGAAACTCCAGCCACAGGTAGAGTGGGACGAGGAAGAAACCGAGGTGGCCGGTGGAGATGGGACCGAGGTCTCTCTACCGGCCCTACAGGGATGCTGGGCACCCGGCCCAGATCCCCAGCGGCAGTATGTTTTACAGGGAGGGGAGACAGTCGGTCTCACTCCCCAGCGGCAGAATGTGTTATTGGAGGAAGAGACAACCGGTCTCCCTCCCCAACAGCAACCAGAGGTACCCGAGGTAGAGGACCTCATAGACTGGTCCTGGGAGGACCCCATAGACTGGTCCTGGGAGGACCCCCTGCAGGCAGGTGGAGATGGGACCGAGATCTCTCCACCGGCCCCACAGGGATGCTGGGCAACCGGCCCAGATCCCCAACTAGAGCTGGAGTTACAGAAAGTGGAGAGCATCGACCTCCCCCCCCAGCAGCAGCCGGAGTACCAGGGGGAGGTAAGTGATATTTCTCCTCCCCAGCCAACTCCTTTGTTCCCTGACCCCCAGCAGAAGAGCTGGCAACTGGGCAGAGCGCCGCTGGCCTCTGTCCTCCCTTGTTTCCTTCCCCTGAGCCTGACTTTCTACAGGCTGCCCCA
>OW240917.1:79103116-79154548 GCA_933207985.1 Pelobates cultripes
GGGCAACGCTAGCACACGTGCAGCGCCCCTGGGAGCAGAGGTATCCAGCGACTTGGAGCAGACAAGTATGTAAGGCTCTGGCGATGATTGGATGGCCGAGGTGAGGCAGCGAGTGGCCCAGTATGGGGATGATTTACCCATGGAGGTACGCCGGGTGATCTGGAACCAGGTCACGGCCGAGCGAAACACAAGGCTGGCCTGAGAATTCCGGCTGGCGAAAGAGAGAGAGTATGCTCAGCGGAAGGAGTGTTACAACAGCCGAGTAGAGGTTGCATCCGAGGAGGCTAGCCGTCTCCCCCTGAGGCGGCCGCAGGAACCCGAAGTAGGGGTCCTCATAGACTGGTCCTGTGAGGAACCACAACAGGCAGGTGGAGATGGGACCGGCCCAGATCCCCAGCAGCCGGAGTTGCCAGGTGGTCCTTACTTGCAAATGTTGAGGGACCTCACAGACTGGTCCTGGGAAGACCCACAGATGGCAGGTGGAGATGGGGCGGCGGTCTCTCTACCGGCCCTACAGGGATGCTGGGCGGTCAGCCCAGATCTCCAGCGGCAGTATGTATCACAGGGAGCTGAAGGTGCTGTCCTTCCTCCCCAGCAGCAGTGTGAGTCCCAGGGAGCCGAAGGGGTCGTCCTTCCTCCCCAGCGGCAGTCTATTTCCCAGGGAACGGAAGGTGCAGTCCTTCCTCCCCAGCGGCAGTGTGTCCTGCAGGAAGCGGAGACAGTCTGTCTTTCTCCCCAGCAGCAGGACAAAATATTGAAAGGAGAGACAGTTGGTCCCCCTCTCCACCAGCAAAGAGAGTGTCAGGGAGAGGAGCAGGTTACCCCCTGTCCCCAGCGGCAGTCTACAATTCAGAGAGAGGAGCTTGTTACACCCTCTCTCCAGCGGCAGCCTAACCCACCAAGGGGAGATGTTAAGCCCCACAACTATGCAGATGGGACCGTAGTCTCTGCACTTGCAGCACCAGGGGTAGGGACAGTCAGTCCTGTCCCCCAGCCACAGAGCAGTGTATCCAGAGGGGAGACAGTCGGTCTCCCCCTCCCACAACCAGGCTCCAACCAGGCTACTTCAGTGGTAGCGCTGGCACCCGGGCAGAGTACCGCTGGTCTCTGCCCACTCAGCAACCCACCAAGGCAGTCTACCAGCCCCACGCACAGCCGTGGTGAGGCACCTGGACATGGACAAGTTGCTGTTTTATCCAGGTGTAGTAACCAGTTATTGTGGGTGGGCTGTATTGCTGTTTGTGCTTCGTGGGTGGGTTGCTGGACTAACCAGGGCACTGACCGGCAGGAGGTCAGATACCCTGTTAGTCTGGATGGTAAAGGGGAGAAATGTGGCAAAACCGGGCTCACCACGTGTCCTTGGAGGGGGCTGCTTGCCTGCCTCTTGCCTTTGGACTATGGACCAGACTTTATGTGAATGTGTTAACCCAGATAGCTATGCCATGGAGCCCATTCGTGTAGTTAAAGACTTTGGCTCCATGGCAATTGAACTGTGTGAATAGGATCTGAGCGCTATTCAGTAGTTTTGTGCGCTCAGATCCCAGCTATCTGGGGATATGTGAAATGTCTGTGTGTTATGTGTAAAAAGTGACTTTATGTATTTTAAAGTGTTTTGTGTCTTTTGCAACCATGTGCTTAATGGAGTCTTGTGTCTGTCCTGGGAGATAATTGAATTACTTATCTCCAGGATAGAAGACTCTGAAACTGGTTTGGGCCAGAAAGCTATGCTTCATTTAGTCACAAAGGACTTTCCCTTAACTTTTGAACCCCTGGTCTGATTCGTGCCATTTTTTAATATGTTGTTCCCCTGAATGGATGGATTATGAAAATGTATGTTTTATGTTTGTGACATGTATATTTTAGAAGTTATAAATGTTGTGTAAAAACTGTATTCCTCTGCCGGTGATAATGAGATTACCCATTGTGTTCAGTAATCATACCACATGCAGAGGGGAGGATTTTGTGTGGGAGTGTCTGGGTGTATTGTACGGATTGATTGGTTGTTTTGTAACGCCCTGTGGGCTGTACTATGTTTGTGGATTGGGAATAAAAGAGACTGTATGTGACAGTACAGAGGGTTCCTGTTTTAACCCTCAAAGTGAAGTGTCGTCTCATTATTGGGGGAAGGATTCATTGTATGCTGTTCCAGTTTGACTGCTAGGAGAGTAAACCTATTTGTATGGTTCCTATTCAACTGTCTACAGCATTCAAATGCTTGAGAGCATTCATATGCTCCTACGGTTCGGTGGTTTTGGTGTCTGCTGCAGTGCTTGGAGTCCTCAGGAAGCGCTAGGAGCATCCTTTAACGGAGGTACCCAGTCGGGGTGCCAGGCGATCCGTTACAATGTACATAAGTTCATTTATGTATAGATTTTCCAGCACACTGATTGGAGCACATTTCCATCATCTGGTTCACAGATTAAGTGAAAAAAATTAACCAACAAGGAGTCTATTAAATCAAAAAGAAGCACAACCAAAAGAAATATCAAACTATTTTATTGTATATTCAGAACATATATAATATCTACAAAACTTTTAAAAGCAAAAAGTCTAAAAGGCATGCATCATAGATATATCACTTGACAGGATAACCAATCATAATAAAGATAATATGCAACTTACAGAAACAACATGCTTCCAAGGTAGGAAACATAAAAAAATACATATAACCCAAAGACAAACAAAATAATACAATTCAGAGAAATAATCTAAAGCATATATGACATAATACATACCAAATGAATGACAACACTGAAGAAAGTAAATTCAAGGTCACAAAAAGAAACAAAAAGAAAGGAACCCCCTCCCCCCACCTCAAAATAATTTTGGCATGCTCCCTTGACAAAGGTTACATGCTGAAACTTTGGGGGGTGAGGGGTAGGGTTCTTTTCTTTTGTAATTTTGGATATTTCAATCTTCTCTTATTTTTCTTTACACATATTTTATTCAGTTTTGTCATTAATTTGCTATGTATTTTGTAATATATGCTCTAGATTATGTCTCCTAATTGTGTTGTATTGTTTGTTTTTTGGGTTACGAACATTTTGTTGTTTTCTACCTTGGATGCATGTTTCTGTTAGATGCATATTATCTTGTATTATGATTAGTTACCCTTTGGGGGGTGATATATCTATGATGTATTTTTTTAAGAGATTTGTTTTGGAAGTTTTGTAGATATTATATATGTGCTGAATATATAATAACATTGTTTGATATTTCTTTTGGGTGTACTCCTCTTTGATTTAATAGACTCTCTGTTGGTTAATTTTTTTCACTTCATCTGTGAACCAGATGATTTAATATTCAATACAGAGTGACTTGTCATGAATCCAATGCACATTCAGAGGGAACTTTACATTTTGCCTAACATGTTAAATTAACTTTTTTCCAAGTTTTTGCACTTAAGTGAGTGTTGGACTGTGGTTCCAGTTGTTCTGTGATTCCAGGTATTTAGTGAGTGTTGGTCTGTGGTTCCAGGTATTTGTCCATTGTCAGTTTTGGTTTAATTTTAGCACGTTTCTCTTAAATTCATCTCCCAAAATATACACGTATACTAGTAAAACCTTTTGCTCATTTTTGTTATTCATTAAGGTCTGTATCAGTCAAAAATCGTAATGCTATTCCTTGAAATTTGGCACATACATTTGTAGATAATGAACAAAATTTACCAACCTCGAAATTGGGAAAGACCAGCTCTAAATTACCTAGTGCATAACCTAAGCTAGCGTAATGAGCTGGACGGAGGGATGAAAGATGAAAGCACTATATATGCAATGAACACTGAGATAAAGAAAAATGCTGCCATAGTAGCTATGCCTTGTTAGAAGGAGTGTGGAATTTATGGAAGAGCATGCATATTTAGTGCCCATTCCTAGACATGTGTTTCAAAACCCCTCAATGCTGTCATATATATAAACATTTTTTTTATATATATATATAAATAATTATATCCTATCATATCAACAAATTTACATACAGATGACTCTATCCAAAGAGAAAAAAAAAATGTTTTCAGCATAGCAGAATTCTGTCCATGTTGCAGTTCTGCAAACCAAGCATTTTTGCAATGCCCTTTTTGAGTTGACAAGATTAGATTATGTATCTGAAACTGATGAAAAAAATTAACATTTTTGATTGTAGCCCTTTTGCTTTTGCTGTCTTGTATTAATGAAAATAGAGGAGTATGATACGTTAAGTTTAAAAAAAAAATGGGGTTTTTCACAAAATGAAAGGAAAACATCAGTGGTCAATTGAGCAACCACTCCCCACTTCCACCTTGACAATAGCAAAGCTTTCACACATATGTAGTTTATAGAGTGGGTGACTGTTCTTCAGTGCCCTATCAGCTTATACCAACTCATCGGTAGAGGCTGCAGGCATAGTCACACTGCAAGACACCCAGTCAAGCTGAACCACTACAATGAAAATTTTAATTTCATCACTAAATCATAAAATCAAGTCTTCATAATATAATTAAGAATTTATCAACATATTGCAACTTATCCCTTTCAATCCATGCCTTAAACTGAGTTTTCATGTAGAAATGGTTTATTTTTAACATATGAAACAGGCCACAGTCTTAATGATGGACATAATGGAATGGACTCAGGGGAGCCAGTTCCTGCCAAAAGATTATATGCATATAGGTTCTCACAGAAAAGGAGAACAAATGGCAATAAATAGTGTTCAATTAACACTATGGGAAACTTCAAAAAATGAAAGGAAAAAATAAGTGGGCAATTGATGACCACCATACCCCTTTCAGAATGAAGCTTTCCCACACATCCTGTCTGTAGCATCTTTGGCTGTCCTGTAGTGTGGGGAAAAAAGCAGTTTCTCCCAACTACATTTGCGGAGGTACCAGGTACCGCAAAATTGAGTCAGGCAGTGCAAAACCACCATGACATTTTTAAATTTTTCACACACAAACTGCACTTTCACTGATGATATCATTGTTGTGATATGTTTTACTGTTTTGAAACACTAATTTTTTTTTTGTTCAGCGAAGTCTCCCGAGTATAACAGTACCCTCCATGTACAGGTTTTATAGTGTTTTTAAAAGTTAGAGGGTCTAATATAAGGCATTGAAATTTGTCAGATTGGTTATGTTGCCTTTGAGAGTGTATGGTAGCCCAGGAATGAGAATTACCCCTATGATGGTGTAACGGATCACCTGGCACCCCGACTGGGTACCTCCGTTGAAGGATGCTCCTAGTGCTTCCTGAGGGCTCCAAGCACTCCAGCTGACACCATAACCACCGTAGACTCCTCCAGAGAGCAAAGCAGGAACAAGCTCTTACAGGAGCTTAGTAGTGATTTAGCAAGGGAGTATGACAAGCATAGCAATCCCTTGTAGCAGATTCCCCCAATAAGAGACAGCACTCAGATTGAGGGTGAAGTAGAATTGAAGCTTTTAATCCAACACTCTGCTTTTATGCCCATTTTACAAACACAGTGCTGCCCACAGGGTTTTAAAAAACAACTAATCAATACATTACAACACAGCTAAACACTCCCATTCATACCAGCAGAAATCCTCCCCTTTGCCTGTGCTACAATTATCTCAACACAATAGACTAACTTAATTATCACAGGCAGAAAATATACAGTTTTTACACAATATTAATAACTTTCAAAATATACATGCCATTCACATAAAACATTTTAAGAATCAGCATACTCCATATACAAACATACTCAAAAATCATACAATTCCCTACAGTGGTTTAAAAGTTAGGTGTGGAAACTTACTTATCTCCAGTACAGGGCATACCTCCATTTATAACAACAGTAAAATACCTAAAAATACATAATTCCCATTATTTTGAACAGAACCCCCCCATATCCCCAGATAGCTTGGATCTGAGCGCTCAATATAACCGAACAGCGCTCAGATACCACGAACACAGTCAAATCACCATGGGGGTTAAACCATAGCAAGGGCTGATGAGAAACAGAGGAGGGGCAACACAGCAAGTTCCAACTGGTCTGGCAGTGTCCCTGTGACAACGCCCTGCTGAAGAACAATAGACAGGAAACGGGGGAGAGGCACACCTTCCCATGTATTCAAAGGGGCAGAAAAAATGTTTCAAAATGCAATAAGCCCAAATAAGTTTCTTAAAGGGCAATACATCCCAGGGGCCATAGTCACATGGCAGGAGGCTGGCAATCAGTCTTCTCCAATGCCCAGTGGCGAGGCTGGTTCCGCCACAGATGGCATACCATTTGCAAAATAAGACAACCCAAGATATTGCAAATGGGGTATGTTCAGTCTTTTTTTAGTAGCCACTTAGTCACAAACACTGGCCAAAGTTAGTGTTCATAATTGTTTTTTGCATTTATAACACACAAAAATATAAATGCTAAATTTGGCAAGTGCTTGTGGCTAAGTGGCTACTAAAAAAGACTGAACATGCCCCACATTGAATACCCTGGGTTGTCTACTTTAAAAAAATATGTACACGTGAGGTGTGATTCAGAGATTTATGACAGATAACAGTGTTACAATGTCACTATTGATATATTTTAAAAATATATATTTTGAAAGAGCAATGTCCTACTTGTACGTATAGCCCTTTAACAAAAAAAAAGCTAAAAACATGTTAACATTGGGTATTTCTAAACTCAGGACAAAGTTTAGAAACTATTTGGCTTGGGTGTTTTTTTGCGGTTGTAGATGCGTAACAGATTTTAGGGATCAAATTTAGAAAAAGTGTGTTTTTTAATAATATTTTATAAAAAAAATTTAAACGAAATTGTATGATATGATAAAAATAATAGTATTTTTAGAAAGACCATTTAAGTTTCATGCCTGCCTTATTTCCTGATGTGAAAAATTTGTGTTGTAGTGATGGGGTTTTGTTTGTTCGTATGCGTAAGTGATGTCAGTTCCTCTATCAGGAAAATGTATTGGGCTTGACGTTGTTTCTTGACATAGCTGGCATGCTTGATAAAGCATTCACAGATCATCGCTTTGTGAGCTAGCCAGATTTGGTCTGGAGGTGAGTCAGGGAGCTTGTTCTCCTCTAAGTAGTTTCGGAGGTCTTGTCTAATGTCTAATCTGGAAGATTATATTTGGATCATTGAGTAGTGCTTTGTTCAATCACAAGGTGGTTTGACCACTCGAGAGAAATTGTTCTGCTAGTGTAATTGTTATCGGAGCATGGTTCGACCATGATATGAGACCGATGTTCGCGTCTGCTACTTTCAGGAGGCAGGTAGCTTTAATCAGGAATCTGTTGATTCTCGAATAGTTATTGTGTGCAGCTGTGTGGCAGGTGTTGTCTATTTCGGAAAGATGTGTGATCCTCCATGGGTCAAAATAGTTGTGGGTCATGAGAGTTTGGCAGAGTTGAGAGGTTTGCGTACGTCTTTTCTTCTAAGTGTTAGAGGACACCGTCCGGAAGGCGGACAAATCCATGGTACTGTCTAAGAGAAAGTTTGTGTCGCCTCCAAGAATTACCTCCCCAAAGCTGTGTACATTCAATAAAGCAAAGACATTAGTTAAGAACATGTGCTGATTTTCATTAGGGCCATATATGTTAATTAGGGTAAGGGGATTATTGTTTATGTAGCATTGAAGAAGCAGGTACCTTCCTTTTTTTTAATCACTTACCTTGCGAATTAGTGAAAAGGAGACATCTTTACTGATTAATATTGATACTCCTCTGTTTTTCCCACTGTAGCAGGTATGATAGACTGAGTGGAATGAAGGGGAATTAAAATAGGCCTGGAGCCCCACTTGAAGTGTGTTTCTTGGAAAAAGGCTACCTGAGTGCCTTGGTTAAACTTGTTAACCAACAAGCTTGTTAAACTTGGCTGCGTGAAGCGGTTAGGTCTCAACGGTTAGGTCTCAACTTGCTTTGGGACCAGTGGGGAAAGGCCAACTTGCGGACAAAAAGAACAGAGTAAAAATAACAACAACTATGTACAGTATCCCATTAGCCACGTGTACGGGGCACAATATTGTGTAGAACAGGTATTGAGTGACTTAATGTGCAAGCCACCCATGGGGCGAGTGGTAGTTTTGGTGAACAGTGGTAAATAATCAAGTAAGCATTTGTATTAAACAATGATACACTAACATTAAGCCTCCACTGATTGTGGATTTAAGACAGTGGATCACATTAATGGTGAGTACAGTCGTAAATACAATCAGTCGTCAAGTATAAAACTTAGGTACATAACTTTGAGTAAATATCATGCCCAGTTATGGTCAGGATACAGTGGTCAGGAACGAGGAGTTCTGTGGTTCAGTGGAGCTGTTGTAGTCCATGGGACATGAGGCCAGTCTTTGGCTACTTTTCTTGGCTGCAATTTGCTAGGTGATCGTGGGATATTGGGGACGTTCCATTCTCTGAGCATTCTCTTGCCGTCTTCTGGTATGAGAATTACTTTATCAGTGCCATTCCTTTTGAATAGTAGTTTGGCCGGGAATCCCCATTTGAATAGGATATTTGCCTTGCGGAGAGCTGAGGTGATGGGCTCAAATGTGCATCGTTTATACATGGTAGCTGATGACAGGTCTATGAACAGATTAACATTGGTGATTTTCTCTGGAAGTGCTGAGTTGAGTCTGGATGCCTGCATTACCTGGTCGTTAACTGTAAAATAATGCACTATGGTGATGACATCTTTGGGAGTTGATGCAGGGAGTTGTCTAGGTTTTGGAGGTCTGTGGGTCCTATATAGGCAGAGCTCTGAATCTTCCAGTATTGGGATGAGAGCTCTGAATAGCTTTTGTACAAATTTAGGTAAGTCTTGTGGCCCTATATTTTCAGGTACTCTGCGAAGCCTTATATTATTTCTCCTGTCGCGGTCCTCATTATCCGCTATTTTCCCCTCCAGGGATCTCACTTTGTCTTCCAGGGCCAAGTAGGCATCTGCCGGTGTATTGTGTGCCTCCATCATCCCCTCTGTCCTCTCCTCCAGATGTGCCGTCCGGTCACCTATGGCCTGTATGTCTGCCCTGATGTCAGACGTGATTTTAAGAAAGTCGGAGTGTAAAGCTGCTTTCAAGTCTTGCAGCATATTACTCACTGAGGCATCCGTGGCAAGGTTCAGGCATGGAGGAGTGGAGCTGCTTTGGCTGTCTCTAGCGTCTAACTCAGAGGGAGTAGAGCGCGGCTCACCGGCGCCATCTTGTTCCCCCTTGGTTAGTGCTTGCGGCAGGGTTAAGTTTGAGTGCAGCATCTTTTGTTTAAGTTTCTTGCTGGATTCAGGTATGTACCTGTTAGTTGTGAGGTCTATTTTTGAAATTATTAGACTGTGTTGCATGCTGTGATGTCCACGGATTGGCGGAACTCGCGGATTACACGACCGCTTCCATGCATTGCGTGGCCACACCCCAGTTTTAATTCCTTTTAAGGAGGCTGAGGGGGGGCAAGTCATCTAAATGGTGGGTTTAACACCATAGGGTCAGGAATACATGTTTGTGTTCCTGACCCTATAGTGTTCCTTTATCCTTGATACACCCCCCTGGCTGTCAATCAGACAACCAGTCCTGTTACTTCCTGGTTGCTTAGCTTAGTGGAGCTAAATTCAAAAAGTAGGCAAATTCTCCATCAGATCCCCATATCAAGAATTAATATTATTAGGCTTTCCTAATACAATATTTCGAATATCTCCTAATACTCCCAAATAGAACCACACTGAGCATGATCAGTCTGGCCATTCCTTGCATGCAAGTAATACAGCAACACAGTTTCATAATGATAGATCAGTGGTGAATTTTCATGAAACAAAACCACATTCCTCAGAACACAGAGTATTCTTAAAAGGCCTAATAAAATGTTTAATACTTTAATAAACATACCTGTATATTGAAATATCCCCCTAGTAATAATATACAAAATTTATTCTAAAGTAATTCATGTTTCATGAATGCTATAGTCATTTATTTCTTTGATTCAATGTCATACACCATTGTTTGCAATTACTTTTACTACTGTGAACTGCTTTGGAATACTTTAATGAGCTCTATAATATAATTATTATCAAACCAGAAATGACTCATAAAATGAAAATTCAACTGCCGGTGACCGTAAATCAGTTTTATTACTCTCCAGCTGATAAAGAATGTAGCATCTCTAACAAATAGCTGCACTTTAAATGGTGAACAAAAGTGTTAAATTATACTGACCACTTAATAGGTCACGTGGCAATCTAAGCAGTGCTGCAGATTTTGGAAGATGCATAATGATAAGACATTGGCTCTGTTTCTGAAATATGGCAAGTGTTTAAACTATAGTACAATTTACCAAACTTCATTAAACTGACTTAATTATTCTCTTCTGTAGCAGGGTTTTTTAAAATAAATTATTTGTAACCACTTTACTTCAGCAATTGTGTATACACAATTAAAATCATTGCAAATTAAATTAGTTTATTGCAAACAAATATAGTTTGCAATGATTTAGCAAATAGCAGATCCAGCACTACCTTTCAAGTGTCCGCTCTGCTAATCTCCCCTGCAGCCCTACGCATAGCACAGGCCGGCATGGAAATCTGAGAGATTGTCCTCTATAGAGAGTGAATGCTCCCTCCTAGTCAGAGATCAGAAGGCTCATTCCAAGGGGTCTGCTCGAGAGGAGAATCATCTTGCAGACCACCAGACCCCCATGAAAACCAGACTCACTGAACCACCAAGGAAACTGGATCCACCTGACCACCAGGGAATAAGGATCAGAGCACCTCTCACTGCCAAAAGGTAAGCAGAAGTGGGGCTTAACTAAAAATACATGTAAAAACAAGTGTGGGGAGGCTGAATGGGGCAATACAGCCTTACCACCTACAATCTACTCTCCCCTTCCCTAACACACATACAGATACCCTGCCACATCACCCACACACTCACATACAGTATGCACCAAAACTACTTAGTTAATCTAAAGTTATTTTGGTGCTTAGAGTGTTCCTTAATGTGACCCTATAGTCACCAGAACAAAAAACACTGCATCATGTCCCTGCAGTCCTAGCACTGAGAAAAGGCAGTGTTTACATTGGTGCCTAGTAACACCCAGTGACAGTCAGGGCCACTAGAGGTGCTTCTTAGTCCAGTGCTGCATAGTGCAGCACTGGCGTTCAGCATCTCCACGCTCTGCATGGAGATGCTGAATGTTCCCCATAGAGATGCATTGATTAAAATCATAGCTATAAGGAGATGCTGATTGGCACTGCGTTTTGCTGTGCAAGCACTGTAGCTTCCCAATGCTTTCCTTCAAGTTTGATGATCTCAGCCACGGAGGCGGAACCGGGCGTAGCCAGCCGTATTGAGACCAGCGCAATGTGGGATAAAAGGTGAATAAAAAAACCTTTTCAAAGAGATGCAAGGGGACCCGAGGACCTATATAGTTAGTTTAACACTATAGTGTCAGGAATACATTTGTATTCCTGACATTATAGTATTCTTTTAAATAACTACCAAATATCAGACCTACACTTGTTTCTTTAGGGTAAGATCGGTTCTTCTTGTGTCCTTACTTGCACTATACATTAACAATAAGAAACAACAAAAAGAGGCCACTGCTGTGTGGCTATTTTTCACATATTTTTACTTCATCTTCCGTTGAAATAAAAGCTAAAGGAGTTGCAATATTGATTTTTTTTAAAAAATATAGAGAAATTATATACCAGGACATAGATAAAGAGGCTAGATATATATGTATGATTTGTAAAATAGAAGATCAAATTTATACTTTAATTAATGTATATGCTCCTAATACAAAGCCAGTCCTTTTTTTAAAGAAAATTGATAGAAAAAACGGAGAAAATTGCTAAGGCTTTATTATAATAGAAGGAGATTTTAATTCAGTTATAAATGTTAATTTAGACAAAAGTATACCATGGGGAAAATAAATACATTACAAGTATCAGTAAAACAGCTCACTGCTAAGAAGATATAATAAAAAAAATTTTTTTTACATTTTTTTAATTTTTTTTAAAAACTCTATGATGTCTGGAGAGTTATGAATCCACAAGTAAGGGATTATACACACTTTTCCCAAGTCCATGATTTGTATGCAAGAATCAACATTGTATTAAGTAACCTTATAACACTTCATAATATTAAGAAAAGCTTAATGGGTATTAAAAGGGGGAGATGAACACTCTACACAAAGAGAATGGAGACTGAATGAAAAACTCTTAGTAAATAAAGAAAATAAAGCATATTTTTAGGAAATAACCGACTTATTTTTCAAAGAAAACCAAAATTCTGTAAACTCCAAATCCTTATTATGGTGCACATTTAAAAGCGTATGTAGACAATATCTGATAAAGAGGGGGGCTATAGAAAACAAAAAGAGAGGGAAAAGTTTTAATATTTGCATTACATTGATCTTTATAACCTTCAAAATATAAATTAATTAAATCCCAACTTAACTAGATCAGCAGAAATACTGACTCTTAAATATAAAATAAAAGAAGAAGAGATCAAGAAGGTTGGAGCCTCGAAAAATTAAAACAATCTTGGTATTTTAAAAATAATAAGGCAGACAAGATGCTGTCTAATCAATTTAAAAAAAAAAACAAGCTATCAATAGAATATATAGAATAAAAAATAAAAAGGGAGAAATTTATATGGAAAATAGGAAAAAAAAATCATAAATATTACTCTAGTCTGTATAATTTACCCATTAAAATCTATTTAGAAGCAATTAAAAATGGCGGTTTCTGTTCCAGTCTCTGAGCAGCTGTGGTATCAATGGGTTATTATATGATTCCATTAGGTCTCTCTACTCTTGCCCCACAGCTAGGATAGTGGGACAGGATATTAGAGCAGATTGGTTTACACTAAAGAATGGAACACGCCAAGGCTGCCCACTGTACCCTCGCTTTACATTTTGACAATAGAACTCCTCGCTAATGAGATAAGAAATAACAATAAAATAAAGTATATAAAATAGTCCAAGAACAATACAAGCTCTGTCTCTATGCTTATGATATCCTAATTACAATAACAGATCTAGTGAAATCTATCCCAAAACAAATGAGGTAATTTCAGGAATATACATTAGTCTCACACTACAAACTAAATATTGAGAAAACCTTGATTATTTCTAAAAATCTTAATCAAGAAACAAAGCTATATTATAAAAATGATTTTAAATGTAAATGGGATTTGCAAGAACTCAATTATTTGGGGATAATTATAACACAAGACATAGATATAATGATGGAGAGTAACTATATGAAGATTCTGAGGGAAACCAATTTAAATAATGGAGAAAGTTACCGCTATCTTGGATAGGCAGAATTAATGTATTTAAGTCGTATATACTGCCTAAATGGACATATATATTTAGAAACATTCCACTATTAATCCCAGAACCCTGTCTTAATCAAACAATCTTATATCTCTAAATTTATATGGGCAGGAAAGAAGCCAAGAATTAGCTCAAATACCTTGTCCTTAAAATCTAAAAAAGGAGGACTAGGATTGCCCGTAATTAAACATTATTATGAAGCCAACAGTCTATTTCATATATATATATATATATATATATATATATATATATGTGCATGGCAAGCAAAGCTATCAAGAACCATGTTATAAAATTGAATCTAATGCTTGTGGAAAAATTTTTTACTCAGTATACTTTGGTTCCGTGGAAGATATCTTCAAATTTCGTTCTAAGAAAGCTAATTAAAATATGGTATACTCTAAAATTTAAGCTTGGATTAAAAGATAAAATTAGAAGAACCCTAGATATAGAGATCATAACTAAGAACGTGATAGATATCCCTCTGAAACGATGGGTAGAAGCAGGTATTCTTAAAATAGAGAATATATTAATAGGAAACTCAATTAAAATGAAATCACTCAGGTGCTCACTTACAGAGCCAATGTCCAACAAAATGGGTCACAAGGGGACACAACACCAGGAGTAACCAGGCACTAGACCTTCAGGCAACTTTATTGACCAAATTATGCAAGGCAGTATCAATTAGCTGAAACAACTATTTCTGATATTGAACTGTAGAATCAGACTTTAAATGTAAATGGGTGGTCATATTACATAGCTGTCTTAAAACTTTATTAAGATAATTGTATTTATTAAAGAATTATCACAGAGCCACACTTATCAGCTTCCCGTATTATTATCATTTCTAAGCTGTTTAATTGCTAACTGTTCTCTGCTGGACAGGCTACTACTGAACCTCTTGCCCTTACGAATTCGATTTGTAAGCAGGCAGAGTTCCTTCTCAACCGAAGCATAATATAATTCACTGGTCTTACCCCTAGATTGAACTGAACAACGTGTACTTTTATTTGTAAACCTATTCTGAAAATCAGCCTTGCTATCATTTATATCAACACAAGCTTGGCAATCATTCTCAAGGACTCTAGTGATCAACAGTTCAAAGCCTCTGAAAATAAAGTAAACGCAATTTTCAGAAACATTATTACCACAGCAGTAGGTTCATCCAAACCTTTCTGGAAAAAAAATGTCTTGGAAAGGTTATGTTGTGCACAAATCTATTAACATCAAATAAAGTATGAAAGAGTTCTAAGTTAGAAGATGAAGTTAAGACCTTTCTCTAAAACTCTAACTTTTAGATAAAGTCCTATCTGAAAAAATGTAGTGCGGTCTTTGGTTCCTCCCGTCGAGTGATAGTGTGTTCTTCCTTTTATTTGATCCACTTTAGATGGAGATGGCGTCTGACTGGTCTCCTGTTTTTTTATCTATCCACATCACTCGGTCAGCCGCATTGGGGGATTTCCATGACCTTCTTGATCTCTTCTCCATTATCGAGGCACCAGATAAAAATGAATATTTATTCAAATCTAAGTCAGTAGAACCACCCTCAACATCACTAAAACACTTTTAGACAGTGGCCACTTTTTAATGATGAACTTTAAACTTTTCTTAGTGCATGCTTTAATTAAATTTGTATGTTTTCAATTACAATCTAACGGAGTTTAGGGGATCACTTTTTGTGTTATGTCTTCCTGCAAATTAGATACTTTAAAATCTGAATACAATTGTGCAATTATGTCATCTCAACCAACTAAATATTTTCAATAGTCTCCTCATAGTGCCCTTGTTTCTTTCTCAGTAACTTTCGTATTCGATTTTTGTATTAAAAAATAAAAAAACGATGATGCAATCTTCACATATAAAGTATTTCAGCAAGATAAGTGTTTTATGAGTTTGGAGTGTCCCTTTAAATTTAAAGTCTCCCAGAACATAGATGACAGAATAAATAGATTGTCAGTCTAGTAGAACAGCAATATGTTTGTGTTAGCAATTGTCATTCTTCCATTGTTATTGTATAAACCAGAGGTCTCCAAACTGGTTGCCGTGGCGCCCCCCGGGCGCCGCGACGGTCACACAGGGGAGCTGCGAGGTATTTTCCCAGTGCTATGATCATATGATCATAGCATCGTGATCTGTGCTCTCCCCTGCCGGCTCAGAAATCTCCCTCTCAGGCCCCTATCCCAGCAGACCCCCGGTAAGTTGTCAAAGTGCTCTTAAACAGTTTGACTACTTACCCTGGGAGGGCACTATGGCACTACTGGCACCATAATCACTACAACGTAATGTAGTGGTTATTGTGCCTGTATTGCGTCCTTAAATACTCTACCAGTGCCACTCCCAAGATTAGGGGCCCAGTATATGCCCCAGCGCTGTACATATACAGGGAGTGCAGAATTATTAGGCAAATGAGTATTTTGACCACATCATCCTCTTTATGCATGTTGTCTTACTCCAAGCTGTATAGGCTCGAAAGCCTACTACCAATTAAGCATATTAGGTGATGTGCATCTCTGTAATGAGAAGGGGTGTGGTCTAATGACATCAACACCCTATATCAGGTGTGCATAATTATTAGGCAACTTCCTTTCCTTTGGCAAAATGGGTCAAAAGAAGGACTTGACAGGCTCAGAAAAGTCAAAAATGGTGAGATATCTTGCAGAGGGATGCAGCACTCTTAAAATTGCAAAGCTTCTGAAGCGTTATCATCGAACAATCAAGCGTTTCATTCAAAATAGTCAACAGGGTCGCAAGAAGCATGTGGAAAAACCAAGGCGCAAAATAACTGCCCATGAACTGAGAAAAGTCAAGCGTGCAGCTGCCACGATGCCACTTGCCACCAGTTTGGCCATATTTCAGAGCTGCAACATCACTGGAGTGCCCAAAAGCACAAGGTGTGCAATACTCAGAGACATGGCCAAGGTAAGAAAGGCTGAAAGACGACCACCACTGAACAAGACACACAAGCTGAAACGTCAAGACTGGGCCAAGAAATATCTCAAGACTGATTTTTCTAAGGTTTTATGGACTGATGAAATGAGAGTGAGTCTTGATGGGCCAGATGGATGGGCCCGTGGCTGGATTGGTAAAGGGCAGAGAGCTCCAGTCCGACTCAGGCGCCAGCAAGGTGGAGGTGGAGTACTGGTTTGGGCTGGTATCATCAAAGATGAGCTTGTGGGGCCTTTTCGGGTTGAGGATGGAGTCAAGCTCAACTCCCAGTCCTACTGCCAGTTCCTGGAAGACACCTTCTTCAAGCAGTGGTACAGGAAGAAGTCTGCATCCTTCAAGAAAAACATGATTTTCATGCAGGACAATGCTCCATCACACGCGTCCAAGTACTCCACAGCGTGGCTGGCAAGAAAGGGTATAAAAGAAGAAATCTAATGACATGGCCTCCTTGTTCACCTGATCTGAACCCCATTGAGAACCTGTGGTCCATCATCAAATGTGAGATTTACAGGGAGGGAAAACAGTACACCTCTCTGAACAGTGTCTGGGAGGCTGTGGTTGCTGCTGCATGCAATGTTGATGGTGAACAGATCAAAACACTGACAGAATCCATGGATGGCAGGCTTTTGAGTGTCCTTGCAAAGAAAGGTGGCTATATTGGTCACTGATTTGTTTTTGTTTTGTTTTTGAATGTCAGAAATGTATATTTGTGAATGTTGAGATGTTATATTGGTTTCACTGGTAATAATAAATAATTGAAATGGGTATATATTTGTTTTTTGTTAAGTTGCCTAATAATTATGCACAGTAATAGTCACCTGCACACACAGATATCCCCCTAACATAGCTATAACTAAAACAAACTAAAAACTACTTCCAAAAATATTCAGCTTTGATATTAATGAGTTTTTTGGGTTCATTGAGAACATGGTTGTTGTTCAATAATAAAATTAATCCTCAAAAATACAACTTGCCTAATAATTCTGCACTCCCTGTATACAACCTAGAAAATTGTTTTGACTTGGGGTGCCTTGGAAAAATATTGAAATATTAAGGGCGCCTTGAACCTAAAACGTTTGGGAACCACTGGTATAAACTCTAAAATCTCTATGTAGCCTTTCTTGTGCAACCCTCTCAACAGTTTAATGCTTGAGTCCTCTAGGAGTAACAATTATATGGTAAAACCAGTAAATTTACCTAAATCTGTACATTTAAAAGAACTTTCCAAGCACCATAACTATTACTGCTTCATGCTTTTGACTTCTTACCTGGGGTCAGCTGCTGTAGCTTGCTATAATGGTTATGGAGTTTAGAACGGTTTGACTTCATACCTGGGATCTGTTGCTGGAGTGCTTATTGTACTCACAGTGTTCCTTTAAAAGTTTATATTGAAAGGAAATTAATATCTACGAATTTGCTACAAAGTTTTAATAGACATTAAGGTCTATATTTTGTATTATGGAAAGTAAGAAACTAATAAAGTATTAGGTAAGTTACTGTCAAAATATGTCATGGTATTCAATATCATAACAAAAAGCAGCTCATTCTCCACAATATGTCACTGTGTTCATTAATAGAATATTGTAAGTCTTTCTTGGTTCAAGCACAACTTTTTAAAACTTGGTATGGAGGGGGGAATCAAGCAATGCACACAGAAATCCAATCATCAAAAGTTTATGTTACATCGAATTGCTTCTAGCTTTACATTTATTCACTGGTGCCGCTCTTTTTATTTGACTATTATGGCAGCCACTGTGAAGATACTACTAAATGGCATTTCAAGCTCTTTTCTTGAAAAAAGTTTGTTTCTGAACCACTGTGCAGAATTTGAAAGCGTATAGCTTTTCATATTATATATCCATTAAATTATTTTAAAAGCTTTTCTGATCACATTTCTAACAAAGGAGTATGTTCTACCAAACTGAATGCCAGATATTAGTCTTTATTCACAAATATCATAGTATTATCTTTAAACACCTCGGTGTTTAGCTTAAGATGAAACTAGTGTTGCCTTGTCTTAACTTGCTTACAATGAACACGTCTATAAATATCTAAGCTCTATGAGCATATTATGGATTAAACTGACCACAATTTAGATGTTTGTATAAATAACACTGCACGCTATAAGCAATGCCAATACAATAAACACAAAAAAAATGCTTATTATAGCTAAAACTCTGACTGCTGTTATGCCTCTACTTATCCATATTTTTCACACTAAAGTAAATCATGTTAGGAGTCTTGATTGTAGTAAGGGAACAACATGATTTATGATCTTTTATCAACGGCTCACCTTCAATTTAATTTGTCTCAACAGTAATTCATAGGATTTTATACATTAAATGACACTTCAATCACTAATGTGTCAATGTACCTACATTTATTTACTCACATCCACCAAAAACACTTAACCCCTTAAGGACCAAACTTCTGTAATAAAAGGGAATCATGACATGTCACACATGTCATGTGTCCTTAAGGGGTTAAATAAAAAACATTTAAGCCCACTGCTGTCAGGGTTTTTTACTGAAGTGAATTCAAATTTAAACTAGAGTATCTGAACTGATAACTAACCGAGTTAGAGAATTTTTCCAATGTGATCATTTCGACTTTAAATACGAAAATCACGTTGATTTTTCATTTTAGCGAATAACCCTGTTTGCTTCTCTGAAAATACCAAAGGTGAAAACATTGAAACACTTCTTGTAGATAGAATTAGTCATCCTTTAGATTTAGTACATGACCCTACATATTAGCAGATACTCTCAAAAGTTTGACCTAATGTTGGGCAACAGCTGAGGACATGTTAGGTCAACTTTGACTTGTTTCATGACAAACTTTAATTTGTCAGGTTGATTCTACGAATTCCAGAGTCAACAAGTAACTTACAAACCAAGTGAATCGAACAATGGACATCAAATAAAAAAGATGATCAATGGGAAAAAAAGGTGATTGATGGTTAGGGGTAGGCCACTAAATTTTGATTTTATTCACAGATCAAGTGGGAAGTGACCAATAAAGCAGACGAAGGCAACCTTTGGCACTCCAGATGTTGTGTACTACATCTCCCCCAGTGTTTTTACAGGATTATGGCTGTAAGAGCATGATGGCAGATATAGTCCGAACCATCTGGAGTGTTGAAGGTTGCTTACCCCTGCAATAGAGGTAAAAATAAGGAGCAGTATTAAAAAGTCTATATTTATAATATTTAATAAAAAACATATAAATATACAAACAATGATTCATTTATTTTTACTGCTCCTCATCTTTTGTCCTCTATTCTTTTATTTTTATCTTAAGCAGTGAACCAAATAGCATCAGAGCCTTCACTTTTTCCTTTCAGTGACTTTTACAATGCAATAATAACTTTTGTTCTTTAAAACATTCTTTACTGTGTGGAAAGTGGAATTTGAGGTGACATTTTCTGTAGAGATTGACATGTTTAGAATAGAGCCCTGACTCAGTAATCCATTCTCCTCCAATGCCAAACAAATAAGTAAAAACCATTTTGGTCATGAAGGAGTTAACCTATCTCCGTTGATTCTGTTTGAATCATAGCCTTCTTTATTACTTTGCAATAACTTCTCTTCCCTTTTCATCAGTGAATCAATTAATTACACAGGCCTGTAAAACCAGATTGCAACCACTACATCCAGTTTAAAAATAATTTCAGTCTAGTACTGCCTTATTGAGAATGCATCATCCTGTTGCCTAGATTGCATTACCAATTCAGAATTTTTTCCTGTTTTTTAAATGTATTTCCATTTTTTTAACCAGGAAGTCAGCTTTTTACCTTCTTATTATAAATGCACTGATCAGCCACAACATCAAACCACCTGCATAATATCCTTGTGCTGCCAAAATAGCTCTGATGTATCGAAGCATGGACTCAACAAGACTTCTAAACGCATCATGTTGTAATCTGGCGACAAGACTGTGGCGAAACCAACCTCGCCACTGTGAACTGGAGAAGCCTGGTTGCTCGCCTGCTCCCTTTGGACTATGGCCCTGCAGGTTAAACTGTTTATTTCCCCTGCAGAAAGGCTTATTTGTATGATCTGAGTGCCATTCATCTAATAATGTGCACTCAGATCCCAGCTATCTGGGGATATGTGAAATGTCTGTGTGTTATGTGTAAATGTGACTTTATGTATTTTAAAGTGTTTTGTGTCTTTTTGCAACCATGTGCTTAATGGAGTCTTGTGTCTGTCCTGGGAGATAATTGAATTACTTATCTCCAGGATAGAAGACTCTGAAACTGGTTTGGGCCAGAAAGCCATGCTTCATTTAGTCACAAAGGACTTTTTACTAACTTTTGAACCCCTTGTCTGATTTGTGCCATTTTTGAATATGTTGTTCCCCTGAATGGATTGATTGTGAATATGTAATTTTATGTGAATGTGATGTATGGTTTTGGAGTTATGAAAGTTGGGTAGAAAGTATGTTTTAACTGTATGTATAATTGAGTTTCCTCTCAGGATAAGGGGAGGGAATATGTGGGATGTAACTGTGATGTGATTGGTTGTTTTGTAACGCCCTGTGGGCTGTACTATGTTTGTGGATTGGGAATAAAAGAGACTGTATGTGACAGTACAGGGAGTTCCTGTTTTAACCCTCAAAGTGAAGTGTCGTCTCATTATTGGGGAAGGATTTATTGTATGCTGTTCCAGTTTGACTGCTAGGAGAGTAAACCTATTCGTATGGTTCCTATTCAACTGTCTACAGCATTCATATGCTTGAGAGGATTCACATGCTTCTCCGGTTCGGTGGTTGTGGTGTCTGCTGCAGTGCTTGGAGTCCTCAGGAAGCGCTAGGAGCATCCTTTAACGGAGGTACCCAGTCGGGGTGCCAGGCGATCCGTTACAAAGACAATAGCAGCAGATCCTTTAAATACTGCAAATTGTGAGGTTGGGCCTATATTGATAGGATTTGTTGTACCAGAACATTCCACAGATGCTCAAAAGAGTTGAGATATGGGGAATTAGGAGGCCATGCAAAACCTTGAACTCTTTGTCATGCTCCTCAAATCATTCCTGAATAATATTTGCTGTGTACAGGGTGCATTATCTTGCTAAAAGAGTTCACTGCCATCATGGAACACCATTGCCATGAAGAGGTTATGTGGTTTGCAACAATCTCTAGGTAGGCGGAACATGCCAAAGTAACATCCACCTGAATTTCAGGATGCAAGGTTTCTCAGCAAGAAGATTGCCTAATGCAAATGTATGGCCCAGGACATACTTGAAAACGAGAGAAATCTCAATGTATCTTTCCTGGTAAAATATTTTATAAATAAATAAAATAACACTGCCTCCACCTGCCTGCCATCTCTTCCACTGGAAACAAAGCATACATAACCAGCCATCCAACCGATCGATCTAAAAGTAAATATTATTCATCAGACCAGGCAATCTTCTTCCATTGCTTCATGGTTTAAAATGTCACGTCTCCATTGAAGGCACTTTTTCTGGTGGACAGTGGTCATTTTGGGCACTTTGACCGGTCTGTGGCTGTTCTGACACCTTTCTATCAAGGCCAGCATTACATTTTCAGTGGCTCAGTTGCTCTTTTGCATGATCGGACTAGATGTACTAGCCTTCACTTCCCATGTGTATCAATGAGTTTTTGGCACCCAAGACACTGACGTTGGTTCACCAGTTGTTCTTCTTTGCACCACTTTTGGTAGGTACTGAGCACTGCATACTGAAAGCACCTCAATGTACTTGCTGTTTTTGGAGATGCTCTGACCCACGCCGAGCATCATTGTTTGTCCCTTGTCAACGTCACTCACATCTTTTTGCTTGCTCATTTTTCTCACTTCCAACACATGAAATTCAAGAACCGACTGTTCACTTGCTGCCTAATATATCCCACCCCTTGACAGGTGCCAGTGTAACAATATAATCAATGTTATTCACTTCACCTGTCAATGTATTTAATGTTGTGGCTGATCAGTGTAATTATTGTAACTTCATATTTGATGTTTTCTAGATTCCATTGTAAAATACTACATATATATGCATGTATGTTCTCTAAAGGAACAAATATGTACTCCTAGTATTTAAATTCAGTCACCCCCCTCCACCCTTTGAACAGTAGAAAATAGTGAGAAAAGGTTTTTACTTCCTTTTTTTCCCCCCGAACATCGATGAAAGCACCAGATCAAGGAATCCCTCTAATCCCCATGACGGCTCGCACTTAAACAGGTAGGTCATAAAATGAGGACCACCTGTATTGACAATAATGAGATAAAAGACATATGAAATCTTTTTAAATCAGAGAGTCTGAATCAGAACCTGATATTGAACAATATAATGAAAAAAGAAAGCAGTCCTTGCTAAATAAAGTAGGTTGTTTCCCCTTGTAAATCAATAAGCCAATTAGAAGTAGTAAAACAAACAAAGTTCATGGCAAATTGTTTAAATGTAAGAAAGTAACAGAAAATGGGAATTTGCCCAAGTCCTGAGGCAAGTCAGTGATTCCTGCAGAAAGCAATTCCGATATGGAAAAACAAATAAAGAGGCTGCAAAACTGGCTGGATGTAGCTGGGTGCAAGAAAGAGAGTTCATTTAGCTTTCAGCAACTGAGTTGGAAAAATTTGAAGTCCAATGGAAAAATGTAGGGAAAAATGTGAGGATAAGGATTTAATTTGTAGATTCTGAAGGAATTTCCAGTGAGGTCAGTGAAACATCAGTTCTGAGTTGAGCTAGAGACCTGATTCTGAGACCTTAAAAATTAGTTAGTGATAATGGTGTCAGCTCATTAAGAGTGCACAGGTTCACTTTGAAATTAAATCTGTGTGCTAAAGAGGTTTTAAAACTGGTGTAAAAGAGAGAAAAAGTGCTCCTGGTGAGAAATTATATCTGTGTGCTAAAGAGGTTTTAAAATTGGTGTAAAAGGGAATAAAATTATCCAGATTTTTTTTTGAATTTGACAATTTTTATTTTACTTACAGTAAGGGTCGGGGGGAGGGTACAGAAATAGAAAGGGTTAGGTGGGGTACCAAAGATTTCACATACGTTATCACAGTTACAGTAGATGGTCACCACGGGCACCGTGTAGGTTGTGGACAATATAATATATCGAGATTACACATGTATAGTGCCACAGCCTCTGAACCTTAACATGCGGTCATAGGTCACGTTCGTTTGTCTCATGTGTGGCGTGGTTTAGAGGGTGCCTATCGGTGTTGATGGCACGGTTGGCCGTCTTCAGTTAAGATAAAGGGGGGAGAGGGAAATGGTATAGGGTAGGGTGGTGGGTGAATGTCTTGTGAAATGTGTGGTGTATGTAGGTTATGTTGCGGTGCAGGTGTGGGTGTACGGATGTGGGCTTGATTGTCTTCTTCAGTGCCTCTAGGGGAGGGGGGTTTTCCTCTTGATTCTGGCAGTTTGGTTTTGCATTTCAGTGTGGTTTGTTGCTGTCCCATCTGTCCCAAGCCTCAGTCCAGTAGGATTTGGTGTGTGTTGATTTCCTTGCTGCTATTTCGTAGGTTTTGGAAGTTTCTATAGCTGTGATACACTGGCTGATCGTGGGGGCAGTGGTCTGTTTCCATTTTCTGCTTATGACGGTGAGGGCAGCTATGCAGATGTGATACAACAAGTACCTGGTATGGACGTGGGGTGTTTTGGGGAGGAGTAGCAGTAGGAATAGTTCAGGTATCAAAGTGATTTGCATTTGGGTAAAATTATCCAGATTTAATGGTGAAGTAAGGAAGAAGGAGAGTTTCGGCAGAATGGGAAAATGGTGAATAAAAATAACTACTGAAACCAAATTCACATCAAAAAAAGAGAAGAAATAATCCTTCTAAAAATGAAAGAAGGTTATCCACATTTTTTCCATTTCCTAAACCAGCCGATCCCAAACCCAGGTTGTCACTGACAGAACAAAACATTTCCAGTAATACAGATAATGATTCTAATGATTCTGAATCACACAGCTCAAAAACTACAATTTAAAAATCACCAGAATTACATCTTGCATCGCAAGATTATATCAAACAATGCTTGGACACTCAATTAAATCAAATCAAGGAAAAACTAAAATCCAAATGGGTGATTTAAAAAAGTGAAATTACCAAAATGAACAAAATAATTAAAGAAAATTAACATATGATTCAATCACTCTAATTTGAAACGAGCGAACAGAAAAATAGATATAATGAAATTGAGAAAAAAAAAAGAATACACTAGAGGCTCAACTCACCGACGTAGAAGATAGAGCAAGTAGAAAAAATCTGAAAATAGGGGGCATTTCTGAAAAAGTGGATATTGAAAAAAATCAGACCATATTTAATGTCACTTTTCAAGGCCATGAAAGTCCAAGAGGCACATGGTGAAGAAGTAATAGAAAGAGTCCACAGGCTCCATAAACCTAGCTATTTCCCCGAAGAAACACCATGTGACAATCATTTATAATTATGAAAAGATTTAATTAATTTTATATAAAAGGAAAAAAATCTATCTGCTGCAAGAAATTTCCACACAGAGGAAGGGAAATTTCAAAATCTTTATTTCTATCAAGATCTCTCTACCAGAACCAGAAAATGAGAAGAGAAATGAAATCCATACTGGACATTCTCAGAACTAAGAACATAAAGTATCATTGGGGTTTCCCTATAAAATTGATTTTTATGTACGAAGGAAGAAATCTGATTTTTAACTTGCCTACACAAGCTCAGGACTGGCTGAATAAAACGAACAAATTATTAGAAGATGTAATAGGGCAGATTTGATCATTAAGGAAGTCTTGATTACAAAGAGGAGGGGAGGGGGTGGGAATTGAGTGAATGGAGAAATAGAGAAGAAAATGAGGGATGGAAGGGAAAAGGAATGTTTTTCACAATTAAAATGTAAAAGTTATTTTAGGATTATGGATACACCACTAATAATTCCTGCAGATTATAAAAGGGGAAGGTTTTTTTTCACGAAATTGAGGGTTAAAAATATATTTTTTTCACTAATATATATATAAATGAAGTTTTTTATTTTGGGTCAGACTCTATAAATTGAATATTATAGAATAATAGAAGTGGGAAGTAAATAGTTAAAAGGTATAAAATGAATGGAGTAGTAGATAGAGAAGGCTTTTACAGAGCACTAGTTTAAATGCAAGACTGTGAGAGAAATCAGATACCAAATTTATATATAGGTATTCACATGTTTTTGCAACACTAGCCCTTAATTATTTGAGAAATTCAATAATATTGTGCACTGATATTAACCCCTTAATGGCCTAGGACGGTTCAGGACCGTCATCGGCATTTTTGCATTGCTGACCAGTGACGGTCTTGAACCAGTAACGGTTTTATGCACTTACCCGATTGTATTTGTAACTTTATTTTTTTACTTTTTTCACACACAAACAAATATGAACGCTAACTTTGGCCAGTGTTTGCGACTAGGTGGCTACTAAAAAAAACTGGACATACCCCATATTGAATACCCTGGGTTGTCTACTTTAAAAAAAAATATGTACATGTGGGGTGTTATTCAGAGATTTATGACAGATAATAGTGTTACAATGTCACTATTGATAAGTTTGAAAAAATGAATGTTTTGAAAACGCAATATCCTACTTGTACCTATAGCGTTATAACTTGCAAAAAAAGCAAAAAAGCATGTAAACACTGGGTATTTTAAAACTCAGGACAAAATTTATTTAGCAGTTTTTTTCATTCGCTTTTGTAGATGAGTAAAAGATTTTTCAAGTAAAAGTCAAAAAACATATTTTTTTTTCAATTTTTCATATTTTTTTATTTTTTTAAATTAAATCCCATGAGATTATATAAATAATGGTATGCAAAGAAAGCCTTTTTTGTCCTGAAAAAAACAATATATAAAATTTGTATAGGAACAGTAAATGAGAGAGCAGAAAATTACAGCTAAACACAAACACCACAAAAGTGTAAAAAGAGGCCTGGTCGCAAATGTACAACACCGCAAAAACAGTCCAGTCCTTAAGGGGTTAAAAGAATAAAGGACTGAACATAATAATGTATATGTTTTTAGTGTGTATAACATGTTTTAAATCTAGGTATTACATATAGTGGATTAATGGATATAAAGAAAAAAGAAAAAAAAGGAAATGTTTTTTTATTATATTCCTTCTCTCCCATTAGAAACAACCCAAAGAAGGTTTTTGGGGCCTTCACTTTTCCCCCATTTCCCCCTTTTTTACAATAGATTAAATTGTTAGTTTTTATTTTTATTTTAAGTACAGGCTTGAAGGAGCAGTTGCCCCCTGGCAAACAATTTTCTTCTGGAAGAGATAAGGGGTAGTATAAATCTCTTCATGATCTCATTTTTGGGATTCGGTTTGGACAATATTATCCATGCATCTTTAAAAGATAAAAAAAGATGTTGAGTAGCCATTATTATTTCTAAAAATGTCAAATTTGAATACACAAATATTTTGATCCTAATGGAAGAGCTATTTTTTTTATTTGTAAACTGAATTATATGATTTTTTCATTTCCTATTATTTATGCGCCAAATGAGAGACAGGTTAATTTCTTGAATAGTATTATGAGTAGATTTATTGATAGAATTAATGGTACATTCATACTTTTGGGTGACTTCATCTGTGTGACAGAAGTAGAGAAAGATAAATCTTCATTAAATGATAAAAGAATAGACCCAAAAGCAAGTGGGTTATCCAGATCATTACAAGAATCTATGGGGAAATTTAAATTACATGACATATGGAAAACATTAAACCCATATATAAGGGAATTTACCTATTACTCGCATAGACATCAATCTTTTTCTAGACTGGATATGATCATGACATATAGCGATACAGTTAGGAAATGTGAAGGAATAAAAATCAATAGCGTGACTATTTCAGATCATAATCCAGTAAGTATGGAAATTGAAATGGATTACATTTTAAAAAGTGGTAGCTGGAAACTTAGAGATACAATGTGGAATGGTAAGAAAACATTAAATGAAATCATTTCGAATACTAATCTATACTTCAAGGAAAATCTAAATGATGACGTCAGCTTGGGGAACATTTGGGCAGCATACAAATGCGCAATTAGAGGTCATATAATCAAAATAGAGACTCAAACAAGAAATTAAATGATCAATCCCTGGCAGATCTTGATTTGAAATTAGACGATCTAGTGAAAATAAATCCTAAAGACCAAAGAACTCTCTTAGAAATACATCAAACTAAGAGTAAAATTAAAGATCTTATTTTAGATAGAGCAAATAAAATTCTAACTAAATGGAAACAGAATTGGTTCTAAACGGGAAGCCGAGCAGATAAATTCCTATCTAATCAACTTAAAAAAAATCTAATCTTAGGGAGAGAATCTTCGAAATATCAACAGAGAATAATAATTGTAGGTCACCTGATCAAATTGCCTCCGCATTCAGAGAGTATTACCTTTCACTATATAATATAAGGGATTAAAAAAAAAAAAATGAATCGCAAATTTCTGATTATTTAAAAAATGCAAACATACAAGCATTGGACATAAAACATAGAGAAGCATTAGAAAAATTGATTGAAGTGAACAAAGTCATCCATGTTATTAATAAGTTAAAAAAGAATAAATCTCCTGGTCCAGGTTGCTTCTCTAACTATTTTTACAAAAAAAGTCTGATGTAATATCTTTAAATTTAATAAATGTATTTAATGACATTCTGGAAAATAAACTATTCTCTAAGGAAATGCTACAAGTGATTATTATTCTAATCCCTAAACAAGGGAAAGACCTAAAATTAGTATCAAATTATAGACCCATTTCCTTAATTAATAGTGATATTAAAATATTTTCTGCAATTATTGCTGATAAAATTAAAAAGATAATATTACTTATAATTCATAAAAATCAAGTGTGATTCGTTAGTGGTCGTCAACCATATAGAAACACAAGGAAAATTCTAGATATAATAGATTTTGCCTTAAATAATGGAACATCTTTGGAAACTCTCTCTCTGGATGCGGAAAAGGCATTTGTTTGGGTAGACTGGGTTTTTCTGGAGGCAATTCTTAAAAGATAAAATTTTGGGGAAAATATAATAAAATGTATTGTGGCTCTCTATCCTTATCCATCAGCCAAGATAATGAGGCAAGGTTTTGCTTCCCAGTGGTTCGGATTTAGGAATGGCACTAGACAGCGCTGCCCTTTGGCCCCTTTTCTACACATCATGATGTTAGAGCCACTGGCAGCAAGAATTAGAAATAATAAAGAAATAAAGGGAATCTCGATTGGAGACATAGAAAATAAGGCTAACCTCTATCTGGACAACATCTTGCTGACATTAACAGATCCTGAAAGTTTGATAGAAAATATTTTAAAAGAGATTAAGGTATACAGAGATCATTCAAACTATAAACATAATATTAATTAATCACAAGTCAGCAGGAATTAATAAAAATAGAGTCTCAGCTCTTAGCTATAGGTATCCATTTATGCGGAAAGACAAATATATTGAATACTTAGAGATTAAAATCATAAAAGATCCTTCACTTTTACTTGAATTGAACTATCAAGATCTTTTAAACTATCTTTTTTTTAAAATTGGGAGAATGGAAAAAAATTCCCATATCATGGATGGGTAAACGTAATGTCATCAAATCATACCTAGATGGCTGTACAATTTGAGGTTAATTCCCTTTCAACTTCCATCATATATTTGTACACAATTTCAACTAGCTGTAGAAAAATGTATTTGGCTAAACAAGAAACCAAGAATTAAAAAAAAAAAAAATCTTATACGGAAATAAGTCTAAGGGGGGCATGGGTTTTCCCAATATGGCTTTATATAGTGAAATATATGCAATATTGCATTTGCATGCTATCTGTGCACAATCCTCAAGAACTGAAGATTAGTTCATAACTGACCAAAAGATACTGGATATCAAGAATTATAATAATATCCTATGGATGAATAATGCTATAGTAAAAAAATATATAGATAATTCTAAAGGAAACTTTGTTATTAAAAATATAATTTCATTCTGGTTGAAATTGAAAAATAGTATTGTGTTAAAGGATAAAATAATAACACAAACTCCTATAGAAATAATACAATTATAACATCCCAGACGTGAATAAGATATTGTGGTATAATAATAATTTCAAGGTGAAAGATTTTATAGATGGTACACAACTTAAACCATTCGAACAATTAGTAATAGAGTTTGACATTCCAACTAAGCACTATTATTATTCGGTTGGATAAGAGATCTCAATCTCTTTGTTAGGAAACTGACGTTATATAAATTCCATTCTATACAAAATGAAAGAAGGGCAAAGGATTTAGGACTTGCATCAAGTGATTTTCAATGTCTCACTAACTTGCTAGCTCTATTGGATGAAAATGACTCTAATATTACACCAAACCGTACAGGTTTAAAATCTAAGAGTCGTTTCACACCAAATTTCTCGAGCTACAGGAATATCGAACTTTTTTTGGAAGCAGCCAAAACTGAAATTGAAAAAATTAATCTTAAATCTCTCCGCATCCATTCACGTGATAATCTCCTAAAACGGGAACAACGTGCTTTAAAAACTTTACAAGATGATATTGATATTATCATTAAACCCGCCGACAAGGGGGGAAATATCGTTGTGATGGATGTGGTAAAATATCTTGAAATGGCGGAACTAGTCCTAAAGGACACTGAAACATATACAGTCCTTAAACAAGATCCCACTGATGCTTTTCTCTCTATGTACAAAGAGATTTTGGACGAGGGCCGCAGTGGGGGGTTGCTGTCGGGTGACGAGTTTGAATTTATTCTCTCTCGTCACCCAAAGATAGCAACCTTCTACTGCCTGCCAAAGATCCACAAGAATTTAGAGACCCCCCCTGGGCGCCCCATAGTCTCTGGGGTCGATAACCTCACGCAAAATGGTAGCCTGTATATTGATAAAGTTCTAAGACCCTTTGTCGAAACTCTACCCTCATACATCAGGGACACTAAACAGGCACTTAATAAATTGGCTAACCTTAAATTCTCTTCCACCGTCCATTTATGTAGTCTGGATGTTGAATCCTTATACTCATCTATACCCCATGATAGAGGTCTTGATCATGTGAGCTTTTTTCTTACTCAAAAAACTTCAAGTGATGACCCTTATACGACTTTCCTTCTACGCCTTCTTAAGTTCATTTTATCACACAACTACTTTCTGTTTAATAATCGGTTCTACCACCAGGTGAGTGTTGGGGATAAAATCAGCCTGGGCCCTTTGTGGATGATGGATATTTGCCAACTCATACAGAGCTCTGGAAATTGGAAATGAATAGCAGAGACGTGTTCAATAACCAATTCAAATTGTATTCATACGTCAGTTATATTTATACCCCATTTTCATAGCAGGATGGGAGGGGGGAAAATGAGCATATGGGCGTGACAATGACATTGTTTTTCACAAGTTATAAACATCTGTTTTTAGTTATAATTCGATGTTACATAATGTATGCATATTGGATAAAACCCAGATGATTACAAATACCGAAATCTTGGACAATTAACAAGGTCATTCCAGAATCCTTATCATGTCATGTCATGTCATGTAAATAACAAAATCATGTTCCAATAACATTTCCCGTAAATAGATAAGTCATTGTGACATGAGATACAATTCCAAATTTATTCTTGATTCAAATTAACCCTTACATGAACAGTTAGGATATAGAGCAAAATGGATATTCATATCCTACAATTCCTCTCTTTAGATCATATCGTGATCTACCTTATGGAATATCCATGGGAGGCCTGCGGCAGAGAAACGAAAGGAGGTATATTCAGACGTGCTAATCACGTCTGCGGGACTTTCCTTATTTCTTCACCTCGATTTCCCCCATTTGCTCTATGCCGTAGGTTTTCCCTTTAAGAGGAGATCGAGCTGTCGATTTTCAGCTTCTGTAATCATCTGTTGTACACATCTTTTAAGTGTACAAGTTAAATATTTCAAACAGCTGACATCTTAACCAATTTTAAACATACTGCACATCATGTTATCTGTAACTTGAGCCTTGGATCAAAACAGGCAAAGTGTATTATTCCTAACAACGGGAATATTATTATTATAATTCACAATGTAAACACATATAATCAAAAATGGGAATAAAATCTATTTCCCCTCTTTGGACCAGGGTCTTGGATTACCAGTCCACCCAGTGAACTTGGGCCAGGTTAAAAATCCCAGTGGCAAAAACTCATAATTGAGAAAAAAAGCACATCTGGGTAAATTCTAAGTGAGGGCCATGACTGTGTAAACATGTCATCCCCTCACGTTGACAGCATTAGTGACTTATAAAACCTGCACTATGTAAGTAAATAGCTCAGGTATCGGGATTGGGAAACACTTCTTGATTAGTTTGAAAAGGCCCACTTACATATTAAATCATAAGATCATTTCTAATCAGTTTGCAATTCTAGCAATAATCCCAATCATGACCTTGCGTCCTATGCCTCCTAATCAAATCCCTATTTCGATAGTCCAGTCATATCCACACTTAATACATTGGAATCCATCCTTGGTACACTCAACATACATCAATGACACACATAGTACATCCATGCCTGAGTAAGCTAACACTTCCTCTCTCTCCGGCTAACTCTACAAAAATAAAAATAACAAAATAGTTCAATAGTCCAGCATAGTCCAGAAAAATATTATAAGTCTTTCAAGGAGTATAAAGAATCTTAGACACCATAAACTTTGTTCCATAATCTTAGACACCATAACATAGCTAAGGGTAGCAATATGGCTGACAACAAGACAATGTCAGCTTCCACATAGTTCTTAATTCTTCTGTTTGCTGGATGTTCACCACAATACTCTGTGCAACACCCCAATTGTTGAAAGGGTAATACAGAAATAGCGGCATTAGACAGCACTGCATCTTCAGGACTTTCCAAGTTAGTTTATGTCCTCATAAGTAAGCATCTCAGTTTCTTCGGCCAGCATGGTTTTTGACCAAACAGATTTAATTGCAAAAAAGGTAGGTAGGTCAGCCAGAGAGATTGGTGTGTAGTCCCAAATATCAGGCAGCACAAATACTCCAGTACGGTCTCTATAATCATACAAACACAAGGATCAGTACGACATCAATAAATTAATTATCTAGGCTAAACTCAAATTAGAGACTAAAGTTAAACTCTTAACTAGTGTAACATGTACGTCTCTCAGTTTTGTTTATGTCCTTTATAAAATTTTAATACATAATTTCCCTTTAAAATGCCTTGTATGGATGAGAGAAGCACTCATTCTATATAAATGCTTGTTGAGTACTAAAACACTAACATATACATATTGGTATAATTCCCAATAAAATGCTGTTCTTAAACTTAAACCTTGATTTGATAATCTCAATTAATTACTTTAATAAAATTTTGTGTACCCTGATAACATCTTTGGAAACCGAAACCTTTTATAGATCCCGATGTGTGTGATCATGTTTTAATACATGTTGGAACCTCCATACAGTTATCCCACTTAAACAATATTTTTTTTTTCAGAACAACTAGGAATGAAATAGGAGAAACAAAATAAATTACTATTGTTCTAAAGTGCTTTGTTTAATACAGGTTTCGGAAGAGTTGTCTTGCTGTGTTGCAAGTGGCCTCTGATAAGGAAGGGACAGCAAACTGTAGACATATGTTATATTAAGTTGCTCTCACTTGTCAGGTCTTGGAAACCCACTTAATTTATTGCAGATGCCTCTATTATACCACTTTACAAATTGACTAAGCATACTTATTATCCTATTTTATTTTAGTTATTTCACATTGCACAGCCTATGCAAACAATGTCTAGGTCCCAACTTCAGCTTGTACATCCTCTAAGAGCCAGCATTAATACTGTTTTATCTATCAAAGCTATATATAAAGTATTAAAAACATGAACCATCTGTGTATTAGGCTGAGGTTGTTGGGTGTGGGTATAGCTTGAAAGTTGGTTGGTATTGAGGAACCTGCCAGGGTGGGAGTCCTTGAATGCCAGCTGGGCCAGGTTGACCAGGAGAACCGGGTTCACCACAAGCACCTTTGGGTGAATCCCTGCTATCCATAATTAAAACAGTGCTGAAGTTACCATCTCTACAAAAGTTAAATCCTTTGATCAAATTCTCTACCTCTGCCTCTAAAACTTTTCTGATTCAATCTATCAACTCCAAACTTTCTTTGTCTCGCCTGCTTAAGATCACAATCCTTTTGTGACCGATACAACATACTTTTCCCTCTTTCTTTATATCCAAAACAACCTGCTGTATCTTTCTCATGAATCTTCCCAAGAAATTCAGTTCAAAGAGGGCCAGTCACAGACCAACAGTTTGACCAAAGGTGAACAAGGAGGAAGCATATTCCATATGAAGGTCGAGATGACTTAACTCACACCCCCTCTTTGTGTACACCTATTTGTGTACCACACAGATATAATATTAATAGGCTTTTGAAGATTTATTGTGCATGTATAGCACGGTTGTCTAGGGGTGTATACATAAACAGTGAAAGCAGAGTCTTCACATAGGGTTTGCAATACTGACAGTCTTTGTCATAGGTGTAATACAGACATGCGGTTAGGAACTTTTCCATTGTCAGAACACTAATATATTGCAAATATTAAAATCATATTGCATATTGCTGTTATAGTGCTATCCTATACATCCATAATTTTTCTTGTTATATAACCATATAACATAACACATTTTTCTTTTCTTAAATAATGCAATGCACTTTAAAAGTAGCGTTAACTCTAAATACTCCCCTAATAATACTGAAACGTGGATCCACGATTTTGAAAAGCAAATGATATATTTTTTCTTTTTCTTTCCCAGGGGCCCCTTTCTTGTTGGCTGATCAGCGTTTTTTTTAATCTGTTGTAAAAAGACACTAAAGGCTTGCGTTAATGACATGCAAATATTCTTTAAATATTCTTCATACTCATTGTAATATCACACATCATCTTATAGCACAGAAAACATGTAGCAGATATCCAGCAGACATGCCAATACAAAAAGCATATTCATGGACAGGCAATTAACTCAATCCAAAATAAATTAATAACTGTCACACTATGTGACAGACATAATTTGGTTCTCATGTTTGTGCATTATGCATGTCTGCAAACAATGCAAGCAGTACTGCTTTAAGATTAGATCAGAGCACCTGGCAACTGGACAGGAAAGTCAAATTTTGGCAGGAAGTCCATTATTGCAACAGAATTTTGGAAATCAGCTAAAATTTACAAAAACAGACTCCCTCTTTTTTTCTTTCTTAAGACTACAACTCATATTGCTCTTGGACTAGTATTCAATAATAAATCAGTTATTTAATAGATTACTACGCTGCCATTTTCATCTGTATCAATACTAAGACAAACTTATTCAAATATAATTTAAAATAACACAGCAAAATACCCATTAACATACATGACAATTAAACTGCGCACTTCAAAATGAGTAACCAAAACAAACATTTATGACAATCATCATTCACACAGAATAAACTTCTAACAGCTGTATTCAGAACATATTATTGTAAGGTATACCAATTCTAGTTTGTATCAGATTTATTTAAGATTTCTGGTACCAAAGGGTTTATTTTTTATTTTTTACAGAAGGGATCCCGTACGGCCATATAACGCGTTTGACTTAAACATTTGTATAACACTTGCATTAACCAGTTGCAACATATGAAACCTGTCAATGGAATTTCTCTCTTATACGCTTATAGAACATTTGGATCACACAGACATGGTATCACCTGCATTTGTCAGAACTCTCAAAGACTCAAAATATTTATACTACTCCATGTTAAAGGCATGGCAAAATTTTGACCGGTCAATTTGAGTTTCCAAAAGTCATATCAACACAGGTAAAAACCTTTGTCCATGGTTTTCTGATCCTACATTCCATGACCAAAATTTCAAACCCACTTCTTCACAGTTTGGGTCGCAAGCAATAAAATCTCAGCAACCCCATACAATAATTTACAGAATACATACAATTTAAAGCACATACAACATGTGACGTACTGGAATACTACAAGTTAGCTTACAGCACAATATGAAGCATGTGTTGGATTGCTGAAAATATACATTTTGCTCTCTAATTCATAATCATCTAAATTTACAACATGAGTTCTCTGCAACAAACACACAGGGCAGAAAGAATGTGGTGTTTGACGTTTTGAATGAAGTGACTTTTTGTCCCAATATGAAAATAAAGGGCTCATCATATAAACAAGCATACATCCCACTCTCATGGAAAAGTGTAGTGGGCTTATAGTACTTTTGACCAAGTATAAAAATAAGGGGCTCATTATGCAAACAAACATACATGCAGAGAAATCATGTTAGTTCTAGAATTTGTAGCCCCCCTTAAATAAACTCTAGTTTTTTTCTTATTCATCATCACCTTTACATGTACTTTTTACATTCCCTCAATTAAGACTTTATGCTTAAAATCAGCGTTGCACATCATAAAATAGCACATAAATTAGCAAGCCGGAGTAATGCCAAACATCCATCATACCTTTTAACCCCCCTTTTTTTTTTTTTTTCTTCATCTACGTTAAATAAATACCACAGTCCACCAAAGACTGGAAATCTGTTTTACAACCTACCAAAGGCAACCTCTACCAAAGAGGGATCTAGGGACGTCTCCCACATGTAAATGTACATCACAGGACATCACAGCCTACCAAAGGCTTGAAATTATTTTTAACACCTGGCCAAAGGTGAACCTCTTACCAAAGAGGAAATGTGCACAATAACTACTACTACCTACCAAAGGCAATCCTCCAACCCATGGAGTAATAGAAGTCTACCTAAGACTTAACAAAATACCATGTCTACCAAAGACATTATCCTGTGAAAATCCCCTTTAAAAATGTAAATAGTGAAAAACCCCATTAAAACAAGAAATGCAATGTGTGGGAGGATGGCAGAAGCAGGCAAAGGTCCCCAACCCCTTAAGGACACACGACAGAAATACTCCGTCATGATACCCTTAAATTCCAGAAGTTGTGTCCCCAAGGGGCTAAAGACCCTCTTACCTGCTACTCCGTTCCCAATTGCACCCAAAAACTTCTGACACCAGTTTGTGGGGGATAAAATCAGCCTGGGCCCTTTGTGGATGATGGATATTTGCCAACTCATACAGAGCTCTGGAAATTGGAAATGAATAGCAGAGACGTGTTCAATAACCAATTCAAATTGTATTCATACGTCAGTTATATTTATACCCCATTTTCATAGCAGGATGGGAGGGGGAAAAATGAGCATATGGGCGTGACAATGACATTGTTTTTCACAAGTTATAAACATCTGTTTTTAGTTATAATTCGATGTTACATAATGTATGCATATTGGATAAAACCCAGATGATTACAAATACCGAAATCTTGGACAATTAACAAGGTCATTCCAGAATCCTTATCATGTCATGTCATGTAAATAACAAAATCATGTTCCAATAACATTTCCCGTAAATAGATAAGTCATTGTGACATGAGATACAATTCCAAATTTATTCTTGATTCAAATGAACCCTTACATGAACAGTTAGGATATAGAGCAAAATGGATATTCATATCCTACAGTGAGGGGTACTGCTATGGGGACGGCTTGTGCCCCCTCATATGCAAACCTCCACCTGGGGTGGTGGGAAGACCAAGTGCGCCACTCAGACAAGTTAAGTGGACACCTATCTAAGGTCCTGTGGTGGGGTCGTTATATCGACGATATCCTGATTGTCTGGCAAGGTACTCCTGGGGAATTTCAGGATATGGTGACACTCCTCAATCAAAATGATGAAAACCTCTGATTCACATCGGAATTCGGAGGACGCTCTATAAATTTCCTTGATGTCACTATCAGTATCAGTGAAGACGGTACATTCCATTCCACGTTATTTCGGAAGCCGACAGCAACTAATTCCCTTTTACATTGGACTAGCCACCATCCGCGTCCCCTCAAAGAGGGTATACCGGTAGGACAATATCTTCGCCTCTGGAGAAACTGTAGTGACACTCAAGATTTTATAATCAAGGCGAAACAACTTCGGCAAAATTTTAAGGAGAAAGGTTACCCAAACCGATGTTTAAAAAGGGCTTATAAAAGAGCACTCCAGACTGAGCGGAGTGAGCTACTGTACGATCGTCCAAAAATGGACACTAATCAGGACGTTGGAAATATCCGTATGATAGCAACATTTGATGTGGGATGGCCAGAAGTTCGGAAATCACTTGAACGTTTCTGGCCTATCCTGCTCAATGATGTGCATCTCAAAGATACTTTAAGCCCACACGTTAATATTACATCCAGACGTGGACGGAATATTCGTGATTTATTGGTTCCTAGCCATTTCTCCATCAAACCACAACCATGCGCCACTTGGCTTGGTACTCCCCCAGTTGGAACATATGGGTGCGGTAGATGCGTAGCCTGCAAATTTATCCAGAGGGACTCTAAGATTATCAAGGACAGCCAGGGACGTGATTCTTTCCAAGTCAAAAGTTTCTTCAACTGTAACACGAAGGGCCTTGTATATTTATTATCTTGCACATGTGGACAGAAATATGTGGGAAAAACTTTTAGGGCTTTTAAGGATAGGATTATGGAGCATGTGAGATCTCCTAGAAATCGCCTCGAGACACCCATATCGAGACATCTCAAAGAACACCACCAGGGCAATTCTAATAATCTTAGGTTTTGCGGTTTGGAGTTGGTTAAAAGGACTTTGAGACGTGGAGATTATGATAAAATATTAAGACAGAGAGAGTCAAGATGGATATACAAACTTAAGACACTCCAACCTCTAGGTCTTAACGAGGGCTTTTCTTTTGCCCCTTTCATATAATCCGCTTCTCATAGGTTGCCTCTTTGAACAATATACACTGTATATATATTTGTATATACATGTATGCTTTATGTATACATATATACTTACATACACCTCCCTGTACCAATCTAATATAGTTATAGATTATAACTATAGATTGATAGGGATTCTGTTGTCTGTACTTTAGTATACTATCATTGGATAATGAATAAAACTATGTATATACTTTATACTTTTTTCTTTCAGCCTAGTATTATTATTTTATTTTATTTTATTTTAGTTTATTCAATTAGTTATTAGTGTTTCTAATACCACTCTTTTGTCTCTGTATAACATACGTTTGTGATCAACTCTAAATATGATGGGAACTTAATATATTATCTTTTCTTCTGTCATTCTTTTTTGTTTGCTGATTTATTTATTTATCTGTATATGCTGTTTGTACTTTCTATCCCCTTTACCTAATTTGTCTGTATGCTACTATTGTAGCACTTCGTCCCTTTGGGACTTGTTATATATATCGGCATAAGTATAACACTGTGGATGTTGAGTTCATTTCATACACATTCGCACATACGCATGGACCGATATACTCTAATCGGGTTTTTTGTTATGCGCATGCGCGGCTTCTTGACATGCGCGGTTGTGCTTGATACTCAGCCTGATACTAAGTCGGCGCGCCTGCGTGTGGACAGGTATGCGCGGCTATCTTTGTCCCGCCTACCCTGCGACGAAGCCGAATCAGATGAACTGGGAGGTACTATTAACGTTTAAATTGATTAAGGGGGGATTGCTCTGCTTGCCTCATTATACTTTGTGCCCTTGAGAAAGGTGGTTAATCCACCGAAACGCGCGTTGGGCTATGGGCTATTTTATATAGCTAATTTAGTTTATTTTGTTTTTTTCTGTGTTCCTACATTATGGTTTAGTGGTACCGAGCGTTTTTTGAAGCTCTGGTTCTCTTATTTAGTGATTAGGGGGGGTTGCTCTTTGGGATTAGGCCCTCAGACCTAGCCTTTCTGTATATAGATCTACAATTAGGTATTTCTGCTTTATTTTCTTCCCTTCATTTATGCCTCCTCTATCCTTTCGATTTCCATTCCATATTTAACCCTGTAGGTACAGCAGCAGAGTTTTTAGGCTACTATTGTGGCTTACACTGTTACTTATTGTTTCACTCTATAATTATTTTGCCACATTTTGACATTGCTAGCCATACTCTGCAGAGATTAGTATATATTTTTCTTTTAGTGATTTTTTCAGTACAGAATTTATGGCTTTTCATACTTAATACTGTAGGTACTCTTCCGTACAGATACTTATATTGCCTATTATCTTAGTACGGTATCTATAACTTAGCTATATTTTATATTCTGTATTGGGCCTATAGTGCACAATCTATGGCTTGTATGTACTTATATATGTACTATACTTTACCTATAGGTATCTGACATACCATACTATACTATATGTACATATATACATCGGCCATACTCTGTCTTTATGGGCTCCAGTTATTCACTTGACTTATGGTTAGATGTGTTTTCTCTTTTTGATTTTAATAAGGTTTTTTCCCAATAAACTGTTTATTATTTTTGAGACGTTGTTGTGGGGTGGCCTGGAGATGATCAGCCCGGTTCTCTATGAGGCGATCAATTCTCCATTTCTGTTATTTCTCTTTATGTATCCATTATAGGGTCATGCCCTTTTGCCATCCCATTCACCCATTTTTCGGTACTCCAAGTTGGGCTGTCTAACTAGGTAGTACTATTTATTTAAGCACTATTATAACTTGATCCGTATTAAAAATTATTTATTTGGACATTTTAGAACTACTTTAAGACCAAGCGGTTTGGATACATTGGAGAATCTTTTTGCTGCTCATTCAAATAAAAACATATTTTTGAAAGTTAAATGTTTTTTTTTAATCTTTGGATAAAGTAAACAAAGTTAGTTCCCAAATCGCTTGGTCTAGAGATCTAGGAATAGTAATAGATAGCAATGCATAGGGAAATAGCTGGATACAGGTGGAGAGTTATACACTGTCTAAATATCCAATAATTACATTATAAAATTAAGCACAGATGGCATTTTGTCCCCACTTGCATGCATAAAATAGATCCAAATCACTGTTTTCTATGTTGGAGATTTGGTATACGAGATGGAACATTTGAACATATTTGGTGGTCGTGTAGTTTAGTCCACAATACATGGATTAACATTTTCCAATTAGTTTCAGATATTCTAAAGATAAAAATTAGAGCATTCCCAGAAAAAGCCATATTACATTTAAACCTGGATAAGATCAATAAAGATGGTAAATTTTGGACTATTCAGATATTCATGGCCAAGAAGTTGGTAATCTCTAAAAACAAGAATTACCTATATTAGCAGTCTTAAATCAATAGACTTTCAAGCTATGATAGAAAAGGGCTATTTTTCGACATTTCAAAGATTTGACTCTTATATAAAAATGTGGGAACCTTGGATGAGCTTTTATCCTGAGGGTTTTAAAGTCTAACTCTTCCTTTCCTACATAAAGGTTTATAAATCTAAGGGAGAGGACTCACCCCAGGCCTGCGCAGACCATGTCCAATTTGTTTTATTGTCTTTTTGATTTTTTTATTATGACAGACTATTACATGGAATATAAATTATGATAAGACATTTTGGTTGATGGAGTTATGTAAACAAAATTTAAATCTGTATTAAATTCTGTTTGTTTATATTTGTATGTGATAAATTTACAAAAAATAAAAAAAAATTTGGAAAAAAACTTTTATATTGATGAAACAATGCTGTATCATTCAGAAGCAAGTGGCTTCATTCATGAAAACTCATGAAGAAAGCTACTCATAAAATTAATAGCAGGTTTTTTTAGTTTGCCATGTAATAACTTTAAAACATAAATATTTTTATACTTAACAAATACATTTTCTACTGATATATTATTGTTGTTGTTTTTGGTAAATTAGGCATAATTATAGTACATTTCATTCAGGAACGTTCCAATCTCTCTATATATGCACTTAAAGATTGTTTACAAAATGCTAAAAATGTTTTAACAATCTGTTATATGGCTTGATATGGCATCTTTAAAAGTAAAAAAAAAAATTAGACTTTGCATTAAAAATAAATACATTTTTCCACTTCATGATAAAAAATAAATAAGAAAAATATGACAGTTTCTTTTCAGGTTTTCCAACTCCTCCATAATCAGTGTTGTTCAAGAACTCAACTGTGTCCAATACATCTTTTTGACAAGTGTCTTCTCTTCCTTATATGTACATTATTCTTCCACTTCTGACTTGTCAGCCATACCTTTTTCAACTAATAATACCTCCTGCTCAATCAAATGGATATAACTCTAGTGAGATGCAGTTTTTCTCACATTCATCTGAAAGTGTTGCTTTTTTCTACAAGTATAGCAAAAAACAAAACTGTGTTTAACCTTTTTTTCTGCTAGAATAACTGCAAAAACAGATGATATGCAATCCTACTTTAAATGGGTAATCTAGGCATGAATACATGTTCAGTACAATGTTCAGGTTAGGTTACATTAGCTTTTATATTGATCTTCTTTGATTTTTTTAATAATTAACTTTGTTGCATAGTCCCACCATTTTGTGTCGACCTCTCACATGCAATGTTCTCTTTGTTCCCCATCAATACTGCTGTATCGGTTGTCATTTCGAAGGTGTCATTGTGCCTGGAGTTTGTAGTTTAGCTGTTGAACTACAGGAACTGTGCCTAACTGTGCCCATAAAGCAGTGCTTTGAAAATATAAATGAGCATCTTGATTGGCTGAGTCACGTCCTTGTCTGGACAGAGTTCACTACGAAATCTGTAAAACATTTAGATTTGAAGAATATTGGGGTTTTTTTTAATCACTTTTATGTTATTGTTTTCTCAGAAAATTCTTTAAAAAATAAAAATAAATCCATCCAAAAGTGCTACTTTAATTTTTATTTTTTTTATAACTAAATATTCATGTGTTTCATATTGAGGTTGCTGTCATATCAGTAATTTTTTCAAGGAACACTTATTGACCGCATACTCGCAGACTAAGCCATTCAATTTAGTATATTAAGGTATTGCAAATGGTTGTATCTCTAAATTTTAACTCAAATCCCCAAGTCTATTCTCTTTTATACTGTAAGAATATAAATAGAAGGTCAAATCAATTTAGCTTAAGGAAAAAAAAGGATCTATTTTCTGTACTAGTTTCTAGTATAGCTAGATTGCAGTGCAGTCTTTAAAACCCAAGGATCTGTCCTTAGAGTTTATACTTCAGCAAATAAAACCAAGCAAATGCAACAAAGCTTCTGAGAAGTACATATTTAGTAAAAAGCAGGGACGGATTTCTTATTAGGACATCTCCTTAAAGGGGACTGTCTTGTAGGGGACACCTGTTTTCAATACTTTTTAATGTGCCCTTTTGCAGTTCAAGTAGGCTGATGTGGAGATATGAGAGCCAGGAGTCTTTATCAGTGTCCTCAGTAGTCCAGTCAGCCTCCCATCCTTGATAGCAGAGATGCAGGAACAGTTACAGAGACTGTAATACTCAGTGCTGCCCCAGCTCCTCCAGTGTGTGATGCAGGAAAGGAAGTGAAATTAATCACTTCCCATGTTTCCACTAACAGCCTCTCATGCAGGAAATGCTTTGCAGTAGGAGCAGGTGCAGTAGTGAGTGCTGCACACCGTGTAACAGTTCCTGTATCTCTCTTTTCAATCACAGGAAGCTGACTGGACTACCGAGGACTCAACTGCCTGGACTTCCGAGGACATAGAGGGGTGAGTACTTTGCAAATAACCCTTCAAATTCCACATGCCCTAACCAACCCTTTTCCCTTGACCTAAATGTAACCCGTCCCAAAACCTGTATAAACTCTTTACTTATTCCCACTTTTAAGAACTCAAATACTAAACTTAAAAAATATTCTACCTTCTTCCTATGTTTAAGCTGAAACACTAAGGTGCCCTCAACATTAAACGTAACCTAACTCAAACCTTTATATCACAACTATAACTAATCTCAAGCTTTTAATCCTTTTATCACTAAAACCTTTACACTAACCATTTATAACTTTATTGTTAACCCTGCATGAATTTACACAGCATACACTTTTACTATACCTACAGAGTCAAACACATTACACTAAAAGCAGAAATGTACACATACATATTTACTTTTGCAGTTATCAAATACCAAAATATGATTTTAGACTGTTTTATTCCTACAATGTCCAGTTAATACATTAACTAAACTCACTTTATCTGCCATTTATTTATTCATTTATTGGGTGTTGGCAGGAGGGGGTGAGGGATACACCTTAGAATTCTGTGCCTGGCGGTAAGAACACAACTTGAAAGAATGTGGACCATCTCCACTGGTAACTTGAATATATCAAATTCTGGTTCAAATACAAGGAATTTTGCTACTACTGAAGCCTAGACACATGTCTTGAATGTAACAGAGTTTCACATTTGTACAGCATATCTGTGGAAATTTAGTTTTCTTCAAATATAGAAAACAAAAAATACTTAGCCGAGGAAAACGTACATTAAAACTATGCTTAAATATTTATTTACTTATCCACTTAACAGCAACTTCAATGCGGACAGATTTTATATGTTGTTTTTTTTTTTTTTTAAACCCCTAATCTAGGCAAAAATAATGGGGGTGTAGTTACATTATATGATCATACATTGCATAAGCCTCCCACAACGTCAATGTACCCCATCTTGGGCAGGTCCTACTCTAACAGCCTAATGTCTGCTCTTATGAGATTAACCGACTTACTTGGGGGGGGGAATTCCATCTGGGGCTCTCTGCAGTACAAGGCTAAATAGGGCCCTAGAATGAGGCACCTGTGACAGGGAGGGAGGCAAAAACAAGGAGTTGACTAGAATCCCAAATATATATATACAGGGAGTGCAGAATTGTTAGGCAAGTTGTATTTTTGAGGATTAATTTTATTATTGAACAACAACCATGTTCTCAATGAACCCAAAAAACTCATTAATATCAAAGCTGAATATTTTTGGAAGTAGTTTTTAGTTTGTTTTTAGTTTTAGCTATGTTAGGGGGATATCTGTGTGTGCAGGTGACTATTACTGTGCATAATTATTAGGCAACTTAACAAAAACAAATATATACCCATTTCAATTATTTATTATTACCAGTGAAACCAATATAACATCTCAACATTCAAAAATATACATTTCTGACATTCAAAAACAAAACAAAAACAAATCAGTGACCAATATAGCCACCTTTCTTTGCAAGGACACTCAAAAGCCTGCCATCCATGGATTCTGTCAGTGTTTTGATCTGTTCACCATCAACATTGCGTGCAGCAGCAACCACAGCCTCCCAGACACTGTTCAGAGGTGTACTGTTTTCCCTCCTTGTAAATCTCACATTTGATGATGGACCACAGGTTCTCAATGGGGTTCAGATCAGGTGAACAAGGAGGCCATGTCATTAGATTTTCTTCTTTTATACCCTTTCTTGCCAGCCACGCTGTGGAGTACTTGGACGCGTGTGATGGAGCATTGTCCTGCATGAAAATCATGTTTTTCTTGAAGGATGCAGACTTCTTTCTGTACCACTGCTTGAAGAAGGTGTCTTCCAGGAACTGGCAGTAGGACTGGGAGTTGAGCTTGACTCCATCCTCAACCCGAAAAGGCCCCACAAGCTCACCTTTGATGATACCAGCCCAAACCAGTACTCCACCTCCACCTTGCTGGCGTCTGAGTCGGACTGGAGCTCTCTGCCCTTTACCAATCCAGCCACAGGCCCATCCATCTGGCCCCTCCAGACTCACTCTCATTTAATCAGTCCATAAAACCTTAGAAAAATCAGTCTTGAGATATTTCTTGGCCCAGTCTTGACGTTTCAGCTTGTGTGTCTTGTTCAGTGGTGGTCATCTTTCAGCCTTTCTTACCTTGGCCATGTCTCTGAGTATTGCACACCTTGTGCTTTTGGGCACTCCAGTGATGTTGCAGCTCTGAAAATATGGTCAAACTGGTGGCAAGTGGCATCGTGGCAGCTGCACGCTTGACTTTTCTCAGTTCATGGGCAGTTATTTTGCGCCTTGGTTTTTCCACACGCTTCTTGCGACCCTGTTGACTATTTTGAATGAAACGCTTGATTGTTCGATGATCACGCTTCAGAAGCTTTGCAATTTTAAGAGTGCTGCATCCCTCTGCAAGATATCTCACTATTTTTGACTTTTCTGAGCCTGTCAAGTCCTTCTTTTGACCCATTTTGCCAAAGGAAAGGAAGTTGCCTAATAATTATGCACACCTGATATAGGGTGTTGATGTCATTAGACCACACCCCTTCTCATTACAGAGATGCACATCACCTAATATGCTTAATTGGTAGTAGGCTTTCGAGCCTATACAGCTTGGAGTAAGACAACATGCATAAAGAGGATGATGTGGTCAAAATACTCATTTGCCTAATAATTCTGCACTCCCTGTATATAAGAAACCAGGGGCCTGCAGTGAAACACTGGTTTCACACATACATATATATATATATATATATATATATGGGAGTCTAGTCAACTCCTTGGTTTTGCACCCCTCCATGTCACAGGTTCCTTATTTCAGGGCCCTATTTAGCCTTGTACTGCAGAAAGCCCCAGATTGAGTTTATTTTTCCGAGTAAGTGGGTTAATCTCATAAGAGCAAAAGATGGGGTACATTGACATTGTGTCAGGCTTATGCAATGTATGATCATATAATGTAACTAAACCCCCATTATTTTTGCTTAGATTAAGTGTTTTTAAAAAACCAAATAAAATCTGTCAGCATTTAAGCTGCTGTTTAATGGATAAGTGAGTGCGCTGGAGCTTGTGTATTGTATAAATTGGCCCCCAGCAGCACCCCATTTATGCATGTTCAGGTGAGTGCAGCCCCCTTGTTTCATTTAAATATTTATTTAGTTTACAGAGCACCTATCATAGGTATATTACCTGTAAATGTAACTAATAGAGTTAAAGGAATGACAAAAATAAGATTGTTACATCACAGGGCTAGCGCCATTAAAACTTTATATGAAAGCCTGGCCTCACTTTGATAATACACAACAGAATAATTTTGAATTCTGATTTAAATATCCCAGGAATGAACAGTACATATCACAGTGTGACTCGAAAAGTATACAAGTTCACTTGAGTGCTAATTTGCCTGCTACTCTACTGTGTTATCGGAGGATCTCTCTGCATGACATCAAACATTACCATATGAATACGTTTTAAAAGTTTATTTTTCTTATTTGTAGATTGCACTCTGTTTCTTAAAAAAAACAGCGTTCTTGCATTTCTGATTTTGTTATTTGAATAACTTTGATGTCGAAAAACAATAAAACGACAAATTATTCATAAATCTGACGTGGGCTCCATTATTTTATAGTTACTTTGTAAAAAAAAAAAAAGCAACTTTTTTTTACTCATATTCCTTTTGAATAATTTAATGAAACAGATTTAAGCCACTTTAACTATTTTGAAAGTTTGCATTAGCATTCTAGGTTACTTTTTCAAATAACACAACTTTACATAAATAAGCAGTTCCTTCAGAAATAAACCTAGGTAAAGTAATATAATCAAGGCACACACTGCAAAACAAATAATCCTTCTGGGCTTTATACACACAGTTAACACAGGCAGTGGGACTCCATCTGCTTTGCGTTGCTTTTTTTTTTGTGTTTGTTAACTATTAATAGCAGGTAGACAGCTGGAAGAAATATACAATTTGCCTGAGAATTGTTTGCAACAAAGATATCACAAGCTAATTGCGTTATCAATCACAGTGAGATGAACCTCTTAACTAATACTATATGCAAACAAAAAGCAGCTATGTCAATTGTTTTTAATTTTCTATACTTTAGCATTTGTATTTTCCCTCGGGATTGTCATATGAGAAAAATACATATATTAGCATATTAAATGAACAAACAAGCCTTGGGAATGCAGGAATTTAATTTAATGTTTTTTTTTTCCTGTCTATTCAATAACTGTTTGCACATTTACCTTTGACGGTAGTGTGCGTCTGCTTCCAAAAGCCTATCCGAGCATTTATATCTGTAATGTATCTCTTAATAGTTATTTACATTTAATTATAAAGAATATCAGTTCTAGTACATTTGGTGTAAGTCATATTAAAGTAATTTAAAGCAATGTTAACGTCAGTAAGCCATACATTACTGTTAACGCAGACGCCACTATATTAGATTAACAGAGGTTAGATAAATAGATGCTACAGTTAATTATATGTCAATCATGACTACTGCGGCATTATCACAAGTTCACCTTGCACCTTACTAAATCATTGACTAAACGTGTGCAACTGTAAAGTAAACAGAATTAGAATGGAATTAGCCAACGATGCATGAGTAAGCAGTTATCCTATGGATATATTGTCTTCTAAATGTCACGTGTCATTGTAGCACATTCAAAATGTCAACTTTGTTATTAGATACATTGCAATGTTAATAGTTCTGATAATTCGTTTTCTCGTTTTAATGATCTCAGTAGGGCTAGAGGTTAATGGTTTGGATTAGTATTAGGGGACTCACAGCAGTATCTCCCGTATTCTGGTTCATGGGGTTTAGGGGGTAAATTGCTGTATCACAGACTAATTACAGAGGGTTAGCATTTGGGATACACCTTGTGTTCTATTGACATGCTTCTTAATGAATAAAAAAAAAAAAAAACATAGAGTTTACAGCAATATAAACTAATACCAATATTAGAGTAGGCCGTTCCGTGTGAGTTAGTTATTACATATAAAGTTATTTGTAGAAAGAAAATTAATGCATGTCCAGAATTCATGTTTTGTAATAACCAGCTACTTTTTAATAGAACTTCATTTTATTAAATGCAAATGAAGTCTCTGAATGAGTAGATGCAAGGTATGCCAAATAAAACTTTAATTCCTGAACTAATCTCACATTGTTTTTCCTGCTGCTGCGTACAGTATGCTGCTTAATTGAGTCTGTTCCCGATGGCTAAAAGCCACTAGGTATTATGGAACATTTCTCTGCATGAGATCCATATTTAGCTTATATTGGTTTTTAGAAACGTGTTTATGTAGCAAAGTCATGTAGTAATTAAGAATTTTTAAGAATCCATGAAAGTGTGTTAGTAACTAGGCTAATTCAACCATTACCATACATACTTCTGGGCATATAATGGACATTTTGTTCGATTTTTGTCTTATTTAAGGTGGCTAATTTTAAGTAAAGTTAAATAAAAATGTATTTGCTGGAGAACAAGTCAGAAGTGGCACAAATAAGAACGGTTATTAATTTAAAGTGGAAGAAGCTGAAACAAATACATTTTACCTAACATATCAAAGAAACAATATATTTTTAACCCCTTAAGGACCAAACTTCTGGAATAAAAGGGAATCATGACATGTCAAACATGGCATGTGTCCTTAAGGGGTTAAACTGATATTTTGAAAAATATATATTATTTGAAGTCCTAAAGAGACAACCATGCAGTCAATGCAAAGTAAGTGAGTGTCTCTGAAAAAGAACATGGTGTAGCCTTATAAATGCAATATTACAAATAAAAGAATTAAACATTTCTGGGAGCAGAGTTGCTTCTTTATCTTTCTTTTGTTTTATGCTAGGTGGGGTAAGTCATTGATTCAAAGGCATTTGGTAGTAAACAAGTTTTCAGAAAAGAATAGCACAATGAATTTTAGTCACAAAGCAATGAGTCATGGAGTATAAAAATGTGAATTGAAAACAAAATGGAAGGAAATACAGCTAAAATGGAGAACGTGCCAGATTTTTAGCACTATGAGCAATGCAGTTACACCACTTTAAAATGTGCAGCTTATGTTTTTTGATCGGTTCTATACAGTGTACACCTCTGTAGGATCTGCCATATTCTATGAATATCCAAAAATCACATTTTCTACAAACAAAAAAGACCAGAGACCCACATGCAGTTCTGCAATGACTTGGGGCCTGGCATGACACTGGCAACCAAATCTCCACAAAATAATCAGAATCATTTTTATTTTAAGGGATCTTATAGAAAGTAATTATTCTTCTTCCATACCTACGTGTGAGGGGGTCCAGGACAAATGCTCCAGCAAATCTCGAGGGAAATAAATCACTCACAAGTTCATTTACAGACATATTGGTGAGATAAAGGTTTTTATATATAATGTGGTTTTGGTTTGCCTTACTTTCTAAATGTTAAAACACAATATACATGCAGGGTGAGTACTCCCTTAATTGTGAATAAGAAGACTGCTAGCATCGGTAGATGTGCAATCCAGTAATCCATGTTTACTGGGAATCTAAACTTTTAGCAAAGTTTTAGAAATACAATTTTTGCCACATATAGTGGGGGGTTCTGAAAAACACAAATCAAAAAAGGGAGCAACTTGCACTGCATAAAAATACATCAAACAGTTTAAATACAAAAACATATATAAAGTGTCAACTCACAAGAGCGATATGAGAGAGTTCCTAAAATTATATATATATATATATATATATATATATATATATATTGCCAAAATACAAGAGTATTGCAGTATGCAATGATATCTTTTTTATTGGACTAACATAATATTTCAAAGACTTTCAATACTCTGGTATTTTGGCATCTTGTCTACTGGACTTATATGGCTAATCTAATTTGCACGATATCTATATATATATATATATATATATATATAGGAGTTCCAAATTGTGCAGTAAGTGTAACTAAACAGATACATGGCAAAATATAGTGTGCTCACTGTGTTCATAGCTTTTCAATTGTCCTGCTCCTTCCATAACTTCTGGAATATTGCAGTGAGGTTGAATCGGCAGTCCTAACAGTTCCTTTGCAGAGATGCAGAGGGATAAACTGAAGCACTGCCAGATAAATGTGGTTGCCACCAGGAGTGAATTAAAGGTGAATAATAAACTACTAAATGCTAAGCTTTATAGGCTAAATTTTGTTTTGCATTACTTTGCAGTTAGAAAGCAATATCAGCTCATGCATATACAATGTTTCTGAGAGGAAATGGTTTATGGTAATTTGATGTGAACTGTCTTTAATTAAACAAGTTTCACACCTACTGGCATTATTGCTTAAAATGTAGCCTGATAATAGTATCCCTTAATAGCACTTCATATTATTGACCCACCTAATGTGGCAATCTAATAGCTATACTGAAATAGTTAACATACTATGCTATCTGTTTGAGAATAGGAGCCCCAACATATACAATGTCTGTATGTAATCTCTAGTTACACTTTTCTTTTTCATCTAATTTTCCATTTGCAAATGTTGTTGGTATCTTTAAATTTGAATCTGAAGGATGTAGCTATTTCCTTTGCCTTACATTGTGCATAGGTAATACCTTCTCTTTTCCTACCTGATTGACAACTATGTTAAACCTTATTGGTTTGAATTTGCTATTCTCTGTTTTTATAATAGTATTAATAATAGTATTAATATAGCATTAGTTTAAATTATATCCAGGTATATTTAGTGGGGGGTTGTGAGGGGTGGGAGGGGGAGTTCCGATAACAGCTCATCCCTGTTAATTAACAGTACAATGTAATATTTTGGTGAAGCCAATATCCATTACAGAGACATAAATTTGTAGTTACAAGTACTTCTAAATGTGCCAGGTGGGTTAGTGTTAGAAATTATATGTTAATTATTTCTAAAAGATTACAAATGACAGACTAAGAAGGATATGTTTAAAATATGCAGGGTGTTGGCATTATGTCAATAGAAAATGTGAAACATTCTGCATAAAAGTACTTTAATTCTATCACAACATTAGGCCAATCCATACTGGTCTTCAACGCTGTATGGAACATCCTTTAGTTTTGTGAGAGCAAGATTAAATCGCTGCTCATACCACCGAGACCAATGTATCAATGATAGCTAGTGTTCCCTTCTGTCAGCTGGGGGCAACTGACAACACTCCTAGGAAGGCTGCATGGATCTGAAAAGACACTAACAGGGTATTCCTACATGCCCATTATGCCTCCACTGACTTCAGCACTGATCTTTAGCCGCTACCTGGCACCGGTAACTGTGTAATCAGCAGGAACAGCATGCCGAAGCAACAGCATAAGAGATGCTGCAATCACACAACAAAGGGAGCTCACAAAGTGCTCTGTACTGAGTGAGCTTGGAACTTTCTTGACAAAGGTGTGTAGCACCGAAAGACAAGTTCTGTTGCTTTCTATTGAGCACATGGTGCAGATGCTCATTCACTCCTTTGTTTTTGTACTAGAACAAGTGGGATTAGGACTGCAGGGATAGCATAATGGTAAATGTGTGAATTTCCCCTTACTGAGGTAGTTATGAGAGACAAATATCCTCCTTTCAACTGTGCAGTTTGGTGTTGCTTAAAGCTGTACAACA
>OW240917.1:79154648-79290509 GCA_933207985.1 Pelobates cultripes
AATCTATTTAGAAGCAATTAAAAATGGCGGTTTATGTTCCAGTCTCTGAGCAGCTGTGGTATCAATGGGTTATTATATGATTCCATTAGGTCTCTCTACTCTTGCCCCACAGCTAGGATAGTGGGACAGGATATTAGAGCAGATTGGTTTACACTAAAGAATGGAACACGCCAAGGCTGCCCACTGTACCCTCGCTTTACATTTTGACAATAGAACTCCTCGCTAATGAGATAAGAAATAACAATAAAATAAAAGTATATAAAATAGTCCAAGAACAATACAAGCTCTGTCTCTATGCTTATGATATCCTAATTACAATAACAGATCTAGTGAAATCTATCCCAAAACGAATGAGGTAATTTCAGGAATATACGTTAGTCTCACACTACAAACTAAATATTGAGAAAACTTTGATTATTTCTAAAAATCTTAATCAAGAAACAAAGCTATATTATAAAAATGATTTTAAATGTAAATGGGATTTGCAAGAACTCAATTATTTGGGGATAATTATAACACAAGACATAGATATAATGATGGAGAGTAACTATATGAAGATTCTGAGGGAAACCAATTTAAATAATGGAGAAAGTTACCGCTATCTTGGATAGGCAGAATTAATGTATTTAAGTCATATATACTGCCTAAATGGACATATATATTTAGAAACATTCCACTATTAATCCCAGAACCCTGTCTTAATCAAACACAATCTTATATCTCTAAATTTATATGGGCAGGAAAGAAGCCAAGAATTAGCTCAAATACCTTGTCCTTAAAATCTAAAAAAGGAGGACTAGGATTGCCCGTAATTAAACATTATTATGAAGCCAACAGTCTATTTCATATATATATATATATATATATATATATATATATATGTGCATGGCAAGCAAAGCTATCAAGAACCATGTTATAAAATTGAATCTAATGCTTGTGGAAAAATTTTTTACTCAGTATACTTTGGTTCCGTGGAAGATATCTTCAAATTTCGTTCTAAGAAAGCTAATTAAAATATGGTATACTCTAAAATTTAAGCTTGGATTAAAAGATAAAATTAGAAGAACCCTAGATATAGAGATCATAACTAAGAACGTGATAGATATCCCTCTGAAACGATGGGTAGAAGCAGGTATTCTTAAAATAGAGAATATATTAATAGGAAACTCAATTAAAATGAAATCACTCAGGTGCTCACTTACAGAGCCAATGTCCAACAAAATGGGTCACAAGGGGACACAACACCAGGAGTAACCAGGCACTAGACCTTCAGGCAACTTTATTGACCAAATTATGCAAGGCAGTATCAATTAGCTGAAACAACTATTTCTGATATTGAACTGTAGAATCAGACTTTAAATGTAAATGGGTGGTCATATTACATAGCTGTCTTAAAACTTTATTAAGATAATTGTATTTATTAAAGAATTATCACAGAGCCACACTTATCAGCTTGCCGTATTATTATCATTTCTAAGCTGTTTAATTGCTAACTGTTCTCTGCTGGACAGGCTACTACTGAACCTCTTGCCCTTATGAATTCGATTTGTAAGCAGGCAGAGTTCCTTCTCAACCGAAGCATAATATAATTCACTGGTCTTACCCCTAGATTGAACTGAACAATGTGTACTTTTATTTGTAAACCTATTCTGAAAATCAGCCTTGCTATCATTTATATCAACACATATCAACACAAGCTTGGCAATCATTCTCAAGGACTCTAGTGATCAACAGTTCAAAGCCTCTGAAAATAAAGTAAACGCAATTTTCAGAAACATTATTACCACAGCAGTAGGTTCATCCAAACCTTTCTGGAAAAAAAATGTCTTGGAAAGGTTATGTTGTGCACAAATCTATTAACATCAAATAAAGTATGAAAGAGTTCTAAGTTAGAAGATGAAGTTAAGACCTTTCTCTAAAACTCTAACTTTTAGATAAAGTCCTATCTGAAAAAATGTAGTGCGGTCTTTGGTTCCTCCCGTTGAGTGATAGTGTGTTCTTCCTTTTATTTGATCCACTTTAGATGGAGATGGCGTCTGACTGGTCTCCTGTTTTTTTATCTATCCACATCACTCGGTCAGCCGCATTGGGGGATTTCCATGACCTTCTTGATCTCTTCTCCATTATCGAGGCACCAGATAAAAATGAATATTTATTCAAATCTAAGTCAGTAGAACCACCCTCAACATCACTAAAACACTTTTAGACAGTGGCCACTTTTTAATGATGAACTTTAAACTTTTCTTAGTGCATGCTTTAATTAAATTTGAATGTTTTCAATTACAATCTAACGGAGTTTAGGGGATCACTTTTTGTGTTATGTCTTCCTGCAAATTAGATACTTTAAAATCTGAATACAATTGTGCAATTATGTCATCTCAACCAACTAAATATTTTCAATAGTCTCCTCATAGTGCCCTTGTTTCTTTCTCAGTAACTTTCGTATACGATTTTTGTATTAAAAAATTAAAAAAACGATGATGCACTCTTCACATATAAAGTATTTCAGCAAGATAAGTGTTTTATGAGTTTGGAGTGTCCCTTTAAATTTAAAGTCTCCCAGAACATAGATGACAGAATAAATAGATTGTCAGTCTAGTAGAACAGCAATATGTTTGTGTTAGCAATTGTCATTCTTCCATTGTTATTGTATAAACCAGAGGTCTCCAAACTGGTTGCCGTGGCGCCCCCCGGGCGCCGCGACGGTCACACAGGGGAGCTGCGAGGTATTTTCCCAGTGCTATGATCATATGATCATAGCACCGTGATCTGTGCTCTCCCCTGCCGGCTCAGAAATCTCCCTCACAGGCCCCAATCCCAGCAGACCCCCGGTAAGTTGTCAAAGTGCTCTTAAACAGTTTGACTACTTACCCTGGGAGGGCACTATGGCACTACTGGCACCATAATCACTACAACGTAATGTAGTGGTTATTGTGCCTGTATTGCGTCCTTAAATACTCTACCAGTGCCACTCCCAAGATTAGGGGCCCAGTATATGCCACAGCGCTGTACATATATACAACCTAGAAAATTGTTTTGACTTGGGGTGCCTTGGAAAAATATTGAAATATTAAGGGCGCCTTGAACCTAAAACGTTTGGGAACCACTGGTATAAACTCTAAAATCTCTATGTAGCCTTTCTTGTGCAACCCTCTCAACAGTTTAATGCTTGAGTCCTCTAGGAGTAACAATTATATGGTAAAACCAGTAAATTTACCTAAATCTGTACATTTAAAAGAACTTTCCAAGCACCATAACTATTACAGCTTCATGCTTTTGACTTCTTACCTGGGGTCAGCTGCTGTAGCTTGCTATAATGGTTATGGAGTTTAGAACGGTTTGACTTCATACCTGGGATCTGTTGCTGGAGTGCTTATTGTACTTACAGTGTTCCTTTAAAAGTTTATATTGAAAGGAAATTAATATCTACGAATTTGCTACAAAGTTTTAATAGACATTAAGGTCTATATTTTGTATTATGGAAAGTAAGAAACTAATAAAGTATTAGGTAAGTTACTGTCAAAATATGTCATGGTATTCAATATCATAACAAAAAGCAGCACATTCTCCACAATATGTCACTGTGTTCATTAACAGAATATTGTAAGTCTTTCTTGGTTCAAGCACAACTTTTTAAAACTTGGTATGGAGGGGGGAATCAAGCAATGCACACAGAAATCCAATCATCAAAAGTTTATGTTACATTGAATTGCTTCTAGCTTTACATTTATTCACTGGTGCCGCTCTTTTTATTTGACTATTATGGCAGCCACTGTGAAGATACTATTAAATGGCATTTCAAGCTCTTTTCTTGAAAAAAGTTTGTTTCTGAACCACTGTGCAGAATTTGAAAGCGTATAACTTTTCATATTATATATCCATTAAATTATTTTAAAAATTTTTCTGATCACATTTCTAACAAAGGAGTATGTTCTACCAAACTGAATGCCAGATATTAGTCTTTATTCACAAATATCATAGTATTATCTTTAAACACCTCGGTGTTTAGCTTAAGATGAAACTAGTGTTGCCTTGTCTTAACTTGCTTACAATGAACACGTCTATAAATATCTAAGCTCTATGTGCATATTATGGATTAAACTGACCACAATTTAGATGTTTGTATAAATAACACTGCACGCTATAAGCAATGCCAATACAATAAACACAAAAAAAAATGCTTATTGTAGCTAAAACTCTGACTGCTGTTATGCCTCTACTTATCCATATTTTTCACACTAAAGTAAATCATGTTAGGAGTCTTGATTGTAGTAAGGGAACAACATGATTTATGATCTTTTATCAACGGCTCACCTTCAATTTAATTTGTCTCAACAGTAATTCATAGGATTTTATACATTAAATGACACTTCAATCACTAATGTGTCAATGTACCTACATTTATTTACTCACATCCACCAAAAACACTTAACCCCTTAAGGACCAAACTTCTGTAATAAAAGGGAATCATGACATGTCACACATGTCATGTGTCCTTAAGGGGTTAAATAAAAAACATTTAAGCCCACTGCTGTCAGGGTTTTTTACTGAAGTGAATTCAAATTTAAACTAGAGTATCTGAACTGATAACTAACCGAGTTAGAGAATTTTTCCAATGTGATCATTTTGACTTTAAATGCGAAAATCACGTTGATTTTTCATTTTAGCGAATAACCCTGTTTGCTTCTCTGAAAATACCAAAGGTGAAAACATTGAAACACTTCTTGTAGATAGAATTAGTCATCCTTTAGATTTAGTACATGACCCTACATATTAGCAGATACTCTCAAAAGTTTGACCTAATGTTGGGCAACAGCTGAGGACATGTTAGGTCAACTTTGACTTGTTTCATGACAAACTTTAATTTGTCAGGTTGATTCTACGAATTCCAGAGTCAACAAGTAACTTACAAACCAAGTGAATCGAACAATGGACATCAAATAAAAAAGATGATCAATGGGAAAAAAAGGTGATTGATGGTTAGGGGTAGGCCACTAAATTTTGATTTTATTCACAGATCAAGTGGGAAGTGACCAATAAAGCAGATGAAGGCAACCTTTGGCACTCCAGATGTTGTGTACTACATCTCCCCCAGTGTTTTTACAGGATTATGGCTGTAAGAGCATGATGACAGATATAGTCCGAACCATCTGGAGTGTTGAAGGTTGCTTACCCCTGCAATAGAGGTAAAAATAAGGAGCAGTATTAAAAAGTCTATAGTTATAATATTTAATAAAAAACATATAAATATACAAGCAATGATTCATTTATTTTTACTGCTCCTCATCTTTTGTCCTCTATTCTTTTATTTTTATCTTAAGCAGTGAACCAAATAGCATCAGAGCCTTCACTTTTTCCTTTCAGTGACTTTTACAATGCAATAATAACTTTTGTTCTTTAAAACATTCTTTACTGTGTGGAAAGTGGAATTTGAGGTGACATTTTCTGTAGAGATTGACATGTTTAGAATAGAGCCCTGACTCAGTAATCCATTCTCCTCCAATGCCAAACAAATAAGTAAAAACCATTTTGGTCATGAAGGAGTTAACCTATCTCCGTTGATTCTGTTTGAATCATAGCCTTCTTTATTACTTTGCAATAACTTCTCTTCCCTTTTCATCAGTGAATCAATTAATTACACAGGCCTGTAAAACCAGATTGCAACCACTACATCCAGTTTAAAAATAATTTCAGTCTAGTACTGCCTTATTGAGAATGCATCATCCTGTTGCCTAGATTGCATTACCAATTCAGAATTTTTTCCTGTTTTTTAAATGTATTTCCATTTTTTTAACCAGGAAGTCAGCTTTTTACCTTCTTATTATAAATACACTGATCAGCCACAACATTAAACCACCTGCATAATATCATGTAGGCCCTCCTTGTGCTGCCAAAATAGCTCTGATGTATCGAAGCATGGACTCAACAAGACTTCTAAACGCATCATGTTGTAATCTGGCGACAAGACAATAGCAGCAGATCCTTTAAATACTGCAAATTGTGAGGTTGGGCCTATATTGATCGGATTTGTTGTACCAGAACATTCCACAGATGCTCAAAAGAGTTGAGATATGGGGAATTAGGAGGCCATGCAAAACCTTGAACTCTTTGTCATGCTCCTCAAATCATTCCTGAATAATATTTGCTGTGTACAGGGTGCATTATCTTGCTAAAAGAGTTCACTGCCATCATGGAACACCATTGCCATGAAGAGGTTATGTGGTTTGCAACAATCTCTAGGTAGGCGGAACATGCCAAAGTAACATCCACCTGAATTTCAGGATGCAAGGTTTCTCAGCAAGAAGATTGCCTAATGCAAATGTATGGCCCAGGACATACTTGAAAACGAGAGAAATCTCAATGTATCTTTCCTGGTAAAATATTTTATAAATAAATAAAATAACACTGCCTCCACCTGCCTGCTATCTCTTCCACTGGAAACAAAGCATACATAACCAGCCATCCAACCGATCGATCTAAAAGTAAATATTATTCATCAGACCAGGCAATCTTCTTCCATTGCTTCATGGTTTAAAATGTCACGTCTCCATTGAAGGCACTTTTTCTGGTGGACAGTGGTCATTTTGGGCACTTTGACCGGTCTGTGGCTGTTCTGACACCTTTCTATCAAGGCAGCATTACATTTTCAGTTGCTCAGTTGCTCTTTTGCATGATCGGACTAGATGTACTAGCCTTCACTTCCCATGTGTATCAATGAGTTTTTTGCACCCATGACACTGACGTTGGTTCACCAGTTGTTCTTCTTTGCACCACTTTTGGTAGATACTGAGCACTGCATACTGAAAACACCTCAATGTACTTGCTGTTTTTGGAGATGCTCTGACCCACGCCGAGCATCATTGTTTGTCCCTTGTCAACGTCACTCACATCTTTTCGCTTGCTCATTTTTCTCACTTCCAACACATGAAATTCAAGAACCGACTGTTCACTTGCTGCCTAATATATCCCACCCCTTGACAGGTGCCAGTGTAACAATATAATCAATGTTATTCACTTCACCTGTCAATGTATTTAATGTTGTGGCTGATCAGTGTAATTATTGTAACTTCATATTTGATGTTTTCTAGATTCCATTGTAAAATACTACATATATATGCATGTATGTTCTCTAAAGGAACAAATATGTACTCCTAGTATTTAAATTCAGTCACCCCCCTCCACCCTTTGAACAGTAGAAAATAGTGAGAAAAGGTTTTTACTTCCTTTTTTTTCCCCTGAACATCGATGAAAGCACCAGATCAAGGAGTCCCTCTAATCCCCATGACGGCTCGCACTTAAACAGGTAGGTCATAAAATGAGGACCACCTGTATTGACAATAATGAGATAAAAGACATATGAAATCTTTTTAAATCAGACAGTCTGAATCAGAACCTGATATTGAACAATATAATGAAAAAAGAAAGCAGTCCTTGCTAAATAAAGTAGGTTGTTTCCCCTTGTAAATCAATAAGCCAATTAGTAGTAGTAAAACAAACAAAGTTCATGGCAAATTGTTTAAATGTAAGAAAGTAACAGAAAATGGGAATTTGCCCAAGTCCTGAGGCAAGTCAGTGATTCCTGCAGAAAGCAATTCCGATATGGAAAAACAAATAAAGAGGCTGCAAAACTGGCTGGATGTAGCTGGGTGCAAGAAAGAGAGTTCATTTAGCTTTCAGCAACTGAGTTGGAAAAATTTGAAGTCCAATGGAAAAATGTAGGGAAAAAGGTGAGGATAAGGATTTAATTTGTAGATTCTGAAGGAATTTCCAGTGAGGTCAGTGAAACATCAGTTCTGAGTTGAGCTAGAGACCTGATTCTGAGACCTTAAAATTAGTTAGTGATAATGGTGTCAGCTCATTAAGAGTGCACAGGTTCACTTTGAAATTAAATCTGTGTGCTAAAGAGGTTTTAAAACTGGTGTAAAAGAGAGAAAAAGTGCTCCTGGTGAGAAATTATATCTGTGTGCTAAAGAGGTTTTAAAATTGGTGTAAAAGGGAGTAAAATTATCCAGATTTAATGGTGAAGTAAGGGAGAAGGAGAGTTTCGGCAGAATGACAAAATGGTGAATAAAAATAACTACTGAAACCAAATTCACATCAAAAAAAGAGAAGAAATAATCCTTCTAAAAATGAAAGAAGGTTATCCACATTTTTTCCCTTTCCTAAACCAGCCGATCCCAAACCCAGGTTGTCACTGACAGAACAAAACATTTCCAGTAATACAGATAATGATTCTAATGATTCTGAATCACACAGCTCAAAAACTACAATTTAAAAATCACCAGAATTACATCTTGCATCGCAAGATTATATCAAACAATGCTTGGACACTCCATTAAATCAAATCAAGGAAAAACTAAAATCCATATGGGTGATTTAAAAAAGTGAAATTACCAAAATGAACAAAATAATTAAAGAAAATGAACATATGATTCAATCACTCTAATTTGAAACGAACAAACAGAAAAATAGATATAATGAAATTGAGAAAAAAAAAAGAATACACTAGAGGCTCAACTCACCGACGTAGAAGATAGAGCAAGAAGAAAAAATCTGAAAATAGGGGGCATTTCAGAAAAAGTGGATATTGAAAAAATCAGACCATATTTAATGTCACTTTTCAAGGCCATGAAAGTCCAAGAGGCACATGGTGAAGAAGTAATAGAAAGAGTCCACAGGCTCCATAAACCTAGCTATTTCCCTGAAGAAACACCATGTGACAATCATTTATAATTATGAAAAGATTTAATTAATTTTATATAAAAGGAAAAAAATCTATCTGCTGCAAGAAATTTCCACACAGAGGAAGGGAAATTTCAAAATCTTTATTTCTATCAAGATATCTCTACCAGAACCAGACAAATGAGAAGAGAAATGAAATCCATACTGGACATTCTCAGAACTAAGAACATAAAGTATCGTTGGGGTTTCCCTATAAAATAGATTTTTATGTACGAAGGAAGAAATCTGATTTTTAACTCGCCTACACAAGCTCAGGACTGGCTGAATAAAACTAATAATAAACAAATTATTAGAAGATGTAATAGGGAAGACTTGATCACTAAGGAAGTCTTGATTACAAAGAGGAGGGGAGGGGGTGGGAATTGAGTGAATGGAGAAATAGAGAAGAAAATGAGGGATGGAAGGGAAAAGGAATGTTTTTCACAATTAAAATGTAAAAGTTATTTTAGGATTATGGATACACCACTAATAATTCCTGCAGATTATAAAAGGGGAAGGGGTTTTTTGGGTTTTTTTTCACAAAACTGAGGGTTAAAAATATATTTTTTCACTAATATATATATAAATGAAGTTTTTTATTTTGGGTCAGACTCTATAAATTGAATATTATAGAATAATAGAAGTGGGAAGTAAATAGTTAAAAGATATAAAATGAATGGAGTAGTAGATAGAGAAGGCTTTTACAGAGCACTAGTTTAAATGCAAGACTGTGAGAGAAATCAGATACCAAATTTATATATAGGTATTCACATGTTTTTGCAACACTAGCCCTTAATTATTTGAGAAATTCGATAATATTGTGCACTGATATTAACCCCTTAATGGCCTAGGACGGTTCAGGACCATCATCTGCATTTTTGCATTGCTGACCAGTGACGGTCTTGAACCAGTAACGGTTTTATGTACTTACCCGATTGCCATCATTCCCCCTGCGGCGATCAGCGGTGCTCCCGGTGTGGGGAGACTGCCTGCAGCCCAGACAGTCTCCCCATGGCGGATTAGGACCCCTGGGGCCATGTGATCGCTCAACAGGTCACAATAGGTGTCCATGTGTCTGCCTGCAAGGGGACTGTCTGTGCTGACAGGCAGTCTCCCTGCTAGTGTAAAATCATAAAAAAATAAAGGTTAATGTTAATAAAAATATATAATAATTATATATGTGTGTGTTTATATATATATATATATATATATATATATATATATGATATATAGACATATATTGTATCTATATAATATATGTCTATATCATATATATAATGTCATACTAAGTGTATTTTTATATTAATATTTACTTATATTAATATAAAAATACACTTATAATTAAATTACACACGTATATATATATATATAATATATATAATAACTATATATATATTGTATACATATATATATATTATAAAATACAAAAAATAAGTAAATTAAATTAAATAAAAAAAATTTAAAAATTTAAAAAAATTAAAAAATTATATATCTATATGAAATTTTATTCTAACTGTATTTTGATATTAAAATATATATATATCAAAATACACTTAGAATGAAAGTGTATATATAGCTATGTATATATAAATAAATAAAAATAATTTGAAATATACATATGTCCATATACAAAATTACATAAATAATTATATAAATATACATGTAGACTTCAAATATATAAATATGCATATATTTTTAAATTCTACGTGCGTTTTTATGTAATATTTTTACATAATTAAGTAATTTTATTAATTGCAATTTGAGGGACCTGCCTTCCAACACAGGCCGAAAGTCCAGAGAATTGAATTTGCTAGCATTGTATTTTACCCTGTAGCTTTCTATGACACCCTAAAACCTGTACATGTGGGGTACCGTTTTACTTGGGAGACTTCGCTGAACACAAATTTTAGTGATTCAAAACAGTAAACCATATCACAGCGATGATATTGTCAGTGAAAGTGACTTTTTTTCGCATTTTTCACACACAAACAGCAATTTTACTGATTATATAATTGTTGTGATACGTTTTCCTGTTTTGAAACACTAATATTTGTGTTCAGCAAAGTCTCGCGAGTATAACAGTACCCCCCATGTACAGATTTTATAGCGTTTTTGAAAGTTACATGGTCAAATATATGGGTCAAATATTTTTACATTGAAAATGGCCAGTTTGGTTACGTTGCCTTTGAGAGCGTATGGTAGCCCAGGAATGAGAATTACCCCCATGATGGCATACCATTTGCAAAAGAAGACAACCCAAGGTATTGCAAATGGGGTATGTCCAGTCTTTTTTAGTAGCCACTTGGTCACAAACACTGGCCAAAATTAGCATTCAATTTAGTTTTTTACTTTTTTCACACACAAACAAATATGAACGCTAACTTTGGCCAGTGTTTGCGACTAGGTGGCTACTAAAAAAACTGGACATACCCCATATTGAATACCCTGGGTTGTCTACTTTAAAAAAAATATGTACATGTGGGGTGTTATTCAGAGATTTATGACAGATAATAGTGTTACAATGTCACTATTGATAAATTTGAAAAAATTTATGTTTTGAAACCGCAATATCCTACTTGTACCTATAGCCTTATAACTTGCAAAAAAAAAGCAAAAAAGCATGTAAAAACTGGGTATTTTAAAACTCAGGACAAAATTTATTTAGCAGTTTTTTCATTCGCTTTTGTAGATGAGTAAAAGATTTTTCAAGTAAAAGTCAAAAAGCGTATTTTTTTTCAATTTTCCTATTTTTTTATTTTTTAAAATTAAATTCCATGAGATTATATAAATAATGGTATGCAAAGAATGCCTTTTTTGTCCTGAAAAAAAATATATAAAATTTGTATAGGAACAGTAAATGAGAGAGCAGAAAATTACAGCTAAACACAAGCACCACAAAAGTGTAAAAAGAGGCCTGGTCGCAAATCTACAACACCGCAAAAACAGTCCAGTCCTTAAGGGGTTAAAAGAATAAAGGACTGAACATAATAATGTATATGTTTTTAGTGTGTATAACATGTTTTAAATCTAGGTATTACATATAGAGGAGTAATGGATATAAAGAAAAAAGAAAAAAAAGGAAAATGTTTTTTATTATATTCCTTCTCTCCCATTAGAAACAACCCAAAGAAGGTTTTTGGGGCCTTCACTTTTCCCCCATTTCCCCTCTATATCTTTTTTACAATAGATTAAATTGGTAGTTTTTATTTTTATTTTAAGTACAGGCTTGAAGGAGCACTTGCCCCCTGGCAAACAATTTTCTTCTGGAAGAGATAAGGGGTAGTATAAATCTCTTCATGATCTCATTTTTGGGATTCGGTTTGGACAATAATATCCATGCATCTTTAAAAGATAAAAAAAGATGTTGAGTAGCCATTATTATTTCTAAAAATGTCAAATTTGAATACACAAATATTTTGATCCTAATGGAAGAGCTATTTTTATTTGTAAACTGAATTATATGATTTTTTCATTTCCTATTATTTATGCGCCAAATGAGAGACAGGTTAATTTCTTGAATAGTATTATGAGTAGATTTATTGATAGAATTAATGGTACATTCATACTTTTGGGTGACTTCATCTGTGTGACAGAAGTAGAGAAAGATAAATCTTCATTAAATGATAAAAGAATAGACCCAAAAGCAAGAGGGTTATCCAGATAATTACAAGAATCTATGGGGAAATTTAAATTACATGACATATGGAAAACATTAAACCCATATATAAGGGAATTTACCTATTACTCGCATAGACATCAATCTTTTTCTAGACTGGATATGATCATGACATATAGCGATACAGTTAGGAAATGTGAAGGAATAAAAATCAATAGCGTGACTATTTCAGATCATAATCCAGTAAGTATGGAAATTGAAATGGATTACATTTTAAAAAGTGGTAGCTGGAAACTTAGAGATACAATGTTGAATGGTAAGAAAACATTAAATGAAATCATTTCGAATACTAATCTATACTTCAAGGAAAATCTAAATGATGACGTCAGCTTGGGGAACATTTGGGCAGCATACAAATGCGTAATTAGAGGTCATATAATCAAAATAGAGACTCAAACAAGAAATTAAATGATCAATCCCTGGCAGATCTTGATTTGAAATTAGACGATCTAGTGAAAATAAATCCTAAAGACCAAAGAACTCTCTTAGAAATACATCAAACTAAGAGTAAAATTAAAGATCTTATTTTAGATAGAGCAAATAAAATTCTAACTAAATGGAAACAGAATTGGTTCTAAACGGGAAGTCGAGCAGATAAATTCCTATCTAATCAACTTAAAAAAATCTAATCTTAGGGAGAGAATCTTCGAAATATCAACAGAGAATAATAATTGTAGGTCACCCGATCAAATTGCCTCCGCATTCAGAGAGTATTACCTTTCACTATATAATATAAGGGATTAAAAAAAAAAAAATGAATCGCAAATTTCTGATTATTTAAAAAATGGAAACATACAAGCATTGGACATAAAACATAGCATAAAACATAGCATAGCAACAAAGCATTAGAAAAACTGATTGAAGTGAACAAAGTCATCCATGTTATTAATAAGTTAAAAAAGAATAAATCTCCTGGTCCAGGTTGCTTCTCTAACTATTTTTACAAAAAAAGTCTGATGTAATATCTTTAAATGTAATAAATGTATTTAATGACATTCTGGAAAATAAACTACTCTCTAAGGAAATGCTACAAGTGATTATTATTCCAATCCCTAAACAAGGGAAAGACCTAAAATTAGTATCAAATTATAGACCCATTTCCTTAATTAATAGTGATATTAAAATATTTTCTGCAATTATTGCTGATAAAATTAAAAAGATAATATCACTTATAATTCATAAAAATCAAGTGTGATTCGTTAGTGGTCGTCAACCATATGGAAACACAAGGAAAATTCTAGATATAATAGATTTTGCCTTAAATAATGGAACATCTTTGGAAACTCTCTCTCTGGATGCGGAAAAGGCATTTGATTGGGTAGACTGGATTTTTCTGGAGGCAGTTCTTAAAAGATTAAATTTTGGGGAAAATATAATAAAATGTATTGTGGCTCTCTACTCTGATCCATCAGCCAAGATAGTGAGGCAAGGTTTTGCTTCCCAGTGGTTCGGATTTAGGAATGGCACTAGACAGCGCTGCCCTTTGGCCCCTTTTCTACACATCATGATGTTAGAGCCACTGGCAGCAAGAATTAGAAATAATAAAGAAATAAAGGGAATCTCGATTGGAGACATAGAAAATAAGGCTAACCTCTATCTGGACAACATCTTGCTGACATTAACAGATCCTGAAAGTTTGATAGAAAATATTTTAAAAGAGATTAAGGTATACAGAGATCATTCAAACTATAAACATAATATTAATTAATCACAAATCAGCAGGAATTAATAAAAATAGAGTCTCAGCTCTTAGCTATAGGTATCCATTTATGTGGAAAGACAAATATATTGAATACTTAGAGATTAAAATCATAAAAGATCCTTCACTTTCCCCCCCCCTCCCTAACCTCATAACATAACACTAACACCCTGCTCAGCTTACTCACACCCCCGGAGATAGGGGACCTTGAACTATGTTGAACCAAATCGACTCCACAAGGTTCGTGACAATGCCACCGTACATAGTTACACGAGCGGACTCCCCGACCACTAGGAGCTCCTTCCACACGCACCACCCATTGAAACACCACGGCACCAGTGTGAATACTAGGTGTGGAAATGTTAGGTTGTGTCAAAGATGTGTTAACCCTCCCCTCCTTCCTTTCTGTTCCCCCCTTGACTAAAGTTATATATCAAGACATGTATAGCAAAGATTGTACAACCCCACTATGTTCGAATGGAACTCCCCCTTCTCTTCTGTACCCCCTTTTCCTTGTCTTTATGAAAATAAAATTTCAAATTGAAAAAAAAAAAGATCCTTCACTTTTAATTGAATTGAACTATCAAGATCTTTTCAACAATCTTTTTAAAAAAATTGGGAGAATGGAAAAAAATTCCCATATCATGGATGGGTAAATGTAATGTCATCAAATCATACCTAGATGGCTGTACAATTTGAGGTTAATTCCCTTTCAACATCCATCATATATTTGTACACAATTTCAACTAGCTGTAGAAAAATGTATTTGGCTAAACAAGAAACCAAGAATTAAAAAAAAAAAAATCTTATACGGAAATAAGTCTAAGGGGGGCATGGGTTTTCCCAATATGGCTTTATATAGTCATATATATGCAATATTGCATTTGCATGCTATCTGTGCACAATCCTCAAGAACTGAAGATTAGTTCAAAACTGACCAAAAGATACTGGATATCAAGAATTATAATAATATCCTATGGATGAATAATGCTATAGTAAAACAATATATAGATAATTCTAAAGGAAAATTTGTTATTAAAAATATAATTTCATTCTGGTTGAAACTGAAAAATAGTATTGTGTTAAAGGATAAAATAATAACACAAACTCCTATAGAAATAATACAATTATAACATCCCAGACATGAATAAGATATTGTGGTATAATAATAATTTCAAGTTGAAAGATTTTATAGATGGTACACAACTTAAACCATTCAAACAATTAGTAATAGAGTTTGACATTCCAACTAAGCACTATTATAACTTAAACCGTATTAAAAATTATTTATTTGTACATTTTATAACTACTTTAAGACCAAGCGCTTTGGATACATTGGAGAATCTTTTTGCTGCTCATTCAAATAAAAACATCTTTTTGAACGTTAAATGTTTTTTTTTATTCTTTGGATAAAGTAAACAAAGTTAGTTCCCAAATCGCTTGGTCTAGAGATCTAGGAATAGTAATAGATAGCAATGCATAGGGAAATAGCTGGATACAGGTGGGGAGAGTTACACACTGTCTAAATATCCAATAATTACATCATAAAATTAAGCACAGATGGCATTTTGTCCCCACTTGCATGCATAAAATAGATCCAAATCACTGTTTTCTATGTTGGAGATTTGGTATACGAGATGGAACATTTGAACATATTTGGTGGTCGTGTAGTTTAGTCCACAATACATGGATTAACGTTTTCCAACTAGTTTCAGATATTCTAAAGATAAAAATTAGAGCATTCCCAGAAAAAGACATATTACATTTAAACCTGGATAAGATCAATAAAGATGGTAAATTTTGGAATATTCAGATATTCATGGCCATGAAGTTGGTAATCTCTAGAATGTGGAGAGAAAAAACAAGAATTACCTATATTAGCAGTCTTGAATCAATAGACTTTCAAGCTATCATAGAAAAGGGCTATTTTTCCGACTTTTCAAAGATTTGACTCTTATATAAAAATGTGGGAACCTTGGATGAGCTTATATCCTGAGGGTTTTAAAGTCTAACTCTTCCTTTCATACATAAAGGTTTATAAATCTAAGGGAGAGGACTCACCCCAGGCCTGCGCAGACCATGTCCAATTTGTTTTATTGTCTTTTTGATTTTTTTATTATAACAGCTTATTACATGGAACATAAATTATGATAAGACATTTTGGACTAAGTGTTGATGGAGTTATGTAAACAAAATTTAAATCTGTATTAAATTCTGTTTGTTTATATTTGTATGTGATAAATTTACAAAAAATAAAAAAAAATTTGGAAAAAAACTTTTATATTGATGAAACAATGCTGTATCATTCAGAAGCAAGTGGCTTCATTCATGAAAACTCATGAAGAAAGCTACTCATAAAATTAATAGCAGGTTTTTTTAGTTTGCCATGTAATAACTTTAAAACATAAATATTTTTATACTTAACAAATACATTTTCTACTGATATATTATTGTTGTTGTTTTTGGTAAATTAGGCATAATTATAGTACATTTCATTCAGGAACGTTCCAATCTCTCTATATATGCACTTAAAGATTGTTTACAAAATGCTAAAAATGTTTTAACAATCTGTTATATGGCTTGATATGGCATCTTTAAAAGTAAAAAAAAAAATTAGACTTTGCATTAAAAATAAATACATTTTTCCACTTCATGATAAAAAATAAATAAGAAAAATATGACAGTTTCTTTTCAGGTTTTCCAACTCCTCCATAATCAGTGTTGTTCAAGAACTCAACTGTGTCCAATACATCTTTTTGACAAGTGTCTTCTCTTCCTTATATGTACATTATTCTTCCACTTCTGACTTGTCAGCCATACCTTTTTCAACTAATAATACCTCCTGCTCAATCAAATGGATATAACTCTAGTGAGATGCAGTTTTTCTCACATTCATCTGAAAGTGTTGCTTTTTTCTACAAGTATAGCAAAAAACAAAACTGTGTTTAACCTTTTTTTCTGCTAGAATAACTGCAAAAACAGATGATATGCAATCCTACTTTAAATGGGTAATCTAGGCATGAATACATGTTCAGTACAATGTTCAGGTTAGGTTACATTAGCTTTTATATTGATCTTCTTTGATTTTTTTAATAATTAACTTTGTTGCATAGTCCCACCATTTTGTGTCGACCTCTCACATGCAATGTTCTCTTTGTTCCCCATCAATACTGCTGTATCGGTTGTCATTTCGAAGGTGTCATTGTGCCTGGAGTTTGTAGTTTAGCTGTTGAACTACAGGAACTGTGCCTAACTGTGCCCATAAAGCAGTGCTTTGAAAATATAAATGAGCATCTTGATTGGCTGAGTCACGTCCTTGTCTGGACAGAGTTCACTACGAAATCTGTAAAACATTTAGATTTGAAGAATATTGGGGTTTTTTTTAATCACTTTTATGTTATTGTTTTCTCAGAAAATTCTTTAAAAAATAAAAATAAATCCATCCAAAAGTGCTACTTTAATTTTTATTTTTTTTATAACTAAATATTCATGTGTTTCATATTGAGGTTGCTGTCATATCAGTAATTTTTTCAAGGAACACTTATTGACCGCATACTCGCAGACTAAGCCATTCAATTTAGTATATTAAGGTATTGCAAATGGTTGTATCTCTAAATTTTAACTCAAATCCCCAAGTCTATTCTCTTTTATACTGTAAGAATATAAATAGAAGGTCAAATCAATTTAGCTTAAGGAAAAAAAAGGATCTATTTTCTGTACTAGTTTCTAGTATAGCTAGATTGCAGTGCAGTCTTTAAAACCCAAGGATCTGTCCTTAGAGTTTATACTTCAGCAAATAAAACCAAGCAAATGCAACAAAGCTTCTGAGAAGTACATATTTAGTAAAAAGCAGGGACGGATTTCTTATTAGGACATCTCCTTAAAGGGGACTGTCTTGTAGGGGACACCTGTTTTCAATACTTTTTAATGTGCCCTTTTGCAGTTCAAGTAGGCTGATGTGGAGATATGAGAGCCAGGAGTCTTTATCAGTGTCCTCAGTAGTCCAGTCAGCCTCCCATCCTTGATAGCAGAGATGCAGGAACAGTTACAGAGACTGTAATACTCAGTGCTGCCCCAGCTCCTCCAGTGTGTGATGCAGGAAAGGAAGTGAAATTAATCACTTCCCATGTTTCCACTAACAGCCTCTCATGCAGGAAATGCTTTGCAGTAGGAGCAGGTGCAGTAGTGAGTGCTGCACACCGTGTAACAGTTCCTGTATCTCTCTTTTCAATCACAGGAAGCTGACTGGACTACCGAGGACTCAACTGCCTGGACTTCCGAGGACATAGAGGGGTGAGTACTTTGCAAATAACCCTTCAAATTCCACATGCCCTAACCAACCCTTTTCCCTTGACCTAAATGTAACCCGTCCCAAAACCTGTATAAACTCTTTACTTATTCCCACTTTTAAGAACTCAAATACTAAACTTAAAAAATATTCTACCTTCTTCCTATGTTTAAGCTGAAACACTAAGGTGCCCTCAATACTAAACGTAACCTAACTCAAACCTTTATATCACAACTATAACTAATCTCAAGCTTTTAATCCTTTTATCACTAAAACCTTTACACTAACCATTTATAACTTTATTGTTAACCCTGCATGAATTTATACAGCATACACTTTTACTATACCTACAGAGTCAAACACATTACACTAAAAGCAGAAATGTACACATACATATCTACTTTTGCAGTTATCAAATACCAAAATATGATTTTAGACTGTTTTATTCCTACAATGTCCAGTCAATACATTAACTAAACTCACTTTATCTGCCATTTATTTATTCATTTATTGGGTGTTGGCAGGAGGGGGTAAGGGATACACCTTAGAATTCTGTGCCTGGCGGTAAGAACACAACTTGAAAGAATGTGGACCATCTCCACTGGTAACTTGAATATATCAAATTCTGGTTCAAATACAAGGAATTTTGCTACTACTGAAGCCTAGACACATGTCTTGAATGTAACAGAGTTTCACATTTGTACAGCATATCTGTGGAAATTTAGTTTTCTTCAAATATAGAAAACAAAAAATACTTAGCCGAGGAAAACGTACATTAAAACTATGCTTAAATATTTATTTACTTATCCACTTAACAGCAACTTCAATGCGGACAGATTTTATATGTTGTTTTTTTTTTTTTTTAAACCCCTAATCTAGGCAAAAATAATGGGGGTGTAGTTACATTATATGATCATACATTGCATAAGCCTCCCACAACGTCAATGTACCCCATCTTGGGCAGGTCCTACTCTAACAGCCTAATGTCTGCTCTTATGAGATTAACCGACTTACTTGGGGGGGGAATTCCATCTGGGGCTCTCTGCAGTACAAGGCTAAATAGGGCCCTAGAATGAGGCACCTGTGACAGGGAGGGAGGCAAAAACAAGGAGTTGACTAGACTCCCAAATATATATATAAGAAACCAGGGGCCTGCAGTGAAACACTGGTTTCACACATACATATATATATATATATATATATATATGGGAGTCTAGTCAACTCCTTGGTTTTGCACCCCTCCATGTCACAGGTTCCTTATTTCAGGGCCCTATTTAGCCTTGTACTGCAGAAAGCCCCAGATTGAGTTTATTTTTCAGAGTAAGTGGGTTAATCTCATAAGAGCAAAAGATGGGGTACATTGACATTGTGTCAGGCTTATGCAATGTATGATCATATAATGTAACTAAACCCCCATTATTTTTGCTTAGATTAAGTGTTTTTAAAAAACCAAATAAAATCTGTCAGCATTTAAGCTGCTGTTTAATGGATAAGTGAGTGCGCTGGAGCTTGTGTATTGTATAAATTGGCCCCCAGCAGCACCCCATTTATGCATGTTCAGGTGAGTGCAGCCCCCTTGTTTCATTTAAATATTTATTTAGTTTACAGAGCACCTATCATAGGTATATTACCTGTAAATGTAACTAATAGAGTTAAAGGAATGACAAAAATAAGATTGTTACATCACAGGGCTAGCGCCATTAAAACTTTATATGAAAGCCTGGCCTCACTTTGATAATACACAACAGAATAATTTTGAATTCTGATTTAAATATCCCAGGAATGAACAGTACATATCACAGTGTGACTCGAAAAGTATACAAGTTCACTTGAGTGCTAATTTGCCTGCAACTCTACTGTGTTATCGGAGGATCTCTCTGCATGACATCAAACATTACCATATGAATACGTTTTAAAAGTTTATTTTTCTTATTTGTAAATTGCACTCTGTTTCTTAAAAAAAACAGCGTTCTTGCATTTCTGATTTTGTTATTTGAATAACTTTGATGTCGAAAAACAATAAAACAACAAATTATTCATAAATCTGACGTGGGTTCCATTATTTTATAGTTACTTTGTAAAAAAAAAAAAGCAAAGTTTTTTTTACTCATATTCCTTTTGAATAATTTAATGAAACAGATTTAAGCCACTTTAACTATTTTGAAAGTTTGCATTAGCATTCTAGGTTACTTTTTCAAATAACACAACTTTACATAAATAAGCAGTTCCTTCAGAAATAAACCTGGATAAAGTAATATAATCAAGGCACACACTGCAAAACAAATAATCCTTCTGGGCTTTATACACACAGTTAACACAGGCAGTGGGACTCCATCTGCTTTGCGTTGCTTTTTTTTTTTGTGTTTGTTAACTATTAATAGCAGGTAGACAGCTGGAAGAAATATACAATTTGCCTGAGAATTGTTTGCAACAAAGATATCACAAGCTAATTGCGTTATCAATCACAGTTAGATGAACCTCTTAACTAATACTATATGCAAACAAAAAGCAGCTATGTCAATTGTTTTTAATTTTCTATACTTTAGCATTTGTATTTTCCCTCGGGATTGTCATATGAGAAAAATACATATATTAGCATATTAAATGAACAAACAAGCCTTGGGAATGCAGGAATTTAATTTAATGGTTTTTTTTTTCCTGTCTATTCAATAACTGTTTGCACATTTACCTTTGACGGTAGTGTGCGTCTGCTTCCAAAAGCCTATCCGAGCATTTATATCTGTAATGTATCTCTTAATAGTTATTTACATTTAATTATAAAGAATATCAGTTCTAGTACATTTGCTGTAAGTAATATTAAAGTAATTTAAAGCAATGTTAACGTCAGTAAGCCATACATTACTGTTAACGCAGACGCCACTATATTAGATTAACAGAGGTTAGATAAATAGATGCTACAGTTAATTATATGTCAATCATGACTACTGCGGCATTATCACAAGTTCACCTTGCACCTTACTAAATCATTGACTAAACGTGTGCAACTGTAAAGTAAACAGAATTAGAATGGAATTAGCCAACGATGCATGAGTAAGCAGTTATCCTATGGATATATTGTCTTCTAAATGTCACGCGTCATTGTAGCACATTCAAAATGTCAACTTTGTTATTAGATACATTGCAATGTTAATAGTTCTGATAATTCGTTTTCTCGTTTTAATGATCTCAGTAGGGCTAGAGGTTAATGGTTTGGATTAGTATTAGGGGGACTCACAGCAGTATCTCCCGTATTCTGGTTCATGGGGTTTAGGGGGTAAATTGCTGTATCACAGACTAATTACAGAGGGTTAGCATTTGGGATACACCTTGTGTTCTATTGACATGCTTCTTAATGAATAAAAAAAAAAACATAGAGTTTACAGCAATATAAACCAATACCAATATTAGAGTAGGCCGCTCCGTGTGAGTTAGTTATTACATATAAAGTTATTTGTAGAAAGAAAATGAATGCATGTCCAGAATTCATGTTTTGTAATAACCAGCTACTTTTTAATAGAACTTCATTTTATTAAATGCAAATGAAGTCTCTGAATGAGTAGATGCAAGGTATGCCAAATAAAACTTTAATTCCTGAACTAATCTCACATTGTTTTTCCTGCTGCTGCGTACAGTATGCTGCTTAATTGAGTCTGTTCCCGATGGCTAAAAGCCACTAGGTATTATGGAACATTTCTCTGCATGAGATCCATATTTAGCTTATATTGGTTTTTAGAAACGTGTTTATGTAGCAAAGTCATGTAGTAATTAAGAATTTTTAAGAATCCATGAAAGTGTGTTAGTAACTAGGCTAATTCAACCATTACCATACATACTTCTGGGCATATAATGGACATTTTGTTCGATTTTTGTCTTATTTAAGGTGGCTAATTTTAAGTAAAGTTAAATAAAAATTTATTTTTTATTGGAGAACAAGTCAGAAGTGGCACAAATAAGAACGGTTATTAATTTAAAGTGGAAGAAGCTGAAACAAATACATTTTACCTAACATATCAAAGAAACAATATATTTTTAAACTGATATTTTGAAAAATATATATTATTTGAAGACCTAAAGAGACAACCATGCAGTCAATGCAAAGTAATTGAGTGTCTCTGAAAAAGAACACGGTGTAGCCTTATAAATGCAATATTACAAATAAAAGAATTAAACATTTCTGGGAGCAGAGTTGCTTCTTTATCGTTCTTTTGTTTTACGCTAGGTGGGGTAAGTCATTGATTCAAAGGCATTTGGTAGTAAACAAGTTTTCAGAAAAGAATAGCACAATGAATTTTAGTCACAAAGCAATGAGTCATGGAGTATAAGAAAATGAATTGAAAACAAAATGGAAGGAAATACAGCTAAATTGGAGAACGTGCCAGATTTTTAGCACTATGAGCAATGCAGTTACACCACTTTAAAATGTGCAGCTTATGTTTTTTGATCGGTTCTATACAGTGTACACCTCTGTAGGATCTGCCATATTCTATGGATATCCAAAAATCACATTTTCTACAAACAAAAAAGACCAGAGACCCACATGCAGTTCTGCAATGACTTGGGGCCTGGCATGACACTGGCAACCAAATGTCCACAAAATAATCAGAATTATTTTTATTTTAAAGGATCTTATAGAAAGTAATTATTCTTCTTCCATACCTACGTGTGAGGGGGTCAAGGACAAATGCTCCAGCAAATCTCGAGGGAAATAAATCACTCACAAGTTCATTTACAGAGATTTTGGTGAGATAAAGGTTTTTATATATAATGTGGTTTTGGTTTGCCTTACTTTCTAAATGTTAAAACACAATATACATGCAGGGTGAGTACTCCCTTAATTGTGAATAAGAAGACTGCTAGCATCGGTAGATGTGCAATCCAGTAATCCATGTTTACTGGGAATCTAAACTTTTAGCAAAGTTTTAGAAATACTATTTTTGCCACATATAGTGGGGGGTTCTGAAAAACACAAATCAAAAAAGGGAGCAACTTGCACTGCATAAAAATACATCAAACAGTTTAAATACAAAAACATATATAAAGTGTCAACTCACAAGAGCGATATGAGAGAGTTCCTAAAATTATATATATATATATATATATATATATATATATATATTGCCAAAATACAAGAGTATTGCAGTATGCAATGATATCTTTTTTATTGGACTAACATAATATTTCAAAGACTTTCAATACTCTGGTATTTTGGCATCTTGTCTACTGGACTTATATGGCTAATCTAATTTGCACGATATCTATATATATATATATATATATATATATATATATATATATAGGAGTTCCAAATTGTGCAGTAAGTGTAACTAAACAGATACATGGCAAAATATAGTGTGCTCACTGTGTTCATAGCTTTTCAATTGTCCTGCTCCTTCCATAACTTCTGGAATATTGCAGTAAGGTTGAATCAGCAGTCCTAACAGTTCCTTTGCAGAGATGCAGAGGGATAAACTGAAGCACTGCCAGATAAATGTGGCTGCCACCAGGGGTGAATTAAAGGGGAATAATAAACTACTAAATGCTAAGCTTTATAGGCTAAATTTTGTTTTGCATTACTTTGCAGTTAGAAAGCAATATCAGCTCATGCATATACAATGTTTCTGAGAGGAAATGGTTTATGGTAATTTGATGTGAACTGTCTTTAATTAAACAAGTTTCACACCTACTGGCATTATTGCTTAAAATGTAGCCTGATAATAGTATCCCTTAATAGCACTTCATATTATTGACCCACCTAATGTGGCAATCTAATAGCTATACTGAAATAGTTAACATACTATGCTATCTGTTTGAGAATAGGAGCCCCAACATATACAATGTCTGTATGTAATCTCTAGTTACACTTTTCTTTTTCATCTAATTTTCCATTTGCAAATGTTGTTGGTATCTTTAAATTTGAATCTGAAGGATGTAGCTATTTCCTTTGCCTTACATTGTGCATAGGTAATACCTTCTCTTTTCCTACCTGATTGACAACTATGTTAAACCTTATTGGTTTGAATTTGCTATTCTCTGTTTTTATAATAGTATTAATAATAGTATTAATATAGCATTAGTTTAAATTATATCCAGGTATATTTAGTGGGGGGTTGTGAGGGGTGGGAGGGGGAGTTCCGATAACAGCTCATCCCTGTTAATTAACAGTACAATGTAATATTTTGGTGAAGCCAATATCCATTACAGAGACATACATTTGTAGTTACAAGTACTTCTAAATGTGCCAGGTGGGTTAGTGTTAGAAATTATATGTTAATTATTTTTAAAAGATTACAAATGACAGACTAAGAAGGATATGTTTAAAATATGCAGGGTGTTGGCATTATGTCAATAGAAAATGTGAAACATTCTGCATAAAAGTACTTTAATTCTATCACATTAGGCCAATCCATACTGGTCTTCAACGCTGTATGGAACATCCTTTAGTTTTGTGAGAGCAAGATTAAATCGCTGCTCATACCACCGAGACCAATGTATCAATGATAGCTAGTGTTCCCTTCTGTCAGCTGGGGGCAACTGACAACACTCCTAGGAAGGCTGCATGGATCTGAAAAGACACTAACAGGGTATTCCTACATGCCCATCATGCCTCCACTGACTTCAGCACTGATCTTTAGCCGCTACCTGGCACCGGTAACTGTGTAATCAGCAGGAACAGCATGCCGAAGCAACAGCATAAGAGATGCTGCAATCACACAACAAAGGGAGCTCACAAAGTGCTCTGTACTGAGTGAGCTTGGAACTTTCTTGACAAAGGTGGACTATGTAGCACCGAAAGACAAGTTTTGTTGCTTTCTATTGAGCACATGGTGCAGATGCTCATTCACTCCTTTGTTTTTGTACTAGAACAAGTGGGATTAGGACTGCAGGGATAGCATAATGGTAAATGTGTGAATTTCCCCTTACTGAGGTAGTTATGAGAGACAAATATCCTCCTTTCAACTGTGCAGTTTGGTGTTGCTTAAAGCTGTACAACATACGGCTCCTGCAGGCCGCTTGTGGCCCGCCAAAGTATTTCGGAGGGCCCTTGAAAAATGCAAAGTATATAAAAAGTTAAGACCAGGCAAAGCATTGATAACAACATCTTTACCATCGTCATTCTGTCTCTAGTCACTGAACATTGTTGTTAGTTTGTGTCAGAGATATTGAGCATTATATTTAGGCAATTTCCACCCAATTAGCACCATGTAAATAAACTTTTAATAATTTGTCGGTAATACTCCACTCCGCTTTGCAGTCTTCTTTGATTTGCACTATTTGGGATGCATCACTCCATTCGTATATTCCCTAGCCAGCACTAGAAGCGTTAGCTAGGGAGTTACCATAGCAACCACAGCACATTCCATAACAGCTATTCACATTTTAATAACATAGTGTGCAAAGTGGGAAAGGTTTTATAAAATCTAATATCTCGGCACAATACAATCCTTCTTGTGGCACAAAGCAGCACAAACACAGCACAATCAAATGGTGTATTTGTTTTTCAAATGTAAAAACACGGAGGGCCAAAGTGGGTGGGTTTTGAGCAAATACAATGTGCAATGTCTGTAAAACTAAAGTGATACAAATGCTCGCTGTTGCTTCACGAATAAGTACAAACGCAGTAGATATGAAGGGTGTATATGTTTTTTAAAATTTAATAACATGGGTTGCAACGTGGGCTATGTTTGATTAAATGTAATATGCAATATCTTTAAAACCAAAGCAGTACACACTAATTGTGGGTGGGGTTTGAGCAAATTTAATGCTTTAATATCTCTTAAACTAAAGTGACACAAACATTTTTTTTCCTGCACAAATTAGCCGAAACAAATGGTGTATTTGTTTTCCAAACATAATAACATGAGTTGGAAAGTGGGTAGGGTTTAAGCAAACCTAATACACAATATCTCCTAAACCAATGCAGCACAAATGTTAGTTTTTGCAGCTCAAACGCAGCACAAACAAACGTTGTGTATGTTTTTAAAAATTAATAACATTGGGTACAAAGTGGCCTGGGTTTGGCAAAATATAATGTGAAATATTTCCCAATCAAAATGGTGCAAATGTTCTTTTATGGCACAAATCAGCACAATTTAATTGTATATTTGTATTTAAAATGTAATAACATGCGGCGCAAAGTGGGCGGGTTTTGAGCAAATATCTCTGAAACCAAAGCAGCACAGTCATTTGCGGCACAAATCAGCACAAATGAATGGTGCACTTGTTTTTAAAATGTAATAATATGGGGTGGAAAGTGGACAGGGTTTGATAAAAATATAATGAGCAACCAGGAGCATATATTCTACTTGTTCATTGGTCAGTTATGTGGATATAGTTGTTGCATGCTACCATGAAGCTTTTAAACAAACCAACACATGGGAAAATAAATGACCGATTTTAAACAATATGTTTTTGTTGCAGAATAGATTGATTTGGATAGTTACTGCTACAACTCATATCTGCAATTGTTTGACTATACCTACACTGTCTTATCTATTCCATTGCATCCTCTTCACATAATGTTCAGCAAAGACTGCATCCAATTCTGACCAGTCTCTGACTGCTGAATTTGCACGTCTTGAACAAATGAAATTTTATCTGAGGTAGCTTGAGGAACAACGCAGGATCATTGCAAAGTTTAAACATTAAATTTAAATTTATTTTAATGAAAAATATTAATTTGATCAAACACAAGGGGAAGATTGGTACCCTCATGTTTATAGCTGGGGCTGGCAGGGAAGGTTGAATTTTTTAAAATGATTACACTTTATGCAGCTAATATTTTGACAGTTAATATTTATATGTGGTTCTTGCTTCATATATTTATGTGACAGCGTGTGGGTTCAAGAAATGCAACAATTGCATATATACACAAATATCCTCTATATTTTGCAATAAATATAAAAAAAAGTTCTATATTAAACACAACAGTATGTTACTGACATGAACATTTTTTATCACCTTACTTTGGAAATGCTAGATATTTATGACATATTGTCATGCTCTTGTGCTTTTCCCATATCCAGAAACAGCATATCTGACCTTTGGAAGCAAAAAATTTAATTCCAATTTTTTCTGTGTGTTTCAGGTCCAAGGGATATTTTGATAATGCCCTTATTTACTGAGCAGAGATATTTCATATCCTGGCATAAGCATTCTGAAGTCAACTTATCTGAAAAATATAACACATTCTCCTGATATAACTGGATGTCACCCATAACCCAATTTACATGCATTTACTTATCACATACATTTTTCTATTTTCTACTAGTTTTCTAAGCCTATTGCTTTTTATTAATACTGTATTTTCTGGCGTATAAGATGACTTTTTAACAAAGGAAAATCTTCTCCAAAGTTGGGGGTCGTCTTATACGCCAGGTATAGGGTCTATATGGCTGCCGGGGGCACCCTGCGCCCCCATCACCGGCCCTTCTAATGCTGCAGCCGCCTGAGCACTCTATAGAGAGCGCTCAGACGGCTGCCGCACTGCCTCTCTTCTCACCTCCCCTTCCCTGTGCAGAGTGGGTGGCCGAGCTCCTCTTCGTCCTGTCAGTCCATGTGTGTGCATTTCCATTCAGTCCGGCCGGGAACAGGTAAGTGAATCTCCTGTACCGCGCGGTACCTGGCCGGACTGACAGGACGAAGAGGAGCTCGGCCACCCACTCTGCACAGGGAAGGGGAGGTGAGAAGAATGTAGGGAGGATTGGAGGGGGGGGAGTAAAAAGAATGGGGGGGGGGAGTAAAAAGAATATATCGCAATTAGCCTCCTGTGTGCTAGACCAGCAAGCATGGATTATATGCCCAAACAGCTTGGCACATACCTGGGCTTTAAATGCTATTTCAGATTATCATTATTTAATGTCTTGCTGTGTAGCTCTGTCTGCTCACTGTACATCATGGCTAATTTTTATTTGTTGTGCATTGGAAGAGGGGCTAGTCTTATACAGCTAGTATATCCCAAACTCTATATTTTAACTGGAAAAGTTGGGGGTCGTCTTATACGCCCAGTCGTCTTATATGCCGGAAAATACGGTATACTAAAACGATAAATGACCCAAAGCCTTCCATGATCAACAAAGTTAACATGTGCAAATATAATGCAATAAAAAAAATGAAGTGTGAGTTGTGAGTCTGATTTTGAATACTCACAAGTAGAGGGTACAACTATGCTTTTAAGTGACACTTTTATGTCATCTGAAAGAATTATTACTGTATAAAATCAATGGTATGTGGCAAGACACAAGTTAAAATTGGTAAGATGAGACATACAAACAGTCTGGAAACATATCGAGAGAACCAGATTGTTCATCTAGAGATCAGTGTGGAATTATTCCACAGATATGTTTAAATTGCCTCAGTGCAACATCTTTATTATGATTAAAAGTTTGGACAAAGGACGGGCATGTGTTTAGCTGTACAGTTCTATTTCTATGTGTGCTGTTCTCAGACATATAGTAGATCTTTCCACTTAAGCCCAACTTGACTTGAATGTTTTGTTCAAATTCAAACCTGATTAGTTTAATTTACTTGGTTGTTTTTATTGTAGGAGAGTCAAAATGAGACAGACAATAGATTTTCTTAAAACGGATTATCCAATTACAACAATGTTTTATTACCTAAGATCCACATGTCATTTAGAGACCCACCAGACAGATGCATGGTCCCTGGTATTCAGTCTCTGGGTAGATTCCTACCTTCGACCTCTAGCCATTTGCCTTCTTATTGTTTTTTGTTTCTTTTTTTTAGTGATACACAGTACATTTTGTACCATCTGGGCAATTTAATGTCAATTAGTAAATCTTCATGGTTGACCATTCTTCATATTCCAGTATTCCTCACAATCTTGGGATTGAAGCGAGAGAGTTTTTATCTTGAAATAATTTAAGTTATTTATCAGAATTGAATTCTACTTGCCAGCTTGCACTTTCTTTTCTTATGCAGCTATTTTATGTTTGTTGAGTTTACTATCTCCAGAGGTGCATAAATACCATGAGAGCAATACCAACCTGTTTTTGGATTGATGAGAAAGCACCAACATCTTTGTGAATAGTAACCCCTATAATTCTTTATTTACGTTACACTGATGCTTTGCTTTTTATTAACTTTGATGATGAGCTAACGATGTTATTCTCTGCTTTACAACAACTTGGGATCCTAACTGGTTTAGCTTTGTTGATTTGTACCTTGGTATAGCCAAACAAAACTCATAAGAGATTAGCAATGTCTAGAAAGCCCACCTCTACTAATACACTTGTATTAGTATATGTGCAATATTCTAAGAATATTCTGCAATTTATAAAATACAGAGTCACTTGTTGGACATCATTTTATTACATATTGCTGTAGATTATGGAAATCTTCATCTTTAGTTTGGAGTAGATTTTTTTTTCCAAAGTGGAGTAGAGATAGGTTTAGGATTTTTATGTTATCTTGTAAATGGATATTTGTTGGTTTTCATTTTGATTGTTCTAGTACCAGTTTAGATTCAAATATAAGGGTATAATTTTATTCATTAATAGAGGGTTCTGTTATCGCTTCTATTGTTGATATTGATACAATGGAACTTACCTATTGTGTTAAATGTTTTTAATACAAGTATCGTTGTCTATAATTAGGCCAGCAAGGTGTGCAAAATGTGTAAGATGCAATGTGATGGGAGCTCTGTTTTATGAAAAATAAAAAGTGCACTTTTCACTTGCAAACCTTGCAGACTGGTTTCTGTGTAGTTTATGCGAGTGTCTAGTTGGATTTCCCTATTTTTGTTTGCTATTTTTACAGATTGGCTGTTAAGGATTCTCAGTTAATATCCTATCAGCATCTGTCATTTCAAGATGCAAGAAGGTATTATCTGATTTTCTTTTCTTTTTTATTCGGACCAAGTGTTTTTATTCACAAACTCAGTTCTTTAAGAATGATGCTTCAAGCCTCCTTGAGATAACATCTGACATTTTCAATGTACTTTTATTTAAAAGTCAGTTAAAACATTGGACCTTTGAGAATACATTCTCTACTCACTAAAGATCGATTTCTGGTGAGTTCACAAAAGACTTGCAATATTCATACTAATTGGACAAGATGAAAAAAAATCCCCAAATGTGACCAGTTACAGAGATAACAGTAAATCGTGATCAATAGAAAATTGAATTCCAACATGCACACTAAAATAGCCAAGAATATCTACCAACCTGGAAGCCTGGGATCGGGCTATTAATAAGATACGATGATTTCCAAGTATGTGCAACATCACAACCCATAGAAGTGGACTCACTGAAATACAGAAATCATTAAAATGAATCATAATGGAAGCACAACTAAAAATCTACTTAAAAACTTATTTTGTTGAAGTATATAATAAGTATAAAATATAGTACATAATAAAAATGATATACTATAAAGTATACACAACATGAAAGCATGCCAATAAATCACCACTAAGCACGACAACAACATTAGTCAAGTAAAAATACCATACATCAGCATGAGTATAGGACAAATCAGCTTAAGAAGGTCACAACGACCAGATACCATATATCTGGTCGCTTGGCTTCAGTCAATTTTTAGCTTAGTAGCTAGGTGCCCTTGAAGGCTGTAGTTGGGGTTTAACACTGTGATATGGGCCCTTGAAGGCATGATTTAGGAAAATGTTACTTTTTTTCCTACCTTCTCAACCTATTCTTTTAGACTAGATTTGTGCTTAAAGCAGCACTCAGATCACCATAATATATATATATATATATATATATAGTTAATACAATGCTAAACAAAAATCTGCACACCAGTCAAGCCATAAGACTTGCTTTTCCCACAGAAATCCCAAATCAGCAGTGATGTTACAACCGCAAAGGATTCTGGGTGGGCATATGCAAATTAGTTTAACAAAGAATCACATTTTTGCCTCATTCCATTTTAAACATGGATTCCTTTTAATTTGTGTTTGCAGTGTACAACTGCTTGGAACACAACTTAGGATAAGATGCAAAACCAGTGAACCACTCATGGACAGCTGTTTCGTTGTTAATGCAACTCTTCAGCATGAGGTTGGTTACTGGTTTGCTTATTGAGGCTTGGTAGTGCTTGGGAAGCAAAATCCAAATAGGTTATGGTGGGGAAAAATTGTGATTGAAAACCCCTTCCACCTGAAGTATGTGGATAGTTAATACAATGCTGGTTCACTGGTTTTGCATCTTATCCTAAGTTGTGTTCCAAGCAGTTGTACACTGCAAACACAAATTAAAAGGAATCCATGTTTAAAATGGAATGAGGCAAAAATGTGATTCTTTGTTAAACTAATTTGCATATGCCCACCCAGAATCCTTTGCGGTTGTAACATCACTGCTGATTTGGGATTTCTGTGGGAAAAGCAAGTCTTATGGCTTGACTGGTGTGCAGATTTTTGTTTAGCATTGTATTAACTATCCACATACTTCAGGTGGAAGGGGTTTTCAATCACAATTTTTCCCCACCATAACCTATTTGGATTATATATATATATATATATATATATATATATATATATATATGTGTGTGTGTATATAAAAGGTTTTGGGTTTTTTTCATTTTTTTTACTGCTCCTCTTCTTTTTCATCTGGTTAGCTTATGTTAACAGAAATTATCCCGAAGAAATACGTCTGGAAAATATTATAGGTACCCAATACCAGAACACCAGGAGTTCCTATGCAGTTTCTTGATGTTTAGAGGCTAAGGAACAGTTGATAAAGGAGAAACAATGTGCTCTGCATCAGTGTACTGAAGTTTCAAGACCATGTACCTCTTATTTACTATTACGCTGAAGTCTATAGCAGAGCTCATGATCTCAAACAGTATTTGCATATCTCCAGTTTCTGCTATATGATCCATTCCACAATGTTGCTTTCTACATTTGTATAGTAATTTGTATCATTATAGTTGATTTTCCATGTATTAGTTTTAAAACATATATTTTCAATCCTTGACCATCCTTTCAGTTCTTTGAATAAAGTTGACTCAATTATATTGGACAACTTTTTACTGTAAATACTACTACCACTTTGTTCCGATTTTCTAAATAATTGGTTTTGTACATATATTGTATCTTGTAAAGTTCTTACTTTATTTTCTGTTGATTATTTTCAGTATGTAGAACTTTTGTCTACTTCCAACCTTTTGTTTTCCTGCACTTGTACAGTTGTACGGAATGTTTACTTGTCTGACATTATGCCCCCACCTGCTAGTGATATCCTTGGCATACACTTAATATTTCATATTCTAATACTTTGCTTTGTTATATTTTAATAAATAGAACTATTTTAAGGAGTTTTTTTTTTTTTTGGTCATCTCCCATTCCGCTACATTTTTTAATTAACACAGGAGCTAGTTTATTGATATTTTTCAAGTATATTGTTTGGCCTACATTTTTGTTTTTTTTAGGCCACCACTGCAGCGAATAGATCCCATGACTTTTAATTACAAAAAAACACCGGGTTCTGATAAATGTATTAATCAGTGTTTTCAGTAAATGTATCTCTCAAACTAATATCTGTCTTGCTAATAATGCTTCATATTTTATAGAGCAATTATGATTCATTTCACAAAGTATGTTTTTTATTTATTTATTTTTGAAACAAATGCCAAACAACAAAGTCCTGCAGTAAGATAATTGTAAGCTAGGATGTCAAGAGACTACTTTCCTCTTTATGTCTGAATGCATTTTCATTTTTTAATTACAGTATCTGACTTCAAGTTGGTTTTCACGAATACTTGAAAGAGAAGGTTGAAATTTAGTTACCTAAAAGCTTTTACAATTATGCAAATTATATGACTCTTTTCTTATTTATTTATTTGTAAATTGCTGTTTTAATGGATATACTTGTTGCTGCTTGAAAATAATATGTGTGAATATTTTTTTAAAGTCACTTATGTAATGGAAAATGGCAATATTGTATATTATTAGCATGTATATGGTAGTTGAATTGCTTAAAATGTTAAACATCAATACAGAATGAAAATTAACTTGAGTTAAAGTTAGAATTAATCTCCATGTATTTTTAGACTGTGTAGTTTAGATGAATTTGTCATTGGTTGAAAAGAAATAGACAAACAGACACAATACTAAAAATAAATACACAAACGGACACAGACACAAACACACATGATATGTAGTGATGGATTAAGGGCTTCATGAGCCTGGAGCTGGAGATTAAGATGAGCCTCACTGCATCCAAATATCAAGACAATTTCCAAGTGCTTATATAAAAACTGGATATTGCAAATTGACATAAAACACACATTTTTCTGAACTGGCTCATGCCAAAACAGTCTCAAATTGGGAACCATGTAAATCCATCCCTTGTTTTTGTCTCCAATATCCAATTTCTCTGTGTCATTGCGGAAAAGTAGTGTAAAAAAGTTCATTTCTGACAGTGAGCCATTGAGTTAAATGTCAAAATGCTCTCCAGCTAAGCACAGTTTACAAACCTCCACTTCAGCCAGGCAACCAACAAAGGCTGACTTTAATTACATGCTCACAGATAATCTGGAAGTACCTTCTTAGACGTATATATATATCTGTGGGGGGATGGGGGCAGGGCCGGCGCATCCATAAGGTGGCACAAGGGGCTGACTTAGGGCGCACTGGCCCAGGGGGGAGAGGGGGGCTCTAGATTGGAGTGACAGCAGGAGGTGGGTGCACAGCACTCTCTCCTGCCAGTCACTCTGTGTAGCGTGGCTGAGCGGAGCAGTGCGCACCGTGGTACAGGAACTTCTGTTTCCTGTACCCGGCCGGACTGAAAGGAAGTGCTCACTGACACACTCACTTATTGCTAAACCCCCCTTTTATAACACTGTAATGCATTACTGAATAAGTTGGCACTATAAAAATTAGTAATAATAGTTGTATTACCCTATTTTCCCGATTTACTTGAGAAGCAGAAGGACCAAAATTCATACATAATAGAGATTGAGGAACAGCGCACAGATAAAAATATATATTTTTACATTTTATAAGGCTACTTAAAATCATCTATCTCAGCAAACAAATAAGTGGATTAAGTTCATATTGTGTTAAAACCCACTACTACTGCACAATACCCCAATATCGGTGGGTCCTAGACTTATTCACATGTGGGACACAATATTAAATAGTGCTAGTGCTAAAAAATCTAAAGTGAATTTTAACAATCTGCTGTAAGAGCATTGCTAATGCAGTATTTTACAAAAGTGAGTCTACCTCTCACAGTTCTGTAAATATTTTATTATATCTTTTCATGTGACAACACTAAAAAAAATTACACTCTGCTACAATGTAAAATAGCAAGTGTACAGGCTGTGTAACAGTATAAATTTGCTGTCCCCTCAAAATAACTCAACACACAGCCATTAATGTCTAAACAGTTGGCAATAAAAGTGAGTACACCCCTAAGTGGAAATGTCCAAATTGGGCCCAAAGTGTCAATATTTTGCGTGGCCACCATTATTTTCCAGCACTGCTTTAACCCTCATGGGCATGGAGTTCACCAGAGCTTCACAGGTTGCCACTCGAGTCCTCTTCTACTCCTCCATGACGACATCACGGAGCTGGTAGATGTTAGAGACTTTGCGCTCCCCCACTTTCTGTTTGAGGATGCCCCACAGATGCTCAATAGGGTTTAGGTCTGGAGACGTGATTGGCCAGTCTATCACCTATATATTCAGCTTCTTTAGCAAGGCAGTGGTCGTCTTGGAGGTGTGTGTTTGGGGTCGTTATCATGTTGGAATACTGTCCTGTGGCCCAGTCTCCGAAGGGAGCGGATCATGCTCTGCTTCAGTATATCACAGTACATGTTGGCATTTATGGTTCCCTCAATAAACTATATCTCCCCAGTTCTGGCAGCACTCATGCAGGTCCAGACCAAGACACTCCCACCACCATGCTTGACTGTAGGCAAGACACACTTGTCTTTGTACTTCTCACCTGGTTGCCTCCACACTGGTTTGACACCTTCTGAACCAAATAGGTTTATCTTGGTCTCATCGGACCACAGGACATGGCTCCAGTAACCCATGTCCGTAGTCTGCTTGTCTTCAGCAAACTGTTTGCGGGTTTTCTTGTGCATCATCTTTAGAAGAGGCTTCCTTCTGGGATGATAGCCATGCAGACCAATTTGATGCAGTGTACGGCGTGTGGTCTGAGCACTGAGAGGCTGACCCCCCACCCCTTCAGCCTCTGCATCAATGCTAGCAGCACGCATATGTCTTTTTCCCAAAGACAACCTCTGGATATGACGCTAAGCACGTGCACTCAACTTCTTTGGCAAATCCTGTTCTGAGTGGAACCTGTCTTGTGAAACCACTGTACGGTCTTTCACACCGTGCTGCAGCTCAGTTTCAGGGTCTTGGCAATCTTCTTATAGCCAAGGTCATCTTTATGTAGTGCAACATTTATTTTTTTTCAGATCCTTAAGAGAGCTCTTTGCCATGAGGTGCCATGTTGAACTTCCAGTGACCAGTATGAGAGAGTGTGAGAGCAATAACACAAAATTTAACACACCTGCTCCCCATTCACACCTGAGACCTTGTAACACTAACGAGTCACTTGACACCGGGGAAGTAAAATGGCTAATTGGGCCCAATTTTGACATTTCCACTTTTGAGTATACTCATTTTTGTTGCCAATGGTTTAGACATTAATGGCTGTGTGTTGAGTTATTTTGAGGGGACAGCAAATTTTCACTGTTATACAGGCTGTACACTTACTACTTTACATTGTAGCAGAGTGTCATGTCTTCAGTGTTGTCACATGAAAAGATCTTATAAAATATTCACAAAAATGTGAGATACTGTATAATGCAAAATTGATAAACGCAATAAAAAAAATGCAGTGTCAAAACTAAACAAGTGATAGTGCTTTGATGTATATTCTCACAATGCAAATCATATATCTGCTCTATGAAAATTATAATTAAAGTGACATTGCTATCCAAAACCTCCTCAGATATATACTTGTGGTCACTTTTAAAGGGACCTCTGAACCTGGGGGCTTGGCGAGGGGCTTAACCCCAAAGGGAATCTGGTCTGGATTCCAAACTTACATAGTAAAGACAAAAAGGAATTGGAGGTTTTGGATAGGAATGTCACTGAAATTTAACTTGTAATGCAACTCAAAAATGAATTCTCCAGTCTCAAAATTACTCAACCCCTTCATTATTAATATTATTTATATAGAACTAACAAAGTCTGTAGCGCTGTACAATGGGTGGACTAACAAACATGTAATGGATAGGGAAATCCGTATGGCTTTACAATCCGACAGGGGTAATTACCTTATGGACAAACCTAGTGTTAAATCTCATCAGGATAATACAATTACTTTTAGAACTCAATACTGTACCAATCATGTTAAAATTAGGAGAAGTTTACAAAAACATTGGTCGATTCTCCAACAGGATCCTGTATTGAATTCTGTTTTACCAGATCGGCCTAAACTTATTTTTAGAAAAAACCAAAATTTTAAAAATATTTTGGCACCCAGTTATGCCTTAAAACATCATGAGGACAGTCATAAGTCAATGGGTAATAATTCTTTTAGGGGTTGTAATTCTTGCAAAGCTTGTCACACTGTTAATTTAGAACGTACGGATAAATTCTCTAGTTTTACAACAGGGGAGGTTTTCCACATTAAGACCGAGATACATTGCCGCACGGATTATGTAGTTTATTTACTGCAGTGTCCGTGCGGCAAACAATATGTTGGCAGAACAAAGAGATTTTTAAAAGTTCGGTTTATGGAACATATCAATAATATCAAAAAGAACTTGGCCACCCACTCTATCCCAGTTCACTGTAATCATTGTTCACTATTTTCTTTTACAAAATTTAAGTGCATTGGTATTGAGAGGGTAACAACAGATTGGAGAGGGGGTGATAGAGTTAAAAAACTATCACAACGTGAGACCTACTGGATCCATAAATTACAGACATTGGAACCAGGAGGTTTAAATGTTGAAGTGGATTTAGTGTGTTTTTTATGATTGTAATTCACTATTTAGTATTAAACAAAAAGATTCACTATTCAGTATTAAATCAAGTAATACATTACATATATGTATATATAAAAGGTGAGAGGAGAGAAAGGAAGAATGAGGAAAGAAAGGAAAAATAAAAAGAAAAAAGAAAAAACAAATTTTTAGGATAATAAATAATGATTGACACAAAAAGTAGCACATTGATGAATTTATTGGCATTTATTACAAATTTACTGATGAATATAAATCACATTTTCATAAAAATATGGGATTAATTGATATTATTAAATCACATTCATGTGGTATATTAGAGTGGATTATGTTTAGTTATTGAATTTATATGGTGAATAGCATAGTATTTCTTGTATGAATTATAAGATTAATACACTAATAGTGACTTTTGATTGGAAGAGTGGAAGTATTTATATGTATTTTATGGCCAGATATTGCAGATTATAAATGGAACGCAAAACAACGAGTTTGGAACGCATATTACTTCCGGTTCCGTCAACGTGGTTGGAACGCATGCCACTTCCGGTTTAGTGAACGCAGTTGGAACGCATGGCACTTCCGTGCCGGCAGCTGTCGGAGGATTATTGAACAATTCCGAAATCAGCTGTGAACACTTGGAGCCGCGATCGGCAACAGATGAACCCTATTAATGGAGGACCAATGAGGAGAGTCTGAGGATAACATGTGACTGAATTTAGATGAGGGATTAGCCCTATTTAAAGGACTTTTCGGGTGGGGATTTGTTAGGCTGTTTTTTGATTGTACTGTATCAAATTGTTTCTTAATATTGTGGTCCCTGAGGAAGTCCCTATTTTGTTAAAGGGACGAAACGCGTAGGACCTTATTTATATTTATTTTTTTCTTTTTTAAACTTATTTTAATATTGAATTAAAGCCAATTTTTCAAACTTCACCCGGAGTCCTGTGTTGGAGTGAAAATATCCAGGGGATTTCCCTAGCCCCCCCTACTATCGAGGAAGGCACCTTACAAGCTTCAATTTGTCCAAAATCCAGTGAGTGCATTTCAATTTGCGCAATGTCTATACTGTAAACTGTATTACACTATATTTTCTCTATTTACTTTTGTAGAGATTATCAGCCGGTTCCCTCGTTGTTTTTTCTACATTTTGCTGTCAAGTTGATCGCTAGCTGGGAAGCGATCTGAGGGAGGCTGTATTCATCTTCGTTTGATAAGTATCTTTTGCATATATATTAAGGTGTATAAGGTACAATATTGTTAGTTGTTTTTTACTTTTAAAGGGACCTCTGAACCTGGGGGCTTGGCGAGGGGCTTAACCCCAAAGGGAATCTGGTCTGGATTCCAAACTTACATAGTAAAGACAAAAAGGAATTGGAGGTTTTGGATAGGAATGTCACTGAAATTTAACTTGTAATGCAACTCAAAAATGAATTCTCCAGTCTCAAAATTACTCAACCCCTTCATTATTAATATTATTTATATAGAACTAACAAAGTCTGTAGCGCTGTACAATGGGTGGACTAACAAACATGTAATTGAATCCAGTCAAATTGGACGCACAGGAACAAAAGGGTTGAGGGCCCTGCTCATTATGCTTTCATGCTAAAATGAGTGGCGTTAAGGGTAGGGGTAGGTGTAGAAAAGTAGTGGGTGTTTTTGTGTTTTTATTTTTTTTAATTACAGTTGCAGGAGAAGAATCAGGGTGTGGGGGGAGCAATTACCAGTTTAATTGATATGTTTTCCTTAAGAAGTGAGTTTTCAAACATTTTTTTTTGAAGGAGTGGCTACAGGGTGAACATTTAATGGAGAAAGGAAGGGAGTTTCATAGGAACGGTGAAGACCTAGAGAAGTCTTGAAGGAGAGCATCAGAGGTGGAGGAATGAACAGAGGATAGACTTAGTTATTCGATAGAGTGTAGGGGCCTAGACTGGACGTACTTCTGTGTTAGGGAGCATAGACAGGTTAAAGCAGCATTATAATAATAATAATAATAACAACAAAGTATTAACCCAGGAAAGGTATCGTGGCTGGGGAGGATTAACACCATTAAAATGATGGCTATGCCACATATTTTATTCAGTTTTTTAGACCATTCCTATTTCATTACCGAACCATCTTTTAAACTGCTTACAGAGAATGCTTAATGCCCATATCTGGAAAGAAATAAGCCCCCACAAGTTGCAAAGCAGATGTCGTGGCTCCCTACATCGACAGGAGGATTAGGTATCCCCTGTAGTCATAATTATTACAAAGCTTCCCTTTTAGAACAAGACACCGATATTCTTTTTAAACAAATAACACCCATATGACTCTCTCTATAAAACGCATGGAAATCCCCCTTGTCTCTCTCTGCATTACTGTGGATTAACCCAACCATGCAATCTAGAAAAGGTGTACTAAAGTGCTAATATCAACATGGATGCCTTGGAGTAATATGCTGATTGATTCAGATTCCCTATTGACAAGGGACTAAAACAATTCCCAGTTTCACAGGCAGAATTTTCCCTAGACCAAAAATATATATTTATTTATCTCTGCATTAAGAGCATTCTAACAACAAAATATATACGGCTCTCAAATTTTACACATCTTTCTGTCATGGGCAGATCTTATATGCTTGGAATAACCAAAGGGAAGTATTTAACAGAATGCTATGCAAACTTATGTAAACCTCAAGAGGAGTTTAAAGTCCTTTATATGCAAAAATGGGAAAAAGATTTGAATAAAGCATTTACTTTACAACAGTGGTTATCAGCCATACGCTTTACTGAAGCCTTCTCTCATAGCTTATCTCTTTGGGAAGCACATACTAAATTGTTAATGCGTTGGTAGATGGTTCCTTTAAAAGATTTCCCAAATGTATAAAGAGTCTGATCCAATTTGCTGGAGATGCCAATCGGCCCCAGGGACAATTTTGCATGTTTTTTGGGAATGCTCAATACTAACTCAATTTTGGAGTGATATCGTAGACAAAATTAGTGGACTCACAACAACAACTCCTAGGCTACCAGAATATTACTTATTACATATATTTCCAGAGTTTCACTCTCATCCTAATAGGAACAACAGACCTTCACAGCAAACAATGGCAGGATTGGCCCACCTTATGACCTTATCAAAACACAGCCTAAACTGAGATTTATCGAATACTGACAGTAGTCAAAAAGCACACTAGCCCATCTTATTCTTTAAAATATAATAGATTTAAGATTAATCTTGCAACCTTACAATACCCAACCCTCCTTTTTTTTTCTTAAATATTAACCCTTTTTGTTTTTTGTATATATGTATTATATTTTGTTTTTGAATTTTAAAATAAAGCATTTCCATATTAGGAGTATTTCAGACGATCTTCTCATAAGTAACAGAACATAAACTATCTTAGGGAATTTAGGATATATTTGTGAGGAAGTAACAATCAGAAACTTGATGATTGAGAATTAACGTTTGGAATACAAATTCCATACATAAACTATGATAATATATATAACTATATGGAGAATACAGCTGTGGATAAGAAGGATGAGATTAGCTCGCCCAAGGGTGCCTCCACCGAACTGTTGGGGGCCAAATACCCTTCCCTTCTCCCAATGATACTGGAACTGGACTCAGGATAGGTGGAAAAATATATTGCTTTATTCTATAAAAACATACAATCAAATAATACCTGGTCCTACGCGTTTCGTCCTATGTGACGCGTGCATTTCATTTCACGAACTGCTTGCGTTTCACCTAAATCTAATGAACAGAGAATTACTAATGGTGGCCTGTATAGTTCAAATATCTAACAAAGCAAAAAGGGAAAACGGAGCTTTGAAATGACAGTGTGTAAAATCAAACTGGTGCAAGTGATGTCTATTGGAAGTACTTCACACATAGAAATATTCTTAGTGATCTAATTGTAGTTAGAATAATTAGCTAGGGCATTTAGAATGGAAAGGTACTTGTAATTACTAAATCTTGTTTTCCCTCATAGAAATTATAATACATACAAATAAATACACATGAAAGTAGTATGCACATGCATAGGGATTCTACATACTAGCCATAAAAATAAATTGATCCTATAAAAAACAATAAAGAACGAAAGGAAGCTATAGGAACACTCTAAGAGGGGTTAACCCATATGCCAAAGCAATAACAAAAAAGGGGGGGGGAGAGAATAAAAGGAGAGTGACCTAATAAAATAATAGAGACTATTAAAAATGGAAGATATATGAGAATAATTGCCCAAATATAATGCCTAATTTTATTTAAAAAAATTAAATGTAATAGAATTCAATATGGTCCTACAATTAAATAGAAAATCTTATCAAAAGTAATAGTAAATACTGCTCCAAATATCTATATGGTAGCAGATAGCTACAAAAAAGAGAAACAATGTGCATAGAACCATATGATAATGACTTCTAAACCCTAAAAGTACAAATAGTGCATAGATATAAAGTGAGCAGATGATCAAATGGGCAAAACGCGCGCATCAGGGGCACTCTGGGACTTAGAGAGTATTAAGATAATTAACATATTATAATACATATCTGAATACACTATACTCTCTCTTTTTTGCTCCCACTGTCATGACGGTTTATTATATATCTTTTTATTTATACTTTTTCTATAGCAGCAGCTATTATAGAGCTCCCTCTATTCTTTATGTTTAATTTTTGAGTACTTCTGGAGGGAAGCCAATATACATCGTTACAGTTAGCTTGCTAAGAAGGTCCCACGCTGTGCCATTTTTCATCCCCACCCCTCCAGTGTGGTTCAATGTGTTCAATGCCCAAACATATCAATTTATTAAAACTAAAATGAGGGCAGTTATTACAGTGAACCGGGACTAAGTGATTAGTCATCTGTTTTCTGATATTATTTTGGTGTTCTAGAAACCTTATTTTGAGCTTCCTTTTCGTTTTCCCAATATACTGTTTGCCACACGGACACTGCAGTAAATAGACTACATAGTCTATGTGGCAGCCAATCGTCTATGTACAAGCCTATTTACTGCTGTGTCCATGTGGCAAACAGTATATTTTGTATATATATATATATATGTTGCCTTTATAGATATATGTATCCTTCTTAACAATGGTATTATTGTGTGGTTAAATATAACTGAATATGTGCCTTTTATAGACATATGTGTCCTTTAAACAATATCATTATTATATGATCTATAGAACTGACTTGGTTATGTCTTCACTGGGGAATTTACCCCTTTTTAGTTTGATGGTATGTTTTATACATTCATTTTGTATATATTTTGTGATTATTGCTTTGATTATATACTAATATTATTATTATTATTATTATTTTATTATTTATATAGCGCCAACAAATTCCGTTGCGCTGATATTATGGACACTTGGAACTTTAAGAGGAGGATGCCGAGACTGCCTCAATGTTTATAAGCACATCAGGGAAGCACTCACTATCAGCTTGAGAAAGCCACGAGAGGCGGGGCGAAACGCGTAGCTGCACACGCCAAACCCGGAAGTAACTGCATGTGGAAACAGAGAGAGACCGTCTGGATTTTACAGGGAGAGGATGCTTGGACTGTATCTCCGTCAGACTGCCAGGACTTTTTATCTCCTCTATGTGCAGTGAGAATTTACTTCATATATTTATTATTATTTTTTATTTACAATAAAGTATCCTATTTCATGGTTCTGGCCAGCAGTGAGTGCATCTCTTAACCTCCACTTCTTAGATCCAATGATCCCAAGGGTGTGATCCTCCCTGAGCCTGAAAGTCCGGAGTGGTACTATAACCACTACAGAATTGTGATTGAAATTCTTAAGAACATTTACTCTTATTTGTTTAACTGGCTGTATTGCATTAGTTTTTGTTCATTCTGTATTTTAGATTATTTCGTCATATCTACTAAGGAGTGCAAGTATATCTTCCATTTGTGCACTTTATGTGAATTTCTATTTTGGTTCACAGTGTGTTTCTATAAGAGTTATCTACACACTCTATATAATATCCTTAGGAGAGTTCTATATTATTACTTTGATTGCACTGACACTTTAAATATTCTCTGCGCACCCACATCTTTGTATTTAGAAAATTGGGCAGACTAGATGGGCCGAATGGTTCTTATCTGCCGTCACATTCTATGTTTCTATGTTTGATTTTTTTGTTTAGTATGTAGAATCCCTATACATGTGCATAGTACTTCCATGTGTATTTATTGTATGTATCATAATTTCTATGAGGGAAAATAAGATTTAATAATTACAAGTACCTTTCTATACTAAATGACCTGGCTAATTATTCTAACTACAATTAGATCTATGTAGTGTCCTCACTAAGAATATTTCTATGTGTGAAGTACTTCCAATAGACATCACTTGATTTTACACACTGTCATTTCAAAGCTCCTTTTTCCCTTTTTGCTTTGTTAGATATTTGAACTATACAGGCCACCATTAGTAATTCTCAGTCCATGATTTAGGTGAAACGCAAGCAGTTCATGAACTGAAACGCACGCATCACTAAGAGAATCCAACCAAAGTCGCCACACTGGAAGTGACACGCTCACACTGCCGAAAACCAGAAGAAAAACCAGGAAATTCAATTTAGGACAGTTGGGGACAATCATACAACGCCCATTGGACCACCAATGAGAAGGGTACCGCTCAGATCAAAGATGGACTCAGGGAGAGGGGGATTGTAATGTTTTTTGCTTTGATTATTTGTTTTTATTGTTGCTACTATCACATTTGTGTAGCTTCACATACCAGGATTTCCCTGAAGAAGTCCACATAGGATGAAACGCATAGGACCAGGTATTATTTGATTGTATGTTTTTATAGAATAAAGCAATATATTTTTCCACCTATCCTGAGTCCAGTTCCAGTATCATTGGGAGAAGGGAAGTGGATTTGGCCCCCCACAGATCGGTGAAGGCACCCTTGGGCCAGCTATTCTCATCATTCGTATCCACAGCTTATTGCATCTACTTGAAATTTAAGGGATTATTGCTGGGATATCCCTGGAGGAAGCTGTAACAACTGTCTTTTACAATTAGTGTGTTTTCACTACCCATCAATTACGTTTGGTGTGGGTGACCGTATCTTGTTTTTTTTTCTTTGAACATATATAGAACTATGCCTATTTGCACATATCTGTTTGTCATTAACAAGAAAAGTGAATATATATGAAATATTGATATGTTCTGCTGTACATGACAACATTGGGCAAAATCGAGTTTATTTCCTTTATCTTGTCAATTTTTTAAAAAAAAAACATTTGGGGGGAGGTAATTAGCAGCATGTTGAATGGCATGCTAATGTGATAATTGCCATGTAATAATCTTTCTTCATGTACTGATATTATATGGATACTCTGTAAATTTGTAAACAAAGCTTTATTCTTTTTTTTCTTTTTCTTTTGTGACATGAAATGTTTTCTTATTATTATTTCCATTGTCACGTCTTGAAAATACTTAATAAAACATGAAATTTTTTACAAAAAATAAAAAAAAATTGTGGTGGATGAGAATAAGCTCTTGATGATCAACAGTGTCAAAAGCAGCAGAAAGGTCAAGGAGAATTAGAAGAAAATAGTGACCATAAGATTTTGCAGCAATTACATCATTTTGGTCACAGCTGTTTCGACTGAGTGACGAGCACAGAATCCAGACTGAAGCGGGTCTCAGTGAAATGAGCAAGTTTGTGTCGGTCAAGTTAGTAGTAGGAGGAGGAACGACAGGGCGAAGAAGAGAGTTAAAAGTGTGAAATAGGCATTACCTAACAACACAATTATTCATACATACACATATATATATGTAGTCATATAGATAGATAGATAGATAGATAGATAGATTAGAAAAAAATGGGTTAAATCAAGAATTACTTTTTATCTTGCTACAGCAGCTGAGATCCTTTCAGTATCTAAAATTAAAATCTAAATTAAATATTTTTTTCTTTCTTACGAAAATAGACATTTAGATTACGATAATTAAATGTTTTAGATTTAAATGCAAGTGACCATATCATTATAATCTATATAAAGTTGTTGAACTTTTTCTAAAAGAATTGTTTTCTGTTCACGATTAACAGAGGACTATAACCTGATATTTACTTTAACTTTTTTCTTTGCTTAACCCACAGACATTGGAATACAAGGCGTTTATGCTTTGTGGGGATTTTGTCTGGACATGAGTGATGAACAGAGTAACAGAATTGACTTATATCAAAATTATTATGCTATAGTGTTTCCTAGTATGCTGTCTCTATAAAGAAGTATTTAAGATGTCTCATTCTATCGTACATACTTATTGAGAAACTACATTGAGACATTTTTATTTTCCTATATAATTTTATGCACATATGAAATTATTGTAAGACCATTTGTGTAGCAGTATGTATGTCAGACTTTATAAAGTTTTATCTTCTGAATGCTGTTTTCTTCACTACGTGTTTTCATTTAGTACCAGCTAAACTGAGAACTTTGTCTTGTTTTAGGACTTCTGCAACGGGCATCAAGAAATATCCTTCAGCAAAGGGTCTCAACAAATATCACTGTATTAAGAGACTGGTTGGGCCAAGTTGTACACAATACGTCATCACAGATGTTATTAATTAAGCTAAATTCACAGTAAAATGTTTTTTTGTTGTTGTCATGTATTTCTTTGTTGTTGACAGAATACATGTATTTAAAGAAAAAAATGTCACTTCTGAGTTCCATTTTCCTCACCTCAGTAAATGCTTTTGAATAATTTGTGGGGATGAGGTATGCAATAAAGGAGGGAATAAAATGTACATTTGCTTCACTTTCTACAAAGTTCACTTATTAAAATGGTGGAAAATTGTAAAAACACCTGATGCCATGCTGTGCCTTACATTCAATTTAAATGGTAAAAAAAATAATATTAAAAAGTAGAGGTGTGGGTAAACAAAAACAAACTAAAAACTAACTTTTGCATAGTAATAGGGCCATTAAAATGACAATTGCCATTTAAAATTAAGTGTGATTATAAACTAGGGGGGAAACATTGTGTAATGATATTAATGTATTCTGTCTATGACAATATATTTTAATTGTGTATTTCAATAAGTCAAATGTTATTCTTACATCTTTATATATGTAGATGTAATAATGGTATCCACATATATTTAAATTTATGAACAATGTCATTTGTAATTTATTTTTGTGTTAGTCAGACTTTGTATATATTACAAGCTCTCAGTTGCTTATGTAAATAAAATCAAATGTGTTTTACATGTAAGTCATGATTACTCTCTCACATGACTGCAATGTTTTCAAATCAATAAATAATTATTAATTATACTAATATACTAATTACAGTCTAACAGTCCACACACATACAAATAGAAAGGATATATAAATGTCCATTCTTTAGTGATTAGGGCTTGCAAAGAACAAGGAACCTGTGGTCTTTAAATAAATGAATTCTATTAGTAAAGCAGGGGTTTAATCTGCTTGCTAAATTGCAATGTTTCTATAGACTTAATGGAGGAATTGCTTTTTACTAAGTAGATAAAACCTTGTTTTTTCTCAACCAATGAACGGCATTCTGTGCACAGATACAGTTGCAAGAAAAAGTATGTGAACCCTTTGGAATGATATTGATTTCTGCACAAATTGGTCATAAAATGTGATCTGATCATCATCTAAGTCACAACAATAGACAATCGCAGTCTGCTTAAACTAATAACACAAAGAATGAAATGTTGCCATGTTTTTATTGTTGCATGTCTTCACTAATTTGTAGGTCTCTATGCTCTGTCAGTGGTTTCCTCTCCACTGCTCATAGACTTACTTCTAACTTGCGCTTGCAGAACTTTTCACAGGTGGCTCCTTTCCTTTGGAACAGCCTGCCTCCCCATTAGACTCTCCCATAGTCTTCAGTAATTTAAGAAGTCCCTCAAAACCCATCTCTTCAGGAAAGCTTATGGCCTCCCAGGATAACTCCTATTTAACAAACCTGTCTTTTGTGCTTTATAAATACTTTACTCTCGCCTTCCATTTCTGCTATTTTCCCACCTTGTTGCTTGGTTGCTGTCCCCTGTGGTGCCCTCCCCTTTATGTTTTTATACCCCACCTCTTATAGACTGTAAGCTCATTTGAGCAGGGTCCTCATCAACCTATTGTAATTGTAACACTTTGTCTCATTTACTGTGAAACCCCCCCCCTTATAACATTGTAAAGTGCCGCTGAATAAGTTGGCGCTATATAAATGCCATTAATTATGATTTTTTTTTTCTTTCAATGTAATATGAACTCTAAAACTGGGACCAAAAAATATCGAAAACACCCTGATGATGTAATAATCCAAGGTTTTGGTAAGGTAGGAAATTGCTAAATATGTACAGGACTATAATACACTGCTATACAAGGAATGGCATAAATCTGCCAACGCCACCTAAATGAACTGGGAAACTAATAACATTTAAGCATAGATACATTAGGAAAGTATCAAATAAATGAAAGGAAAAAAAAAGAAAGATAGTGTAAACAATGTAACAAGTAACCTAGCTACATAGCTCTCTAGTAAATCACTCTGATCTACAACTCAATAATGCCCTTAGGCCATTCCATGAATAGTTATCATATATTACATTGTATTTTGGAGACATTAATATTTGTAGGAAACAATTTTCAGTAATTCGAGTTCATATTACGTTGAAGGAAAAAAATTGAATGACATTTGGTTATGAAATCAGTCTAATTTAAAAAGGTTATGGAAGTAGGAGCATCTAGTTATTTAAATGGATCTATAAGTATTTATTTACATGTACATTTATAAGCGGTGATGTTTTGTATATATTATGTCAATAAAACTTACATTTTAATCATATTCATACCTTTTGTCATGTTTATTTTGCAACAGTTACTCTCAGGTGTTACTCCCATTCCCTAGGTGATTGTTTTTTTGTTTTTTTATTAACTGTAAATATATAGTAGTTAACTCTCATTTCACAATCCTTAAAAAAAAAAAAATCACATATGCGCATTGATAAGAATAAAACATCTCTAAAATACCTTAAAAGAATACTAGCAAGTGGTGGATGAGAAAGAAGGCAAAATTAGGAGTAGGAGAAAGAGTAGACTAAGACTTTTTTTCTTCAGAGGTCTATTCTGTTGAATCGTATGATTTTAACGAGGATGGGGCTCTCAGATAAATATACAACAGCGCAATAACTATAAGTTATATTTTATTGATTGATTATTATGATATTGTATATGTTTAACATAACCACGTGTTTCAGATGGCCTCACTTACAAAGCCTCTCAATAAGGATTGATCATCCCTGATAAATACAACACAGATGGGCATTAACAAAGTCGGAGAAGGCTCTGAAATACCTTAAAGGAATGCAAGCAAAGCCGAGAATGGGAAAGAGGGTAAAATTAAACATTTCTTGTAATTGTCCTATTTATAGTTAAATCCCACCTCTCATAATATTGTAAAGCGCTATGGAATCTGTTGGCGCTATATAAATTGCAATAATAATAATGTGATAAAGAGTGAGACAATTTTTCTGAGATGTTATAACAACATTTTAACTTTTTAAACAATTTAACAGGTCATGTTAAATTTTAACATAGGACCCCTTATTTGATAGCAGCTTCACAAGTCTCGCATCCATTGAACTTGTGAGTTTTTGGACAGTTTCTGCTTGAATTTGTTTGCAAGATGTCAGAATAGCCTCCCAAAGCTGCTGTTTGGATGTAAACTGCCGCCTTCCCTCATAGATCTTTTGCTTGAGGATGCTCCAAAGGTTCTCAATAGGATTCAGGTCAGAGGAGGATGGAGGATGGAGGCCACACCATGACTTTCTCTCTTTTTATCCCCATAGCAGCCATTAATGTAGAGGTATTCTTTGCATGCATGAAGAAGATTTTATTACAGAAAGCATAGTTCTTCCTTCTGTGCCAGGGAAGAAAGTGGTCAGTCAGAAACTCCACATACTTTGCAGAGGTCATCTTTACACCTTCGGGGACCCTAAAGGGGCCGACCAGCTCTCTTCCCATGATCCCGGCCCAAAACATGACTCCACCACCGCCTTGCTGACGTCGCAGCCTTGTTGGAACAGGGTGGCCGTCTACCAACCATCCACTACTCCATCCATCTGGACCATCTAGGGTTGCACGGCACTCATAAGTGAACAGGACTGTTTGAAAATTAGTCATGTATTTTTCTGCCCAATGCAGCCGTTTCTGATTGTGAGCATTGGTTAGTTGTGGCCGAATAGAAGGTTTATGCACAGTTGCAAGACTTTGGAGGACTCTACACTGGGACTCCAGAGGCACAAGCAGCTTCAAATACAGTTGCAAGAAAAAGTATGTGAACCCTTTGGAATGATATGGATTTCGGCACAAATGGGTCATAAAATGTGATCTGATCATCATCTAAGTCACAACAATAGACAATTACAGTCTGCTTAAACTAATAAAACACAAATAATGAAATGTTGCCATGTTTTTATTGAACACACCATGTAAACATTCACAGTGCAGGTGTAAAACGTATGTGAACCCCTAGACTAATGACATCTCCAAGAGCTAATTGGAGTGAGATGTCAGCCAACTAGAGTCCAATCAATGAGATGAGATTGGAGGTGTTGGTTACATTTGCCCTGCCTTATAAAAAACACACACCAGTTCTGGGTTTGCTTTTCACAAGAAGCATTGCCTGATGTGAATGATGCCTTGCACAAAAGAGCTCTCAGAAGACCTATGATTAAGAATTGTTGACTTGCATAAAGCTGGAAAGGGTTATAAAAGTATCTCCAAAAGCCTTGCTGTTCATCAGTCCATGGTAAGACAAATTGTCTATAAATAGAGAAAGTTCAGCATTGCTGCTACTCTCCCTAAGAGTGGCCATCCTGTAAAGATGACTGCAAGAGCATAGCGCAGACTGCTCAATGAGGTGAAGAAGTATCCTAGAGTGTCAGCTAAAGACTTACAAAAGTCACTGGCAAATGCTAACATTCCTGTTAGCGAATCTACAATACGTAAAACACTAAACAAGAATGGATTTCATGGGCGGATACCACAGAGGAAGCCACTGCTGTCCAAACAAAACATTGCTGCACGTTTACAGTTTGCACAAGAGCACCTGGATGTTCCACAGCAGTACTGGCAAAATATGTTGTGGACAGATTAAACCAAAGTTGAGTTGTTTGGAAGAAACACACAACACTATGTGTGGCGAAAAAAAGGCACAGCACACCAACTGTGAAGTATGGTGGTGGGGGCATCATGGTTTGGGGCTGCTTTTCTGCGTCAGGGCCTGGACGGATTGCTATCATCGAAGGAAAAATTAATTCCCAAGTTTATCAAGACATTTTGCAGGAGAACTTAAGGCCATCTGTCTACCAGCTGCACCTCAACAGAAGATGGGTGTTGCAACAGGACAATGACCTAAAGCATAGAAGTAAATCAACAGAATGGCTTAAACAGAAGAAAATACGCCTTCTGAAGTGGCCCAGTCAGACTCCTGACCTCAACCCAATTGAGATGCTGTGGCATGACCTCAAGAAAGCGATTCACACCAGATATCCCAAGAATATTGCTGAACTGAAACAGTTCTGTAAAGAGGAATGGTCAATAATTACTCCTGACCGTTGTGCACATCTGATCTGCAACTACAGGAAATGTTTGGTTGAAATTATTGCTGCCAAAGGAGGTTCAACCAGTTATTTAATCCAAGGGTTCACATACTTTTCCCACCTGCACTGTGAATGTTTACATGGTGTGTTCAATAGAAAAACATGGCAACATTTCATTCTTTGTGTGTTATTAGTTTAAGCAGACTGTGATTGTCTATTGTTGTGACTTAGATGATGATCAGATCACATTTTATGACCAATTTGTGCAGAAATCCATATCATTCCAAAGGGTTCACATACTTTTTCTTGCAACTGTATCTGTTTGCTGCTATGTAATGGTATTTTAGCAGCTGCTCTCTTGATCTGATGCATGGATCTGGCAGAAATCTTCCTCAATGTGCCTTTATCTGCACTAACCTGTCTGTGCTAATCAGTCACAAATCTCTTAATAGTGCGATGATCACGCTTACGTTTTCGTGAAATATCTAATGTTTTCATACCTCGTTCAAGGCATTGAACTATTTCACTCTTTTCGGCAGCAGAGAGATGCTTTTTCTTCCCCATATTGCATGAAAATGGTGCTCTGCTTAACCCCTTAAGGACACATGACGGAAATATTCCATCACGATTCCCTTTTATTCCAGAAGTTGTGTCCTGAAGGGGTTAATAATGTGAAACACCCTCCTTTAGTAGTTTCTCCTTAAATTGGGTTCACCTGGCAATCTAATTATCACAGGTGTCCAAGATTGTTTTCATTGATCAAAAGAGCTCTGAGACACAATGCCATCTATGAGTTAAACTGAAAAACAAAATATTTCATCTTTGTGACAATTAAATAGAATTTGCATAATAATTTGGAACGGGGTGTATATGCTAAACCGCTGTGCAACTTCTGATATTGTACCAACAGCTTACTCCCCCCTCTTCCTTTTTTTCCATTCTGTATCCCAAGCAAAAAAAAATCTGTCAAATTAAAAAAAAAATGTATGCACTTTCTGCTAAAAAAAAAAGAGAGAGAACATACTCTTTGTGCATAAAGCATATCAGCAAGCTAAGTTGCTACAGCATTTGGATTGTTCCTTTAAACAAGAGTAACTATGCTCTGTGGATTGTAGACTTAAACTGAAAAAAAAAAAGATGAATGGTGTAACTAAATTACAGAGCTAATCGTGAAATTAAAATGTTAACAAGACAAATTCTTGCTAATTAAGGTATAGGGTATTGGAAATGTAATAAAATATTCTGCTGTGGGGATTCTGACACTCGTTAAAAAAAATGTGTTTAATTATTGAACATATGTTAGTCTCATTTTGCACTAAACAGCAATTTAAATTGTATCATTTAAAGCCTAATTTGCATTATTCTTACACAAACCAAAGATCTTGAGCACATGCCTCAGGTGAGGTCTCAACCTTGGCTATGAACCAAACCTTAATTAGGTCCATAAAAGTTATATAAAATATATACTTGGCAAAAATACCTCGATGGGTATTGCAAAAACAGGTTAAACTTTAAAGAATAAAAGTTAAGCATAGAAATTCAATGATCAACAATATTCAATAACATAAATATATGTAGATGGATAGATAGATAGATAGATAGATAGATAGAAAGTAATGCTCAAAATGCTTTGAAATATGCACGTTATTTGTGAATCTTTATTTTAGTGACAATAACACAGGCAAATATGGTTTAGGGCCCTTTTCTTTTAGTAAAGGGTGTTGTAGTGGTTTAGGTGCCACGACCTTAGCAGTGTACGTAGTCAAACTGTTTTTTTCATTTGTTGTTTAATTGCACACCCTAATCACACCTCCATGCTGCACTGCCTTAGGGCAGGACCCAACACAGGAGGGGGCCCGGCGCCTTGCTCACAAAGCCGCCGGGTGCGAGGCCCCTCCTGTCAGTCTGCCCTGCTGGAGATCCAGCCTCAGTCTGCAGCTCCGCCGGGAGTGAGCTGCAGACTGAGGTGTCTCGCGATCTCCAGCCTGTCAGAGTGTTGCCGTGGCAATGCTCTGTCTGGAGATTGCGAGACTCACCATGTGGTCTGCAGCTCACTCCCAGCGGAGCTGCAGACTGAAGAGAGGGCGCCCACTGGACCACCAGGGAAGGTATTTATAAACCCCCCTTTACCCCCTGTCACTCACTGCCCCTCCACCCTACCACTGCCCCTCTACCCCCTGCCATTGCCCCTCTACCCCCCATGCCACTGCCCCTCTACCCCTCCTGCCACTGCCCCTCCACTCCCCCACCCCCTGTCACTGCCCCTCTACCCCTAACCTCTGTAACTACCCATCAGCCCCTGTCTCTACCCCCTAACCCTTGTCACTTCCCTCCACTTCCCCACCCCCTGTCACTGCCCCTCTACCCCCCAACCCCTGTCACTACCCCTCTACCCCTAATCCCTGTCACTACCCCCTAACCCCTGTCACTACCCTCTGTCCCCCAACCCCTGTCACTACCCCTATACCCCCTGTGACTGCCCCTCCACTCCCCCAACCCCCTGTCACTGCTCCTCTACCCCAACCCCTGTCACTACCCCAACCCTGTCAAACCCCTGTCACTGCCCCTCTACCCCTAACCCATGTCACTACCCCTCTACCAGGTCTAACCCCTGTCACTGCCCCTCTACCCTAACCCTGTCACTGCCCCTCTACCCTCCCAACCCCTGTCACTGCCCTTCATTTCCCCCCCTGTCACTGCCCCTCTACCCCAACCCCTTTCACTACCCCCCAACCCCTGTCACTACCCCTCTACCCCACCTAATTACACACACTGTACCCCTTACAATTACACACACTGTACCCTCACACACTGCACCCCTCACAATCATACACACTGTACCCAACACACACTGCATTCCTCACAATTACACACACTGTACCCCTTACAATTACACACACTGTACCCCTCGTAATCACACACACTGCACCCCTTACACGCTGCACCGCTCACAATCACACACACTGCACCACTTACAATCACACACACTGCACCTATGTATATTTGTATTTGTATATATATGTGTGTGTATGTATGTATATATATATATGTATGTGTGTGTATGTGTATATAAAAATACATATACACGCGGGGTGTGTGTTTGTTCTTTAGGGTGCACACCCTAATGCAACAGGCTGCGCACACCTATGCCCATTGGGTGCCAAGGTTCCAAACGTATGGATCCCGACACACTCTCTTTTTTTGAGAGCTAAGTCCAAGTCACCCCCTTTTGCCCATATGGATTTTTTCAATTCCTGCAAATTTCAAGTGTCCACTAGGCAAAAATAAGTTGCCTAGTGGACAAGTAGTCAAAGCATGCCTAATGTGTGATGCAGTGGTAATAGTACTTTAAGTGTTTATTTAATGCTTGTCCATTTCATCATAATGTGTTTATCTTCTGTCTTCATTTTGTCAAACCCAGTTCCAGATGTGTGTAGATACAAGTCCAAACTACCTCTCCTCTGGTCTATTAACTGTGCCTATTTAAATACCACACTACATGTGTCTAGTGCAACTTCTGTCCCTGCTGTAATATTCTTCTCATTTTGCACAGAACGATGGCAAACATGTATAGTTTAATAGGAACACTCACATATCCTTATCATTCTTTGGTCAGCACGTAGCTGTCAGACATGTCGAAAGTAATTGTGCCCTACAGCTGTTCACAAAACTTTTTAATAGTTAAACATGCTTCAGTCATCCCATCATTTGTACAAATGATAAGTAAGTTACCTGACTGTTACAGCTGTTAAATGTATTTTGCAACTTTTCTCACATTTTCAGACCCTAGGGCATGGATGTGGCATCTGTCTATAATTCAAGTCCACAGTTCTCACTACTTGTGGGGGTGTTACTCTAATTATGGCATATTTTAGATTGACAATAACTGACGGGTATGCTTATACCATTTTTATTAACAACCTGCTTTATAGAAGACTTATATAAGACTTCAGTGTAAACTCATTGGTAAAATTAGCGTACGAAGAACAACAGAAGGAAATTGCTGACAAACACGACTTCTTAATATTTAATAATTAACTTAATCATTAATTTAAAAATGTATTAAAATAAAAAATATATATATGCATATAAATTAGTATTGACCCCATATGAATCAGAATGGGCCTCAGGAATATCCCTTCGCATTCACTCATATCACAGAAAGCAACCAGTTGTGAAATGGGATATGTTTTACTACTTTTCATGGTATGAAATATTGTAGTGCAGTATTTCTCATCATATGTCCATAATTCAAATGCTGCAACTAGAAAATTAGGGTAATTCATTAAATAAAAAAAGAGAGGCTTGCAGCATATGAATTCAACATACTCTAGTTCAAAACTTTCAATGTGGTACCCAGGGGATGAAGACGTGATATGTGTCAAGAAATAATATCCTGTCATTTCTGTCATTTTCTGTCAAGAAAAGCCCTTCAGAAATGCAGGGTTAAATATGTGTTTGAAAAAATCTCCATGCTTTGTATAAATTCTGACATTTTTGATACTTGCATAGTATCAGATACTACATTGTTCTGGACTGAATTAGAAATTCTTTAAATTTGCCACTATATTGCATTGTGGGCATTCCTGTATGCATGCAATCCAGTGCAGGGCTGGACTAGGTCAACATTTTTTAATTTTAAAGCAAAGCAGCCCAGTAGGATGAGTAGGGACAGAGAGCAGGTGTGTCATCATCACCAATGAAACATGCCCCAAAAGGGCAACCCATGCACAGATTTCTACTGAAGAGCCCTGCTTTTGTAAACATAGCACATACTTATTCTGTGTTTGCTGAGAGGGGGGAATAGCCTGCTTGTGGTATTGTACCTCTGACTAAACAACAATTTAAATGTATTTGGAGGCTGTTTGTGGTGTTTCATATATGAGGGAGGCTGCTTGTGGTGTTGCATGTTTGCCAAGAGGCTGCTTAAGGAGTTGTGTATGTGGGGTTGTTACTTGTGAGGTTTTTTTGTACAGTGCTGCTGCTTGTGGGGTTGCAGGCATTGGGGAAAGCTGTTTATGAGGTTAGATGTGTTTGTGTGGATGGGGCTGGTTGTGGTGTAGTATGTGTGTGCACATGTGAATGTGGCTATAGTGTGCATTTGTAGGAGGATAGGGCTTGTAGTGATTGTGTAGTTGATAGGGGCTAAAAGTGTTAGGGAGATAGGGGCTAAAAAATATATAAAAATTGTTGTGTATATCTCCCCGCCAGCCATGGAGCTCACTCTCTGAGCTGGCCTATGAGGTCTTTTGACTTCGTGTTGGCCTAGACAACAAGTACCTAGTCCTCAAGCACCCCCATCATTTAATATCAAATATTTAGCTATGAAACATAATTTAATATGAAAAAAATGGGAGAAAAAATAAGATTTTTTTAGTTCTACATGACATTTTAACGGTCAATGTCATAATACTGTTTGCTTTTACTGCAATAAAATACACATATTTGTATTCAGCAAAGTCTCATGTGTAAGACAGTACCCCCTATGTACAGGTTTTATGGCGTTTTGGGAAGTTACAGGGTCAAATATAGCACGTTACATTTGAAATTGAAATTCGCCAGATTGGTTACGTTGCCTTTGGGACTTTATAGTAGTGCAGGAATGAAATTTACACCCATAATGGCATACCATTTGCAATAGTAGACAACCCAAGGTATTGCAAATGGGGTATATCCAGTCTTTTTTAGTAGCCATTTGGTCACAAACACTGGCCAAAGTTAGCGTTAGTATTTGTTTGTGTGTGAAAAATGCAAAAAAACGTGGCTACTAAAAAAGACTGGACATACCCCGTTTGCAATACCTTGGGTTGTCTACTATTGCAAATGGTATGCCGTCATAGGGGTAATTTTCAATCTTGGGCTACCATAGGGTCTCAAAGGCAACCTAACCAATCTGGTGAATGTTAATGTGAAAAAAATGAAAATCAAGCCTTATATTTGACGCTGTAACTTTTGAAAACACGATAAAACCTGTACATGAGGGGTACTGTTGTACTCGGGAGACTTCACTGAACACAAATATTTGTGTTTCAAAACAGTAAAAAGTATCGCAGCAATAATATCGTCCGTGTAAGTGCTGTTTGTGCGTGAAAAATGCAAAAAACTTAACTTTGACTGGCGATATCATCGTTGTAATACACTTTACTGTTTTGAAACACTAATATTTGTGTTCAGCGAAGTCTCCCGAGTAGAACAGTACCCCCCATGTTCAGGTTTTATGGTTCTTGGAAAGTTATAGGGTTAAAAATAGTGCTAGCAAATTAAATTCCCTTTACTTTTGGCATGGGTTGTCAGGCAGGTCCCGCTAATTGTAATTAATTAAGATACCTAATTATGTAAAAATATTACATAAATATATATGTAGAATTAATATATGTATATATATACGTATGTGTATATATATGTATATATCTATATAATTTTTTTAAAATATTTTTATTTATATATTGGTATATATATAGTGATATATACGTATATATTTATGTATATAGATATATATATTATTTCGTTCTACGTGTATTTTGATATATATATATATATATATATATTAATTTCACAATACAATTAGAACGAAATAACACACATCTATATATTTTTTAATTATTTATTTTTAATTATTTTTTTAATTTTATTTTTTAACGTATTTACATATTTATTTATTTTTATATTATATATAAATATATATATAACAATAATTATATATATATTTAATCAGTATCAGTCTACGTGTAATTTTATATTAATATATATATATACTTATATATATATTAATAGTAAAATACACCTAGACAGTGTACGTGTGTGTATGTATTTAGATACAGAGAAAATCCATAGAGAACACATGTTGGAGATAGACAGCAGGCAGAACTAATCGAAAAGCGATCAAACTGCAATTAGCCCATAGGCGTGCACACGGGGTGTGCCGGGTGTGCCTGGGCACACCCTAATCACACCTCCATGCTGCACTGCCTTAGGGCAGGACCCGACACAGGAGGGTGCCCGGCGCCTTGCCCACAAACCCGCCGGGTGCGAGGCCCCTCCTGTCAGTCTGCCCTGCCGGAGATCCAGCCTCAGTCTGCAGCTCTGCCAGGAGTGAGCTGCAGACTGAGTTGTCTCGCGATCTCCAGCCTGTCAGAGCGTTGCCGTGGCAATGCTCTGTCTGGAGATTGAGAGACTCCCCATGTGGTCTGCAGCTGACTCCCGGCGGAGCTGCAGACTGAAGAGAGGGCGCCCACTGGACCACCAGGGAAGGTATTTATAAACCCCCCTCTACCCCCTGTCACTCACTTCCCCTCCACCCTACCACTGCCCCTCTACCCCCTGCTATTGCCCCTATACCCCCCTAACCCCTGTCACTACCCCATAACCCCTGTCACTACCACTCTATCCCAACCCCTATCACTACCCCCACCCCGCCACACTGCCCCTCCACTCCCCCCACCCCCTGTCACTGCCCCTCTACCCCCCCCCTGTCACTACCCCCAACCCCTGTCACTACCCCCTAAACCCCTGTCACTACCCCTCTACCTCCTCAACCCCTGTCACTGCCCTTTCCCCCACCCCTGTCACTGCCCCTCTACCCCTAACAACTACCCCCTGTCACTGCCCTACCCCCAACCCTGTCACTGCCCCTCACTCCTACCCCCTGTCACATTCCCCACCCCTGTCACTGCCCCTCTACCCCACCTAACCCCTGTCACTACCCATCTACCCCACCTAACCCCTGTCACTGCCCCTCTACCCCCTAACCCGTACTACCCCCTAACACCTGTCACTACCCACTACCCCCAAACCCCTGTCACTAACCTAATCTCCCTAACCCCTGTCACAACCACAACCACTCACCCCTGTCAGTGCCCCTCCACCCCTACCCCCTGTCACTTCCCTCCACCTCCTACCCCCTGTCACTGCCCCTCCACCCCCCTGACCCCTGTCACCCACACAGTGCACCCCTTACAATTACACACACTGTACCCCCCACACACTGCACCCCTCACAATCATACACACTGTACCCAACACACACTGCATTCCTCACAATTACACACACTGTACCCCTTACAATTACACACACTGTACCCCTCGTAATTACACACACTGCACCCCATGCACGCTGCACCGCTCACAATCACACACACGCTGCACCGCTCACAATCACACACACACTGCACCACTCACAATCACACACACTGCACCTATGTATATTTGCATTTGTATATATATGTGTGTGTATGTATGTATATATATGTATTTGTGTGTATGTGTATATAAAAATACATATACACACGCGTGTGTGTTTGTGCTTTAGGGTGCACGCCTATGAATTAGCCTGTAGCAACCTATTAACAAGATATAAATATACAAACTGTACTACCTAAGGAATAGATAATGCATAAAGAAGACATGTAACTTATACTACAAATACAAAAATAAAATGCAGGCATGAGCAATCAAACCAAAGCAAAGTACCAACAAACACCAATTGAAAGAATAATTGTACCAAAAGTAATGTATCACTCCTAATCCTTAGAGACCATTATACAGGTAAAAAGAGTAATAAAGGATATATGTCAGAACCTCTTAGTCAAAAAAGGGAGAAAACATGAAGAGACGATTCCAAATAAAGGGTGATTAAATATCCACCAGCTAAACCTATGGGAAAAAGAACGTAATGCACAATAACAAGAAGATACAAGTATAGCCACTAAGTAGTGCTGCAGTGATCTAAAGAGAAGAGGGCACCAAGAATGACTGGTGTACTCCCAGTCTAGTCCAACATGAACACATAAATAAATAAATACATAAATAACTCAAACACTCAAGCAGCAGAGCAAAGAACCAATGCATCCCTGAATCTATATAGACCGGCATAAATCACATAATGCATACAGAATACAAAATAATACAAGCGAGGGACATAAAGCAAATGTTCTCAACAAATCACATTGTTATAGACATATATAGTAATAAACCTATTAGCACTGGGTGGAATGGGTAATTGAGATGCCCATCCCCCAGGGTGGGCTGTCTCTTGACCCTAAACCCGTCCGCCGTCAAACAGATAACATGAATCATCTTAAAGAATTTTTTAGTTTTTTTAGTAAGGAGCAAAAAATGCATTAGAGTCATAGGCTGAAATTAAGAATGGCTGAGATGCCTATCCCCCAGGGTGGGCTACCTCCAAGCCCTTAATAGTGGCCAATAAGTGCCAACAACTTGCTAAATAAGTGAATAGCAAAGCGGTATAATGGGAAGGATATTAGAGGTGCCTATCCCCCTAGGTGGGCTAATGAGTATTTTTCATTCAAACCAAATGGCTGAACGGTGTGTAGAGTCCTAAACCAGTAAAGTTCACGCTGCAATAACAGCTTACTGCGGTCTCCACCTCTGCGTAAAGGTGGAATATGGTCTATGGCCATCAGTTTCAGGGTGGGCAACGAGTGTCCCTTCTCAAGAAAATGTTTTGCCACGGGTTGCTCAGATTTGTTGTCTCTATAAGCAGTCCGTATACTGGATCTGTGGTTACGGACTCGTTCACATAATGTTAATCTGTTTTGTCCACATAGGCCAGTCCACATGGGCAAGTAAGTTTGTATATTACAAAATCCGATGTACATGTTAAGCGGTGTCGAATGGTGTAGGGTTTCTCAGAGTGAGGGTGTGTGAATGTTTTGCCTGACAGCATATGCTTACAGGTCACACAACCTAAGCAACGGTAGCATCCATAATTAATCTTGCTAGATGGAGGTTGATAGCAATGAATGGGGTCAGTGCATACCAGGTAATCCCTTAGATTTTTATTTCTTTTGTAGCATGTCATAGGGGGATTTTTGAACTCAGCTGGTAATGACGGGTCGTTGGTTAAAACAATCCAATTCTTCTTAATAATGTTATTAAACTCCATCAATGCCGAGGTGTACATAGTCGGGAACACTGTACGAGGGGCATGTGTTATTTCTCTAACAGTCAAATCTTCACTTTGGCATTTCAATAACGCACGTTGAAACATGCTATCCTTATACCCTCTCATCTTGAACTTGTGCCACATAGCTGAAATTTGAATTTGTGCCTTCTTAAGATCAGAATTGTTTCGAAAAACTCTCAAAAATTGGGAGTATGGTAGGGATTCCTTTAAGGCAGACGGGTGAAAACTGGTTGCATGCAGCAATGTGTTGCAGTCTGTTGTTTTTGTAAACAATGTATGTGCCAATTTGTCCCCTTCACGGTAAACTCGGACATCAAGAAAATTGACCTGATCCGTACTGGTTGCTGAAGTCAGCTCAATGTAAGAAGACGCTCTATTGATGGACCGAATCATTTGTTCTACATCTGTAGTAGTGCCCTTAACAATCATAAAGATGTCATCGATGTAGCGTGTGTATGCTACAATCTGTTCTTTAAAGGGCTGTAGAATATGTAAGCTCTCAAACTGATGCATGTATCTATTTGCATACATGGGTGCCATCGCCGCACCCATGGAAGTACCTCCAATCTGGCGGTACCATTTAGTTTAAAACCTAAAGTAGTTCTGAGACAGGACTATCTCCAAGAGTTCCAGTACAAACTCCACGGGTGGTCCGGTATAGTAGGGAGACTGAGATAGAAGTGCTCTCATGGCTTGTATACCATCTTGATGTGGAATTACGGTATATAAGCTCCTTACATCACATGTTACCAACACTATAGGTACTGTCGGGAGTGTTAGAGTGGCTAGTAGACTGAGGAAGGTAGCGGTGTCTTTCAGGACTGTATCTAGGTTCTCAATAGGGTCTTTGAAGAGGAAATCCAGCCATTTTGCCACAGGCTCAAGAATCCCCCCAATGGCTGAAACAATTGGGTGGCCTGGTGGTCTGGTACTATCCTTGTGGATTTTGGGGAGAGTGTAGATGATCGATGTCTTTGGTTTATCTTTGAGTAAATATTGATATAGTTGCATATCAATATAATTACTTCTGAGGCCCCTCTGTAAGGCATCCATGATTTGCTGGTGAACGTTCCCAGAGGGATCACCAGGTAGTGGCTGATAGGTATTGGTATCCGACAACTGCTGGAGGATTTCTGACTGATAGTCTGAATAGTTCTGCAGGACTATTCCTCCTCCTTTGTCTGCCGGTCTTATAACAATCTTCTTATCTGTTGAGAGAGATTTGATGATGTCTCTATCTTTTTTGGAGCAGTTGGAGTGATGACAATGTTTCTCCTGAAGAAAATCTGAAGATTCTTTTTGTACCGCATGTAAAAAGGTCTTGATCCCAGGTTGATTAGGAAGTGGGTCAAATACTCTTTTTCTTAAAGATAGGGCTTGTCAGTGGAGTCTCACACGTTGATTCCTTAAATAAATCTTTCAGATGCAGTGTTCTGCCAAACTTATAAAGTTCCACCTCCCACTTCAATGGATCTGGTGTAGTGGGGACAAATTACAGTCCTTTAGACAGCAACAGGAGTTCGTCAGGGAGGAGGGTTCTAGATGATAAATTGAAGACTGGAATTATCTTCTCATATTTATATCTTGTTAATAGGTTGCTACAGGCTAATTGCTGTTTGATCGCTTGTCGATTAGTTCTGACTGCTGTCTATCTCTAACATGTGTTCTCTATGGATTTTCTCTGTATCTAAATGGTCCCTGGTGGGGTGTATAGGTCTTTCTTCAACATTTCTAATCTCTTCCTGTATGCAGGGGCAATGACTATGGGGCAATGACTATGTTTTTAGCTATATGTATATGTATTATTTTGTTGGTTATACTGGGTTGCTATGAGAACGCGTTATACTGGGTTGCTATGGGAATGACCCCGGGAGGCGCACGTCTATGGTCATCAGGGTCAATTGTTTGACCCAAGCAGGCTGCTGGTCAGGTGCCCCTGGGATCACTCCAATCCTCAACCTGGGTAAGTTAAGGGGATATTGGGAGTATATATTCTTATGGATTTGATTTGCAAGCTCATCCTGATGAAAGTCTGTGATACAGACTGAAACGTTGATTATTATTTTGAGCTAATAAAAGCTAAGTTTTATTCATTCGACTTGGAAGTCCCTGGAGTGCTATCTTGTACATTTGGCTATATATATATATATATTATAAGTACTATGAATCATAAGGAGTATGAATAACCTGCTCCATGTTTTAGCTCTATAATTCCTGTGTCCACATGCATCAATAGTACCACAGCGGTGGGCTAGATTGAGAAATTCTTTGCAAAACTTCAAAGACATTAAACAATACAAGAAAACATGGCTTTAAAAGATAATGATGATGTCCACCCATCACCCATGATGTAGCTATTATTAACTTCAAAGCTCTGAAACTTTGATTCCGCTGAGGAAATTATATACATAATTGAGGCTCGATTGATATTGTGTTAATAAAGAACAAGTTAAAATGTAATTATTTTATGTTAAAAGGACTGAGAATAAATTTCCTTGCAGTAAAAAATGTTTTCATATTTCTATAATCACGTTCCACATTTTTCTAAGCCTACTGTTAAACTGTCTTACCATTTTCTAGGGGTCTTTAAATCAAATGATGACACATGCGATCTGCCTAAAACGAGGGCACCCCTGCAAGAGACACTAAATAATGCAAGCAGTAGTAAGCTCTTAATAATGGAGGTATTCAAGAGTAAAAAGGACTCAATATCAAGTTGTATAGACAGCACAGCAGAGAAAGATGCACAACTTGGAATGGTGTTCTAGACTATTTATCATTTTCTTTGTTCTGCAATAGGCACTCGTGGTGCTTGTTTGGTCTTGGCAGTATTGGTGTTAGGTGAATATTCATAAATGTATTATTATTATTATTGACTATAATTACAATAAGGAGATACTCATAACTATCCAACACAACCAGGATCATTGTGATTAATTACATATAATTATGTGGCTATACAGCACAGCTCTGGATTTAGTCAATCAACATCATAACAAAAAAAAATAGCTCATTTAGTTATGAAGAAAGGTTAACAAATGTAAATTCATTTAGTTTGGAAAAACAGTGTCTCAGAGAGGTAATGATAGCATTACAAATATATTTGGTGCCAATGCAAACCATTGTCTGGAAATCTGTTCATAAACAAGACTATACATAGGACACAAGGTTACGCATTTAGACTGGAAGAAAGGAGATTTAGTCTAAGGCAAAGGAAAGAGTTTTTTTTACAGTAAGACAATAAAGACGTGGAATTCTCTGCCTGAAGAGGTGGTTTTATCAGAGTGTGTACAGATGTTTAAACAGCAATTAGATAAATAGTTGCAAAAACATAATATTCAGGGACATCATTTTTAACTGGTGGGGTAACAGCTTCTTGATCCAAGGAGAGATCTGACTGGAACAACTGCAAAAACAAATGTGAGAAAGGCTGAACTTGATGGATGCCTGTCTCTTTTCAGCTATGTAACATTGTATATATGTGATAATGTAATGACATTGTAAGTTTACAGGATCCTACCAACAGGATTATCATGGTAACACATCTACATAACAACTGTGCTAACACAGTATAGTCCACAATATTGAATGAAGCAAATGGGAATGAAGCAATATTGAATGAAGCAATATTGAATGAAGCAAATTCAGCATGTTTGAATCCCGGTCAGACCACCTCACCAGTAAATGTCCCTGGATAAGACACCAAAAAAATAAATTGTCATACCTCAAATCCACATAGATTGAAGCGTGTTTGAGCAGGACCTTCTTCAGCTCTTCCCATTTCTATAATTCTAAATTGCTGCAGAAAATGTTGGCTCTGTATAAATGCCTATAATAATTTATCTACAGAAGTCACTGTTAAGGTCTATAGACATTTTTAAAGACAAACCATTTGAAAAGTATTTCTAACAGTGCTGAATCATTTGGAAGGTTTATAAAATTGAGGCCATGGTATCCCATGCAGAAAAATACCATAATTGAATTAAAATGCATTGCCCTTCCCCCCTTGATTTCTCATGTTTTACAATGCTATATCTGTTACACATACAATGAGGATTTCCAATTTTATTAATCAGCCTTATTTTAATCTATTCATAGATGGGACTATACATAGGACAAAAGGTCATGCATTTAGACTGGAAGAAAGGAGTTTTAGTCTAAGACAAAGGAAAGGGTTTTTTTTACTGTAAGAACTATACAGATGTGGAATTCTCTGTCTGAAAATGTGCTATTTTTCAGAGTCTATACAGATGTTTAAACAGAAATTAGATAAATACCTGCGAAAATATATAATATAAATATAATTTTTAATTAGTGGGGTAAGGAGATATCTGGGACCAAGAAGGAATTTTGTCCTAGTTTGTTGCACAGTTGGAAGGGCTTCAGACTGGGTTTTTGCCTTTTTTATCAAGAGCAAAAACACATGTGAGAAATACTGAACTTAATGGACAAATGTCTCTTTTCAGCAATGTAACTATGTAATAGATTAAAAGATGACAATTTTAATGTACCCTTGTAAGTGCATAACTTACAGTTAAGTAAATATAGAATATTACATACACGGTACAATTTCAACATATTTCAAAAGCATTTTGCCACAGTATACTTTGTCTCCCCATAAATATATTTTCTATTGTACCAACATTGCTAAATACATACAATTAGTGGCTAGTGAAATTTTAGGATGGTCCCCCAGAATTTTTACTCATCCCTATACAGTACAAAGATGCTCATACGATACAGAGAGCTGAGCATAATACAGAGATGCTCATACAATAAAACAAGCTTGGCGCAACATAAAGATGTTTATAAAATACACAGAGCTGAGTACAACAGATAAGTGGCTGAAGTGGTTTTAACCCTTTCAGCACCGCAGGAGGGGGGGGCGCGAGGGAGGTGGGCACTGCAGGAGCCTCTAGGGTTTCCCTCCAGCAAAAGAATCTTAGAATCTTAGATTTCTGCAAATAAATTTTTTCCCACATAAAAACTGGTGGGGTGCTGCCACATGTGCCCGTTCCTCCCATCTATATACATACATTGATCAGCCACAACATTAACACCATTTGTCTAATATCGTGCAGATTTCTCTAGTGCTGTCAAAACAGCTCAGATGCATCACAGCAAGCATTTCACAAGACCTGTGAACGTGTCCTGTGATATCTGGCCCCAAGACATTAGCAGTAGATTCTTTAAGTCCTGCAAGTTGCAAGATGGGGCCTCCATGGAACAGCTTTGTTGTCGCAGCATATCTCACAGATGCTCAATCAGATTGAGTTAAGGGGAATTTGGAGGCCAAGGCAATACCCTGACCTTTGTCATGTTCCCCTAACCATTCCTGAACAATATTTGCAGTGTGGCAGGCTGCATTATCCTGCTTGAAGAGGCACTGACATCAGGGAACTCCATTGCCATGAAGGGATGTACATGTTCTGCAATAAACTCAAGGTAGGTGGTATGTTTCAAAGTAACATTTACATGAATACCTGGACCCCAGTTTTCCCAACAGAACATTGCCCAGAGCATAACACTGCCTCTGCCAACCTGCCATCTCTTAACCCATGTAAATAACGCAAACGCACGTAGCCATCCACTAGCTCTAAAAGAAAATGTGATTCATCCGACAAGACAACATTCTTCCATTGCTCCATGGTCCCGTTCTGACGCTCATGTCCCCATTTTGTTGTTGTGGTTGTCATCTTCTCTCTTCATACTGTTCTTAAAGGACCACTATAGTGCTTATACTTTCCTGGCACTATAGTGCCCTATAGTGCCCTGTGCCCCCACCCCCACCCTCAGGGACCCCCTCCCGCCTGGCTCTGGAAAGGGGAAAGGGGTTTAAACTTACCTTTTTCCAGCGCTGGGCGGAGAGCTCTCCTCCTCTCCTCCTCCGTTCCGCCCCGTCGGCTGAATGCTCATTCAGCCGGTCGCATAGGAAAGCATTTACAATGCTTTCCTATGGACGCTGGCGTGCTCTCACTGTGAAAATCACAGTGAGAAGCACGCAAGCGCCTCTAGTGGCTGTCAATGAGACAGCCACTAGAGCAGTGATGGCGAACCTTTTTGAGCCCGAGCGCCCAAACCGTAATACATGCCAATTTTCTTTTCCTCAAAGTGCCAAAACGGCAATTAAACCTGAATACTGAGGTTTAAGTTTAGAAAAAATAACTCATACAGTTGTCCGAACTAATTAACATCTCTGTGTGTGTATTAAGCAGTTTGTGTGTGTGCTCGGCAGTCTGTCTGTATGTGTATTTAGCACTCTGTTTGTGTGTATTTAGCAGTCTGTCTGTGTACTTAGCAGTCTGTCTGTATTTAGCAGACTGCGGAATACACAGACTGCTGAGTACACAGTCTGCTGAATACACACACAGACTGCTTAATACACACACAGACTGCCGAGTACACACACAGACTGCTAAATACACACACACACACACACACAGACTGCTAAACACACACACACAGACTGCTGAGTACACACACACACACTGCTGAGTGTACACACACTGCATTGATGGGAACAGTGTACGTGTTTGTGTGTGGGGTGATGTGTTTGTGTGTGGGGTGATGTGTTTGTGTGTGGGGTGATGTGTGTGTGTGTGGGGTGGTGTGTTTGTGTGTGGGGTGATGTGGGGTGGTGTGTGTGGGGGGGTGGTGTGTGTGTGGGGTTATGTGAGGTGGTGTGTGTGTGGGGGGGTGGTGTGTGTGTGGGGTGATGTGTGTGTGTCTTTGTGTGGGGTGATATGTGTAGGGCAGGGGTGCTATGTGGTCCCCCCTTGCCCCCATTTTCTTTCCCCATCCCTCCCTCCCCTCATTTTTTTCTCCCATCCCACACTCAGTTTTCTCCCCATTCTCCTCGGTTCCCCCCCATACCTCCCCTCAGTTCCCCACTTTTTCCTCCTCAGGTTTCTCCCCCATTTTCCTCAGTTTTCTCCCCCTTCCTCCCCTCGGTTTCTTCACTTACCCACCTCCCTCAGTTTTGCTTCCCCTTACCTCCTAGGGTTTTCTTCCCCCCTCAGTTTTCTTCCCCCTTACCTCCCTCAGTTTTCTTCCCCACCCACCCACCTCCTCGGGTTTCTTCCCCCTTTACCTCCCTCCAGTTTTCTTCCCCACCTCCCTCGGTTTCTTCCCCCTTGCCTCCCCCCTCCCTTGAGCTCCCTACCTTGTAGCGTGGCCCGGCGCAGCGAGCTCAGTTTCCTGTGCCAGTGGGGAGGTGCTTTCTCTGTGAGCACTTCATTTCATATCGCCGGTGCAAGGCTGGATTCCAGCGGGGCTGGGCCACCCACAGGTGCCTGGAAGGGAGGGCGGCATGTATGTTTCACCTCCCCTGCCGGTCCTCGGCTGCGTACGGACGGTGGGAGCTTCAAGGGGCCTTGGGCGCGCTAATGGATCGCGCCAGTAGGCGCGCCCTCCCTCCGGTGACTATGGCCCGCGTGTCCACGGGGGTGCCCATGGAGTTAGCCGATCCTGCCAGGGGGCCAGGATTAGCATAGGGGCTGATGGAGCTGCGGCTCAGGCCCCAGGAGCCCATGTGGGGAATAGGCCCATTAAAAGAATTTAAAAAAACACCACACACTACTCTTAGGTTTGCCACCTGACTGGTATTTTAATGGCACAGACGGTATTTGAGGCTGCCTGGCCATGCCGGTATTGCAGTGATACCGGCAATACAAATGTAGGTAATTTTCTCAGAATAAATGTAAATTAATCTGCAATACCAGCACCGGCCAGTAGGGGTCACTGTGTGTGGAGAGAGTCAGGGATAGGAAGTTACAGAATATCCCTGCCTCTCTCTACTACTCACTGATCCGTGGGGAGCAGCTACACAGCACAGAGAGTCCAGACAGCAGCTCTACAGCTCAGGTAAGTGAGGGATGAGGGGAAAGGCAGCAGGGACACATTGGAACACTGAGACACTAGGGGACACATGGGGACACTGAGACACTAGGGGACATATGGGACACTGAGACACTAGGGGACACAGACACTAGGGGACACATGGGGACACTGAGACACTAGGGGACATATGGCGACACTGAGACACTAGGGGACACAGACACTAGGGGACACATGATGACACATACACTAGGGGTCACTGAGACACTAGGACACAGACACTGGGAGACCTGGGAACACTGAGACACTTGGGGACACTGGAAAACATGGGGACACTGAGACACTAGGGGACACTGAGACACTTGGGGACATATGGGGACACTGAGACACTAAGGGACACAGACCCTCTGGGACACATGGGGACACAGACACTAGGGGACACTGAGACACTAGGACACATGGGGACACAGACACTGGGAGACCTGGGGACACTGGAAAACATGGGGACACTGAGACACTAGGGGACACTGGGACACATGGGGATGCTGAGACACATGGGGACGCTGTGAGACATAGAGACATTGGGAAAAACTGAGACATTGGGACACGGAGACACTGTGTCCCCCAGCCAGTGTCCCTAGTGTCTCAGTGTCCCCAAGTCTCCCAGTGTCTGTGTCCCATGTCTCTCAGTGTGCCTAGTGTCCCCATGTGTCCCAATGTCCCCATGTCTATGTCCACAACTGTCTCCCAGCCAGTGTCCCTTAGTCTCCCAGTGTCCCCTAGTCTCCCAGTGTCTGTGTCCCTAGTATCTTAGTGTCCCCAAATGTTTCAGTGTCTCCATGTCTCCCTGTGTCTGTGTTCCTAGTGTCTTTGGTGTCCCCATATCTCCCAGTGTCCCTATATGTCCCAGTGTCCACATGTCTATGTCCACAACTGTACCCATGTCTCCCAGTGTCCCCAAGTGTCTGTCTCCCAGCCAGTGTCCCCTAGTCTCCCAGTGTCTGTGTTCCCATGTCTTTGTCCCTAGTGTCTTAGTGTCCCCAAATGTTTCAGTGTCCCCATGTCTCCCAGTGTCTGTGTCCCTAGTGTCTCACTGTCCACATTTCTCCCAGTTTCCCTAAATGTCTCAGTGTCCCCATTTCTCTGTGTCCCCGGGTCTCTCAGTGTCCCCATGTCTCTCAGTGTCCCCAGTATCCTAGTGACATGGGGACACACTGGGACATTGGGACACTGGGAGAAATGGGGACACAGACACTGGGAGACTAGGGGACTGGGCGACATGGGGACACAGACACTAGGGGACACTGAGACACTAGGACACATGGGGACACAGACACTGGGAGACCTGGGGACACTGGAAAACATGGGGACACTGAGACACTAGGGGACACTGGGACACATGGGGATGCTAAGACACATGGGGACGCTGTGAGACATAGGGACATTGGGAGACACTGAGACATTGGGACACGGAGACACTATGTCCCCCAGCCAGTGTCCCTAGTTTCTCAGTGTCCCCAAGTCTCCCAGTGTCTGTGTCCCATGTCTCTCAGTGTGCCTAGTGTCCCCATGTGTCCCAGTGTCCCCATGTCTATGTCCACAACTGTCTCCCAGCCAGTGTCCCTTAGTCTCCCAGTGTCCCCTAGTCTCCCAGCGTCTGTGTCCCTAGTGTCTTAGTGTCCCCAAATGTTTCAGTGTCTAGATGTCTCCCAGTGTCTGTGTTCCTAGTGTCTCAGTGTGCCTGGTGTCCCCATGTCTCCCAGTGTCCCTATATGTCCCAGTGTCCACATGTCTATGTCCACAACTGTACCCATGTCTCCCAGTGTCCCCAAGTGTATGTCTCCCAGCCAGTGTCCCCTAGTCTCCCAGTGTCTGTGTTCCCATGTCTTTGTCCTTAGTGTCTTAGTGTCCCCAAATGTTTCAGTGTCCCCATGTCTCCCAGTGTCTGTGTCCCTAGTGTCTCACTGTCCACATTTCTCCCAGTTTCCCTAAATTTCTCAGTGTCCCCATTTCTCTGTGTCCCCGGGTCTCTCAGTGTCCCCATGTCTCTCAGTGTCCCCAGTATCCTAGTGACATGGGGACACACTGGGACATTGGGACACTGGGAGAAATGGGGACACAGACACTGGGAGACTAGGGGACTGGGCGACATGGGGACACTGACACTGTGATAAATAGGGACACTGAGACACTAGGTGACTTGCGAGACTGAGACACTGGGAGACAAGGAGACACTGGGAGCAATCCATCTATACAGCAGAATCAAACTGTGAGTAGTTTGTTGGTGATTTTACAGATTTTTCTCTGATATCACTCCTTGTGATTTACATCATGTGATGTCACGCATAACTAATTAATTATACAAATGATTAAGGCTGGTATTTTTTCCCAAGAAAGGTGGAAACCTTAACTACTCTTCACATACTCTTGCTTAAAGGAGCACTATAGGGTCAGGAACACAATCCTGTATTTCTGACCCTATTATGTTAAAACCACCACCCTGGCCCCTTCTTGCCTCCCTAAATATAGTAAAATATTACTTGTATTCAATTCTCCAGCTGCTGGCTCAGAAGTGGTGGTCTGACAAATTACAATACTTCCCCATAGGATTGGCTGAGACTGTCAACTAGGCAGATCAGGGGCAGAGCCAGCACAAGTCCAACATAGCCTTGGCCAATCAGCATCTCCTCATAAAGATAAATTGAATCAATGCATCTCTATGAGGAAAGTTCAGTGTCTGCATGCAGAGGGTGGAGACACTGAATGGCAGTGCTGCACACTAGGCAGTACTGCCCCAGGAAGCACCTTTAGCAGCCATCTAAGGAGCGGCCAGTGGAGTTATTTTCTCTGAAAAGACAGTGTTTACTGCAAAAAGCCTGAATGGAATTATTCTACTTACCAGAACAAGTACAATAAGCTGTAGTTGTTCTGGTGACTATAGTGTCCCTTTAAGTTTGGAAGCTTAAGAGGGATGTATGGGAACAAAACTTGTGTGCACTGGCTGACATTAAAGTTAGTTTAGGTAATGCAGACGTTGGTCTCTCTAACACTGTGGCATGTCCCCTTTCTTCTACACTCACTACAGACACCTTTTCTCTGTCTCAGACTATATACCAGGAACTTCTGCCTGCTAGTAAGAAGGTAAGGAGACAAGTGGAACAGCGAGTGCTATGGGACAGTCCTTAGAAAGAATGGAGTGAGCGCATCATTAGACGCATTTATGTCAAGCTCAAGGTGCTGCCTGCATAGTATGCCCTTAGTTGGACAGCCTGCAGGATTGGCAGGCAGCCTGACATGCATTCACACCAGGCTTCCAATTCTTTGGACAAGCATGCCCCCTTTTTGGGCATGTTCACCCCTTTTGGCAGGTCTTGTCACGTGATTCGCGCCAGTGGCACACCCTTTTACCCCGCCCATTGACTTCCTGCTTCACTGGACACTGCTGTTAGGGGTTATGGATTTACTTGAAAGATGAAAGCATAAATTCGAGAGAAATTAGCATAGAGTATGTGTTTTCTTATAGCTGCATCCTATGAGTTTCCCTCCAGCACCATCTCCATCAGATACATGACGCTTAGGAGGTATGATTGTTTTAGTGTTTTTGGTCGATAAGATTCCGTAATTAGGCCCATCATAATTGTCAGCACCAGGCCCACTGTGCTCTTAATCCGGCCCTGATCACTGCACTAGAGGCTTTGGGGGAAGGCTTAACCCATTAATAAACATAGCAGTTTCTCTGAAACTGCTATGTTTATAAAAAAAAAATGGGTTAACCCTAGAAGGACCTGGCACCCAGACCACTTCATTAAGCTGAAGTGGTCTGGGTGCCTAGAGTGGTCCTTTAAGCTGTATCTGCCAGGGGAAGAGATGTAAGAGCAGTTAGTTACCATTTATCCAGCCACTGTGACTCATCATGACTCCTCATGCACTGTTATCCACGATGAAGTAGTTCATCAGAAAAGTCTACCTATTTTGGGCAGACTGCATCATTGTTTATTTATTATACTGTATCTACAATCATTCTAAACCAACACAGGGATAATGAGCAGTGAAGTCCAATATCCCCTATATTGTATATGGGTCACAAAAACAATATCGGAAGATCCCAAAGAAGAAACAGCTTGAAATTTCCATTTTATTCACATCTTTTTGTTGCTTTTGTGGAGACCTTTTTTAATTTTCAGTTTTAATTAGATTTTTTAAACCATGCATAATTACTTACTTCCTAAATCCAATAATGCCACGGGAAAGGGGAAAAAAAATTGACGACAGTAAAAATATGAAAACTCTGGCAAAGTGAAAATGACAGCTTTTCTCCATCTCTCCAAACCACAGGAATATGTCTGTATAAAATACTATATTATCTCTAGATTGGGATCTGTTAAAACACTGCTTCTACATTGCTTCATATTTTCATACAAGGATTTGTATGTTCAACCACTGCACGTGCTGTGCTTTAATCTATACAGACTGTGTATGGGATTGTTGGGAACGTGGCAGGAATTTGAACAACAAGTTATAGCAAGGCCTGCGCTCCAATCCAGAGATAACACTCTCTTCTATTACACTTCATTATACAGACATCATTGTAGAATCCTTTATCAAGTGTTCTTGTGGCTAGTTCCCATGAGCTTAGACAGAAGCAATTTGTTATACGGAGAACCGTAACCCCATCTTCAACAGCACACAGTCTGTCTTTTATCATTTTAACTGCCACAATGTTTGCATTGCATCTGTACGCTTCATATAGCATACAGTGAAGTAATATCACATTCAGCTGCCATTTGGCAACGCATATTCATTACTAATCAGGACATCATATTTGTCTGTTGTGGAATGTACTGTTTATATTTTATTAAATGTCAAAAAATATATATTTTTAAAAAGTCTCAGCTACTTTTTTGCATGTTTTTGTATTACCTCACATTATTAGCACACATTTTTTTTTTTGTACATTCTTTTTTTTTCAGTGCATAAAAGTAGAAACATAAGCACTTGCAATGCCACGACAGCATAGACAAGTCGTCCAATGACAAACATAGTAATATAAAACATGGCATGTATAAACATTGCACTTATTTTATAAAAAGTAAGTAATAGTAACAAGCGAGTCAGTAGTTTCTAGATGTTAGGCTAAAGATCAACTTGCTTTGGTATGTTAGGTTGTATAATAGTAAAATTTGTCAAAGCTTGCAAGAATAAATGCCTAGCACAGTCTGCATAAATTGTAAATCATAATGACACTTATCCAACACATGTGTCTGTGCATATTTCGTAATCCATCGGTTCCCAAACTTTTTAGGTTCAAGGCACCCTTAATATTTCAGTATTTATCCAAGACACCCCAAATCAAAATTTCTAGGTTGTATATCGGTACAGCGCTGCGGCATTTACTGGCGCTATAGTGTAATGTACAGTGTTGGTGTTTGAAGGGATGCTTGTATACATTTATTGTGTTTTAATACAGGGTTGTGTTTGTATGTAATGTTTGCGTTTGATTGCAGGGGTGTGTCTGAATGCAGGGCCGGATTAACATAGGGGCTGATGGAGCTGCAGCTCCAGGCCCATTCATATGGAATAGGCCCATTGATGTAAAAAAAAAAAAAAATTGTGAGAATTTTTTTTTTACTACTATTCACATGCTCTTGCTTAAGTATGTAAACTTAAAGGACCACTATAGGCACCCAGACAACTTCAGCTCAATGAAGTGGTCTGAGTGCCAGGTCCATCTAGGGTTAACCCTGCGGCTTTAAACGTAGCAGTTTCAGAGAAACTGTTATGTTTACAATAGGGTTAATCCAGCCTCTAGTAGCCGTCTCATTGACAGCCGCTAGAGGCGCTTCCGCACTTCTCACTGTGATTTTCACAGTGAGAAGACACCAGCGTCCATAGGAAAGCATTGAGTAATGCTTTCCTATGGGCTGACTGAATGTGCGCGCGGCTCTTGCCGCGCATGCGCATTCAGCCGATGAAGTCGGAAGAGGGAGGAGAGTCCCCAGTGCCGAGGGAGCCCGGCACTGGAGAAAGGTAAGAGTTTAACCCCTTCCTCCCCCCCTCAGCCCAGTTGGAGGGGGACCTAGAGAACAAAACTTGTGTAGGCAAGCTGACAATGACATTAGTTAAGGTAAAGCTGACTTTGCACAATGCTCTTACTGGTTCAGTCACTCTAACATTGTGGCATGTTCTTCTACACTCACTACATACAACTTTTCTCTGTCCTAGACTGTATGCCAGTAAGAAGGTAGGGAGAGGAGTGTACAAATGAGTGCTAGGGGACAGTTCTTAGAAAGCATGGAGCAAGCGCATCATTAGACACATTTATGTCAAGCTCATGGTGCTGTCTACATGGTATTTCCTTAGTTGCTCAGCCTGCATGATTGGTAGGCAGCGTGACATGCATTTACACCAGCCTGGCCTTCCAATTCTTTGGGGCATGTTCACCCCTGGTTCAGTGATTTGGATCAGTTCTGCACTCTTTTACACCACCTACCAACATCCTGCTTCACCGGACAGACACTGCTGTTAGGGGGTAAGGCCTTACTTTTTTTTTATAAATTCTTTTTTAATTTATTTTCCATTTTGTCATATACGATAGGTGGGGTACAGAATGAAGAAGGGGGGTGGGGGGTAACAAGGTTTAAGCATATTGTCACAGTTTTACCATACAGTATATCTATAGCATTTTAAGGTTGTGTGCTCGGTCCGTATCAGAAGGTAGAACTCGTTTGCTTGCTCTCGGTTGGGGGTATATGTTTTCCTGTTTTCCCTATGCGGGGGGGTGTCCTTCTGGGCTTGTTGGTTGTTGTGTGATATTGCACTGTGTTCGAGTGTGTTTGCTTATTGTGAGATGGGTGTCGGGGTTGGTTCAATGGCTGAGGGGTGTTCGGGTGTGTCTTCTTGAACTCTTCGGATTGTCTGCTGTGTGTCAGTATTTGCCGGTTCCTGAGAGTTGTCTTGTATGTGTTGGGTTAGTTTAGGGTTCTTTAGGTGTGATGGGGGGAGCTGAGGTGGTGGTGAGTTGGGGGGAGTGAGGTGGGTTAGGTTCGATGTTCAGGGATGCAATTTCGGTTGTCTCCTTTCGTCATGTTGTTGGTGTAATACCTCTTGTTGTGCTGGGGTTTGCCTGCTTGTTGGTGCAGCTGTTTTGAGTGTAGTTCTCGGGGGCTGGCGGGCTCGTGTGGGTTGCCGTGTTTGCTGAAGTCTGTGGGATCCCTTAGTTGTGTGTGTGGGGGTTCTGATGTGGGCTAGGGTGGTCTTCCTAGTGTGTGTCTGGTATGGGAGGGTGGGGTGTGCCCTTGTATTGCGCTTTGAGTTTTAGTCTTCAGGCGTGTGTTGATGGGAGTGAGTGGTTCCCTCCTTGGGGAGTTTTTTTTGGTATTGTGTGTTTCTTGGTTCTCGCCTTTGCGCTTCTGTGTAGTGGCAGTGCTGCTACTCTATCTGGTGAGTATTCTTGAGCCATTTAGTTTTTGTGCGTGGGAGGTGATGTGTTGATGTTGCCTCTCTATGGCAGGCTGGGGCCTCAGGTGGTGGGGCCGTTTTTTTGAGGGGTGTTTCCCCCCTGGGGTGGTTTGCCTTGGGTATGGTCTTACTTGAAAGATGAAAGAGCAAGAGATTTAGAGTAGGGTATGTGTTTTCTGATAGCTATATCCTGTGAATTTCCCTCCAGCACCATCTCTGCCAGACAAATGATACTAGGGAGGTATGACTATTTTAGTGTTTTCTGTCAATAAGATTCTGTAATTAGGCCCATAATAACTGTCAGCACCAGGCCCAATGGGCTCTTAATCTGGCCCTATCTAAATGTAAGGTTCACTTTAAAATGTGGATGTACATTTTTGTAAAGTATGTGTGTTTGAGTGAAGGTGAAGGTTGAGTGTGTTTGTGTATATATATTTAGTTTGAATGCAGGGGTGTTTGTATGTAATATTTGTGTTCGGTGTTCTTGTTTCATAAACACTGCATGTGTGTGTGTGTTTGTATACAGACAGGTAGTTTCAAAATAATTATTAATAGAATGTAATACTCTGCACTCACGTTCTCTGTTTAAAACATAGCGTTTATTCCTTTATTCCTTCATGGTTAAAATGTGCACATGTTAAAGTGCATAGAGTGATGCCAAAACAGGTCGACGGTTCAGTCCCAGCGTGGGACAGCATACTTCAGGTTTTTTTGTTTATGCACAGATCTGTAAAGGTTCAGCCACACCATTTCAATCAGGTTGAGGTCTTTACTTTGAGTGGGCCATTACAACACCTTAATTCTTTTATTTTATAGCCTTTCTGTTGTAGATTTGCTACTGTGCTTGCAATCATTGTCCTGTTGCATGAACCAATTTTGGCCAAGTTTGAACTTTCAGACAGGTGGCCTCACATTTGACTCTAGAATAATTTGGCATACAGAGGAGTTCATGGTCGACACACTGACTGCAAGGTTTCCACGTCCTGTGGCTGCCAAACAAGTACAAATTATCAGTCCTCCGCCAGTGTGCTTGACAGTTGGTATGAGATGTTTGTGCGGATATGTCGTACTTGGTTTACCCCAAACATGGCGTGGTGCATTATGGCCACATATCTCCACTTTGGTCTTGTCTGTCCAAGGGACATTGTTCCAGAAGTCTTGTGATTTGTTTAGATGCAACTTTGCAAATCTAAGCCATGCTTTCATGGTCTTTTTAGATAGAAGAGACCTTTTCATGGCAACCCTTCCAAACAAACCATAATTGTTCAGTCTTTTTCTAATTGTGCTGTCATAACTGAGGCCTGTGGAATATGTGATATAACTCTTGAGTTTTTTGCAATCTCTAAACATTACACAGTCTGACCTTGGGTGAGTTTGCTGGGACATCCACTCCTGGGAAGATTGGCAACTGTCTTGACTGTATTCAACTTTTGAATAATCTGCTCTCTATAGAATTATGAACTTTAAATTGTTTGGAAATGGCATTAAAGCCCTTCCCAGTTTGATGGGCAGCCACAATTGCTTCTCTAAGTTCATTGCTGATGTCTTTCCTCCTTGGCATTGTGCTAGCACACACCTGAATGTTCCAGACCAGCAAATTCCTAAAACGTTAGCTTTTATAGAGGTGGTCATATTCACTGATGATCAATTAATCAAGTATATTTAATTAGCAGCACCTGGCTGTTTGTTAGCCTCTTAATTCCTGTAGAAACAGTAAGGATGTACTTTGTTTTTCACACATGACTTCTCTATTTTGGATTTATTTTTGTTAAATAAATCATGACATGGTGTAATATGTAATGTGTTGTTGTTGATCTGAGGTTGTATTCACCTCATTTTAAGACCTGCTAAGAAACATATGATTGTTATTATGTACTGATATGGAAAACAACAGAATTCAATAAAGGTGTTCTTTCTTTTTCCTATGACTTATATATCACAATCACACTGATACTGCAGGGAGTAATCTCCAACTTTATTCACCATTACTCAAAGGACTGTATCTAGGCTCCCTCTACTGTCCACTTCAGAGAAGAATTTCATAAACTTACCTTGACTGGTCTTTTTTAGCCACTGCTTGCTAAATGAATAATAACTAATAACAGATTAGCCAAGTCATCCTAATGGAGTAAGCCGTTTTAGATTAAACACTGTATACTCTTCTCGGCAGCGTATCACATGTAAATAATACACCATTTATCACCCTGCACCTAGGGTGCAGATTTTGATTGAATTGTAGATCTTTGCTGTACAGCACTCAAGTAATTATTAATTAACTTGTTAAAAGTTAAAGTAGCCCTTGGATGAATGAAGTGAAGTTACTGGGCTTGCTAAGTTCATTATGAGTATAGGTTATGAAGACATTTGGACTATGTAATTTGCCATCTATATTTTAAAACTATTATAAGTTGTGTTTTTGACTATTTTTTCCATGTCTCTTATGTCAATTTATGTCTGTTAGTGATGCTGGCATGTAAGAAAATATAATATCACCTCCGTGACTTCATCCATTAAATACTGAAACGTTAATCTGTTTTAGAAGCTGGAATAAAAGTTATATTTTAATGGAATTCCGAGAGTGCAACCAACCATTTTTCTATATATATATATATATATATAAATATATTTATATATATATATATATACACACACACACACACATACACGCACACACACACACACACACACATATTATAAGTGCACACTCACTTACTAAACACCAACTTCAAAGCACACAAAATTCTATAATTTATATATGTGTGTGTTTGCATTTAATTTTATATGTGTGTGTACAGGCAGGATGAGAGATAGACAAGTTATTAAGCATAGAAATTCAATGATTTGCAGTATTCAATAACATAAATATAGGTATGTTTTTAAACAGACCGATAAAACTGTGTGTGCAGTATTTTTTTTATTTATAATATATTTTCATATGTATACATATAAAAGTGTGCTTGTTTTCTTGTAATATGTATATTCTATGATTTGATATGTGATAGAGTGCATCCATTTAATTGAACTCAAATTGCTGTTCAAATATAATGATTGTGAGAATACAGCAGCAAAACTAATCAGTTTTCTTGCATATTTTAAGGTGGTTGGGAGTTTTCCATTTCACTGCAGCCACCAATCAATTACTGAGAGCACCACAGCAAGTTTCTGATGGCTTTTTCTATTAGAATGCAAATAGCATACTCAATTCTTATTTTTTGATTAGAGGTAAATTGCTCCATTAAAATCACACTGAGGACTTTTCTTTGCTCTTTGAAAAAAAAGATAGACTTTAAGACCTTCTAGAACTTTAATATCGAAACTTTCCTGGTGTACAAACGCTCTGTTTCCTAATTAACATTGCTGTCACGACTGTTTTCTCATTTATTTATTTTTCATCTCAATTAATTTCTAAGTATGGTATACATGGCTAAGTCTTCAGTTGATTCCAGTACAATAAATTGTACTTCTCTCATAAATGATATCTCACTACCCCAAATATTTGTTTTGAGAAAGTGTATATCAAAACTCTATACGCTGCCAATACTCCTGTCTGTAGTTTTATTGGCAGTACAACATGTACATATCTAGCTGCCTCATTCATTATTTATCACTTAGGTTCTAGGGAAATTAAAAAAATGATATCAATGGTGTGAGTGGAGAAAATGGTCAAATAAACAAGACAAGCAAGTAATAAACAGAAAAAAAAATGTTTTCTTGAAGGCTATGTGAAATTATCCGTAACTGGATGCTAGTGGAAAAATCTTAAATCTTCAAATCTGCATTACCTTAAATAATTATACATTAATATATCCGGTTTTGGAAATATGTATATATATATATTATAGATATAATCCACAAACTTTGCACCCCAACAAAAAAAAACAAATCTTATTATCTGGTTCTTGGCAACACTTGACATGAACAGACAATAAAAAAACAACACTCCAGGGTTTTTCATCCAACCTACTTTTATTGCAAAAAATCTGTGTGGACTGTCAATGTTTCAGTTTCTTGTAGGAACTTTCATCAGGAGGACAACACAGATTTTATGCAATAAAAGAAGGTTGGATGAGTGTTGGTATTTTGCCTATATATATATATATATATATACACACACACATGTATATACTGTATATTAATAAAGAAAAAAATAGATTATCAGAATCTCATATAATCTGCCTTTTTAAGAATGAAACAAAGGGCAGAATAACACTGCATGTCATGTAAAAAAGTATGGTTTTGAAATTACTAGTGAAATTATGCTAATTTACAAATAGCTGTGTTTTTAAATGATATTATTACTTGTACATAGTAAGTATCGTTATATTAACTATAATTACTGCAGGTTAGGAAGTGCATAGTCCAAATGATTATCCCCATGTTCAGTGTGGGTTTCTTGTATTTGCGGATTGTGGACTATGGATGGTGGTTATGGATATGGGGTTGATGTTAGTACCATAGGTACACCGGATGTGATGGATGTTATTCGGGCATCTTCCAGATATCTGATGGGTATAGAAAGAGTGATAGACAGATGCATGCAGTATGTGACTGTTGTATGTTGTATGAGTGTAATGTGAATGGCTGATGGGTGTAATTTGAAAGCCACAAAGCAGTTAATGACTGGTTCCTACATCTCTGTTTCTGGAACCAATCTAAATTTGCCAATTTGTATTGTAATCTGCTCTGATTGAACCCTATTTGCCTACATTGAGGGTCCTTCTCTGTAGGTCACTTGAAGATGTAGACTATGTTCTGCGTATGTCTATTTTCAAATTCAAATCCATCCTTGATGCCTAAGTCCTGCAGGCCTGTACCAATTCTGGGTTAACTGCTTCTCACAAACAACTTCAATTAATTAGAATGAGACATTTCATAACATAGAAAAATGCACGAATATATGTTCTAGGTGTAGTATTGCCTAAAACGTGTCCTGGATTTACATCAAGAACCCTAAAATATATGCATTATTTCACAGTACAAACTTTGAAAAAATAAATAAATTTTATGATAAAAAAGACAAACACACATTTTCTTTATGATCTATCCCATTTAATTAATTGAATAATGTTTGCAAAACCTGTATTCTCTTTATTGGTGAAATGAATTTGTATTGCTCATTCGATCTGCTAACCTATTGCTAATGTCCCTAAGCCAACTGAATCCTTATTTCTTTGAAGATGCTAATCAACGCACAATTCAATAATCCCTACCATTTGTTCAGCCTTGAAATGTTAATTAGTTCAGGGATTTCATTAGTTGACTCAGTATATCTATAAAGTTATGTTCAGTAAATGAAACAACAAACGGAAGGTAAGGAAGGTACAAGATATGAAAAGTAAAAGATCAGTTTAAAATGATAAATGATTGACACGGTTATATTGGATTATTAAACAATGAGACACACTGGGGAGAAAATAATGTGGAAATCCATTACCTTGCTTTCAAATTATAATGATGATAGTATCCCAAGACATCCAACCCATTTATATTGGATTTTTAATTACAACACCCAACTTTCAGCATCACTTAAAAGGGCATGTTGATAGTACACAGGTTTTCAATGTTTGGTTACTGGTGAAATAAGTAGTCATTTACTGGCCTTTACCCAAGTAATGATTTTAAGGGTTATTCCCTAAAGAAGGAATTGTGTTGAATTCAAGGCATTTCAAATTGAACAAAAAAAAAAAAAAAATCTAAAAGAAAATCCACACACAGTTAATGTCATCAATCTTGTGACTTTTGTTTGGTATTTTGTGTATGCTGTAATATTGAAAGATATTGTGATCTAATTGATAGACCAGCATCAACGAGACACCAAAAAGTATACTATTTACAAGTAAAGAAAGTTGGACCAGACCTAAATCAAAATTAGTGAGAATGCGCAAATAACAGTGTATGGAAAGAAAAATCTGTGTATCAGGCAATGCACATCTTTTTGCAGTAATACAAATCACTGTTATTAGAAGGCAATCCAATAGGAAGACTTTAGGTAATAACAAATGTCCAGACATTTTTTTGTAAGGGTAAAACACTATTGGCAAAAAAAAAAAAAAAGGTTACTTTTCCTTTAATAACACCATAATTACAAGCGACGCAGTATCCTTATGCAAGTGTGTAGACCTTTGAAATTCACTTCTTATTCTCACTTTCGTAAATAACCCTGTAAGTCTGATCTGAGCAGCATGTAGACCAAAATTCCATTCCTGCTAAGAAAATTAAACAAACAAAGTAAAAATAAAAGGGAACGAAGATGAAGAAAAATAAATATTACATTGAAGAAAAATAATCAGAAAATGAAAACTGTATGTGATAACACCATCAAGTCCCTATGATGAATATTAAGGTGTATTAAAAAGGCACCTGTCATGTCCTATTACTTTCGCTCTTTTTAAAGAGCAAGAAATTTAATCTTTACATCGTGCCAGCAGTTGTGCTACAATAATATATAGGTATGGACAAAAACCCATTTAAAAATAGCCCTTTCTACTTGCTGTCAAACAATTCTTCGACATAGACTATTCTAAAATTCTACAAATAAGCTGTTTCTGAAGTTTGGCAATCCTCTGGTCAGTTCCTGGTTTAGAAAATAATGCTGATGGTAAAACATTGTTTACATTGTGCAACTTGCCTGTGCACTGGGTCGAACATCAGCCTTAATTCTAAAGCATAAACAATGTACATTTGAGCAATGTAGACATTTTGTTTCTTGTTGACTGCAAAATCCTTTAACATCAAACCCCACAGAGCCCTAATTGCAAAGCATGTCTAATCCACTTATTCTATCCATCATCCGTTAATATAAATTCTTATCAAACGTTTTTAGAAGAAAAACTAAAACTTAAAAACTGTTGCATATGACTAATTATTTAATTCTATATATGGATAAAGCATTAAATGTATGTATATGATAAAAAAAAGATACTAACATTTGAAATTCCTGTTTTTGTTACTTACCTCGAGGCTGTGCAAACTGTTTAATTAGTTCTAATCAAACACGTTAGTCATTCATTTAGTGCTACTCACTGGACTTTCTATAGCTCTGCTGAGCTTATCCCATAAGCAGTACTGTATGTTCAATGGTTTCATGGATCTTGTGTTCAACTGTGCATTTCCTTCTGTATAGCTGAATGAGATCTCATAGGAACCATTGTCATGATATCTTATACAGGAAAATTGATTCTTCAAAAAAAAAAATTAAATAAATAACTAAATAATCAATGAGGTTGGAAAAAAAACTTTTAAACATTTTTTTATTATGTGGACCTTTATTTAGATATTTTTCTGAACAGAGAAAGCTATATATGCTCTTATGCAGCTATTTATCAACTTCTCTCTGCCGCTACTGTGAATTAAGTGCCTGAGCTGGGATGAAGGAAGTCCTCATGAGACATGTATCTAATGTAGACAGAATACAGAAATGGCATATAATTCCATGTACCTTATAAGCTTGAATATTATAAAATAGGGACAGACGTCAGGTGTGTAGGGCCAGTTGTAGGAATGTCAGAGATGCATTTAGCTTAGCTGGTGATGTATCCAGCAGAGATGAGCTAATATCGGGTCACAGGTTTCACAGCACCCAATCTGCCAGAAAAAAAAAAAGAATCTGCAAGCATGTGTCATTTACACCTGGTTCATCCCTGTACCCAGCCATAATGGAGGTGTGTCATCTGAATGTTCTAGTATGCAAGGTTAACCAAGTACTGCCCAGTAAGGATCTCAAACATGGATGCCCATATCCCGAACAGAGTTGTGGTTCTCGTTACAAACATGACAGATAGAAAAACAAGGCCCAAAGTTTGTTCCTTCTCAGGATTGTAAGTGCTGGAGGTGGTGGAGACACTGGGTACATACTGCCATATTTGGTGTGATTGTCTAGGGATAGTCCTGCTTTGGAGACAAATACATGCTCTACACCATACTTGAGCCGACCACTGCATACAAAGCAATGACTATTAGAATATTGAATGGAGGAATGGAGGACCTCACTGTGATGGAGGAGCTTATCTTTAGTTCATCTGACCGCATTCCAGACCTACACTGGGTCCAGTGGTTGACTACTTGCTAACCCTGAACTATTATTTTTTTTAATTATGTTTGTACTAGTATCTACAGTTCAATATTGGTTCATAGCTGAGTGTGGCTCACATGACTACCAGATTCACCTCTTCCCGTTTTTGTTTTACCGCCCCACCTTACCGCTTTGCTTTTCCTTATTTTTCTTATAAGATTCTTACTCACTGGTTTAATAAGCATATATTCTTGTTGTGTGTATTTGCATGGCATCTATCTTTCCAATATGATATTTAGAATAGATCCTAGATTGTGGCAAATATATAATTATTAAGAAATGTGTGTCTTATAATGTCTGCAATGTTTCTTTTTTTTATCAGGTCCAGTGTGTCCCTAATTGAGCTACTGACTGTCTAAATGGAGACTTTTATCTATTTTTCCTTTATTGTTCTTTTTTATTATTTTTTATTTCCTACAATAACAATACAGAAAGTCAGTTTCAAGATAATGTGTACTTTTTTCAAAACTCAATACAAGCTATTTGCATTGACATTTCTAACCTGCATTGGTATCTTGTATCAAAGACATAACAGACTGTTACATGAATATTATTCAAGAATAAAGTTTGAGGAATCATCTTAAAATCTCAAAATCTTACTGAAGCAGTCATTTTCAATTGACTGCTTTTGTTTTTACCTTCATGTTTTTTTTTTTATCTCCTTCTAGTGTGTTTTATGATATTTTATTTATTTTTATTTAACATTTCTTATATTGCTAGAGATATAAAACCAACATGGTACCTGTTGTGTTCAATGCCTGCAGCATTAATGCAAATTTCATGTAATACTGTGCATACTTGGCAGTCCACCACTGTACCCCACCATGACTATGTAGACCTACCACTATCCAGAAATAATCAATTACTCAGTAAGAATTAATAGCTTCATGTTATCCAGTAATACCATGTAATTGTCTTTTCTTCTCCAAATTCACTTTTCTTACAGCAAATTACTACTTCAGAGCACAGGAATAGGTGCCAATTGTTTCTAGTGAAACACAAGGAGCCAATTGTAGTCAATTTTAAAGACACTATGCAGAGTGTGGTAACCTCTGACTTGTTATATTTATTATACATATAAGGTTACTCACTGATCCTCTCTTCAGCCAGTAACAGGCCACAATGTCTCAGCCAATCCAGGTCCTGCCACTCGTTTCTGCAAGTTTTCCCATAAAGCATGAGTTTGTATCCACTTTATATTGTTTTAAAAGGATTCAAAATCTTTGCTAGGAGATGACAGACATGTGAGTTTGAATGTGGCCTGGGGATATTTAAAGGGTTAATAAGAGATAACTGGGAAGAACAATGGCATTAGCAAAAAAAGCATGGTTTTATGAATCCATCACCAATCTAAATCAACAACACAAGGCCAGATGCACCTATGAATTCATGTTATCTGACCACACCCCTTTGCCTTTCAAGAATGGGCTTAATTAAATTAAGCTTAAATATATGCTGCTCCCACCTATCTATCCTCCCTTATACACAATTATGTCCCGTCAGGCCCTTACAATCTGCTGAAGACTTACGTCTATCTTCTGTCCATACTCCCACCTCTGATGCTCGACTTCAAGGTTTCTCGAGGGCTGCACCGTTCCTGTGGAACTCACTTCCCTCCTCTGTTAGATGCTCACCCAGTCTCCACTCCTTCAAAAAATCATTAAAAACCCACTTCTTCATAAAAGCATATCAATTAAACTGTTACTAGCTCCTGAGTGATTCCTCTTCTGCAACTGTCACTAGTCTAATACTATCCTTACCTTTTTCTGTCATTTTACCCCACTCCCTCTAGCATGTAAGCTCATTGAGCAGGGCCCTCAACCCCTTTGTTCCTGTGTATCCAACTTGTCTGGTTACAACTACATGTCTGTTCGTCCACCCATTGTAAAGCGCTGCGGAATTTGACGGCGCTCTATAAATATCATAATAATAATATTATATTAGTTTAGGGCACTATACTCATCCTAATGTGTTTTTTGACCCTGAGGCCTTGATCTCATAAATTCTCATTATTAAGACCTCACAGCATAAATATATTTTATGCTACACGTGATTATATATGCCTGTCACAAAGTCAACGTACCCCATTTTTGGCAGATCCTACTCTAACAACCTAATAAAAAGAGAACGTTACCTGCACTTTGACCCAAATCCCTGTGTACATTTAAATGAAATGGAGGCTCTTTAGTTTTATTCCAATGGCCATTTGAATATATAAGCTCACCTGCCATGTCAAAGCAAGCCTCAATATTTGAGTCCTACACTAGCCATTAGATATGCTGATATCAGCCAAGGATCTCCAGTAAGACAGGAAAGGGTATTTTATAAACCCTTTCACATTTAACCCTTCATAGGGCTTCTACACATACAACAAACTTTGCTGGTATCAGACAAAGTGTGAACATCTCTAATGAGACATGAAGGGGTGTTTTATAAACCCCTAAATACTTATTTACCCTATTTAAGGTAAATACATACTTATTTAGGGTAAATAAGTATGTAGGGGTTTATACAACACCCCTTCATGTCTCATTAGAGACATTTATCTTTGTCTGATACCAGCAAAGTTTATTGTATGTGTAGAAGTGCCTTGACGTGGCAGGTGAGCTTATATTCAGATTGCCATTGAAATAAAACTAAAGAGCCTCCATTTTGTTTAAATGTACATAGGGATTTGGGCCAGAGCGCAGGTAAAGTTCTCTTTGTTTTTACTATGTATTTTGAGTTATTAGATACTAAGCCACTGCTGCTGTAAGTGTGGTGCTTTATTTTTGTGTTTCTAACAACCTAATGCCTACCTATATATGATACCTGCTATAATATATATTTATATCTATATCTATCTATAAAATACATACACACACACACAGAAACATACAGCCGTACAGAGGGAATAACCAACATGTCTAATACTATAAAAGCAATATGACATAATTGTTAAATTATCTTGTTTAAAATACAACTTTAGAAATGCATATGTGAAATGAACTAATATTATTTAATAAATGTTATAATTAACACAAAAGTGAGTGAATATCTGCAATTTCCTTCCACTTAAGATGCCAGGGCTGGTCAGCAATGAAAAGTTAATTGCATAACATAGTTATAAATTACCATTTAAAGTGCTGTAGCAATTTACTGCTTCACCTATCAACACCAAATCTATTCCTGACATTTTCTGTACATAAACAAAGTGTCAACAGGGTTGCATACAGTATTGTTATCTTTAGTTTATTTTTGTAGTCTTTGAAAACCTGAGGGCATTTTAATTGCAAGATAATCTCTTAAAGGACCACTATAGGCACCCAGACCACTTCAGCTTAATAAAGTGGTCTGGGTGCCAGGTCCATCTAGGTTTAACCCTGCATGCTGTAAACATAGCAGTTACAGAGAAACTGCTATGTTTAAATTAGGGTTAATCCAACCTCTAGTGGCTGTCTCACTGACAGCCACTAGAGGCGCTTCCGCGCTTCTCACTGCGATTTTCACAGTGAGAAGATGCCAGCGTCCATAGGAAAGCATTGAGAAATGCTTGGGGGAAAAAAGGGGAGGAGGAGTCTGCGCTAAGTGCCCTTCATCCAAGAGTTGGTCCAAAGCTCCATCAAATGTGAGTGTATTGAGAGCACAGCTTACCTGCCGAGCAAAGCAGACGTGCCTGCTAAGAGCTCCTGAGCCTGAGGCCAAGATTTGGGTTTTAACACCCGACCACCAAAGCGTCCAAGCTGTGGACAGCAATAGTCCTGACCAGGAGGTAGTGCTGCATCGGGGGATATCAAACATGAGACCCTCCGTGGCGGAATCGACCACATCGCAGCCTGCAGCCTACATGGGTGGAGCCAAGGAGAGGCGGCCGCTCTCCCGGTTCTCTGGCTGAAGAGGGAGCACTCTCACATCGCCTCCCCCCCTACCCTTGGACCAGTGTGGGATATCACAGTCCCTGCTGAGCTGGACAAACGCAGCCCTGGACAAAGCAGAGGTAGCGGCAACACTCTCGGGCAGAATAAGAGCGGCGACACCCAAGATGGCGTACGCGCCTAACTCCACAACACGCGGCAAGCAAATAATGCAACCAGAGGCAGCAGGCCCTAACAGCAGAGCGACCGACAAAAATCGAGGAGCTCTTTAACAAATTTTGGGCAAAGCTATCGTGTAGAGCGAAACAAACGGCATCCATACAAAAGTTACCCACGGGCGAACGTAGAAGCAGCAAGATGAGACGCGGGAAGCCCCCGGAAGGCGGGAAGGTGTCCCAAGCTAATACAACAGGCAGAGGCTACCCACCTGGGCAGAGAGCACAGAGGGTCCTAATCGGCAAGCACAAACTACCCCCAAGGAGGGCTGCAACATATACACAACAGCCTAAACCAAGAACATGCAAGGTCCAACCAAACGGGAAGATCACAGACCCCAGAAGACACCAAGGTCACTACCAAGAGGTACTAACCCCTCAGAGACCCTGGGGCAGACTGACACCTCGGTTACACATCACCACAATGTTAGCCATTTCAACAGTGGCAGGGAAAGGAGGAGGGCCTGCCAGAGGAGCCTCAAGGGGACCCACCCGATGACAACTCTACATGGCACTCCTACTAGGGTCCACAAGCATAGGTCCGGGATCAGCACACAGTCTCTCCTGCACCTGAGTGCCACACGCCTACCAGACAAGGAACCGGACGGTCTCCGCTGGCCCACCTGCGGGGATCGGATGATGGACGGCACCGAAGGCGGACTATGCCTATGCAAGCTTAAGATCGGTGATAAGGCATAACCTCACCGGGCAGGCTATAGCTGGTGCACTGTTCCCCTACTTATTGTTATCTCAGCTTGCTAATACAGTATGCAAAGATAGACCAATTTACTTTAATTTTGCTCATTAGCCATTTTTTTTAATTTATCTATGTTTCTCCCCTCATAATACACTAGCAGAACGACAATCAACATATGTTTTAATTATGTATGGCTGGTACTTAAAGGTTACTACCAAATGTGCAGAACTTAAGAGCCAAATTGTGAATCTTGCCAGATATTTGGACATATGCCTGACCGCCCGGTGGAGCCCTGTTTCATGTAGATGTGGAGGCAGTAACATATCCCGTGTGTTTTTAAAATTTATGCTTTATGCCTTAGCCTATTTGCTTCAGACCCAATCTGTCTCCATGGTACCAAAACGTGTGTCTCATAGTAAATACAATAGTTAAAGGACCACTATAGTGCCAGGAAAACATACTCGTTTTCCTGGCACTATAGTGCCCTGAGGGTGCCCCCACCCTCAGGGACCCCCTCCCGCCCGGCTCTGGAAAGGGGAAAGGGGTTAAAACTTACCTTTTTCCAGCGCTGGGCGGGGAGCTCTCTCCTCCTCCTCCGATCCTCCTCCTGGGCTGAATGCGCACGCGCGGCAAGAGCTGCGCGCGCATTCAGCCGTCGCATAGGAAAGCATTTACAATGCTTTCCTATGGACGCTTGCGTGCTCTCACTGTGAAAATCACAGTGAGAAGCACGCAAGCGCCTCTAGTGGCTGTCAATGAGACAGCCACTAGAGGAAATAGGGGAAGGCTTAACCCATTCATAAACAGAGCAGTTTCTCTGAAACTGCTATGTTTATGAAAAAATGGGTTAACCCTAGAAGGACCTGGCACCCAGACCACTTCATTAAGCTGAAGTGGTCTGGGTGCCTAGAGTGGTCCTTTAAGCATGTCATAATATAATGTTTAAGCATGTCCTCATATATATCATACATGACCTAATGCATTACTAGTTAAGCAAGATAGCATTGCAATCTCACTGTTGTTGTTTTAAAAATTTCACTAACCTTTTTGACGAGACATAACTAATCAAACTTGTCTGCAACGAATTGTATTAATCGTTACTTAATAACCCTAAAAATTGTGCATGTTTCTCCTAAACCCCAATGTAAACACATAAATATGAAACGCTGGAGGATTGCCTTTGGGGTACCTTACAAGCGACTGTTACTTACCTATGCACTACAAAAATAAAGAATTATAAAAAAAAAAAAAAAATGTGAGTGTATTACCCTCCATTTTCTATTTCACTTATTCTTTTAGTTACATACTATACCATTGGAAGTTTGTCGTGCTTTTATCTTCACATATATGGACTACCCACAACCCGGACGGATCAACTCCTGAGAATTGTACACACGCTCTATCCATATATCAGTGAGACGATTTTATTGGACATTTTATTATTTGATCTCTACTACTGCATGGACTTTGTTTTATTCTCTACTACTGCATGGACTCTGTTTTATTTATTTTATCTTAACAAGAATATAGTTTATACACTGGGATATACCTACTATTTCTTGTATTAATAGTGCAGCCCTTCCCCCCCCCTTCCTTCTCTCTCATTGAGAAATGCTTACTTATGGACTGACTGAATGCATGCATGGCTCTTGCCGCGCATGCGCAGCCGATGATGCCGGAAGAGGGAGGAGAGTCCCCAGCGCCGAGGGAGCCCGGTGCTGGAGAAAGGTAAGTATTTAACCCCTTCCTTCCCCTAGAGCCTGGCTATTAACACTATAGTGCCAGGAAAACAAGTTTGTTTCCCTGGCACTATAGTGGTCCTTTAACATAATATGCCCACATTGAAAATAAATAACTAACAAATTTGCACACAAAAAAAAAATAAAAAATAAAAAAAAAAACAAGCTCACATTTATTTTACATTTTATAGCAAGATTACTTTTTCATGAAGAACACATTTGAGATGCATTTGCGCTTGTGGAAAAATGCACAGAGAAAGGAATTGAAATATTGTTCCCTGCTTCACAGATGTCTGTCTTTCTCTGCTGAATACTGCTTTGTCAAAGCTCATAAAATATCCATAATCTAACTACTGCCTTAAGCATGGATCACGCCAGCAGGACTGAAGTTTAGCCAGTCAGGAGAATAGCTTGTTAGATGTAGCAAATGCTACTTTGTCTCCATCTAGTGTTCATACAGAAATTACACTGCTTCATGAATACTTTGTACATTACATTAACCCTGTTACATAGCTTTGCACTAGACGGCTTTGTGATAAAAATATATTTCACTTTGGCACAAAATATCTTAAACTGTAGCTAGTAATTGAGTATTCTATGTTTGCGTATGTGGATCTGTAATTTCTCAAAAAGTAATAATAAAAAACAGCAGTTTCTAATGTGTGTGGATATTAGACTCGGCGTGAAACCATTTTTTCCAAAATTGAAATTTAGTTTGGGACCATCAACACTCACTCTTTTGACAGTTCAGCTTATCAGAATATCGTCCATGAAAAGTATTCAGGAAATGATTCGTAAAAACAAAAAATATATAATATGTTTATATTTTGCTGAACACAGCACATCTTTATGCCATTTGGTTCTCAGATCAAGAGAGACAAATTATTCAATAAAGGGAAAAAGAGGAAGAGCAGTTATAAATTATTATATATATTTACAAAATATATAAATATAGATTTTTCGGTTGTTTCTTTTTTTCTTCTATTGTTTACTTCTCACTTGATCATTGAAGAAAATTAACATTTAATGGCTAGATTTGTCTAGCAATTTATGGTTTTTTTTCCCCTTGAATCTTTTTTGGCACCATGGGTGGATCTCCAAACCCATAAAGCAAATGAACATGCTTCTCCATCCTGCTAATTGCTTTCTCTGCTATATGTCTATATGGCACTTCACAGATATGGAATTTGACTGAACCACCAATCCACGCATCGGCCTAAATTCAGGTGAATTACAATTCGGCCAAAATCAAATGCACAAGTTTAATGCACAGAAAAGGGCTCTTATAACATATGGAAGTATACCTCCTCCATTGATATTTTTAAAGGACAACTGTCACCTCAAAACATTTTTTTTATTATTATTATCTTAAGCTTTTCACCAAGTTTTGAAAAAAAGGTTAGATTTTTGAAATGTAAGAAAAATTTGAGAAACTAATACATAACTTTAGTATATGACAGGATCCTTCAGACAGTGTTTGAAAACCAATAGTTAGCCTCCATGATCGTCCATGCTTCACTCCCTTCACAGAAGCAGGGACTAAGTGTCGACTTTGATGCCATTTCAAAAAGTTTAAAGGAGCACTCAAAATCTTTAAAGCAGTTCAGTTTGCTAAAGTGCTTTAGCAGGTAACAAAGTACCCATTGTTTCTTCTATTATAAATGTGCTGAATCCAACAGAAATCAGCACTTCTAAATATTACAAATGGCACGTTCCTGGCTGTCAATTAGACAGCTCTTTGCAGAAGACAATACTTCTCACAGAGACTAAATAATTGCAGTGGTTCTCTATCTGATGCATTCTATTGTTGCCATTTTGCAGTTACAGCATGCACTGCTAGACTCCACTGTTTCCCTTTGACAAGCATTGGATTGAACTACTTGGAGATGATCCCCAGTGAGGATCACCAGAGGATGGTATACAGCGGCAATAAGAGGAAACTCTCTTACCGTGTATCTAATTAAACAGTAAAACATTACAGCATATTTATTTCTAACACTAAAGTGTTTCTTTAAGAAAAAAAAAAAAGAATCAAATAACAGTAAAAAAAACAACAGTACTGCCAAAGAAAGTGTTCTGCTACTGTTAAAATAAATCACTCCATTTTTTTATTTGACAGCTGCTTCCCAAGAATTAATAAATAACAATGTTACTCAAGAAAGGGTTACTGTATTCCTAGCCCTCAAGTTAGCTAGTTTTAGATGCTCACAGTATTGAATATATAAATGCACTGACCTCATTTCATTTGTGGTGTCCCTATCCCTTGAGATATAATAAAAGTGGAATAATGCTGCTGCATATTAAGTACCAGTTTTATCATTTGCCGTGGCCACATGTGAGGTGCAGACATTATGCACATATTTAAACGAGAGAGGTTGGAGTGACCTGACTAAGATAGAATTCTCTGTAGGGTCTATTAATGTGGAAAGGCAACTGATTTAAAACTAGCAAAACACAAGATTAAACCACCTGATACAGCAAAACGGTTTTACAAAAGACAAGAGTCTGTTATATAGCATATTGATGTGATCTTGAAATATATGTCACAGTTTTTTTTAAGTCTTAGTACCCAAAAAAGTGGACAGCGCTAGACAATTCTTTTACAATGTACAACAAATAATTATAAAAGTGATAAAATCAGCAGCATTCACCTCAAATTGTGACATAAAAATCCAAACCCAGAAAACGGTGTTGCGCTAAATTATTATTACATACACATGGTCAATGGTATAGCACACCAATAAAATTCCATAAAACCACCTGAAAACCATATATAGTTCAGACCATCTGATATCGAGTTTAGAGTTGTGCACACGTGTAAAAAATATAGATTTTACACTCACATTTCCCAGAGCCTCAGGGTGAGAAACGCTCCTATGGAGAGGGGGAAAAAAATCACACAATTGTATATTCCAGTCGACCCTAGCACAATCTGCAACACTGTGTGGGAGTCACAAACCAAGAACATGCCAATGGTATAAAAAGATAAATGTATTAATACAAAGATTAAAACTGCTTACTCAGATCAATGTTGGTTTATATTGCACAAAATCCCACCACAATCCCAACACTTTTTTGTAAAATCCGGCTGCTCTTGCCACTTCCGTGAATCGGATACTGGCTCTGCCCCTCGTGATGTAACGCTTATCACCCACATATCCAGGACTTCCTCAGACGTCCTCACAGTGTCCATCGTCTCCTATTTACAGCCATAGCTCCGCCTAAATTTGTTCCTGATTAGTGGAGCTTACAAGAACTTACTCCAACAAGAACTTTTGGTTTTGGTTAGAGTAAATCTTGCTGGCATGGTCCTTCCAAAAAGAAAAACAATTAAAGGACAACTTACCTGCCATAACATTTCAAGGCCAAGTTCTCCCTTCATCCCAATCCTCCTCCATCCCAATCCTCTTGATGTCATTAGCTCTCACTGCAAATACAGTAATGTCCTGGAGAACATGCTGAGAAGAAGACTTGGACAGCACAGTTCCACCATTGGTCATCTTTTGCCAGCTTGCTATGTGTGCTGACAAGAGTCACCTAATATGTACAGACTTAACACAAACACACCCAGGGCTCTCCTTCCAGGCTAACTAATGATGCTGCCAGAAGAGGAGTTACCCCTGCTTGAGCAATCTTATATATCTCCGTAAGTGCCATGTTTCAATCAGAAATGCCTCATTTGCAGACTCCAAGCACCAAGACCACTTCAAAACACTAAAGTGGTCAAAATATTTGGAGTAAACCTTTAATTAATAATATGCGGTGCAGTGACCAGTGAAGGCCGCTCCACAGGAGCAGGTTGGAAAGTGCACCCCAACCAGTTTTATTGCAATAAAAAGAAAACTTTGGCTGAGGTAAGGACTAATGATAATTCTGTGTTTTATCTGAATTAATTAGCTCCGCATTTTCCTTCCACCCTTATTGATGAATGGACATTTTATTATCATGAGGAACAGCTAAGAATATCAGGATGTGGGGGTACGTGTTAGAAGAATTAGACATATCAGATCTCTTTAAAATGTTTGTTGTTTCCTACATTTGTGTATCCACAGGCTTATGGTGTTGATTTGAGTGTAACCTCTCATTGGATCAAGTAAGTACATGAGGTTAAGCTGGCACTGCCCAGTAAGTAAGGCAGCAAAGTCAAAATTTTATGTGAAGCCAGTGAATGTTTTGACAGAGAACCTAGATGTGCCAGATGCAAGAGGACAGGTTGATGAGCCTTGGTACAGCATTTATTATGGACTGTAATGGTTGAGCTGAGACTGTGTAAGACCAATAGAGGGTAGTTGATGATTGTGATGAGGACAAGTACCATACATAGCTGGTATTACGTAAGGGTGGATGCAAGCTATATTCTTAAGATGAAAGTTAGGTATGGTGATTGGCTGAATGTAATGAATGAAAGAGATATTGGAATCAAAGAGTACCTCAAGACAGAGACCCTGCAGGTATAGTTGATAATAGAGTTGTGCACATGTGTATTTTTTTTTTGGTTCGTTTCATTTCTATTCAATAATTTTTGAATTTTGGTTCATCCAAAATTCTGAATTATTGATTTGTAATAAAGCGATACTTAAAAAGGTTAGAAGAGAAATGAGGCCCATCGGGTGGCCCATTCACTTGATGCCACTCGATGAAAAAGTTTTTTCAGGGGCCTGGTCGTGTGCTACAGCCTTTTAACAGCTCTACCTGGCCAAGGTACTTTCAGCAGCGCTGAGATGAATTGAAAGACAGTAATTTCTTCTCAGATAACACAGAGCAGTGCAAGAGGAAATGGCATAGAAGAGGGGGTATGGAGTGGGGGCACAGAGTGGGAGAGTCTCTGACTCCCAAGAGCATCATCCAGCCGACTGGATACCAGGGACTCCACCTTCCTGCACCCAAAAAATAGGAAACAGGAGGGGGGATGTGTCTGTGTACATATCTGTGTGTGTATGCCAGTGTATTTATCTGTGTATCTGTGTGTCTGTATGTGTATCTGTGTATTTATCTATGTGCCTGTATGTGTATCTGTGTGTCTGTACCTTTATCTGTGTGTCTGTGTATCTGTCTGTATGTCTGCATGTGTATCTGTGTGTACATGTGTGCCCCTGTTTATCTGTGTGTGTGTGTCTATCTGCATGTGTGTCAGTGTTTGTATCTGTACGAGTATCATTATGTGTATATGTGTGTCTGTGTATCTGCATTGTGCCAGTAGTTATATCTGTGTATCTGTGTGTCTGTGTATCTGTGTTTGTTTGTGTATCTGCATATGTGCCAGCAATGTGTGTCTGTGTATCTGCATGTCTGTACCTGTGTATCTGTATGTGAGTCAGTGTTTGTATCTGCAAGTGTGTCTGTGTGTGTGAATGTGTGTTTATATATTAAAATGTGTGTCAGTGTGTATCTGTATGTGTTTATGTGTTTATATGTGTATCAGTGTGTGGCAGTGTAAATGTATATCTTTTACATGTCAGCAATCAAACTCCAAAACTGCACACAATTACACCCCTGCAATCAAATATCAACACTACACATATGCACTCAGAATTTTCTCTCACAGTGACACATACACGCATGAGCCATGTGTGCGCTATTGTGAGAATTAACTAATTTATATGTGTTATTCGGCCTTGGCTGGCCTTCTGTTTTCATGTTTTCCATTTCCTGCTTTTCCTTGTGTTATGCTATTCAGATGGCTGCCATTTAATTTAATTTCATAGTAGGTAAACATTACACAGTCAAACTGTAAATATCATATTCTTAAGACAGACATACCATATACCATTAACTTTTTCATGTCAATATGGTCGATGTATCTGAATTGCATTAATGATATATCTTAAGATCATGTTTTATAGAAAGTTCTCTCTGAAGGGTAAAAGGAACACTATAGGGTCAGGAACACAAATGTATTCTTGATCATATAGTGTTAAATATACCATCTGGTCAACCTGCACCTCGCCCTCCCCCCTAAATATAGCAAAATCTTACCTATATTGCAGTCTGCTGCTGCTTGGCTGACATCATCAGAAGTGGTGTTCTGAGTCAATCACAACACTTTCACACAGGAAAGCTCTGGATTGGCTGAGACTGTTAAGGAGGCAGATCAGAGGCAGAGCCAACACAAGCCAAACACAGCCCTGGCCAATCAGTATCTGTTACAAAAGACTGGAAATCACTATGTTGCTGTTTTAACTCACCGATTGATACTGTTTGCCACTGCATAAGTTAAGCAGAAGACCACACGAATGGATTATGCGAACCCTTATGAAGGCTCCATTCGTGGTACGAACGGGGGACCCCCCACAAACTGGCGTGTGCCGCCACTTAACCCCGTCACCCCACAAACTACCGAACGGTCAACCACCCGGCCCTCGGAGTGTGGCAGCCATTAACCACCCAGGTGCCTGCGGTTTGCGGTTAACCACAACGTAATTGGTAGGCCTGGGGGCATCGACGTTCGCACTCAAAGTACCGAAGGGAAAATACCGAACTATCAACCGAACGACGACCCCATACAGCGGGTCGTGTGGCGCTCGTTAACTTGTGGTTTTTGCGGTTAACCGCAGGTCAAGTACCCTGCTCCCAGGTGGTCCTCATTCCCTTACCGAACGAGCCCACTACCAGCCAGACAGCGGGACTTCGCATGAACTGATACCGAGTTTAGTTCCACGAGTTAGACACGAAGTCCCGCTGCTCGCTAAAACAGCAGAAAACATGGCCGCCAACAAAGACTAACAATCCCAAAATGCCGAACGGACTTCATACGGCAGAAACAGTACATTCTGTTCGTGGGATTAGAGCGCCATTCGCATGTTTTATTTACACGAACGAGAGCCTTCAGATGAATGGTAGAATGCGTGGTTTCCCTTTATTAATGTAAAAGTTATGGATTTTTATGCAGTTTTCTGGGACATAATAAAACGTGGTCTTTGGTGCGCTTGGAGATAATTAGATTGTATAACCGTTGGCCTCATTATCTCCAAGCTGGGCGGGTACTAATTCAAATGATACACTGTATTGTGATTGGATATGTGTCTGTATTGTACCTGTATTCCATCAGGTCCACAGGGGGCTGTCCTTGGACCTGAGGAATCACATAAATTGCCATGCTATGTGCCAGTAAAGCCAGTTCGTTTTTGACCCTCAACTTGCAGCCTCGACTCGTGTTGTAGGGATCCTGGATATTGATGCTTATATCGTGCTTGGGGATATTCTACATTTACAGCTTACTACCGAAAGACCTCCGTTCGACTCTCTGCAGCGGGAACCAGGACATCCAAGCGATCAACCCTCCTGCTAGACCGGGGGCAATCGTAACAGTATCTCCTCATAGAGATGCATTGAATCAATGCATCTCTATGAGGAAAGTTCAGTGTCTCCATGCAGAGCGTGGAGACACTGAATGGCAGTGCTGCAAGCTGTGGAGGTATGCCTAGACTATTATGTAAACACTTACATACATACAGAGTAGGTGGAGTATCTTGGTTCGTTGTACAATAGCATATAGTGTATAATAAGAACTGTAAAAACAGAGAAAACTAAATCTAGTGCAATATCGTAGAGCACAATGGTGACTTTAAGTATAATTTGTGGTTAATACTCACAAACCAAGAGCCAAAGGAAACTGGCTCAATTCAGACGCCTGTGGGATAATTGTAAGGGTTCCCACTCCCTCTCTGTGTGGCAGCTGTTTCTGTATTCCTTATAATAGTTGAGAATAATGGACCATACCCATAAAAGGAAACTCTTCTTTAATAAAAAAGGAAATACATAAAAAATACAATTCCACTTGGGGTAAAAGTAGAAGATAAAATATATTAAAAAACAAACAAACAAAAGTCTCTTAATATGAAATAGTCCACTATGGGACAAAAAGTCAATAATCCACTCTGGGAAAATCAAGCAAGACGTGTTTCGCCCAATATATGGGCTTCCTCAGTTGCTCCTAAAGGTGTTCTGTTCCCTCTCACCATTTTATAAAGCCCAAGATACTCCACCTACTCTGTATGTATGTATGTACTTTTATGTGGATTGAGGGGTTACCACATAGGTGTTTGTGAGTTACTTGGTGTAAGTTGGGATCACCCGCTGAAACTCAGTATTTGTATTATATTGTATTATGTAAACACTGCCTTATCTCTGAAATGTTCACAGCAAAAAGCCTGAAGGGAATGATTATATTCACCAGAACAAATGTATTTATTTATTTATAAAATCTTTTACCAGGATGGATACATTGAGGTTTCTCTCGTTTTCAAGTATGTCCTAAAATACAATAAGCTATAGTTGTTCTGGTGACTATAGTGTCCCTTCAATGAAAGTCTTGTAAATATTTGATAAGCAGTACAAACTGGAGTGTTTGGGAAGTTAATGTATAGGAGATATTGTTTTTATTTTCTATAAATGCACTGGGGTCAGTGCCTTTTTTTTGTAGAAAAATGTTGCTTTCATTTTATTAATGACGTATAGATGGGCCAGCCTAGAAATTCTGTTTATAATTAGAAACCAAACTCACAGGGTTATTGATCAACCTTCAATAGTTATGTTCTCAAGTTTTTTGTATTAATCGTGTAAATGTAGTGTTTTCACACTGACTCTCTTCCCACAGCGCCTCTGTTGGTATGTCATTAACCAGACGGGACTAACTTAAATGGTTACCTCAACCAAAAAATAGTGATAGATAAACACATGCAGACTCCAAATATGCACAGAATTCTCAATAGTCAGCCCAGATTGCCATTGTAAACGTGTATCTACTCTACCGGGCAATATGTAGAATATTAATTTTTAATATTTAATTTTTCTTTCTGCTTCAGGTAAAGTTTTACCATCTTAATACAAGAAAAGTGCCCTTAAGTGAAGTGAATTATAAAATAAAGTGGCACTTCATATTTTTTAATTAATTCACGTATGAAGACTTTTACCATGAAGAGCACATTGTGATTTATCTTGAATCCAAGTACGTCCTTTGGTGTATATACAATATAAATATCAAAATATCTAGACATTTCATGCATTAGATGTTTCTATAATAACTTCAAATAGCCAACATTTACATTTATCAAAATACAGATGAGATAAAATAATGCAATGCAATTTCAAGGCACTTCAAAATGTAACATTTAAAGGTTTAAGACAACCATCACAATAAGTTAATGTTTTCAGTCCTGAGGTCATTAGCTACATTTTCTGTAAAATATTTCAGATGTTAAAGAGTGCTTGAACTCTTTCAAATATAGTAAAAAAAAAAAAACCCTAAGGCTAATGCGAAGGAGTTTCTGAGTGGAACTTGTACAGACATTAAAACAGTAAAGAATAAACAGAAGGAGTATCTGCACAATATTAATAAAGTCTCTTATAGTGAATATTGATCAACAAAGTGTTAACAAAACAATGTGAATATTGCTATCCATAAGAGTAAAGAATTCCTTATTTTAACAAAAAGGCATACAGGGTTATTTGTTAAAGGGACACTATAGGCAACCAGACTACTTCATCTCATTGATGTGCTCTGGGTGCAGTGTCTCTCTTCCCCTTGTTCCTGCAATGTATAACATTGTGGTTTTTGAGGAATACTGCCTCTATTGGCTGTTTACCAGACAGCCACTAGAGGTGCTCTGGAGTTTTACAGAATTTGACTCCGTGAATGAAGCTGAACATCCTCAAGCTTTGCGTGAGGACGTTCACCGTCTTAGAAAACCCTATAGGAAAGCATTGAGGCAATGCTTTCCTATAGGGAAAGCCTAATAAGCGCACAGCACTCACCACGCATTCACATTAGGTTCCCCCCATCAGATGATGTCAGAGGAGGCAGAGCGCTACCCAGTGCCAAGGGACATAGGCCCTGAAATCAGGTGTGTTATTAAATTGCTTTTTAACCCTTTGTGTGCTGGGGGGCATGTGATGGAGGGTGGGGGGAGGAGAGGACAGAAGGCAATATAGGGTTAGGAATATATCTATCTACAGTTTTCCCTTAAGTGAGAACTCTCAGGAATTCAAAGTAAAAAAATGTTTTTTACCTAAATAGCTGAAATTCTCAATGTCAGCTCTGTGGTGTTTGTTGGTCTACAATTTGGAACTTACTTTGAATTCCCAACAATTCACACTTTAGTGAATAACATTAAAAATGTCTATGTTACAGGTTATACCAATGTTTTCTATCTAATAAACACAAAATGAACAATATTTATTTGCACGTTTTCAGGTTGATTTCTGTGCAAACAGAGAAGCACAAGGAATACAATTTCACGCTGTGTATCTTTAAAGATATGTTAGAATTACCAGTTTGCGTTAGTCTTTTACGGCCTTAAAATACTAGTGTAACTTGACCGATCAAGAGTAATAGATTTCCTGGTGTAAAGCCTGTAAACTGGCAGCAATATAAAATATGTCAGCATAAAAGACAATCTGACAGAAAATACAGAGTCACTGCTTACAGATTTAAAAAGAAAGTAACAGTTGAAACTAGATCTGTTAAATTCTTGCAGACCTTAGCACAGTGGTGGACCTACTGTGGATTCAGGGGTCACAGCTGGGACTAGGCCCAGCAGTCCCGACCCCTGCAACATGGTGCCGGCAATGTGGCAAGGCCCCACCCAGCTCAGTAAAATTGCTGTGGCCGCGTGTTCAGCGGTCCATTCGGTGGCCCATGCTCTTAGGGACACACGATGCGATGTATTTCCAGGGCCCCCTGTGATGAGGTCAGCATGGAAGGAAATGATTCCTCCCAGCTAATATAGAGCGCTGCAAGGGAGGAGAAGGAGAGAATCAGAGTGGGAGGTCTGACTCCATTCAGCCTGACCCACTAGACCCCAAGGAAGTCACCCTCCTGCACCTAAAATGTAGGAAACAAGAGGGTGACATACATTTTACATGTGTGTTTGTGTATCTGTGTCTGTATGTGTGTTTGTGTATGTATGTGTGTCTGTATGTATGTACCTACAAAGGTCGCAGGAGTCACAGCTGCGACTGGGCACATCACTTCAGGGGGCCCGGCCGCAGGTGCAACCCCTGTTACCGTGGGCCAATCAGAGGGTACAGCCCCTTTACTTGTAAGGGGTCCAGACCACCTGAGGGCCCTGCAAGACTGGGCCCCTAACATGCACACAGACTCGATCAAAGAGATCTTTCTATCTCCCTCCATGGGCCTATGCAGAGTTTGCGCAGCAGGAAGGGGAAGAGGGTCTCTACCTTCACCTCTGCGGCTGGCCGAGTCCCAACTTTCAGAGGATTTCCACGGTAACCATGGCAACTCTTGGTTATACGTGGACTCATAGGAATAGCCTTTACCCAGCAAAGGTGAAGGCAGAGAGCATCTGCAGCACAACTTGACCACCAGGGAATATGCTGCCCCCTCCCTGGATGGTGGTAGGAAACAGGGAGGAGTAGATATACTATTTTTTTTTTTTAACAACATTAACAAAATAAAATATGCTCCCATTTCAGTCCCCACAGCCCCTATCCTTACCAGCAAACACACTCTCACACACATAATGCATCCCTACACACACATACACACTGTATCCTTACATACACACTGCATCCCTAGACACACAATACATCCCTACACACATATACACACTGTATCCTTACATACACACTGCATCCCTAGACACACAATGCATCCCTACACACATATACACGCTGTATCCTTACATACACACTGCATCCCTAGACACACAATGCATCCCTACACACACATACACACTGCTTCTCTACACACACACTGCATCCCTACACACACATAAATTAAAGAACAGTCATATTAATAGAGTGTTCATAGATTGTTAGACATGTTTTTGTACTGTACATTACCATTACAAGTGTCAGATGACTGCTTTTCTGCCATTTAGCATGGTAATATATTTTAAAATCTAATGAAAATGTGAAAGCCAGTAGGTTTTTTGGTTATTAATATTCTTTAGCAACATCACTGAGGCAGTTAGTACCCCTGTGGATATCATTTCACGGGTGATTGAAACACATTGTTTTTAGTAACACAAACATTCAAGGTTATTGTGGTTTATTCCTGAAGTAGTAGCAAGGTCAGAATGAATAATATTGTACAGACCTACACAGTCAAGCACAATTAACACTTTAACACAAAAGAAAACTAAAAACAATGATGGTTTGTCTTAATTTAGTGGCTAACAGAAAAGTCCAGAGCATACAGTAATATTCTAGGAGCTTTTGTAAATGCCCAACACAAGGGATTCCATAATGGCACCAGACATGCCCAGAAACAACTGGAAATACTATAGGATGCAGTGAGCAGGTCTGGATGCAGAGTAACACACATTAAAACGCTTCAATGTTCCAGGTGTGACTGCCTTACCACCTTACTGCTGCCTTTTTTCCCGAGCTGAGTAAAGCCAAATAACTCAGTGTGCTGCCACACAAAGATCACTTTTAACCTCCTTACCCAGGCACATAGTGTTGTGGGAGATACAGTGCCAGTGCTACCCTAAGGTGTCACAGACCCCAGGGGGGCAAAGTTTGCGTGACCGGCAGGAAGGAGGTGCACAGAGATGTCTTCTGTGCCTACTGGGGCTGGTCTGCGCTAGCTGCTGGCTTTTTAAATGCTGCTATAAGATGGCTGCTGGGATACATAAAGTCACATCCGGCGGCCTTAGCTCAACTATTGGCTGTGATGAAGTATCAGCCTGCGTTTCTGCATCAAAATCATGGTTGCTGCTACCTAAGAGCAGTAAGTCAGTCAGTCAGAGGGAGTGTGTGTATGTGGCTGTAAATATGTTTTTGCCTGTGTGTGTCAGTATATGTGTGTGTCAATGAGTGTGTGTTTTTGTGTCCATGATGTTTGTGTGTCAGATAGAGTGTCAATAATGGGTGTATGTTTGTTTTTGTGTGTCGTTTTGTGTGTTTGGGTCTCATACTGTGCGTCAATAATGAATGTGTGTCAGTTTGTTTGTCAGACTGTGTGTCAATGATGAGTGTGTGTTGGTCTGTGTACGTTTGTGTGTCAGTGTCAATGAGTGTGTTTTTTTTGTCCATGTGTCTTTTAAACATCAAGTTTCAATAAAAGAAATGTATGTATATACAACAGTATATTAACATATATGTGTGTATCTATTATAAGCATTTATTCATTCAGATATTTTTTAGGTTTATAATATGTACACAAATATTAGTATAATACATATACATTTGAGGAACACTGCAACGTTAAAAGCTGATATTCGGTTTTAACGTTTGGGTTATTCCTTAAGGCATGGACTTCATAAGACCTGTGGCATCTGACACCAAAACATCAGATCCTCTAAGTACTGCAAGTTGCGAGGTGGAGCCTTCATTGATCAGCTTTGTTGTTCCAGAACATGCCACAGATGCTCAATTGAATTGAGATCTAGGGAATTTGGAGGCCAAGATAACACCTTGAACTCCTTGTCATATTACTCAAACCATTCCTGGACAATTTTTGCAGTGTGGCAGGGTACATTATCCAGCTGAAAGAGGCAACTACCATGAGGGAACTGTAAAAAGTGAAAGATACCCGAGCATTTCACCAAGAATGATTCTTTAGAGCTTATAATAAAGCAGAAAAGAGAAATAGTGCAGATGGAAAAATAAAACACAGTATTTTATCTAGATTGCATTTACAAAATTGCAGTAAAAACAGGCATGTCTCCAAATGTATTGGATCTTAATGGTGTAAATGGAACTGTGGGAAATGTTCCACATGTAGATATCAAAAAAGAACATCCAATTTTCAGGGTACTGAAGAAATATGATATAAGGAACTCTATACAATGTTCTACTATGTAAGTTATATATCTATTACAATGCCAATGCAAAGCTCAATACATTGGCAGGACCACACGAAAACTACATACCAGATTAGCAGAACATTTCTACAACATTAAAAACAATAAAACGGAGCACAGTGTTCCAAAACTACATGTCCATTGTTCACCTGGGTGTCACGGCCCCTGGCTCGCCGCCATGTGCGTCCGTGCCGGACCGGCACGACCGCACCAACTCACTGAGCTTACCTGCTCAGCGGCGAGCCGGGAACCGCTTCTACACGCCGCTCTGGGAAATCCAAGATGGCGCCGACCATGAGGTCGCGTACATCCATGGCTCCACCCCCCAAAATTATACGAGCATGCACGTGACGTCACGACGTCAACGCACGTTCTGGGGTCTGACCAATCAGAGCCTAGAGAGGGATATTTAAAGCCCTAATTCACTCCAGTTCCTTGCCCTGTCGTGGTTTCCTGTTCCTGGTTCCCTAGAGTGCCTTTATCTTTGTAAATATTACTTCCTGGTATCCTGATCTTGGTTTTTCCCTGGTTATTCCGAATTCTGGTTTCCCTGACTTGGCTTGTTCAAATGGTATCTGAGTATTTCTGGCTTCCTTAACCTCGGCTTTCCCTTTGACCATTCTCTATCTCTAGCGTATTAGTTCGGCCATTCAAAGGTCCAGTTTACGCTCTGTCCTTTTATTTCCTTTTTTTATGTATATGTTTACATAGTTTCTGCGTGTTGGACCACACTAGTAGCCGTGACATTACGACAGGGCCATGGATCCTGCGGAATTATGTAAACATATGATAGCCTGTGAGAACAGGGTGCAGGATATGGACCACAGGTTAGATCAGTTTGCCCAAGCGTTCCAGGCCTTGCTCCAGAGAACTGCTTATCTGGAGGCACCCCCGGTACCACCTGTAGTTCCGCGACCTATACCTGCACCTGTAGTATATAAACCTCCATCCATCACCCTTTCACCTCCCCCTCGTTTTGGAGGTGATTCTAAAGAATTCAGAGGTTTCCTTAACCAAATTGAATATCATTTTGAGGCTTCCCCTGGTTCCTTCCCTACAGATAAGTCGAAGATTGTCTATCTTATGAACCAATTAATAGGCAAGGCCTTAACCTGGGCCAATCCCTTATGGGAGAGTGGAAATCCAGTTGCCCGTGGTTATAATGAATTTTTAACGGCATTTAAAGCCACTTTTGAGCCAAAGGGAAAAGAGAAAAACGCTGCCAGAGCCTTAATGAGAATAAAACAAGGCACCCGCTCTGTAGCCGATTACGCCATAGAGTTCAGGACATTAGCTTCTGAGGTTGACTGGACCAATAGTGGTTTGGTGGCTGCTTTTTCGGAAGGTTTAGCGGAAAATATACAAGATGAAACCGCTTAATGATTTTATTGCATACATGATTGACATTGACAACAGGCTCAGAGAGAGGGAGAAAAACAAACAGCATACTAGACGTACAAACTTGTCTATAGCCCCTCGTTTCTCTAACCCAGTGACTGTTAGTCATGCTCCACCTGCAGAATTACCAAACTGACTGAGGCGGAGAGACAATACAGACGCAACAAGGGGTTGTGCCTATATTGTGGCAAAAGAGGACATCAGAGGTTTTATTGTCCGGTTCGGCCAGAAAACTTGCACACCTAAGGCACGTTCGGGGACCGACCTTAGGTGTGATGTATATGTTCCCTAAATTGACTAAGAACCACTTTCTTATAACAATCACTCTGTTTTGTAAGAAAACTACTGTTCAGTGTGAGGCCATGATTGACTCTGGGGCAGCGGAGAATTTCCTTGATAAGGAATTTTCTGCCAAACATCTTCTGCCTTTAAGGCAGAAAGACAGACCCATAGCAGTAGAGGCTATCGATGGGAGACCTCTTACTCAACCTCTCATCACACACAAAACTATACCAATCACTGTCTCAGTAGGTTTATTACATTCTGAAGAAATGGTTTTTCAAATTATATCTTCCCCTACATGTCCAATAATACTCGGTTTTCCTTGGCTCCAGAAACACAATCCATGTCCAGATAGGGTTGAAGGAGAGATTGTGAGTTGGGGAAAGAGTTGCAGAGGTCATTGCTTAAAACAGGTGCCTAAACGAATCGGTACCATCAATGTACCTATAGCACCTCCCTTAACCACAGAAATCCCACCGCAGTATTTGGACTTAAAAGAAGTATTTAACAAGGTTCAGTCGGAGGTATTACCTCCACATAGGCCCTACGACTGTGACATTAATTTGTTACCTGGCACTATGCCCCCTAAAGGAGGAGTTTATGCACTTTCTCCTCAAGAAACCCTTTTTTTAGAAGAATACATTAAGGATGCTCTCAGAAAGGGTCACATAAGAAGATCCTCTTCACCTGCTGTGGCTGGGTTCATCTTTGTTTCTAAAAAAGGAGACCTACGCCCTTGTATTGATTATAGGGGTCTAAATAAATTTACGATTAAAAACGCCTATGCCATTCCCCTTATTTCTGAGCTATTTGATAGGTTGAGGGGTGCCCGAGTATTCACAAAATTCGATCTGAGGAGCGCATACAACCTAGTCAGAATTAATGAAGGGCATGAGTGGATACCTGGTCATGCCGTTTGGCCTATGCAACGCCCCAGCGGTATTTCAGGACTTGATTAACGATGTCCTTAGAGAATATCTTCACATATTCGTACTAGTGTATCTAGACGATATTCTCATCTATTTCCCAGACCTAGAAGTCATCACGAACATGTAAGAATCATACTAAAAACCCTTTTAAAAAATGGCTTATACTGTAAGTTGAAAAAATGCCAGTTTGACCAGACTGAGATACAGTTTCTTGGCTATGTTATATCCCCTTCTGGTTTCAAAATGGACCCACACAAACTGGAAGCAGTCTTGCAATGGCCATTAGCCAAAGGCCTTAAAGCTACACAACGCTTTATAGGTTTTGCAAATTACTACCGTAAGTTCATTTAGAATTTCTCATCAGTAATCGCTCCTATTACCAACCTAACCAAGAAAGGAGCAAATTGTAATTTATGGTCCAAAGAAGCAAAGAAGGCATTTGAAAGATTAAAATCTTTATTTGCTTCAGCACCTGTCCTGACGCACCCTGATCCGACCAAACCTTTTATTTTAGAAGTAGATGCGTCAGAGACAGGAGTAGGAGCCATTCTGTCTCAAAGAGAGAGTCCTGATGCGCCGTTACATCCCTGTGGCTTTTTCTCTCGAAAATTAACTCCAGCAGAGAAAAATTATGACATCGGGAATAGGGAATTACTGGTCATTGTTCTCGCTCTTAAGGAATGGAGGCATCTCTTGGAAGGTTCCAAAGAGCCACTTTTGCTTTTTACCGATCATGAGAATTTTGCTTAAATTCTGGATGCTAGTAGGCTAGATGGTCATTATTCCTCTCCCAGTTTAATTTTATAATTACATACAGGCCCGGGACAAAGAATACCAAGGCAGATGCACTCTCTAGACAGTTTGAGACAGATGAAGCCCCTGAACAAGAGGTATCCCCATTTGTACCTCCAAAACGTCTTATTGCTACTACAGTTACTGAAATATATTCTCTCTTTGGTGCCATAATAGCAGATCAAACTCAGGCACCCGTTGGGAAACCTCAGGACAAACTGCATGTTTCACCCTTATTAAGGAAGAAAGTATTTGGAGTGTTTCATGATAATCTGACAGCAGGACATCCTGGAATACATAAAACTCTCTCTGCTATTTCCAGAAAATTTTGGTGGCCTACACGTTAAAGACTATGTAGGGGCATGTCAAATATGTGCGGTTTCTAGAACATCTCATCGATCTCCCCCTGGGTTGCTACAGCCACTTCCGATACCCGATGCTACATGGACCCATTTAGCCATGGATCTCATTGTGGAACTTCCCAGTTCTAATGGGCATACCACCATCCTCATGGTTGTAGATAGATTTTCCAAGATGGCACATTTTATACCTCTTAAAAAATTGCCATCTTCTCAAGATTTAGTCCAAATTTTCATAAAGGAAATCTTTCGCTTACACGGAGTACCAAAAAACATTGTTTCTGACAGAGGAACCCAATTTATCTCTAGGTTCTGGCGTGCCTTCTGTAAACAGTTGGGCATAGAACTTTCATTTTCCTCTTCGTACCACCCTCAGACTAATGGCGCCGCAGAAGGAGCCAATCAATCTTTAGAATCCTATTTGCGTTGCTTTATCGATTCCAATTAGTCCAATTGGTTCGAACTCTTACCCATGGCTGAATTTGCCAGAAATAGTGCGACTCACGAATCCTTGAGTCAGTCCATTTTTTGTAAATCAAGGTTATCACCCCACTATTTTACCTTCTGCATTTTCGGGACTGATATTCCTGCATTAAACACCTGTTTGACTTCTATCCAAGACACTTGGGATTCTGTTCATTCAGCATTACAGAATGCCTCTAAACGTACTAAAATTCAAGCTGATAAGAAACGGGGTGCCAATCCTGTTTATCAAGTGGGGGACAGGGTTTGGTTGTCCACACGTCATATCAAACTCAAGGTTCCTTCCTTGAAACTAGCTCCTCGATTCATAGGTCACTTTCGTGTCCTCTGTCGTATAAACCCTGTGACTTATTAATTGGCACTCCCTGCTCATGTGAGAATTGCTAATTCCTTCCATGTATCATTGCTTAAGCCCCTCAATGCAATCGATACACAAAAATGATTGTTCCTCTTACGCCCTTGGTAATAGGTAATCAAGAGGAGTACGAAGTCCAAACTATTTTAGACTCCAAGTTCTCTAGAGGTGTTCTGTCTTATCTGGTTGACTGGAAGGGATATGGCCAGGAGGAATGTAGTTGGGTTCTTGCGGACCGGGTTCATGCTCCCCGTCTTGTCCGGTTGTTTCACAACCATTTCCCTTGCAAGCCGGCTCCTTCCCGTCCGGGTCGCAGTCTTCGAGTGGGGGGTACTGTCACGGCCCCCGGGTTGCCGCCATGTGCGTCAGTGCCTGACCGGCACGACTGCACCGACTCACTGAGCTTACCTGCTCAGTGGCGAGACGGGAACCGCTCCTCCACGCTGCTCGGGGAAATCCAAGATGGCGCCGACCATGAGGTCGTGTCCATCCATGGCTCTTCCCCCAAAAAAATTATACGAACGTGCGTGTGACGTCACAACGTCAATGCAGGCGCACGTTCTGGGGTCAGAGGTCAATCAGAGCCTAGAGAGGGATATTTAAAGCCCTAATTCACTCCAGTTCATTGCCCTGTCGTGGTTTCATGTTCCTGGTTCCCTAGAGAGCGTTTATCTTTGTGAACATTACTTCCTGGTATCCTGATCTTGGCTTTTCCCTGGTTATTCCGAATTCTGGTTCCCCTGACTTGGCTTGTTTAAACAGTATCTGAGTATTTCTGGCTTCCTTGCCCTCGGCTTTCCCTTTGACCATTCTCTATCTCTAGCGTATTAGTCCGGCCATTCTAAGGTCCGGTATACGCTCTGTCCTTTTTATTTCCTTTCCTTTTTTATGTATATGTTTACATAGTTTCTGCGTGTTGGACCACACTAGTAGCCATGACACTGGGAATCTTTTGTTGCTATTGGTATCGATACAGCTGAGAAACACTGGAGAGGAGGAGGTAGGCAAATAGAGCTCAACAAAAAAGTAGCACAATGGATTTACAACTTAAGAACTTTAAAATGTAGTCTAAACCAGGATATTGATTTGGTAGGTTTACCGTATATACTCGAGTATAAGCCGACCCGAATATAAGCCGAGGCCCCTAATTTTACCCCAAAAAACTGGGAAAACGTATTGACTCGAGTATAAGACTAGGGTGGGAAATGCAGCAGCTACTGGTAAATTTCTAAATAAAATTAGATCCTAAAAAATTATATTAATTGAATATTTATTTACAGTGTGTGTATATGATGAATGCAGTGTGTGTGTATGAATGCAGTGTGTGTGTATGAATGCAGTGTGTGTATGAATGCAGAGTGTGTGTATGAATGCAGTGTGTGTATGAGTGCAGTGTTTGTGTATGAGTGTGCAGTGTGTGTGTATGAATGCAGTGTGTGTATGAATGCAGTGTGTGTATGAGTGCAGTGTGTGTGCATAAATGCAGTGTGTGTATATGAGTGCAGTGTGTGTGTATGAGTGCAATGTGTGTGTGTGATGCAGTGTGTGTGCATAAATGCAGTGTGTGTATGAGTGCAGTGTGTGTGTATGAGTGCAGTGTGTGTGTATGAATGCAGGGTGTGTGTATGAATGCAGTGTGTGTATGAGTGCAGTGTGTGTGTATGAGTGCAGTGTGTGTGTGTGTGATGCAGTGTGTGCTTGTGTGGCAGAGCCTTGGTGGGGGGGTGGGCATTTTTATAAAAATAAAAAAATATATATTATTTTAATTTTTTTTGTTATATTATTTTTTTTATTATTATTATTATTTATATATTATTAATATTTAATTTTTTTGTTATATTATTTTTTTATTATTATTATTATTTATATATTATTAATTAATATTATTTAATTTTTTTTGTTATATTATTTTTTTTAATTATTATTATTATTATTTATATATTTTTAATTTATTTATTTTTCGTCCCCCCTCCCTGCTTGATACATGGCAGGGAGGGGGGCTCTCCTTCCCTGGTGGTCCAATGGCATTGGCAGTTCAGTAGGGGGAGGAGGGGGGCTGGCAGGAAGCACTTACCTCTCCTGCAGCTCCTGTCAGCTCTCTCCTCCACCGCGCTGGTCCGTGCAGCTCCTCTCTCAGCTCACACTGTAAGTCTCGCGAGAGCCGCACTATGACCCCGCGGCTCTCGCGAGACTTACACTGGGAGCTGACCGAGGTGCTGACCGGACCGGCGCGGAGGAGGAGGAGGGAGCTGACAGGAGCTGCAGGAGAGGTAAGTAACAGCTCTGCCAGCCCCCAGTCTGTATTATGGCAATGTAAATTGCCATAATACAGACTGACTCGAGTATAAGCCAAGTTGGGGTTTTTCAGCACAAAAAATGTGCTGAAAAACTCGGCTTATACTCGAGTATATACGGTAGTTTAGATTAATAGTGAATTGAATGTTGGTATATTTGTCAAATCTCCTCACCTCCTTGTTTTTTCTGCCATACATGTATTTTTCTCATAATATATATGATTTTTTCATGGTTTCACCTTTCATTTTTACAGTTTTTGTCACTTAACTGGATAGGCATCATGGTACCTTTTTAAGCCCCTTTTTAGATCTATTTGTTATATTTTTAGTTTGTACTTTTCCTCATATATATTTCTAATTACAGGTCGGGACTTGTTGGGAATTAATCGGATTTTCATTGGATTGGTCATAAGAATTGAGCTATATTTCTTGTGTATAAAATCACTGTACAGAGACCTCTATCATGACCAAGATATTTACATACATATATGTGTGTGTGTATATATATGTATTTCTATAAAATATACTTTTAATATTATTTTTCATTATTATTTCTATTTTTTTTCATAATTTTTATTTTTATAATTTTTTTAATTATTTTTATTATATATTTATATATTTTTCTTTATACATACTCTGTAGGTGCCATTATTCCCAGCCAAAACAACCTTTCTAATTCCCCTTAAAACTTAAAGTTTGATTTCCATGTTGCCAAACCGGACTAAACTCGGACCATTCTTACGGATAATCTTACTTCATTTGCCACTTGGTGCTGACTCGGACTGGAATTAACTTCTCTATTTGGATTTCCCTTTGAATTGATTCTTTATTGCCGGACTGGATTGTACTTTTACTGTTCTCTAGGATTCTCCCTCTGCTTCTGTTACCGGATGCCGACCCGGCCTGGACCTGACACTTCTTCTGGATTCCCCTTTTTGGACTAATTAATTGCTTCCACTTTAACCGTGCTTTTGGATTACCCATACTATTGCCTCACTGCTAATGACCCAGTCCGGAATTTACTACTCTTCTGGATTCTCCCAAATAAATTGGATTATCACCTAAATTCCGTTTTTAGGAGATTGCAACTTCATCTTGGTAACAATCCTATTTCTCCAAGCATGTCATCTAAAACCGATGAGTAGTCTTTATTTTTAATCTATTTGACAAGTTTTACTGCAATTTTGTAAATGTAATCTAGATAAAATACTGTGTTTTATTTTTCCATCTGCACTATTTCTCTTTTCTGCTTTATTATAAGCTCTAAAGAATCATCTCTGACTGGGCACAGACTGATCATGAATGCTGATAGACATGATGGATTGAAATTATCCGGATTCTTGTGAGTGCAATTTATACATAGCAGGGCACTCGTATATCTTAAGTTACTACTCTATGTCCATTTTGTCATTTTTCTCAGATTTCTGGGATCATCTCTATCGTACTTATTTGAGGTGGTATTATCTCCCATTTTGTGGAGTTACTATACTTCTTATTTACACCCTACTGATTTATATGTTTTGGTTATTGTTAATTAATGTATAGAGGGCACACTTTTCTTAGTATGTGTTGTATGTTTTGCATACAGTGATTATATTGTTTTTGTTTGTATTTGGTATACAAAAAGAATTATAACAAGAGCAGGATAGAGGTCTCTTGAGAATTAACATTTATACACATGACCCGTAGTAAAACTGCAGGTTACACAGCAGGATAAATCTTGCAAGTGGTGTAAAACATAAGTCTGTGTTCCGTGCAAAACTCAGAGTATATAAAGTAAACAATACTGCCTTAATATTCCTGTAATATTTGTTTTTAAAAAAGGGTGATTTGCCTGATTGCCAGTGTTGAGGTCACCTGAAAAATAAACTTAAAAAAGGTTTGTGAATGAGTGGTTTGTTGCATATCAGTGTCTGACCCATTAAAGTAAAACTCATCAACTGAGCTAGTCCTAAACTCATTTAATTAGCATTAGAGATAATAGAAACAAGACAATACCATCTAATTAAGCCAAGGAAAAATCTAATTTATAAATGTAAAAGGAGATTTAAAAAAGAAAAACTTGGGAAATAATATGTCAAGGGTAAAAACAAAAAAGAGAAAATTTATTTCAATAAATTTCCAACGCAGTTACCATGAGCATTTTTTTTTCAAGATTCTATCTTCATGAAATACTAAAAAGTGGCAGAGTTGCCTAAAGAGGTTGGAGGAAGGAAGCTGATCTAGCACAGTAGGATTAAACTTAATATGGAAATAATGTGAAGCATCAGCAGCTAGACTTGTGAATGGCGAGACAATTTGGCTTGACAAAACCATTTATAGAAAATAGAAACATTATTGAGCATCCGAATTTCGGTGCCCTGGTTATCAGTCATCTTGTTTTATAGTGCCAAAGGCAGAATTCCGAATCACGGCCCCAAACATGTTTGGGTTGGTATGTGATTCTGTTGCGTTCAGCTTGGAATTGCAACAACTGGCTTTCTGTGCCTTAGTGACTGTCAAAAGAGGACACAAGCTCACAATTTTACACAAACTTTCATAATTATTTTTTATATTATTGAAAAACTATACATTTTGCTAATTCTGCTCATTGTCTATCTAGTTTTAAACAGCCATTTGTTGGTTATTTAATTTTCCCTTGTTTAATGCTACATATTCTCTAATATCGTAAAATGAAATCTATTTCAACATCATTGTCAAAAGAGTTGACTTATTTATTCCATTATGTGAGTTTAAATGGAATTAGAAGTTGTGACCTTTGTATGTTTTATTGTTTTTTTGTTTTTTTTAGTTTTTCATTTTCACTTTGTGCAAAAACAAGAAAATTTTTAATCTATTCCTATGACTTCTCATCAACGCATATATTTGCTTCAGTAACCTTGACTTTTTCAGCAAGAGAAAGCAGAAATGTGTCTGAGGAGAACAGAATTGTTTTGATGACATGATGTAAAATGTTAATGGTTATTTTTTCTTTGCTCTCTCTCTATATATATATATCACTTTTGGACCTCCCTTCCTTTCATTTCTTGATGTCCGTCTGTTTCTCTTGTAGCCATGCCATTAGTGTTGAGGGAACCATTGTTCATTGTACAAAAATATAAAAGAACATCATTATAAGTTCAGATTTCTACGGTGACTTTTTGGAAGGTTTTGAACAACGTAGAAGGGTTGTCTGAAAAAAAGAAACATTTTTCAAACAAATGCAGTGCAAAGAGAAAGAATGTTGTCATATTGAAAGGGTCTCTAAAATTTACCTACCAGTAAGGCAGACAAAGGATACAGATTGAGGCTTTTCCTTTGAAAATCCCTGATTAATGTGAGGTCCTGTTACCTATGATAATCATTGTTTTGTTACAAGGGAAAGCTCTCCACATTCCTAATTTGTTTTAGAGATTGAACAAGTAGGAGGAGAGTTTCCTCTTTCATCTAGATGTAAAGGAAACATTATATATTAAACTATGTTCTAATATGTCGACTTGAAATTAGAACTGATCAGATGTAGATTCATTCATACTTTCTGTAAATTGACTTCAGTCTTCAGAAATAAGAGTGTTGTCAAAGAATATTGTAATTTAGCAAATTAGGATTTTCCCTAGATTTTGACAGTTTTTACCTTTATGACGACTAGGACCAATGCCCAGATAGGGGCCCAGTGGAGCTCTGGCTGAGAGAAAGCCCTCCTTGAGCTTGCTCGGCCATGAGTCACCTCACCTGCTTGAGGTAGCTTTTATATTTTATATTTATTTACTGCTCCTCTTTTTTCCACTAATTGTCACCTCTTTCTTGATCTGTGAATAAAATCAACATTTAGTGGCTGTCCTCTAACTATCAGTTATCTTTTTCCCATCAATTATCTCTGTTTTTTGGCACCAAAGGACTCAACTCCAATTCACCTATCAAATGAACATGTTCACCCATTGCGTGCTTATTCTGTAACCAGCTGATCGGCCTAAATTTAGTCAAATTGCAATTAGTCCAAAAATGACTACCTAAGTCATAACAACAAAAAAAAGTAATAACATTAATATGTTTACATACATAAATTATATCTTTTAATATTTTGTTTTTCTAAAAAATCTTTGTATAAGACAGATGCCCAAAAATGCAACGTGTATTAAAGGTGGGGACCATTGATTTATAAAGAGACAAAATTATGATTTTATCACATGAATCAAAACCCCTTCTTATACATTAAAGTACCTTACTAGCCTTTGCAATATCAGACATTAATTGTGGCATTACCCACTAATAAATATATTATGTATTCATTACGTATGCAAATCAGGTTTTTTTAACAGCAGCCAATGATACATGATTTGATTATATATATTCAGGCTGGGTTCAAAGCAAACTCATCTCGACTGGAGGAAGCACTATTAATGCAAAACTCATCTCGGGTTTAGCTATGCATCAAGGGAGTTGGAGACCATATTTATAAGCCATGTGGCTGAATGCAAAAACTAAATACTCAGCATACATTTTTTATTTACCTCTCCCGAATGCCAAATTGTTCTTAAATTGAGTTAAAATTTTGTTAAATTGTCTTTTCGCTCTAAATGCTAATCTAACATAATAAATTGAATTAACTTTACAAAACCCGCTTTTCTGCATCTCCTCTTTGTGGTCTCCTAAAAAAAACTACGTTTTTATTGCTAAAGTTTTTTTCGATCAATCAACATTAATACTTTTCATTTAAAATTTTGATATTTTATGTTTATGGTATGCACTTTACAATATTATTTGTCATTGGTTTAATCTGCACTGTTATTTGTGCATCTTGTCTCTTTCTTTGCTTTATGTACACTTCTGCATCCTAAGGATTGGATACTGTAGATAAGTGTATATATGGACAACGCACTTTATTTTTGGTAATTGTGACTGTTACCTAGTATGTTATTGCTAATTGTTCCTAAATCATTTTAATTTTTTTTATCCCTGATTCAACTATATTTAATGAATAAGCTGCCTGAGTGTTCCTGATTTCAAAATGCATTACTTTACAATTATCTGTATAGAATGTCATATGTCACCTGCCTGCTCAGTCCACTGACTTGTCCACATAAGTCTGTAGAGAAGTTATATCATATTCAGACTGCATTTTCTTAACTCGATTTTATCATCTGCTAACACTAACACATAACTTTCAATGTCCATTTCAAGATTATTTATAAACAGAATAAAAAGAAGTGGACCCAGAACAGAACCCTCCACTTACCATTTTTGTCCATTTTAAAATTTTCCATTTACAGCTACTCTCTTCACTTTATTTTTAAGCCAATGTTTTATCCTATATAATTCTAGGGATGGGTGTGTTAGTTAATGAAGACCAGGAAAAGGCAGGCATTTAAATAAATATTTTTTTCTCATTATACAGGCTGGGCCAAATTTCAGACTAGGATTTGACAAGTAAATTACTTATTTGTTAGTAGTTAATTTTTCAACAAGTAGTTAATATTATTTAAAAAGAGTGAAATTTTATTTTCAAAATGGCAGGTGCATGATATTGATGCAAAGAGCTTTTTCTGCCATGTTCTGCCAAGATAAGAAATGGACCCTCACTAACTATGATTCGGAAATGAATGCAACATTTTGAGTACGGGATCTTTTATGAACCTTCCACCCCATTCGTCTTGTGAGGAAGAAAACATTGAAAAAGTTAGAGGTTAGAGCCAGTATGAAAGAAGAACCACAAACGAACAAGAAGATGTTCTAGGGAATTAGATTTGTCACGAACATCCTTAAGGTGAATTTTAACAAAATATTTAAAGATGTTTCTGTATATAATATAGTTGGTGCAGGAGCTGAAACCCATAGACCACCCTCAATGCCTAAATTATGCAATTCACATCCAAGAATTAGCCAGAAAAAACAATGGATTTATTCATCAACTCATGTCTGATGAAGCTCATTTTCATTTAAAACTGTGATTTCGGGGACATTAATTCTCAAGATTAAAATATAATTTAGTATCTTTATAAATCAATGGTAAGACCACAGGGGCGGAGCTAACTGTCAAGCTGACAGGACGCATGGTGCCCGAGCTCCGACAAACGTGCCCCACAGAATGGATTTTTACCTACACCAGTGTACTCACGGCTACTACAATCCTTGATACATCATGGGGGAGGAACTCTAAAAAGACTTGAGGGCTGAGCATTAGACATACCCGTGACATTGACCAACTACTCTCCCAATCCAGTAGGCCCAAGATGGCGGATATCTTGCCGGATCTGACATAAGATTCGCTCTCAGTATCAGAGGTCAAGGATCTAAGTGATGTGCCAGCACCAACTCCCCAGGAGAAGCCAGGCCCATCCTCATAGGCAAACTGAACCCCCACTGGCTACCAAGGTGGATCTCTCAGACATGGTGTCTGATCTCAAGGCCTTCTTTACAGAGAAACTTGCAGTGCTGAAGGAAGAATTGGGCACGCTGACAGGCTGTATAAGTGCCCCGGAGGAAAATGTCCATGATCTGAGGGTCAAACAGGACACCACAGCAAAGCAAATGCAAGAGCTCCCACAATATGCACACAATTGAAGGCACGAGTTGGACAACTAGAGGATAGCGTGCCAATAAAATCTGAAGGTAAGGGGGATCCCTGACACCATTGCTGCAGAAGAATTGCTGTAGTTTATTAGGAGGCTGAACTCCGCTACACTGTCACTCAAACAGGCAAAGGGACTGTTCCGCATACCTGGGCAATCACGCAATAAACATACCCCTTTTAGGGATGTCATTATGTGCTTTAAATCCCGCTAAGACAAGGAAGGCTTCCTACACGCGATTAGGGAACAAACCCCATACACCTTCAAAGAACACTCCCTGAGCTTCTATCAAGATCTGAGTCGCCAGACCATGCAGTGGCGTGCCTCTCTAAAAGAAGTGACAACACACCAAAATCCAATATAAATGGGACTACCTGAGAGTGCTTACTGCTGAAAGAGATGGCTACCGTAACTGGCTAGCCTCACTATCGGAAGCAGTAACATTGCTGCAATCCCTGGGCCTACAGTGGGTCTTAGGCACCACAACCAGGGTTCCGCATCAGTGGGATGTCACCAATATCGCAGCCTTCACCCCATCGGGATCCACAGCTCCAGGATTAAATGGTGCTGCAGTCCACACGATCCCAAGCCACGAAGTTTTCATACACCAAAGAAACATAGTGCTTTATCTGCCTCTATCATTTAAAAAATTTTTTTTGTTAATTCTGTTCTCTGTACATTGCTGCTTTACCTATCTTACTTACTTTACTGTTAGTGTAACGTAATATTGCTTACCCTATCGTTGAGGTGTGATAGCTCACATGCACTCATAGCCTCATTTCGGCAAAATACTTCTCCCCCACCCTTGCTCCATCGTGTAGTTCCACATACATGCCTAAGGCCTCACTCACACATGCTTAGTACTAGAGTGGCTTAACGAATTTAGCAGACCCACACTTTGCTAGCTAACTTGGCTTTACTCTTCCATATTGTTTCCATAAGTGTACCAATCAAGCCACTAGTACCTACTAAACACCTTATATCCGCTTCTGTGGCACAGGCGATGTTCTTCACATGCTCTTACATTTTTATTTTTACTTGTAAAAAGGAGGTTGTTTAGGACTTATTTACATTTTGCATTCTGTACGTCATATCCTGCCACATGAACATATGTATGAACTACGATTTCCTTCTTCTGTACTGCATTAACTATGCCTCAATAAAAAAAAATGCAGAGGTGGGCTACAAAATTAATAATAGGAATGGAAGATTGTATTTATGAAGTAAGGTTAATAAATGTTAATCTCTTGTTGTTAAACTCACAGGGAATAAGAAATCATTATACAAATATACTAATACAAACAGTGACTAATACAAAACCATTGTCTGGAAATCTATGAATAAACAGGACTATACATAGGACAAGAGGTCAGGCATTTAGAAAAAAAAAGGAATTTTAGTCTAAGGCAAATAATAAATAAATAAGGATGTGGCGTTCTCTGCCTGAAGAGGTAGGTTTATCAGAGTCTGTGCAGATGTTTAAAAAGCAACTGAATGGATACTTGCAATAACACAATATTCAGGAATATAATTTTTAATAGTAAAGTAAAGGTGGGGTAACAGTTTTTTGATCCAAGGAGAAATCTGACTGCCATTCTGGGGTTAAGAAGATGGAGTTATCTTTCAAAATTAGAAAGCTTTACACTGACTTTTATGCCTTCTTTTGGATCAACAGCAAAAACAGACGGAAGAAAGGCTGAACTTTATGAACACATCTCTTTTCAGCTTATGTAACTGTGTAACTATGCAACCAAATCATTTAAGTTTTAATAGTAATCTTGTGTTTGGAACTGTATCAAGTTCCTTATAAAATCCAAGAAGATTACATGCACTGTAAAGTATATACTGATCCATTTTTCTACAAACTTCTTCATAGAACACAATTAAGTTAGTTTAGTATTTCATAAAACCATGTTACATTTCTACTAATGATATTGTTTGTCAAAATGAATTCTTGAATATTATCTTTTAGCAACCCTTCAAATAATTTCCCAACCACAGATGATAAACTCACAGGTCTGTTGTGTCTGGTTTGAACCCTTTTTAAAAAAAATAGGCAGTGGTATGGATATTTCTACACTAATCTCCCTAAGTACTAGTAGGTAAATAACATCTGGACCTGCAGCTTTATTTACATCACATTTATTTAACTGCTATAGCACTTTATCCTGTGTTAAAGGCATTGAATGCCATGTTTTAGTGTTTGCTGCAGAGCGATTTAGATAGATTTGGGGACTGGGCACTAACATGGCAGATGAAACTTAATTTAGAGAAATGCAATGTTCTGCACTTCGGGGTCAAGAATGCACAAGCAACTTACACCCTAAATGGTAGTGAATTAGGAATAACCACACACAAGATGGATTTGGGAATTGTTATAGACAACAAATTAGGCAGCAATATGCAATGTCAATCTGCAGTTGCTAAGGCCAATAAGGTTTTGTCATGTATATATAGCGGCATAAATTCTAGGGATGAAAATATAATTTTGCCTCTTTATAAATCGCTAGTAATCCCACACCTTGAATATGCTGTGCAATTTTGTGCACCTGTTCTTAAGAAGGATATCATGGCACTAGAAAAAGTGCAGAGACGAGCTACAAAATTGATAAAAGGAATGGAGCACTTTAGATATGAAGAAAGGTTAATGAACTTAAATTTCTTTAGTTTGGAAAAACGGCGCCTCAGAGGGGATATGATAACATTATACAAATATATTCAGGCCAGTACAAACCATTATCTGGAAATCTATTCATAAACAGGGCTATACATAGGTCACGAGGTCACACATTTAGGCTGGAAGAAAGGAGATTTAATCTAAGGCAAAGGAAAGTTTTTGGGGGTTTTTTTACAGTAAGAACTATAAGGATATTGAATTCTCTGCCTGAAGAGGTGGTTTTATCAGAGTCCACACAGATGTTTAAACTGCAATTGAATAAATACTTCCAAAAACATAACATACAGGAATATAATTTCTAATTAGTGGGGTAATAGCTGCTTGATCGAAGGAGACATCTGACTGCTATTTTGGGGTAAAGAAGGAATTTTTTCCTAGTTTGTTGAAAAATTGGAAGTGCTTCAGAATGGGTTTTTTGCCTTGTTTTGGATCAACAGCAAAAACATATGTGAGGAAGGCTGAACTTGATGGACGCAAATCTCTTTTCAGCTATGTAACTATGTCATTATGTAAGCAATCATCTATCTGCTGTAAGGCTTTTGTAACAGGGATTTGTAAATCCACAGTCATTCTTATTTACTATATTTCACAGAAAAAAAAAAGATTACCTTTGTTACTATTTTTATTGTCTATTTATTTAAAAGTAAATCATTTACGCTAGAGTTTTACATACACACATAGGCAGTAATGCACATGTTTTTGGCTAAAAAAAAACATTGTTTCCCCACTTTTTTCACCAATATCTTGTTTAACTTCGCAACTGTTTCAATTTGCTGGTTTACTCATGCTTTGAAACGTCTTTATACAGTCAATCAAGCTATTAGCATTAGAATAGGGAAAGCTTTAAGAATAAAATCAAACACTGTAAAGAATCTCTTTCTCGTTCACTTGAATGATGGCCATTGTAAGATAGGCTTACATCTGGTGAATGATATATTATTAAAACTGTGTTCTAAAACAGATGGAGCTGGCACTGAGTCACAGAAATTGTTAAAAAGTTAATCAGCCCTGCTGACCAATTCCCCAGATAAACCTTTTAAAACATTTGTTTGTGACACTGGAATTGTCATTAACATTTATAGAGATAAATGCTTAGTCAACTCATGGTTTTTAGGGCTATGTAAACAAAGTGACTTGTGGATCAAAACTCTTGAAAAAAAAGTCCAACCACCTTCTCTTTTATTCATCTAATTGTATTATTAATTAATGAATGTGTCAGAATGTGCCAATAAATGTGTATTTTTATTTTCAAAGTGCAACTTCTGAATGTAGAATGGTTGTGTTTTGCAGAATATAGCTCAATGGACACCATACACATTCTGCTTCTTAGGAAGTGTATTCTACATATCCAACAGATTCTGTGTGGTGAGTAGCAGTGGAGAAACAGATTAAATTATTACACATCCTATACTAATTTTATGTAACAATTTTATATTAATTTTATTTCAAAACAACTTAAGGGTTAGTAAGCAAAGGGACAGCAAACATGAAGAAGAACCATTGTTCTGTTAAAAGCCTCTACCCTCAAAAGTTAGTCAATGGAAATTAATTTAACATGAAAGGAAAGCTGTAAGCACTCAGCACATTCCACATAAATACCACATATGCACATTTATACAGTTATGATATTTACACTTACTTAATTTTTATCATTTTATGCCACCACAATGGATTTGAAATGAAGCAAATGAGATGCTATTGAAGTGCAATCTTTCAGCTTTAATTCAAGGGGTTGAACAAAAATATCATATGAAACATTTAGGAATTGAAACCATTTTTATACCATTTTTATACACAGTCCTCTTATTTCAGGGGCTCAACTATAATTAGACAAATTAACACAATCATAAATAAAATGTTAGCTTTTAATACTTTGTTGAGAATCCTTTGCAGGCAATGACTGCTTGAAGTCGAGAATGCATGGACATCATCAAGCACTGGTTTTCCTCCTTTGTGATGCTTGCCAGACCTTTACTGCAGCTGTCTTCAGTTGTTGTTTGTTTGAGGATATTTCTACCTTAAGCTTTGTATTCAGCAAATGAAATGCATGTTCAATTGGGTTGCGATCAGGTGATTGATTCTGCCATTGCAGAGTCCACTTCTGTACCTTAAAAACCTCCTGGGTTGCTTTCGGTAGTATGTTTTGGTTCATTGTCCATCTGTAAAGTTGAGCACCATCCAATCAACTTTGCTGAATTTGGCTCAATCTGAGCAGACAATATATCCTTATACACTTCAGAACTCATCCGGAGGCTTTTGTCAATAAATACTAATACCCCAGTGCCATCAGAAGCCATGCATGCCCATGCCATTACACTGTCTCCACTGTGTTTTACACATGATGTGGTAGGGTTCAGATCATAAGCCATTCAAAGCCTTCTCCATACTTTTATTTCCTCATCATGTTCGTGAAGGCTGATCTGATTAGTTTAATCTGTCAAAAATGCTGTTCCAGAACTGTGCTAGCTTTTTAGGTGTTTTTTGGCAAAGTCTAATCTATCCTTTCTAGTCTTGAGGCTTATGAGTGGTTTGCTTCTTCTGAATCCTTCGTATTTGCTCTTGTGAAGTCTTCTTTGTATGGTAGACTTGGATAATGATATGTCTCCTAGACAGTCTTCTTCACTTGGCTGGATTTTGCGAAGGTTTTTTTATTTACCTTGGAAAGGATCCTACAATCATCCACCACTGTTGTTTTCCATGGATGTCCAGGCCTTTTCGTGTTGCTGAGCTCAACAGGGCATTTTTTTTTCTCAGAATGTACCAATTTGTTGATTTGGCCACTGCTAATGTTCCTGCTATCTGTATGGATTTTGTTTTGTGTTTTGGAGCCTAAGGATGGTATTTTTCAATTGCATTGAGAGCTTTACTGATCGCATGATGTGGGTTCACAGCAACAGCTTCCAAATGTGAATGCCACACCAGGAATCAATTCCAGATCTTTTACCTGTTTAATTGATGAAGAAATAATAGAGGAATAACCCACACCAGTACATGATACAGCTTTTGAGTCAATTGTCCAATTAATTTTTGTTCCTTGAAAAGGGGGGGCAACATATATAAGTACTGTAATTCCTAAATTATTCCACCAATTTGTATATGAATTGCTTCATATTCCTTATTTAACTGTAATGAGGATTAAATAATATTTTTTATAATATATTATAATATATTTATTTTTGTAAACCACTAAAATAACAAAACTTGTGTCAGTGTCCAAATATTCGCAGACATAATTGTATATCTATTATGTGATCAACCCATTATTTTAGCAGGCTGGTCATTTTTTTAAAACCCTGTTCTGTGGAGAAGGTGATGTCAAATGAGTGTGACAGCACTAAACTTCACTTTAATCCTTAAATTACAAAAAATGTCTAATAACTGTAACACCTACACTACCATACACTACACTACAAAGTATTACTACCAGCACCCTATAACACTATACATTAAACTCTACACTAACCCTAAAATACCCTATCACTTACTATTAACCCCACACTCACTTAACAACTTTCTCTCTTTCCCTTTATGCCTATCCTTTAACTTGTCCACACTACAGCACAGATCTAAGAAGGAGTGGACAGGGAGAAGGGAAAAAGAGAAAGATTGAGAGAAATTTAACTTTACTGACATAAACTACAAAAGTTCTTATGATTTAGAAGTAAGGATGAACAACATAGCTAACATGATGAGCTATGTATGATAGGTACAATCCTTAGTAATTTAATAAACCATGATAAACAGTCAGCAGTCAGTAGCAGGGCCATTCCAACCTGCACAGTTAGTATATGCCTAATTAACAACTGTGACAGTAGTCACCATCACCTGGACCTACAGACAAAGCGGGTAGGAAGCGGACTGGGCTGAGGTACTTGGTCGGAGAACAAGAGCGCCTGGTGCAAAAATTATATGGCCTTTATGAACTTGAAGCAAGAATAGAGATGACCCAGTTTTTACCCAAGAGATCACCATCTTCATATACATTTCATGCATTTAATACAAGCAAGAGAGTGAAAAGAGCATTGACCTGTTAGACTCGTACTATAATAAAAAGATTTGGGAAAACACATCAAATCAAAAGGCACAGAAATAGAGCAATCCGTGTACGGCAACAAAAAATACTATGTATATGTTTTGCAGTGCACTGCTTTTCTACAAATTGATTCAAAGATCAAGTGAGAAAAAGTAATGAAAGATTTAAAAAAAAGAGATATTTGATAGGAAAAAGAAAAGATGATTGGTGGCTGGGGGACAGCTTCTAAATGTTGATTTTATTCACATATCAAATGAGAAGTAAGCAATACATATATCGATGTTTTCTTTTTTATTGCTCATCTTATCTTTATTTGTTACTTCATTTGTTCTGTGAATAAAATCAACACTTAATTACTGTCCCCTAGCCAATCATCTATTTTTCCCCATCAATCATCTTTTTTTCATGCCAAAGGCTTAATCCATAATGACAACACTAAACAAACATGCTTTTTCATTGCATTGTTTGTTTGGTTCAGGATTTGACTAAGCTCGATCAATCCAAATTTGGACAAATTGCTGTTTGTAACAAAAGAAATCTCGAAGTCTAGGTGATATATGGTGTTTTATATTAAAATGTTTAAATTATGTGAACTCCACTTGAGCACAATACAAAGGATTTCATAAAAAGTATTTTTCTGAACAATATGTCACAAATATATTTGAGAATTGTATAGATTTTGGTATGTGTCAATTCATTTTCTAGCTAATATTATCAAGGAATAAAATAATTATTGAAGCATAGTGATGTCCCGAACGGTTCGCGAACGGTTCGCCACGGACTCATCATTGAGTAAACTTTGACCCTGTACCTCACAGTCAGCAGACACATTCCAGCCAATCAGCAGCAGACCCTCCCTCCCAGACCCTGCCACCTCCTGGACAGCATTCATTTTGAAGCTGCATTCTTAGTGAGCTGTCCAGGAGGTGGGAGGGTCTGGGAGGGAGGGTCTTCTGCTGATTGGCTGGAATGTGTCTGCTGACTGTGAGGTACAGGGTCAAAGTTTACTCAATGATGAGTCCGTGGCGAACCGTTCGCGGCGATCCATTCGCAAACCGTTCAGCGAACCATTCTGGACATCACTATTGAAGCATATTAAAGGACCACTATAGGCACCCAGACCACTTCAACTTAATGAAGTGGTCTGGATGCCAGGTCCATCTAGGATTAACCCTTTCTGCTGTAAATATAGCAGTTTCAGAGAAACTGCTATGTTTACATATGGGTTAATCCAGCCTCTAGTGGCTGTCTCATTAACAGCCGCTAGAGACGCTTCCACGCTTCTTACTGTGATTTTTGCAGTGAGAATACGCCAGTGTCCATAGGAAAGCTTTGAGAATGCTTTCCTATGGACTGGCTGAATGCGCGCGCGGCTCGTGCCGCGCATGCGCATTCAGCCAAAGGAGGAGGAGCCCGGCTCTGAAATAAAGGTAAGGGATTAACCCCTTCCTCCCCCTAGAGCCTGGCGGGAGGGGGGCCCCAAGGGTGAGGGGGCCCAAGGACCCTATAGAGCCAGGAAAACGAGTATGTTTTCCTGGCACTATAGTGGTCCTTTAATCATTATACAACTGACAGATTAAGATTAGTGATATTATTAGGAAATGTACAATTCTCATAATATTTTGTCTTTTTTCTTTCTTTTTTTTTATGGAAGCCAATGAACCCTAGAAAATGCAGATATTGAGGTAGACTTGTATAAGAGTTTCTTTTACTGAATTTAGAATGCAATGCAAATGTACAATCCGAAAGATGAAAAGATGAGAGAGTGCTCGAGAATGCTTACCCTTTGTGTATAAATCAATGTTCAACGTAATCACTCATACGGGGAAATCAAGGGAAGGGTTACGACTCCTACCATCTATTCATCAAAAGGGGACTCCTAATGGAAAGTCACAATTGGCTTATGGAAGTTGAAAGCTAGGCTTTCTTTTCACAATTAAAGAGAGAAGTAGATCGCATAACAAAACCACAGAATTAAACATTTAAGGCCTGCCTGAATTAATACAGTGAGTAATTTTATTCTACAACAAACTGGGGGGGGGAAAGCTGCAACGTGAAAGACATTTTAAAGTATACCTTATTAGAGAAAAATACAAATATATAATTATATTTGGTCAGGTATGCTTGATTATCCTATCTTACAGTTGACCGGTGGACATCTCACAAATACCACAATTGCTATTTCATTAAAATACAAAATGTAGTGATTTTGTTTGACTTTTTTATTTTTTTGGTAACCTATATTACAGTCCAGATTCAGTAGTATATTTTTTTCAGTTATCACAGCAATCACAATTCAACTTTCACCCAAAATAAATGCTGCTGAATTTAAAAAAATCATGGTTTAGACTTAAACTATGATTTCATTATTACCAGACAATGTGTTTGTGGTATTAGTTTTGCTAAGACGAACAAAATATAATATATCATTTGTTATTTGTTTGTAAAACACTTACATTACTTCAAGGTGTTGAATCCAATAATCTTCTTAAAGATTATGTTTTAAGTATATTGGACACGTACTGAAAATACCAATTTGGGGGCATAGCCTGGCAAACGAGGAAAATGAACACATGATTGACAGCTTTCCTTGCAGATCTTTCTGTTAAAATATTCCTACTTACCTGCAGAAAATGGGAAATACAAATAGGTCCTCCAGCTCCCTGAAGCCTATGGATCCGAGGTTCCTCACCCCTTCATTTTGAAGATTTCTGACAACACCCGCCAGGGTGACAAGTCCCAGTTCAGAGACTCGGCACCAGACTAGGAGTGGCTGCCACTGTTGAAGGAGCTCTTGATCAGGGCTGAGTTAGCAGTGGCAAATGGGGCTCTACATACCTCAATCAAGGCCAACAATCTAACCCTGGGAGAAGAATGTCAAGGCCTAAATGACCAAGTAGACCATGTGGAGGCCAAGTGTGACCAGATCAACTCAGGGCAGACCTTGACAGAAGACACTTTTTCCCACCATTTAGCCAATCTACGCGGGATGGTCCTTCATCTAACCAAACTAGACAACTAATAGGGGAGATAGTGTAAACTGCGGCTACATGTCCTCCAGTAAACCTGAGACGCACCTACACAAGTTTGTTCCATCCTAACAGAAACCTAAGAATTTGATACATTGACCAGCAACCACGACTAGCGAGTTAGTAAGGGTACACAGAGCCCCTGAAACCAAGGGAACCCCTGAAATCACCACCTTACAATATCATCGTTTGCCTTACCAACCTTTCCTTCAAAGAGGACATTTTGAGGGCGGCTTGGGAGGCCACGACGGTCACCTTTCAACAGCAGGAAATACAGCTCTACCCCGATCTATCTACTAATCTACTATTGAACACAGCTTATCATAGAGCTCATCTTGCCACTAAATCTTTTTTCCTTGAGAACAGCAACAAATGTGGAGCCTTGTTAGCGCAAAGATTTATTACACAAAAAGAAAAAGATATGAGGATCTGGACAGGGGTACCAGAAATCATACAAAAAAAACTTTGAAAAAAATATTGTACTCACTTATGCAGCAAAAAGCCCGACACTGCTGCTCATGCAGTGGAAACATACAGGGTAGATAGAACCAACAAGAGGCTGCGTAAAAAGTTGCTGTGTGCACACCAAGGTGCTCCTGGTATTTATTTGAAGGACAGAATATCACAAACGTTTCGGGTATTCCCTTTCTCAAAGGAATATGGTGCATTGAGAAAGGGAATACCCAAAATGTTGGTGATATTCTGTCCTTCAAATAAATACCAGTAGCACCTTGGGGTGCACACATCTCCCTGTGACACTGCTTGGTGCTGGATAGTGAAACCGACTATCTCCATTCTTGCTGCTTGCTGCTGCTGGGGAGAGGGACCGAAAATCTCCTCTCCCTGTAACTCCGTCTGCCACTGGGGAGAGAGACCAGTTGTCTCCTATACCTGCCTGGTGCACTGCCGCTGGGGAGTGAGACTGACTGTCTCCACTCCCAGTGATGCTTGCTGCTGCTGGGTAGGGGGACCGAAAATCTCCTCTCCCTGTAACTCTGGCTGCCACTGGGGAGAGAGAACAGTTGTCTCCTCTCCCTGCATGATACACTGCCACTGGGGAGTGTGACCAACTGTCTCTACTCCCTGTAACTCCTGCTGTGGTTGGAGAGAAGGACAGATTATCTTGTTCAAAACCCTGGACCAAGTTGTCCGGGAGCCGCACGGTCACTTCATGCAGAAAACTGTTCCATAACATTCGCACCTAAGTCCCGCTGAGGTGACCAGGAACCCACGAATTCCTCATCCCAAATTTAGTTCCATAACGATCGCGGCTAAGTACCGCTGAGGAAAGTTTGTGGGTTTCTCCACGCGAACGGACGCCAGGGAGTAGGGTTCGGTTCAATTCGAATGAAGGGAAAGTGCAGAACCAGGGGCACCCAATGAAAGCTGCTGGTGGCAGCTGGGAAGATTTAACTCCCGAACAGAGTCTCTGTATGTGGCCCATAGTCCTTGGGCAGGAGGCTAGCTAGCAGGCCCCTCCAGGAGTTCGTGACAAACATCCAGGGTAAGGAACGTTTGTCACACCACGCAATAGTGAGCGCCTGCCATTTCTGTTGTACATTACTATATATCACCAAAAAAGGGCAAGGACAGGGATCAGTGAAACGACCCATTTTACTTCTCAACTGTGACCTTAAATTATTTGTGAAAATCATAGCAATGAAATTGCAACCTTTCCTGAACTGGTTTATAAAGATCAGGTGAGCTTTATTCCACATAGAGAAACCAGAGATAACACAACAATGACTTTATGTCAGAGCCTTCTCCTTCTGCAGAGAAGGCATTTGACTAGGTGGATTGGGATTTCCTCTTTGTTACATTACAAACCATGGGCCTTGGCCCTAAACTTCTGCTTGAATTCAGGCCTTCATATACAAAGTCCACAGCACGTGTTTGCATTAAATAAGTTTACACAGATACCTGTCCCATCCAAAACTGTACATGCCTGGCTGCCCCCTGTCTCCACTGTTCTTCATCCTTGCTGTGGAACCTTTACTTAACATGATCAGCTGCTACCCTTATTTATGGTAATTTTGGGTGGGGGATAGTCATCACAAAGTAGCGCTTATGCGGATGGCCTGCTGTTTTACATTATGACTACTAAGTTGTCTCAGTATAATATAATGTCGTAGTATAAAGAATATGGCACCCCATCTATCTTCAGGATTAATGACACCAAGGCAATGGTGTTGAACATCTCCTTGTCAAGGGCAACGGCAGATCTATGGGTTTTCCCTTCCTGATGCCTGAAACAGCAAGGTATGAACTTGTCTCCCATACTGGCAGTATTTCGAAAAGACTTGGTGAGCTGGTCCTGATCTCTCCTGGCTGGGCAAGGTGGGACCATTAAGATGAACCCTCTTCCACACCTTCTCTACCTCTTTCAGACCATAGGGTACATCTGGATGGATGTGATACTGCAACAAAAATTACTTCGGTAAACCTTGACAATGTCTAGGGGGGGTTGGCAGTGTCAAACTTTAAACGGTACTACCCTGAGGGTGATTAGTGGGTGAAAAAAGGAACTGAGGCAACCTTGAAGGAGATAGATGGGCAGTCCAATTCAAGCATTTCTTTGGATGGATAAATTACAATTACACTGAACAAAATTATAAATACAACACTGATGTTTTTGCCCCCATTTTTCATGAGCTGAACTTAAAGAGCTAAAACTTTTTCTATGTACACAAAAGGCTTATTTCTGGCAAATATTGTTCACAAATCTTTTTAAATCTGTGTTACATGTGTGGCATATCAAGATGCTGATTAGACAGCATGATTATTGCACAGGTGTGCCTTAGGCTGGCCACAATAAAATGGCCACTCTAAAATGTGCAGTTTTACTGTATTGGGAGGGTTCAGGGGTGTCCAAAAACCAGTCAGTATCTGGTGTGACCACCATTTGCCTCACGCAGTGCAACACATCTCCTTCTCATAGAGTTGATCAGGTTGTTGCTTGTGGCCTGTGGAATGTTGGTCCACTCCTCTTCAATGGCTGTGCGAAGTTGCTGGATATTGGCAGGACCTGGAACACGATGTCATTTACACCGTTTCAGAGCATCCCAAACATGCTCAATGGGTGACATGTCCAGTGAGTATGCTGATCATAAAAGAACTGGGATGTTTTCAGCTTCCAGGAATTGTGTACAGATCCTTGCAACATGGGGCCGTGCATTTTCATGCTGCAACATGAGGTGATGGTCGTGGATGAATGGCACAACAATGGGCCTCAGGATCTCATCACGGTATCTATGTGCATTTAAAATGCCATCAATAAAATGCACTGTGCTAGTTGTCCATAACATACGCTTGACCATACCATAAGCCCACCGCCACCAATGGCCACTCAATCCACAATGTTGACATCAGCAAACCGCTCACCCACACGACACCATACACGCTGTCTGCCATCTGCCCTGTACAGTGAAAACCGGGATTCATCCATGAAGAGAACAACTCTCCAAAGTGCCAGACACCATCGAATGTGAGCATTTGCCCACTCAAGTCGATTACGAAGACGAACTGCCAAATTCTCTGAAACGCCATTGGAGATGGCTTATGGTAGAGACATGAACATTCAATTCACGGGCAACAGCACTGGTGGACATTCCTGCAGTCAGCATGCCAATTGCACTCTCCCTCAAAACTTGCAACATCTGTGGCATTGTGCTGTGTGATAAAACTGCACATTTTAGAGTGGCCTTTTATTGTGGCCAGCCTAAGGCACGCCTGTGCAATAATCATGCTGTCTAATCAGCATCTTGATATGCCACACCTGTGAGGTGGATGGATTATCTCAGCAAAGGAGAAGTGCTCACTAACACAGATTTAGACAGATTTGTGAACAATAGGCCTTTTGTGTACATAGTAAAAGTCTTAGATCTTTGAGTTCAGCTCATGAAAAATTCGGGCAAAAACAAAAGTGTTGTGTTTATAATTTTGTTCAGTGCAGATGCTAAGCATCCTCTAACCTCTTTCTAGTGGCAACCTTATCAGTGTTGTACTCTCTTGTGAAAACCATGGATTTTTCCTCCTTCCCATCACTATGAACTCATGGTTAACTGTTTTTTAATCCCTCCTTTCCTCCTGGAATGGGGCCCAGAGCTTTACGTGCTTTATTTCCTCAGAAGATTCGTCAGACTCACCATACCCTTATAACAGAGGGTTAGCCACTATTACAGAACCTAATATAAGGAACGACCCCTACTTTTTTTGCAACATTTTAAACTATGTTAGCTCACTGCCTCTGTATAGGGTTACCTTCACTGCCCCTGTCTCAGGTGGGAATTGATGACCACCCTTCAGTGCCAATGAAAATTCCCACCCCTGGCTTTTGTCAACATTTTGATATTCATCAACATATTGAAACATGTTGCCATTGGTATAAAAGAATTTCCAATTAAAAAAAAAAAGTTGTTCTATTATGTGGAGTGACTATGGTGCTTAAGCTTGACTGCTTTATTTGAGATATATAGGTATTTTCTGCCAAACCAAAAAAGTGTTAGAAAACATATTGTTAGCAATTTATTGGCAGCTATTAAATGTACATAATTATCAAATGACAGATTGTGGTAAGTTGGAACACAGGAAGTACTTTTCTATACCCATTAAGACTGGTCTACTTGGAAGAAGAATATGTCACAACCACAGCTCTAATAAGATTAACTACTGTTAAACAAGAAAATCAGCCTAAATTGCACTGGGAAGTGTAAATGTAAGGACATTTAATCCTTACAAAATCTTTCTCACATTTCAAAGAAAAGAACAGTGTAAAACGTAAGTGTAACTATATCCTTAAGACATTCAAAACTAGCGATACGTGAATTTGCAAATGCCTATTATTATTCTTGTACTTTCTCAATGTGTCCTTTGAGCATGCCAGCAAATTGTGACTTGATGACAAGAGTAGATAAGCTTTTTCTTTTGTCTCAATGATCAGCCATTAAGAGGTAAAAAAAAAAAAAGGTTTGTTACCAAATAATGCTGTAATTTCGAATAAATAAGTAATAACACCTAGTTAGCTATAGTGGTTCAAACAAATCCAGTAGGTATCATTTTATTTATTCTATGTCAAAGTACTGCAATTGCAAATATGACTCTCAAGAGTAGAAATACAGATCTAGATTAAATTACAGCTTTGATGACGGATGTTCTTACATAAACAATATACAAAAGAACAAGTTGTATATAGATAATAGTGAAATGAGTGGAGTTTCAAATATATATGTTTTAGTTTTTTTGTTTAATTTGTGATTTGGAGTTGTATCTGTGGCACCAAAACTAAAGATGATTGATAGTAAAAAAAATAAAAAAAGGTTAGGGGGAAGCCACTAAATGTTGATATTGTTCACAGATCATGAGAGAAGTGAGTAACAGAGGGGAAAAAAGAAGGAGCTATGGGGATTGGCAGTGTCAAACTTTAAACTGTACTACCCTGCCTGTCACCTCCTGAAAGTGGTTGAGTGGGTGAAGGAAGGAAATGAGGCAACCTGAACAGAGATAAATGGCTTGCTGATGAGCAGTCCCATTGAAGCATTTCTATGGATGGAGAAACTTACAATTAGATGCTTAGCATCCTCTAACCCATTTCTTGTGGCAAACTTATCCGTGTGGTACTCTCTTGTGCAAACCATGGATTTGTCTTCCTTCCAATCACAATTAACTGGTTTTAAATCCCTCCTTTCCTCCTGGGTTACAGCCACTAAATGTTGATATTGTTCACAGATAAAGAGAGAAGTGAGTAACAGAGGGAAAAAAGTAGGTGCAATTAAAAAAAATACAAATCTATATTTATATATAATATATGTAATAAATATAGAATATATAAATATAGCTATATTTTTTCTTCTCCTCTTTTTTGGCCACTATTGATTACTACTTGATCTGTGAACTAAAGGTGCCTATCATTGTACTGCAAGATATACAGAGGCGTAACTAGAAACCAGTGGGCCCCAGTGCAAAAACTGCCCTGGGACCCCCCCCCATACGTCTACCCCCGCCATCCCTGGGGCTGTCACTTCCTCCTAGCCTCTGACCTCATCAAAGGGGGCCCGGTCGCTATGTTAAAGCACTGCAGCACTGACCATGGACCCTGGAAATCGATAGCCATCGGGTGGCCCTAACAGCATAGGCCCCTTAACATGTGGCCACAGCGGTTATAACGCGCCGCTCGGGGCCACAACACATGGCGGCGGGCACCGCGGTTGCAGGGGTCCGCAAGGCGACCTGGCCCCCTGGTGTGACGGGCCTGGTCGCACCTGCGACCCCTTTGACCACGGTATTTCTGCCCATGCATAATATCTATATTTTGCTGTACACATCAGTACTCACCTATGGGAAGCAGTTGTGGGCCATAATTATAATATTAAAGGGGAAAGACCTAGTGGCACCCACTCATGGGCAGCAGACAGGTTCTCTAAATAATTAAACAATGGAGGGGTATACCATTGCCCACCCCCAAACAGTTGTATGCCCCTCTTCCCACCCCAGGGCAGGGGGTTCCTGGTCCCGACATATCCCCCATCAAATCCATTAAAACCAATGTAACAAATGATAATTTAAAAAATAATAAATAATTTGCAAAATAAAAGACAACCCCCCTCCTCCAAAACCCTGATGCAATAAAATTAATTTATCGTCATCTTGCGAAGGCTCGCCACATACTGAGGCAGCATTGTGGTAAAAGCCCTATATAGACTATATAGCATTGCTATATAGCACAGCTTTTGCATCACTTAGAAAAATTCCCACATCATTACTTATTGATAGTTCATATTGCAACAGTATATTCTTTTACTATCGTTGTGTAAATAGTTTGATTCATTGTTTAGTAGATCTGGAACATTTGCCATCATGAGGAAAGTTATTCCAAGCAGGTCCAATCAGGTAGGTGTGGCACGAAATAGATGTGAAAAGGTGGTGACAACCACAATCTTTGCATGATGATGGCACTATTGAAATAAAAAATGGGTAAAAATGTAATTACCATCTCCTAAAGCACATAGGCCTAAATTTAATATTGTTAAATAAGCTTTAATATTTTTGAATAAACTTTAAAAATTATTTAATATTGTGGAAAGTGTTTAAATTTTTTTTATATTTTTATATTTTGATAAATTGAGATTTTTTTATATATATGAAATATTTTTACATTATTTTTAATATGTTGAAAAAAATCATTTTAAAAGTTTCTCTAAAAATATTAAATCATTTGGAAAGTTTATCCAACACAATTATTGTTGGATAAGATTGATATATTCAATTCAAAAGAATATGATATCAATTAGACTAAACCTGTCATTCAATTTAATAAATCAATCTAGAAGTAGAAAAGGAATGTCTTATTATATGAAATCATCCTGTATTTCTATTAAACAACTTTTTCTAGTTTATATTTCTCTGATTGCTAAATCATTTCTTCTCGCACTGCATTTTGTCTTCCGAATATTTCCTTCATCTCTTGTGTGTCATGCAGAATATAAATCCATGGCTTCTCTTCATAAACATAATAGAACACTATTACCTAGCCACCTGTTTTCCCACACCACCAGTAATTAAAAAATAGTTCTTGTTCTTGACAGACAGATTATTATTTCCACCCCTCGGGTGCTTTGCACTCAATAGAAACATATTCATCTTAAATCTGTCAATTTATTAATTCTGAGGAATCATGAAAATTGTTCAGTGTGTAACAAACTGAATGAAGGCTCTGTGTTTCCTACTTGATAATAAGCCTGATTTGTGAGTGTTGACAACTATTCAGATTATGGAATACTGGACTCCGGTTCCCTTCAAGATAAAACACTTGCGCCTTCAGTTTGTGATTCAGCTTCCAATAAAGTTATGATTTCCTACAATAATTGAGTATCATCTCTTCCCATTGCAGTTTGACCTTTGAGCTTGGAATGCAAACACACATACATACATATATACATACATTCTTTCGTACATGAATCCATATATACTGCAATTTATCTTAGATGAGTTTGGTAAGTTTGACAAATCACATTAATACTATTCATTTTAGAATATCTTATTCAGTATCAATAAAAATTCAGTAAGGGAATTTAGATGTATTTAAATACATGATTTTTGTCCATGTTGTAGTAGAAAAACCTTTATAACCCTGAACTAAAAGATATACATGTATTCAGATTGTCTGCCTTTCCAGTATTCCTTTAAAATATT
>OW240917.1:79290609-79622698 GCA_933207985.1 Pelobates cultripes
GGTCACTCTGAATGAAGTTAGCTCTTAGACACAGCCTGACATTCAGTTATTTACTGTATTTAGATAAATGCGCTCAGAGTATGGATCACAAAGGGAGGAACATTTTGGAGTGACAAAATTAAACACATGCTAAAATATGTGACAAGTGAAGCCATTGTACAGCGCTACGGAATCTGAATGCGCTATATAAATAATATAAATAATAAAATAATAATAATTATAACTAATATATGCACTTTTTAAAAACCTTATTTGCCAGCTGTCCCAAAATAAATGAGGACAAGTAAAAGTTCCGATTATAACAAAAAGGCAAACTCCATTACAGTGAATCATATCAGCTGTGAGACACAGTCTGATAATACATTCATTATTCACCGGGTTTAGTTCCGGCACCGAGTTCGGAGTCACGAGCAGAACCATTCAACAAATCCATTACAGAGCAGGTGCAGCGTAGATGGCAAGGGGGTTCCTAAAAAAAAAAATTAGGCGCCAATTAGTTGTTTCCCAAAAATAATGTAACAGACAGACACATATAAGAATATTGTTGCCACTAGATTAGTCTATATCCATTTTTCTAATGCATATACCTGTACATTATAACCCAGTACGGCTGGTCTATTACTGATTTTGATAGAGAAAGACGAAGGGATCTATAAACCAAGAGAGGGCATTATAGCCTCTAACTAACAGCAGCGAGTGAAGTCTGATCCAAATCCAACAGGGAAGGAAGTGTTATCTGTATTTTATCTATAACCCTTTTCTGTCTTGTTTGCCCGTCTGACTGATTACCGTGTTCCTGACTCTGTCGAGTTCTTATTTTTGCTGTCTCTCTGTTACCTTGACCTTGGCTTGTCTCTGATTACTCTAGTCTGGCCATTCTAAGGCAGGGTAATACGTTATATCCTAGTCTTTTCCCTGGCTATCCTAAAAACTGCGTGTTGGGGTATTACAACGTGACACTATGGCTGCAGTGTGACAGTGGTATAGCATGGACAATGCATAGGTAAGGTGGCGACATATATAATAAAAATAATATACAATACACTTCGCAACACATAAAGAACATAAAAGACAATATCTGTAAAAGTATTATAGAATATGTGGAACAAATTTCTATGACACTATATTCTTATCTGAACTTTATTATTTTATAGATCATTTATTGCCCAACCAAAATGTTCATATTTGGTTCCAATAACCCCCTCACACCTGCACTTCTGTATACACGACTGCCAGACTATGTAACCATACACTGCAATTGTGTAAAAAAACAATTAGCACAATTGCAAACTAAATTAGTTTATTGCAAATGATGCCATAACTACAGTCAGAGAGCTCACAACACAGCGACACAGGGAGCTGCGACACTGCAAGTCTCTGAACGATAAATACGAGACTAGCTCTCTGTATCCAGTACTGCAAGCCCACCATTCTATATTACTACAGCTCCTTAGACAGACAATGCAACCCCTATTTATTTTTATTTTTTTATTTTTTTATTTCACAATTCAGTATATTTGTGTAATAACATTGGTGAATGACTCCCATCACATGTTGACTGATTTACCTCTTGTCTTTGATAATATCCTGTTTGTCAACTACTAGTTGTCAAATATCCCTTTTATAATTGTAAAGTGCTGAGGAATGTTGCCACTGAATAATAATTACACATATAATTCAACTACCAAATTACAGAAGGGGAGCACTTGGACTGAGGATAAAATGCAGAATCATTATAACAAATTTTAAACAATGTAAATCAGTCAGTGAAATGGGGTGGTCATGGCTTATGTCACAGTGATAGTATCAGTATGGGAGTTATGGAGTACTGTCAAGGGATTTGGAAATTGTAGGAAAAACAACTGGAAAAATAACACAATTTATGAATTTTTAAGAACTTAATTTATTCTCAAATGTGTTATGTTTTGTGAATAAACCTCATAACTAAAACAGCGGAGTACTGAAAGACAAAAATACATTCTCCCCTGATTAATTTTCCATGTGTTGACAGCCCAGTTCAAAGCAATGGCTGATGTGAACTAGGACCATCAACTCTTGGGACGGGAGTACATACTTATTTCCATAAATGAGTTCCATGCTCACTGTAATTTTATTTCTTTGCTAACCATGGCATCATCAGCTATTCGGAAGCTCCCTCAATCACAAAAGAAAAGACAAGAAGACCTGTAAAAATACTTTGAATAGCACTGCCCACTCACTGTCAGTATGTGTGATATAGGCTCATTAGGGTGGGAATGTAATTCTGCAGGCCTCCAAACAGCCTGGGTTCTGACCCGCCATCCCAACTTGGTTCTCTGGTGTCCCACTTTTGAGGAACTGTCCCCAACAATCATAGTGTAAGCACATCATAAATTGCGCTTGTGCTAAGTAAAGGGCACTGAAATAGTGCTCTCTGTGGGGTCTGTACTCAGTGGGGGGCTTGCTAACATGAGTGGTTGGCAGCCTGTACTCACACCAGGCTGACCTGGAATTAATGTGGCTCTTCTCAATTTTTGGGCAGAGCTAGTGGCGAAATCACATCACTGTCCCGTCCCCTTTCCCCTTTCCGCTGGCGTCCCGATTCCGGGACTGACAAAGTTGGGAGATATGATGGCACCGTGATTACAAATTACTAAATCACTGAAAATATGAACAATTTTCTGTTATACTGCTCACATCTTGGCTGCATTCATTAATAGGCACTGCACAAGCTATACACTCATCAGCCAAACCACTGACAGGTGAAGCAAATAACTGATTATATAGTTTCAATGGAACCTGCCAAGTGGTGGGATATATATGAGGCAGCAAGCTAAGTTCTTGACTTTCATGTGTTGGAATCATGAAACATGGGCAACCAAAAAGATCTGAGTGACTTTGACAAAGGTCAAATAGTGATGGCTAGACACCTAGGTCAGATTATCTGGAGAGAAAAGGATACGTGTCTGTTGATTAAGATAGAAATGCATCGTGATTTATGCTGGACAGAGGCATGGGACTGGTGGGGATAGTCATTTGTTAAAAAATGTGTTTCCTACAGGCATATGAATTTCTTTCAACGGGGGTATTCACCCCCCTGACATTGTGTCAGTATATTTCATGTAGAGGTGGTAATTGAATAGGTTCTTGTAAGACTTTGTGACAAAATGCCTTTTGCCACTGGATTTTTATATGACCAACTGCCCTTTGCCCCTGGCTGTTGGAGGAGCCTGATTGTCAGCCTCCTTCCTCATGACTATGGCCCTGGGGTGTATTGCCATTTAAAAAAGACTATTTGGGGCTTATTGGCTTCTAAAAGACTGTTTCTGCCCATTTGAGTCCATGGGAAGATGTGTCTCTTCCCCTCCCCGTTTCCTGTTTATTGTTCTCCAGCAGGGCGTTGTCCCAGGTACACTGCCAGACCAGTTGAAACTTGCTGTTTTGCCCACCCTCGGTCTATCACGTTAGATTCCCATAGTTCATGATGTTTTTTGTTGAAAAGTTGTGGAACCCTAGAGGGGAAATAGAGAGAGGGATTGACCAATGGAACTGAAAACAAAAATATTCAAAAGCTTTTAGAGTCCATTTACAAAATCAATATGTACTTTTTTTATAGGTGCAACTGGGGTGTTGGAAAAGTTGAGGGGAAGTTGGAGAAAACAATAGGTCGCCAGGTTGGAAGAGGCCAATTGCCCCATGGAACTATCATGAAGAGTGTTTGGCCACAACTTCACAGGGCAAGCTGTATATCTGGGTGAACAGGTATGATGTTAGGGTCAGTAAGTTTAGGTACCATAAATAAATCTACACTGGAAGGTCTCCTATGATTGTATTTACTAATTGGTTCTAGCCACAAGTTTCTGGGAAAGATATGGGTTATCCAAAGCCTGCCTCTGAGATTCTACTTGCTATATCTATTTGAAATATAATTTGCCAATTACTCAATTATCTTAATTATTGCTATTGGAACCAGGGGCGTACCTAGAGCATTTGGCACCCGGGGCGGATCCTGTGCTTGGCCCCCCCCCCCCCCACCCCCCTCCCAAAAAAAAAACCTGTAAAAAATTTTAAAGGTTTTATTTCTTTTATTTTTACAATTTGTAAACTTTGCAAAACCGCTGTCAGCCCCTCCTACAAAACCCTTGTCCTGTCCTGCACCTCCTACAAAACCTCTGTCCTGTCCCTTCTACAAATCCTGTACTGCCTCGTCTACAAAACCCCCGCAACCCCCTTCCACAAATCCCCTGCTTATCCCCCCTTATAAAGACTCCTATCCCAATACAACACCCCCGCCCCCTTCTACAAAATCCCTGCAGCCCCACACACACATTTACAGGCAGACAGTCACACACTCAGTTACAGACAGACAGTCACATACAGTCACAGGCAGACAGTCACACATACACATTTCCTCCGTGCGGCCAGTTTATCAGCTGTTTGCTTGTGTGAGCTGTACTGGCCGCACGGCACAATAACTACCATGGGACACTGTGCAGCCACAGCTCACACAGCCCCCTCCAGCCAGGGCCGGTGCAAGGATTTTTGCCGCCCTAGGCAAAAGTAAAGTTTGCCGCCCCCCATGTGACATCACAATGCCCCACCCATATGATTTGCCATGTTAACTAACGCCAGTGCTGCAGTGCCGCCGTGTTTACATTAAAAAGGCCTGCAGGGACAGGCTATAGACACCAGAACCACTACATTAAGCTGAAGTGGTTCTGGGGACTATAGTGTTTCTTTAATGTGAGGTAAATTAGAGCTTAGTGCCACAAATAATATACTAGATTGCCTACTTACAACCAGATGAGGATGATGATGGAGCCTAGCTGCAGTCTGGCTCCACTGGTCTGGTGCAGAGCAGGGCTCTCTGGGCCGGTTTGTAGCAACTGTGGTCTAAAATCAATGTTCTGGGAGAGCGGGGAGAAGCAGCTCCATTTTTGGGGGTCCTTTACACAGCTCAAGGTCTGGGTCCCAAGGTCCACTTTCATGTTCCACCAATGAGTTTGTTCACAGGGGGTGGAGTAGGGGGATGTCCGGATATGTGTGTAAGGAATGCATTGTGTGAATCTGTGTTTGTATGTGTAAGAGCTGCAAGGTGTGTTTCTGTGTATGTACGGGATGCATTGAGTGTGTGCATCTGTAAGGGGTGCATTGAGTGTGTGTAAGGAATGCATTGTGTGTTTCTGTGTGTGTAAGGGATGCATTGTGTGTAACGGTTGCATTGCTTGTGTATGTGTGTCTGTGTATGTAATGCATTGTGTGTTTTTCTGTGTGCAAGGGGTGCATTGTGTGTATGTGATGAATGTCAATCTCTCCTCCCGCTCCAATTTCCTTCTCCTCCTCCCAATTTCTCTTTCTCACCCCCTCCAAATTTCTCTCCCCCCCTAATTTCTCTTTCCCCCTCCTAATATCTCTTCCCCCTCCTAATTTCAATTTCTATCCCCCCCTTCTAATTTCAATTTCTCTCCCCCCTAATTTCTCTTTCCCCCTCCTAATTTCTCTTCCCCCTCTCCTTTCTCTTTCTCTCCCCCTCTCCTTTCTCTCCCCCCCTCCTTTCTCACTTCCTTTCTCACCCCCCCTTTCTCACCCTCCCTCCTTTCTCACCCCCCTTTCTCCTCACCCCCCCTTTCTCCTTTTTTTCACCTTACCCCTCTCTCCTCTTTTTCACCCCCCCTTTCTCCTCTTTCACCCCTGCCAGCTTTTCACCCCTCTCCTCTTTTTCACCCCCCCCTCCTTTTTTTCCACCCCCTTTCTCCTCTTTCACCCCCCTCTCTCCTCTTTTTCACACCCCTTTCTCCTCTTTCACCCCCCTCTCTCCTCTTTTCACCCCCCACTTCTCCTCTTTCACCCCCCCCCTCTCACCCCCTCTCCTCTTTTTCACCCCCCCTCCTTTTTCACCCCCCTTTCTCCTCTTTCACCCCCCCTGTCCACCCCACTCTCCTCCCCCTCTCCTTTCTCTTCCCCCCTCCCCTACCTGTGTAGTAGCGTGGCCGAGCCCAGTATAGTCGGCGGGTACAGAGAGCAGCTGTCTCCGGTACCCGGCCGGACTAACAGGAAGTGCACACAGTGTGTGCACTTCCTGTTAGTCCGGCCGGGTACAGGAGACAGCTGCTCCCTGTACCCGCCGACTATACAGGGCTCGGCCACGCTACAGTGAGGGAGCTGACAGGAGGGAGCGCTGAGCGCTGCCCTCCTGTCAGCCCCTCTCCTCAGGCTGCGCCCGGGCGGTGCGGTCCGCCCTCATGGAAGCACCGCCCGGGCAAAGCTGCAGCCGCCTGAGGCTCACTACAGAGCGCTCGGGCGGCTGCAGCATGGGGGGGGGCGGGGGCTGGCCATGGCACCCCCCACCCGGCTGGCACCCGGGGCGGACCGCCCCCTCCGCCCCCCCCTTAGTACGCCACTGATTGGAACCAACTAACTACAACCACTTCACATACCAGGAAATTCATTACCAAGTTATTTCTTTATACTAAGAGACTGATACTTTGTACTACAGGAGTCACCTGCTTGGCAACCTTATTGGAGTCATATGGACTATACTACTTACTGCTAATTAAGCATTCCTCATTGAAATCTTGGACTATATTGTTGCCGCTGATTAAGCATTTCCTTATTTTTATAATTGCTATATTCTTGTGTTGCAATTCTGAAACAAGATTCCAAGTGTGGCGAACGTGACCTCACCACGGGCTCTTGGAGGAGCCTGCTTGCCAGCCTCCTGCCCACAGACTACTCCCAGCATACTGCTATAATCACTGCTATACTCTCTTGGAGGAGAGGTCTACCCACTGGGAGCTGGATCCAGGTGTTGGTCCAGGGTGGGAAGGGATGGCAAGACCCCAGCCAAGCTGCGGCAGCTAAGGGGGGCTACAGTGCTCATGGTGTCCGGTGTGGTGCTTATGGTACTCGGCGACTACAAGGAAGCATGATTGGTGGAGGTACCTAGTTGGTGTGGCAAGCGGTCCGCAACACCAAACATTCATTCATTATTTCAAAACCTATTTCCTGCAAAAGTCTGCCAAAGTTTATTTCCTTTATTTCCATAAATTATATTTTCTTAAAGTGACTGTATCAAATTTATTATTTTATCTGCAGTTGCGTTCCAAATTTTCTCCCAAGAGCATTACAGGTAGGTATGGTATTAACTTTTTTAAATTATTTATATGGGCATGAACCCTTTAACTTGCAAGTGCAGCAATTTGTCAACCAGGCGAACTGCCCCCACAGGGAGCAAAATATATAAACAATCATTATCCACCTTCAGGGGTAGTAGCTATTTCTCAAGGTAGATCCCAGTTACCATGTGTTCAATGACATTTAATGTACAGTCTGCATTTTACATTGAGAAAAGTTGAGATAGTAAGTTGTTCATTGACAGCCAAATGCCTTACTAGACAGTGATCTAATTTGATTTAAGACTTCAAAACACTTAAACCACTTTAACGAAGACAGTAAACAATTGGATTTTGTTGATTCTGCCAAGCTATAAAATCTAGTATGTCCTAATTCAAACTTTATCTCATGGTGAATAAGAAGACTCAAAGTCCAGATGAGAACACTTCTTGTCAGAGAAATTAGAATAAGGATTCGTATTGCATGGTCTGACAGAAATTCCCACACTATTAGCGTGCTATCTACTAAAAAACTGAAAGACCAAAATTCGTGCCAAAATAAAGGAGGACTTTTATGATTTGTTTGTCTGGAATTTTTCTTTGTACTGTGCAATGGCAGCAGGTACAATTACACTGAAAATTTCCCTGTGAGATGGCCTTGAATCATGCTTGTAGGGCCATTGTGCAACCCCCTTCACCCACCGATCGACCATTCGGGTCTGAGTGAAAACCACACGAACCTGTACATTTTAATGCATTTTTTTAATGCATTTCTTGAACCATCTGAAGGATATTCCACTGGACAAATGATTTGGTAATTTTGCCACGAGATATCAGCAGATTCGTGTTCAGATAAAGAAGTGGTTTAATTCAGGTTTCGTTCCTCCTATCCTACATTGAACTCTACAGCGGATGGGATTGAATGCAAAGTCACCTGCAGAGACTGGACCATGTTAAAGGACCACTCTAGGCACCCAGACCACTTCAGCTTAATGAAGTGGTCTGGGTGCCAGGTCCTTCTAGGGTTAACCCATTTTTTCATAATTATAGCAGTTTCAGAGAAACTGCTATAATTATTAATGGGTTAAGCCTTCCCCTATTTCCTCTAGTGGCTGTCTCATTGACAGCCACTAGAGGCGCTTGCGTGCTTCTCACCGTGATTTTCACAGTGAGAGCACGCCAGCGTCCATAGGAAAGCATTGTAAATGCTTTCCTATGCGACGGGCTGAATGCGCGCGCAGCTCTTGCTGCGCGTGCGCATTCAGCCGGCGGGGCGTAACGGAGGCGGAGAGGAAGAGGAGAGCTCTCCGCCCAGCGCTGGAAAAAGGTAAGTTTAAACCCCTTTCCCCCTTCCAGAGCCGGGCGGGAGGGGGTCCCTGAGGGTGGGGGCACCCTCAGGGCACTATAGTGCCAGGAAAACGAGTATGTTTTCCTGGCACTATAGTGGTCCTTTAACTCATGTGGATGTTAACAAAAACGCCAGCAAATGTTTATAGGTCATTATTCTGACTTATTACTGCACTAAGTCAATGGAATTCAAGTCATTTACTTTAAGAAACCAGTTCCTGTATTTTTTTCAATTATTACAATGTATCTGTACGATTGCAAAATAACACTCCCTGGCTTTGTACGTTTTGTTTGTTCGGTGTGTCATGTGGTAATAATTGCAACTTCCTGTTATGTATTGCTATATATTTAGACGAGAGTAAAGCACTTAATACCCATTGCACAAAAATCAAGGCAACTTGCACTACAAGTGGTAAGTACATTTTAAATTTATTTTACAACAAGCAAATATTGTTGAAATGTAGTTATTTCAACCTAGCGACTAGCGAGCGCGTCACATTTGATACCATCTGGTGAGTTTTAGAAGCAGTAATTTTTACAAAACACAGAATTTCAACTGGATTCACTCAAATCCATTTGAAGGCAATTCCAAAACTAAATTAATTTGCGTTTTGCTTGCAAACCTGTAGAAATACTCAATATTTGATCAATGGCAGCGGAAGCAACCAGCAATTGAAGGGTTTTCATTTCAAACAAAAATTCTTAATGCGTGATTAATTTTGCTCTTAAATAATTTGCGGTTTACTTTGCCTGTGTGAATCTTCCAGGAGTATACGGTATGCGCTGTCATTGACCCAAAATTGTCACTAAGATCCATCTTCTATTTCTGAAAAGATATTTAGCTTGACATATTTCATTCCTAAATTGAGTTGACTATTTTTCAGATTGTATTCTCCATCAACACGCTGTTAATGACAGATTTTTTTAAATTATCAGGTATTAGAATCACCGCTAGATGCACTTTAATTTGAATCAACCGACTCAAATTGGTTGATTCAAATTAACATACATCTGGCGTAGGGGATGTCCAAAAGGTAGATCTTTAGAGAGTTAGAATTTTAAAGCATCATGGAGGCTGTAGTATTAAAACATTTGGGGCAACCCCAATCTAGCGTGAGCAGTTCTGTCGAATCTTATGTGTATTTCCATAATTTCACTTAACTGGAAATTTTACATGTACATGTAACAATTCTGACCAATAACAACCCGAATGTCCAGCCCCCGATCTCATGGTGCTAGTTGTGAGTGATAACGTATAAGTTTTAGAATTTCTCTAATTCACAGGTGATAATAGCAGTGAGTAGTTTTTATACAGGGGCCCCGGAACCATGAATATATCTGGCCCAATTCACCATATTCTCCTGAAAACAGAGTGGGTTTGTTCACAGTGAGTTGACAACTGACTTGTAAAAGTCCTCAGATGTCCCATAATCTCAGGTCAGCAGAGAAAGCCATGGCTGGGTTAGCAGTCCAAAAACCATACCAAGGACACCAGATCTAACCCCTGGACCTTCTCTCTAGACTTAGTATACTTAGTATACTCATACATTATTTTGAAATCACTCACAATCACAAACTTAGGGAGCCATATGTGGAATTGCGCGGAATAAACAGGTAAAATGCATAAAATGAAAATAAACGGTGGAATCTCTAGAATGTAATGTAATCACTAAGATGCACGGAACCCAGGACTGTATTCACCATACACTGAGTTGTGAGGAGCTAACAACCAACTGACAATATTTTGACTAAAATAGTTTAGTCTCCCATGAATAAAATATTTCATTTTACTATCTCAAGTCTTCACACAAAAACTGCTTTATACAAAGTTACTTACGTGCTGTCCCAAATCCCTCTGCACATTTTAATAACTGGAGGGTTTTAGTATCACTGGTTATTTAAGTGTAAGCTTCCCTGCCACGTCAAGGCAAAACCTCTTATGTGAGTCCTAAATAAACAATGCACCTTGCTGTCTTCAGCAAAATCTCTAATGGGACAGAAAGGAGTATTTTTCTAAACCCCTACTCACTTATTAACTATTAATACGGAACACCGAAGTGGCAGTCGCACTGTGGGTGGCATAGGAATTTCAGGTAGTGTGCAAGTAAATATTTTCTTTCTTTTTGATTGTTTGTCTTGGGGCTGATGTGTGTCATTGCTGCCGTCTGAGAGTAGTGGGAGTTTGAACATATCGCTTAATTTTGTATATTCTTTTGTTTTACATGTTACAGTGCCACCCCTCACCCATGCGTTCCCTATTAAGGGTTAATAAGTGCGTATGGGTTTGGAGAAATATCCCTCTGTCACATTATGTTTACCTTTTGTCTGAAATAAACAAGATGAATTGTTAGTGTAGGACTCACCTGAGATGTTTGCCTTGACGTGGCAGGTGGGCTCATACTTAGTGGCCATTGGAGTGATGCTAAAAAAAACCTCCACTTATTTAAATGTGCATAGGGTTTCTGGATAGTGTGCAGGTAACTTTTTTTCTTTGTTTTTTTTTATTGTATATATTGGATGTTATTGTATATATTGGGGCTGATGTGCATTATAGTCATGGCTGCCGCCCAGGAGTAGTGGGAGTTTGAGCTTAGGGCTGAATTTTGCATGTTTCAAAATAAAACGACTCCTCGTGCTCAAAGTAATTTGTTGCCAAATGTGTCCAGTTTTCCAAGTGTGTCACTAAGGCAATTTACATTTCAGCAATAGGATAATCTTGTATTACACAACCTGACCTGAGTAGATCCTGTATTACACAATCTAACATGAGTAAATCTTGTATTACAGAAACTAACCTGCGTATATATCCTGTATTACACATCTCAGCCCACTCAGGAACGTTTTAGGGTTTTTTTTGCGCTGTGAGCATGTATAGTATTCTCTTTAGATCAAAGTATTTGATAATACAGACACTGATAAGCTAATGATGTCTCTCTTCTGTTTAGGCACCATGAGTAGAATTTTGGGACTTTGTACAATTGCCTCTCTCAGCATTCTTTTACTTACGCTATGTCCCACTGGTAAGTATGCATGCATGTCATTGTCTGGAACCCCTAATTTAGAAAGCACTATTTGTGTCCCATTACCTTTAGTCTGATTAATATGACAAAGATGCTACAATCAAAATAAGCCATTGAAATTGGCATGGAGAGAGTTATGGGTACCAGGCCAAATATTGGTTTTAACGTCTTGTATTTGTCATGAAAGGAAAGGCATGGCTAAAAGACACCAGAGAGGGATAGTGTCATCTCAGCACTCATCCGAATGATTTGAGCCTATTCTTATAAGGCTCTGTTCTGTGTGAATGTATCCTATTTATTTATCTTTTGCTCCTTATCATTTAAAAAATATTGCACTATATTGTGTTCATTTTTTAGTTTTATTTGAGGACTTAAAGGACCACTATAATGCCAGAAAAACATACTCGTTTTCCTGTCTCTATAGGGTCTCTAGGTCCCCCCCACCCTCAGGCCCCCCTCCCGCCGGGCTCTAGGTGGTGGGCTCTTTTTCCAGCGCCGGGCGGGGGACTCTCCTCCTCCTTCTCGTCGTCATCGCACGCATTCAGCCAGTCCATAGGAAAGCATTCTCGATGCTTTCCTATGGACGCTGGCATCTTCTCACTGTGAAAATCACAGTGAGAAGCGCTGAAGCGCCTCTAGCGGCTGTCAATGAAACAGCCACTAGAGGTTGGATTAACCCTATTATAAACATAGCAGTTTCTCTGAAACTGCTATGTTTATAGAAGAAAGGGTTGATCCTAGATGGACCTGGACCTGCACCCAGACCACTTCATTAAGCTGAAGTGGTCTGGGTGCCTATAGTGGTCCTTTAATACAAGATACCTCTACACTTTAAAGGGGTACGTTTATTTGTTATAATAATAGAGCTCCACTAAATTCACCAGTGTTGATTATTGTTTGCCACACAGTTGTGTGTTTTTATGCTACTGTATTGTCTTCCATCATTTAGATGTTAGTGAAGCCAGGGTGTGCTGAATTTCACTCAAGCCAGATGAATTCTTTAATATTTATGTATTTGAGTTGGCCACATGTGTATTTCATGATTATCCATTAAGTGGAATTGGATGATGTCTACATAGATTTTGCATATAGCTTTTGCATGTTTAATCAAACAGGAATCTGTCACAAGACAATGTTCACCCATGGAGCAAACTGCTAGAATTTTTGCATTTCTAATATAGAAGAAAAACATCTTAATTGGAAAACAATCCTACGAATCAACTGAACCCTTTACCCAAAACAAAATATGCCATTATAGAAATATTGATTATTATAAATATTGTCAATATTGCCAGGAATGTAAAGACTTCAATACCTGAATTAGAAAAGTATTCTATTTAGAATGTCCTTAGTTACAATGACAGTCTTTCCCAGGATGACTACGGACTTTCTTTTGAGATATCCACACAAGAAAAATGTCATGTAAGCTTCTTAAGCCTCAAATAATAATCTTTGGTGATTAGGATGTTTGATGATAGCTTAACTAGATGGCAGCATACCAGCAGATGATTTCCTACTAAACAGTTATTTTATGCAGTGTGCTTTATTCACTTAGATAGTTAAAAAGTAAATAATTTTTTTCTCAAATATGAACCTTACTGTAAGTTTAATTGAATTCACCATATTCTACCATGTACCCTGTGTACGTGCTCAGTTTATAAATATACCTGGGCATTATGCATACAAATGTATACATTAACAAATATTTAAATGCAGAATAGAGGTGCTGGTCTGATATATGACCACAAGATGGCCTGTCTTCAGTGCACACTTGCTGCTTACCCAGAAATCTTTGCAATTTAAATTTAGAGGATACATGTCAACAAATTTCAATTCCTGATTTTTTTTAAAGTTATTACATTTAATGAAACATAATTACATGCCCCCTTACTGTCCTGTTTCCCGATTTTTGGGTGCTATCCAACTGTCCCATTTTAGTTCTCTATTGTTCTGCATCTGGGGACACCAGGGAAGTGGAAGTGTCCGCAGGCAGCACAGCTTGAGTGCATCATTCAAAGCGCTTGAGCTTTGCTGTTGGCACTAGGACCAGCATTGTCTAGATAGTTGGGGGAGGCTATGCTGCTTTTCAGGTGGTGGGTCTGCCCCTTTTTGAATGAGACCATCCTCGTTGTTGGCCTCGCCAGGGACCCGATTCACGTGGCTGGTGACTCCCCTCCAAACTCTGCCCATCTGTCCCGATTTACAAGCAGGACACATTGGGAGGTATGGAAACATATATATTTCTTTTTCTGTAGCGTTTTACAATGGGTGTGTAACGAACCCCATGTACTTTGTATAGTACTTTCGTTCGCACTCTTCCAAACTCCTATAAGGTTCTGTGATTTATAGCCCTTTCATATTGTACGTCCATGTGGCTGATTCCCTGTCCCTGGATTATTGTGTACATTGACTGGTCTGGTATACGAACATCACCGAACAGATTGAACAATTTGGTTCGTATACCGAACTACATACCGAATGGACAGACCACCCAGAACATTTGTGGGCCACTCATTAACCTGCCTGACCTCCTTCACATTTTTGCAAACCGCAATTACCAACATTCTAAGTGGTCGACTGGGTGGCCGTCGTTCGTATGGACAAACACGAGGCGGCAGCCATCTTGGTTTCGCGGAAGCATACAGCGGTGTTTGGTCGTCCAGTGTATGAAACTAAAATCGGGCACTTAATGGCGCGAACACCGCTGGGACTTCCAACCCCATGTATGTTCAGTTTGGTTCGACTAACTAGAGTGGTAGAAACAAACTCCCAAACGAGAGGCACTCGACCAACTCATATACGAGCGGATACTTTCGTTATTTGATATTGTTTTGCACTCCCGAAAGAGACCGACCACAAAGCCTGAATTTATGGAACTCTTTTTGGCAGACGCCTTGTGTGCGGTCGGTCTAAACTATATCCCGGTGGCTTTTCATCTGCGTTTGTGGGATCTGAGTGCTTTCAGGATATGTTGAGCGCTCAGATCCAGGCCACCCAGGGATATAGGACTTGAGGGGGTACCTACTTAAGTGTGTATTTTGGGGTGTTTTTATAATGCATGCTCTTGACTTGAGAATTAATGCAATTATGTGTGTGCATTTACTGTAGTCCCCTCTCAGGACCAGTGGGGAATGCACCTGGAATATGTAATCAGACACCCCTTGCATGGGGACTTGCATATAAGGCCAGTTGTGGCTTCCATTAAAACAGTTCAACTTCACCCTCAACACAGAGTCTCGTCTCGTGATTGTAGGGAACAGCTATACCTGCTTTATTACCTCTTGGGTTACTGCTTGGGAATACTACAGCATTCCTCATACTAAGGGGGAAAGGACATCTCTGGTGATGGTAACCCCTCTACTCTCGGGGTGGCCGCTACAGTCCATTCATATGCTCCCGAACTCCAGCAAGGCTGTGTGATTCCTAGTCCCTTTCGTATCGTACGTCCATTTGTACTCTCCTGAACTCCAGCAAGGCTGTGTGATTTATAGCTATTCATAGTTTGCATACCCAAACATCAGTTGAGACTTGATGAAGGGTACAACAGGAATGTTTTATCATGGCCCAATGGCCCACTTTTATACACAGACCCCCAGCAAGGGGTCTACAGGAAAAATATAGGCAAAACACGTCCAGGCGTCTCTGTGTCTAGGAGATAAGTGAGTTTACTTTACTTAAACTAATTATCTCCCAGGCACTAGAGGTACAATGAATAAAACATAAAACACCTCAAAACATACATGATTTTAATAGGAGCCACAAGTCCTAAATCCCCGGATAGCCTGGGTCTGAGCACCCAAAGTGTCCAAATAGCGCTCAGATACCACGAATACAGCCGAATCGCCACCGGCAGGGCTGGTCTTAGGCCTCTAAATGCCCTGTGTGATATATCTTCACAGCGCCCCTTCCTGGCCATAACAAATCCATGGCCACACTCCTTCATCCTGGTCCTCCCTCAATTTAAAACAGGGGTCAGCAAATTTTTCCGCATGAGGGCCAAATGTCTAGTTTGTAAGTGGATGGAGAGCCACCATCATCTATACACAGCTAAAAAAAATAAGATAATAATAGATAGCTTCCTATTTTGGTATCCTTCTGTGGGATTATGAATACCTAATAAGAGAGCTATCTACTGAACGGCTCCCTTTTTTAGTAGTCCCACATTAGTGATAGCAAATTAGAAAGTTATATACTAAACTGCTGACATATCAAATAACTAAGAACGCTAATTTCGTAATTTTGATCTTTCAGCTGTTTAGTAGATAACACCTTAATTTGCTATTCTTGCCATATTTATGGATAACAAAAAATTAGTTATCTATTAAACAGCCCCCTAATTTGGTATCCATTTTTTGGGGCAATGCCACATCAGGATTGCATAGTAGGGAATTTTCTACTGAACAGCTTAAATATCAACATTACGATAATAGCTTTTCTTATTTTTTCCTTTTGGATTTTATTTTGTAGCATGATAGTGTTTGGGGTGTACTTTTGTAGCACAGAAGTGTGTGTAAATGTGTGGGGGTGCATTTGTCTATTGGGCAGTGGATATGAATTTGTGTAAGGCAACAGTGTGTAAATTTCAGGGTGTATTTGAACAGCATGTAGAAAATACAGTAGTGTATGTCTGTGTTGTGTCAGCCTATGTGGATGTATTAAGCAGTGTCGTATTTTGTAAGGTCTTCGTGTGTGTCAATTTATTTTTCCACCCAATTCTCTCTGCCTCCACCCTCACCCCCTTTCATTTTGTCTCTCTTCCCTCCTTTACTCATTTATACTATATCACTCCCATTTCCACATTTTCTTTGCCTTTCTTATCCAAACCACTTACTTTCTCCCTCCAGCTACAACTAATATATATATATGTATATATATACACTTGCAAGAAAAAGTATGTGAACCCTTTGGAATGATATGGATTTCTGCACAAATTGGTCATAAAATGTGATCATCATCTAAGTCACAACAATAGACAATCACAGTCTGCTTAAACTAATAACACACAAAGAATGAAATGTTGCCATGTTTTTATTGAACACCATGTAAACATTCACAGTGCAGGTGGAAAAAGTATGTGAACCCTTGGATTTAATAACTGGTTGAACCTCATTTGGCAGCAATAACTTCAACCAAACGTTTCCAGTAGTTGCAGATCAGACGTGCACAATGGTCAGGAGTAATTCTTGACCATTCCTCTTTACAGAACTGTTTCAGTTCAGCAATATTCTTGGGATGTCTGGTGTGAATCGCTTCCTTGAGGTCATGCTACAGCATCTCAGTCGGGTTGAGGTCAGGACTCTGACTGGGCCACTTCAGAAGGCGTATTTTCTTCTGTTTAAGCCATTCTGTTGTTGATTTACTTCAATGCTTTGGGTCATTGTCCTGTTGCAACACCCATCTTCTGTTGAGCTTCAGCTGGTAGACAGATGGCCTTAAGTTCTCCTGCAAAATGCCTTGATAAACTTGGGAATTCATTTTTCCTTCGATGATAGGCAATCCGTCCAGGCCCTGACGCAGCAAAGCAGCCCCAAACCATGATGCCCCCACCACCATACTTCACAGTTGGGATGAGGTTTTGATGTTGGTGTGCATGGCCGGATTAACATAGGGGCTGATGGAGCTGCAGCCCCAGGCCCAGGCCCAGGCCCATGGAATAGGCCCATTGATTAAAAAAAAAAGAACTTTTTTTTTTTTTTACATTTTTTTTTCACACACTACTCTTAGGGATTCCACCTGGCTTTTATTTTATTGGCACAGCCAGTATTTGAGGCTGCCTGGCTGGTGCCAATATTGCAGTGATACTGGCAATACAAATGCTGGTATTTTTCTCAGTATAAACAAGAGATTACTCTGCAATACCAGCACTGGCCAGTAGGGGTCACTGTGTGTGGAGACAGGCAGGGATAGGAAGTTCCAGCATATCCCTCCCTGCCTATCTATACTCACTGATCTGCAGGGAGGCTACAGAGAGTCCAGACAGCAACTCCCACCCTGCAGAGACAGCCTACAGCTCAGGGAAGTGAGGGATGGGGACAGGCTGCAAGGAGACATACACTGAGACACTAAGGGACACTGAGGAGACATTATGGCAGACACTGAGACACTAAGGGACACTGGGAGACATTATGGCAGACACTGAGACACATTATGGCAGACACTGAGACACTAAGGGACACTGGGAGACATTATGGCAGACACTGAGACACTAAGGGACATTGGGAGACATTATGGCAGACACTGAGACACTAAGGGACATTGGGAGACATTATGGCAGACACTGAGACACTAAGGGACATTGGGAGACATTATGGCAGACACTGAGACACTAAGGGACATTGGGAGACATTATGGCAGACACTGAGACACTAAGGGACACTGGGAGACATTATGGCAGACACTGAGACACTAAAGGACACTGGGAGACATTATGGCAGACACCACTAAGGGACACTGGAGACACATAAGTGACACTGAGACACTAAGGGACATTGGGAGACACATTATGGCAGACACTGAGACACTAAGGGACACTGGGAGACACATGGCAGACACTGAGACACCAGGGACACTGGGAGACATGGGGCACTGGGAGACATTATGGCAGACACTGAGACACTAAGGGACATTGGGAGACATTATGGCAGACACTGAGACACTAAGTGGACATTGGGAGACATTATGGCAGACACTGAGACACTAAGGGACATTGGGAGACATTATGGCAGACACTGAGACACTAAGGGACATTGGGAGACATTATGGCAGACACTGAGACACTAAGGGACATTGGGAGACATTATGGCAGACACTGAGACACTAAGGGACACTGGGAGACATTATGGCAGACACTGAGACACTAAGGGACATTGGGAGATATTATGACACAGACACATGGGGACACAGTGTCCCCATGTCTCCCAGCCAGTGTCCCTTGTGTCTCAGTGCCCCCTAGTCTCCCAGTGACCCCTAGTCTCCCAGTGCCCCCAGTCTGCCAGTGCCCCCAGTCTTCCAGTGTCTCACTGTCCCCATGTCTCCTAGTGCCTCCATGTCTCTCAGTGCCTTAAATGTCACAATGTCCCCAAGCTAGTGTCCCTAGTGTCTGTGGCCCTGGTGTCTCAGTGTCCCCATGTCTCCTAGTGCCCCCATGTCTCAATGTCCCCCAGCCAGTGTCTCTAGTATCTTTGTCCCTGGTGTCTGTGTCCCCATGTCTTCAAGTGTCCCCTATTTTCCCATTGTCCCCATGTGTCCCAGCCAGAGTCCCCTAGTCTCCCAGTGTCACTGGTGTCTCCGTGTCCCTAGGTCTCCACGTGTCTCCAGGTCTCCCCATCTTCCTGGTGACATGGGGACCCTGGGATACATGGGGACACAGGGAGACATGGGGCATTGAGTCACTGATACATAGGATCACTGGGAGACCTGGGGACACAACACTAGGGGACACTGGGAGACATGGGGCACTGAGACACTGATACATAGGAATGCTGAGACCTGGAGTAATCAAAACATGGGGGCACTGAGTCATGAGGTCACTGGGAGACATTGGGGCACTGGGAGGAATCCATCTATACAGCAGATTTAAACTAAGTAGTTTTTTGGTGATTTTACAGCATTTTCTCTTATGTCACTCCTTGTGATTTACATCATCTGATGTCACCCACACATATTTAATTATGCAAATTAGTAAGGCCGGTATGTTTTTCCAAGAAAGGTGGCAACCCTAACTACTTTTCACATACTCTTACTTAAGTATGGAAACTTAAGAGGGATGTATGGGAACAAAATTTGTGTGGACTGGCTGACAATGAATATAGCTAAAGGGACACTATAGTCACCAGAACAACTACAGCTTATTGAATTTGTTCTGGTGAGTAGAATCATTACCTTCGGGCTTTTTGCTGTAAGCACTGTCTTTTCAGAGAAAATGCTGTGTTTACATTACATCCTAGTGATAACTTCACTGGCCACTCCTCAGATGACTGTTAGAGATCCTTCCTGGGTCATGGCTGCCTAAAATGCATCCAAACATTCAGTGTCTCCTCCCTCTGCATGCAGACACTGAACTTTCCTCATAGAGATTCATTAATTAAATTCATCTATATAAGGAAATGCTGATTGGCCAGGGCTGTGTTTGAATCATGCTGGCTCTGACCCTGATCTGCCTCTTTGTCAGTCTCAGCCAATCCTATGGGGATGCACTTTGATTGAATCAGGCCACCACTTCTAATGATGTCCATAGGCGTGCGCAGCCTATTGCATTAGGGTGTGCACCCTAAAGCACAAGCACACGCCGCATATATGTATATATATATATATATATATATACATACACACACACATACACATATATACACACATACACACACTGCTGTGTGTGTGTGTGTGTGCTGTGTGAGGGTGCCGTTAGTGTGATGTGTGTGTGACGGTGCTGGTAGTGTGCTATGTGGGTGAGGGTGTTTGTGTGTGCATGGTTGTGAGGATGCTGTTAATGTACTGTGTGTGAGGGTGCTGTTTGTGTGTGTGTGCGCTTGTGAGGGTGCTGTTAATGTACTGTGTGTGAGGGTGCTGTTTGTATGTGAGGGTACTGGTAGTGTGCTGTGTGTGTGTGTGTTTGTTAGGGTCCTGTTTGTGTTTGTGAGGGTACTGTTAGTGTGCTGTGTGTGTGTGAGGGTGCTGTGTGTGTTTGTGAGGGTGCTGTATGTGTGTGTGGGTGCTGTATGTGTGTTGGTGCTGTGTATGTGTGTGGGTGCTGTATGTCTGTGGGTGCTGTATGTGTGTGGGTGCTGTGTATGTCTGTGGGTGCTGTGTATGGGTGCTGTATGTGTGTGGGTGCTGTATGTGCTGTGGGTGCTGTATGTCTGTGGGTGCTGATGTATGTGGATGCTGTATGTGTGTGGGTGCTGTGTATGTCTGTGGGTGCTGTATGTGTGTGGGTGCTGTATGTGTGTGGGTGCTGTGTATGTCTGTGGGTGCTGTATGTGTGTGGGTGCTGTGTATGTCTGTGGGTGCTGTATGTCTGTGGGTGCTGTGTATGTCTGTGGGTGCTGTATGTGTGTGGGTGTTGTATGTCTGTGGGTGTTGTATGTCTGTGTGTGCTGTCTGTGTGTGTGCTGTGTGTGCTGTATGTGGGTGGGTGATTGTGGGGGTGGAGGTGGGAGTACATTATTTGCTATCCTCCCTCCCTTCTTACCTTTTGTAGGGAGGGGGGATCGTGGTCCTGGTGGTCCAGTGGAGGAGGGGATCCTTGTTGCTGCTGTGATCCCTGGTGGTCCAGTGGAGAGTGAACTTTAGCCCCCTGTGGGGCTAGAGTTCACTCTCGCGAGATTTGAGCGTTGCCGTGGCAACGCTCATATCTCGCGAGAGGAACCCGGCGGAGCTGCCGGCAATAGCTCCGCCGGGTCCTCTCCTGCCTCCCTCCCTGCATGTGGGTCAGTGGGGAGGGAGGCTGAGAGCAAAGCCGGCGCTCGGATAGCGCCGGCTCTGCATGAGCCGACAGGGGAGATCCTGAGATCTCCCCTGCCGGTCTCAATACACATAGGCGTGCGCGGGATTAGGGTGTGCCCAGGCACACCCGGCACACCCCGTGCGCACGCCTATGATGATGTCAGCAGACTGCTTGTTTTTATGAGTCTAACAGCATGCAGTTACAGCTTCAGGCTTGAATATAGTAGGATTTTGCTATATTTATGGAGGCATGAGGGGCCCAGTGGGGCTAGATGGTGGTGTTAACACTATAGGGTCATGAATTCATGTTTGTGTTCCTAACCCTATAGTGATCCTTTAAGGTAATGCTGCCTTTGGTCTCTCTAACACTGTGGCATGTTCCCGTTCTTCTACACTCACTACATACAGCTTTTTTCTGCCCCAGACCATATACCAGGAGCTTCTGGTAAGGAGACAAGTGGACCAGCGAGTGCTAGGGGACAGTCCTTAGAAAGCGTTGAGTGAGCACATCATTAGATGCATTTATGCCAAACTCAGGGTGCTGTCTGCATAGTATGCCCTTAGTTGGCCAGCTGCATGATTGGCAGGCAGCCTGACATGCATTCATGCCAGGCTGGCCTAATAGTTTGAGCAGACATGTCCTCTTTTTGGGCATGTTCGCCCCTTTTGGCAGGTTACGTGATTTGTGTCAGTGGCACACCCTTTTACCATGCCCATTGACTTCCTGCTTGACTGGACACTGCTGTTAGGGGTTATGGATTTACTTTAAAGATGAACACATAAATTAGTGAGAGATTAGCCTAGGTTATGTGTTTTCTTATAGCTGCTGTTTTCTTTCTCTCCAGCACCATCTCCATCAGATACATGATGCTTGGGAGTGTTTTACTGTTTCCGTCGATATGATTCTGTAATTAGGCCCGTCATAATTGTCAGCACCAGGCCAACTGGGCTCTTAATCTGGCCCTGTTGGTGTGCTGTGCCTTTTTTCAACCACACATAGTGTTGTGATGCTCTTGTGCAAACTGTAAACGTGCAGCAATGTTTTGTTTGGACAGCAGTAGCTTCCTCTGTGGTATCCTCCCATGAAATCCATTCTTGTTTAGTGTTTTACATATTGTAGATTCGCTAACAGGGATGTTAGCATTTGCCAGTGACTTTTGTAAGTCTTTAGCTGACACTCTAGGATACTTCTTCACCTCACTGAGCAGTCTGCGCTATGCTCTTGCAGTCATCTTTACAGGACGGCCACTCCTAGGGAGAGTAGCAGCAATGCTGAACTTTCTCCATTTATAGACAATTTGTCTTACCGTCGACTGATGAACAGCAAGGCTTTTGGAATTACTTTTATAACCCTTTCCAGCTTTATGCAAGTCAACAATTCTTAATCGTAGGTCTTCTGAGAGCTCTTTTGTGCGAGGCATCATTCACATCAGGCAATGCTTCTTGTGAAAAGCAAACCCAGAACTGGTGTGTGTTTTTTATAGGGCAGGGCAGCTGTAACCAACACATCCAATCTCATCTCATTGATTGGACTCCAGTTGGCTGACATCTCACTCCAATTAGCTCTTGGAGATGTCATTAGTCAAGGGGTTCACATACATAATTTCCAGAGTGCTCAGTTTTTTTGTCAGATTTAAAGCGGTAACCCAATCACTGGATACAAATTCGGTGCTCTGCTCCCTTTCCCATTTCTTAATCCCACAAAGTTTTGTACCCGTTTTGTTCACATACAATAATTCTCTAATCTTATAAGACAAATTGGTGCAATTATCTAGGTCATAGAGATTATCCAGCTAATTACTGCTCTTAATTTCCCTATTTTAAAAAAAAGTATTTTAATTTAAAGTAAGTAAGGTATTCTTTGCTTGAAATTCCATGATTTGTACATAGAGTTGTGAATGGTCTAAAAATCACTCTGTCAAATAAGTCTCCAGAGAGCACATGACTTTGTGGTTACTTTGAAGATAATGAGCCAGGGGGTGGTCTGCATTTGGAAAATAGGACTACCGAATCCAAGGGAAAATAGCTTGGGCTTAGAGAAATAACTGGGTTGCAGGGCAGTTTGTCACAAGGTGTATATCATCACAACCATTATGACAAATTAGATAATATAGAACTAAAATTCAGAAAATAAACAACTATCACAGGAGTAGACCCATTATTCAATTGTAGAACAACACTTCACCTTATAGTAAAGTAGGGGCTGAGGTAAGTAGCTGAGACCCTGTAGAATATCAGAAAATATTTGCACTTAGCACAAAGATCACATGCCAAAAGATAACCAAGAAAAGTAGGAGTTTTTTGAGAAAATTTCACTTGTTTATCTGATTTAGCGGCCATGTCGGGTCAGAAAATTACAGCTAAACACAGACACCACAAAAGTGTCAAAACTGCTCTGGTCCTTAACGTACAACATCGCAAAAACAGGCCAGTCCTTAAAGGGTTAAAGGATCAGAAACCCTTTGCAGGTGTTATGGCTTACTTAGCTGATTAGAGTGGGACACTGTGAGCCTAGAATATTGCACCTTTTCACAATATCTAATTTACTGAGATTGTGGATTTGGGGTTTTCATGAGCTGTAAGCCATAATCATCGCACTTATGACAAATCACGGCTTGAACTATCTTGCTTTGCATGTAATGCGTCTATCTCATATATTAGTTTCGCCTTTTACGTTGCATTACTGAAATAAATGAACTTTTGCACGATATTCTAATTTTTCGAGTATCACCTGTATACTAACCACAAAGTACGCTGTACATAATTGGTCATTAAGGGGTTAATAGTATGTGATAGTAAGGAGAAAAAAATGGAATGAAAAGTGAAAATAGCAAGATTTAATAAAGTTCACATTTGCTGGAGTGGTCCCATTTCTACATAGTTAAGTATATGAAATAAATTAATTATAAACTTAATTGTATTCATATTTTTAAAGTGAAAAGTATTCTTAAAATTTAAAATGAAGGCTCTGAAAACTACATAAAGTTAACAGAAAGACAAAAACATCTGTCAAACAGTATTATCTCATCTCTAAATTGGTTGAGTTTCCTGAAAAGTAAACATTTCATGATTTCTAGCGCTAATTTACTCTACATAAAAAGGGATTTATTCTTTATGTTTAACAGTAATGTGTGCTATTTAGAAATCTATCTATAGTTTGGTTACAGACAGAGGAGTGCTTTGCCCTATGGACAATGCAATTAATACCAGTAAACAATTTCAAGTCCCTTTTCTGGCTACATATATCTCTCTATAAGCAGTGACTATGCAGCTGACTTTTTTTCCAAAGAAGGATCTTTTGTTCCACTAATAAATAACGCTTTGTTCATCGCTCAGATTCCTAGAGTAAAAAAATAGACCAGAATTCTGTTAGTACATCTTCAGTCAATGTTGGTTTAGAAACTATAAATGCATGTTTTGAACAACTTCTTTTTTTCTGAAAAACATATAGAAACATTGTTTTTATTATCACAGAACTGCCAGATCCCAGCGACTATGATTTCCGACTATGAAAAGACTAATATGTGTAAATCTGCAAACCCCAAAAATTCTTATTACTTTTATCACCAGTCCAAGCTAAACCATCACATTGCCTCCACAGGTATGTCTCATTCCCACAAGACTAGTCTAAAAATGTGTAAAAAAAAAAAAACACACACACACAATGCAGTAGCAGTTATTTTTTTATTTTATACTTGCAACTCATTATTTTGAAATTTGTAGAGAATGTTTTATTTATGAAGACTTTCTTTCAAGACTTTTTTTTACCTAAACATAAACTGCATTCTGTTTACAGATTGCACTTTTTAAATTTGTTATCTGCTGCTCCTTCTTAATACTCCTTAATATCATACTTATATGGGGAAGAAGGATAAGTGTTTAATTTCAAGGGAGAGTTGAGCTTTTTGAGATTCAAGTTGCAAAGACCTTGGGGACAACTAGCAACCTACAGGCTTTTTACTTAAGACCAGGCGACTGGCTATCTGTCTGGATGTGATGTAACCCAACACACAGGGCTTAGGACCACATATCTATCTCAGAGTTAGTAAGAGATTCAAAGCATAATGGTGTATTACTGGTCCATAGGATGACTGGACTTAATGCCTTTCTTATAGAAATGTGAAACGTATGAGCAGGTGAAGAATAATTGAGGACAACCCAAGTTCAAAGGAAACAGAAGGGATAAAAAATGAAAGAACATGCCAAGGTCTATACAAAACAGAAGTCAGGGAAGTTAATGCAAGCAGAGTCAAACCCAGAAATAAGTAAAATATAATAAATGCATTTTAAAGCATTATAGATGGGTAGCAAACCACATAAAGACACGGGGCAGGACCAGATAAGATGCATATCTCCTAATCCTACACTAGGTAAGAGTTGTTTTTTTCTTCATGTTAAAATGGCCAGAGGGTAACCTTCCTCACAACCAGTAAGGGATGGAGGACAAGAAAGTAGCCATTCCCTGGGTCCCTACCTGGGTATTATTCCAGATTTCCCCACAAACAGGGTAGAAGAGGGCATGTCATTTTCCCAAATATATTTTTTAAATTCATCACCCATAATGAAACAAGTGAGAGTAAGATAGTTGCTCATCTCACTTGTATTAAATGCTGGTATCAAATAAACCCCACACATGTCTTGTTTTTTCTTAGTTGTTGTTATAATTATTATTATTATTATTATTATTATTATTATTATTTTATCTTATTGAATAGTGGCACTAAAAGGCTTAATTTGAACTCTTGTATACATGATCTATCTGGCTACACTTGTTTACATGTCTAAAATTGTATGCCTAGCAGGACCATCAAGTAAATAACTAATGGTGTGGAGGGGGGCGGGGCTTGGACGCCATCCTGGAAGGTCACAGGCAGATTGAGCTCCTGCCTGAAATCGATATACAAGTGTTTTAAAAGGGGCAAATACCCCAATATGGATAATCCCTGCACAAATAACCTCATCCTGTATCACTGGCTTTGGAGTGGATTACAAACCCACCATTCTCGCAAACCAGCAGCTGCAGACTCCTCCCTTTTGTAGCCTGGGGCTGCCCTGGCATGAGAAGCGGCCTGTGGAGAGTTCGAGCCTCGTACACTCCCCCTCTGGGCCGGCGGGGAATATCCCGGCCCCCACCGAGCGAGTACTTACCTCTGCGGAGCTCCTGGGCGACATCAGTGAGGGTGGCCTACATGTGGCCCCCCTAAAATGGACGGCCGTAATGCTGCACAAGCTCACCTGCAACCTAGCAACTGGGAAGCTGATTTCCAGGAAAGATTCAACACCATGTACCAACAATATTGGAGAGGCTGGGAGGAGCGGCGCAGGCCACCTACAAAGCCAGTATCTATGGCGCAACCTCCAGACAGAGCTCCGGTTCAGTGCCCCCCTCCCTAGCCGGCTTCAACACGCCAACACAAACAACACCCACATTCAAGCAAGAAATCCCCTAAGCAGCGGTCCATATCACAGCTCACTGGAAGGCGACCTTTTCCCAGCCGCATACTCACCGCTTGGAAAGATCGAGCTGGCAAGCTGAAGCGGCGCAGGGCACAGGGGACTTACCTTGGCTTGTATCAGGAGCAGCTCCTGCCAATTCGGAAGCGGAGATGGGTCTGGGATGTCAGTTGTCAGCTCCATACTCCCTACATCACTGCCTCCCGTGCAGGTGTAGGCTGAAGTGAACTCTAATGTTGTGCTTCCCAGCCGAGTGCTCAACGGTGTCTCCTAAATGTGTTGTTGAGGGGTGCCTCAGTGGAGTTTCCTATAACTCGTGTTTTACTAAATAAGCTACCGTTCTCTTGTACTAGTCAAAGCCCATTCCTCAAATCATATATTGCATTTACTTACCGTGTAGTGAAGGTGGGCTACCTATTAGCTTTTACATTATTCTACTATGTCATATTCATATCCTACTCTTTAAACATGATTGTGTAGCCTGTATTGTTTATTTTATTTTTATTTTTAAAAAGGGAAGGAGAAATGCAGCATTTTCATAATTTTCTTCGTGTCAGGTTACTTTAACGCCTTCTTTTTCCTTTTTTTCCCTACTCACTCTTGCTGCCATGATCTTATAAGCATGTTTGTATACCAACGCATGACATATTCTCTGACGTGTCTATTAGGCATGTTATACACCTAATTTACGGTACTCGGCTTGCCAGCTAGAACACCATAACTATAACATTTGTGCAATTGCTCTATATGCCATGTTATAACCTTATACTGTGTTTTTTTTGCTTGTCCTGCTGTTGTGGCGCAACAAGCGTGTATGTTACTATTTGCACAACAAAAATAACGAATAAAAAAAAAATTACTAATGGTGTGGCTGTTTCTCAGATTTTCTATGGAGCAGTAACCAATTTAAATATAAAATATAAACAGCTTATCTCTTACTATCCTTTGCTGGAAAACAGTGACTAAGAATGCACAGTGCATCTTGTTCATTGATTAATTGATTAATTAAATATGCGAGAAGCATCCAACATCTCATTGAGTATATGCACTTCTTTGTTGTACTTTTGCCTGATTAAAATGAAATGAGAAAACTGCAGCTGGTTATGGGAAATGTCGGTAAATATAACTTTTTCCTTCTAGCTGTTTCACCATACAACATACTGGAGCATTATGTATGATGCTCAGGTACATCAATGTACATTAGATTCTTGGAGCGTCCCGCTAACTCTTATAGCTTAAAATGTGTATTATTTCAACATTATTATTATATTTTACTCAGAAGTTTAAAGCTCTATGCACAAAAGAAAACATAAAAACACTTAATTGCATGATGCAGCAAATTATACATTCCCTTAGACATCTCATATTTCTTTGCATTCACAATCACCTATGCTTGGATGTCAGTGACATTTTCAGACAAAGAGGAAGGCCACACGCATGATCTGTGTACATGAATGAGACAATTGCCACTGAGCATGAAGTATTCAGAGGAGCCTCCACGTAAAAAAACCTTATTTCAAGATGCAACATGCATGGATATTTAGAAGTGATCATTATCTGAATCCTTTACGTATGTTGTACACAGTACTTGTCCTGATTCCATACACTGAACTCTGAAACAGAGGGGAACAGAGAGTGGTAGAAATTAATTTTCAGATGAATGTAAAGAGAGACTTTTTTTATGTTACTTTGGAAAGTTAGTATGGGCATTATCTGGTCGTGCTATGGTATGGAGGATCATGGCATTAATGCATTGTGGGGTTAACCTACCTTATGTAAGAGAATTTTCCTGATCCTTAATGAGTGAGCCAGAGGCTAATAATATAGTAAATCCAGCACATAATGTGTATATCACTTCACTGTGGTTAATAATCTGTTTCAAACTGGAAAATCTAGTTTTTACTCCTGGTCAAATCCCCTTACTAGGACATGTCCTTGGGCAGGACACCTAAACTTGTTTGAGCAGGGACTTCTTTACCTCTAATATTCACTTTCTATAATCGTTATCATTGCGGAATATGTTGGTGCTATATAATTTTTTTTTCTTTGGACTTGGTTCATCGAGATCAATTTCCTTTGAATCCACACTTGAACGAATTGGCCCATCTGGGAATTACCTCTGGAGTCTTATTAATTGAATAAAACCCACAGGTAAATCCCATATGGATCGATTTGTTCGAGTGTGGATTAAAAAGAATTTGATCCGGACGAACCAGTCCAAATTAATATTTCCACAAGTAAATAATGTTATTTTTAATATGGTTCTATTTGTATTTCTTTTGATCAATATAACTATATGGTGACATCATAGCTGCCATTTAAAAATGAGACTCACTATAGTCATGTCATGCAAAATAACTTTTTCTTTTTTTCCAAATGATCTTGTAGCATAAAGTAATTGTGCCAGTGTGAATTTTCACTAATTGTTGTGAGTATGCTATTCAGTAATAAATACTTTTATGAACTGTATTCTAAAATACTGTTACAACATTTTCTCTAGAGTCTTGTGAATCCTTAAATTAATTACAAACACATATTTGCTGCCGTATAAATAATCATTGTCAAAAGAGATACACAGTTTAATAAACTATCTCTTTTGAATGGTAGCATTCTCTTATAGGCACATTTTTGTCATTCCAATTCACATTCATTTCTTCTTAATCTAACTCGTCTGCTGAGACGTAAGATGCAAAGTCATAGCAAATGTATCTTTGTTTTAAAGACCACCTTGAGAGCAGCCTTTGGCATAACAAAGTCCTTAGAGGAATCACTTGGTGATGAGATAAAGTGTAAAGGTTAATAATTTTCGCAACCCCTGAAGAAGAACTAGTATGTGCCCATGTGAAAAAACCGCCAGGTACTTTAGGTAGACTTGATCTGTTAAATAGTCAATGGCTTTTCAGCTAAGCTTCTCTAATTTCAAAATTACTATCCTGTCATTCTTTGATCTGTGGAAGACTGTCACTTCTGACTCCTATAAATCCCTAAGTTTGGAAGAGTCCTTTTAGTCCTTTTGAATTGCACAAATGTAAAGTATTCAAACTTAAATCATACTTTTAACTGTCTCCACAAAGAATTCCTGAAAAGCTAAAGGTCAAATGGATGTGAGCTGACAGCAATCTGGTTAGATGGTGCTCATCAACCTTTGTAATTTTACACTTGTTGCACCAAACGGACCATTAAACAGTGCTCTGCTCAAGTGCATACTTGATAGGATTACATAGGTTCATATAAATACAATTGCAAAAATAACAAAGTACTTTATAAATACTGCTCTTCTTAAAGCTGGAAACCAGAGGTGGAAGATGTTCAATAAATGGGGTATAACGATCAGACAGGGACAATAACATTTTGTTAGATTTCCATACTGTTTCTCCCACAAAGATCAGCAAATAAATTATGTCTCTATACACTCAAGGACGATTGTTGATAAATTACATGTTTGAATGATCAAGTTCTGACTTTTCATGAGAAACAAATGCACCGACTTTGACGTTATTTGTCAGTCAACTTTAGTGAATAATGCTGAAAGATAGCATAATATATTTCATATGTGGATCCGCACATCCCATATGCCATAATCAAATGATCTGTTAAGCTGTGTCTAAGATGGAAAGTTGGAGTTTATATTATGACAATAAAATATTAATCTTACTAGCAATGTTTAAAGTCCAAACACAAAAATGACACTCATCTGAGTACAGACAATACTGCAATTGTGTTGCTTCCAATCATGATTCAGGTACATAATAAATCTATATAGGTATTTTTATATTATATTATTTGCCACTTAGTGGTTTTATAGACATCAGAATAAGTTTTGAAACTGAAGGTTGGAGCAATTTATAAATGTCTACAGAATCCCAAAATGGCTTCTTTTTTTTTTTTTTAATGCACACTTCTGCGTTCCCTATGTTTTAAATGACATTATTTTTTACATTTTATATTATATGATTTCTTAAATTTAAATTACCTTTTTTATTTATTTTTTTAAAGTAGGGTTAGGGTTTGGACTAGAGTTAGCACAAGGTTGGGCAGCACCACGATAGACATCTGTGTAGAAATATATTACATAGTTACAAGCCTGATAGAAAAAAAAGTCCAACAAGTTCAACTGTTAAAACCCATTTCTTTATGCTATTAACCCAAAAGAAAGCAAACAACCCCAATTCACCTGTTCAAATACATATTAATTATATCCTTGAATATATAAATAAGCCCATACTGCTTGCAACACTTTAAGACTTGAACAGTATTAACTTCCAAAACAAATGTCTTTATTGACTCATATTAGCATTACCATATGAAGATCAAAGATAAAGTAAGCCGAGGTCAAAGACTACCACTTCATATGAATTATTTCAGAACATACACTGATTATTGACTGCAATCAAAAATGAAAGGCAGAATGTAACATGTTACATGTAACAGTAACGATTAGACACTAAGATTAGTGTATGCATAAAATGGTGTGGTTTTTAATACCTGTACATATCACAACCTCTGACACACCTCCACTTCCAAACCCTTTTTTCACTCAGCCCCTATATCCTCATTTTGTAGTTGTAGATAATATTTGTCATGGGCGCAAATTAACATAATTAGAGGTTCTCCTGAAAGGTAAGAAGTCTCTGTATTAGAGAGACACCATAGGCACCCAGACCACTTAATCTCATGGAAGTGGTCTGGGTGTACTGTCCATGTCCTCTTAACCCTTCAATCTAAAACATTGCAGTATCAGAGAAGCTTCAATGTTATTATGGCAGGTTTAAGATAGCCTCTAGTGGCTTTCTACCAGACAGCCACTAGAGGCGCTTCCTGCTGTTTAACTCCATGATATAGCACTGGATGTCCTCACACTGTGCATGTGAACATACAATTTCTTCAAACCTCCTCTCCCCCTATATGAAAGCATTGATTCAAAGCTTTCCAATGGGGAAAGCCTAACAAGCCAACTTGACGCACATACGCATTAGGTTCCCCATCTGCACCAATGTAGATACAGGCGGAAACGCATCCCACTGCAAGGGATTTCAGCACTTTTAAAGGGTGTTTAAAGAGTGGGGCTCGAGGAAGAGGGGGAGGCAAGGGACACTTTGGTGTTAGGTATACAACTTTTTCTTCCTACCACTATAATATTCCTTTATTGTGTTTCTGCCCATTATGTTTAAATAAATGTATATGATCAACAATTACATTATGTAGAATATAAGTTAAATGTGTGATGACAAAAAAGAACATTCATACAACCACACATATTTATTAACAAATAAACTTCTAAGTATGAGTTTAACTAACCTGTTGCTTGTTTCAATTCTAGTAGCCCAGAGACATAACCCAATGAGGAGAAGGGGGTTGTAAAACAAGTTACTGATAGGGCAGCATTGCAGACTTTTTACATTGAAACTGATTTGATTCAAATTTTATACGTTGTTTGTCACCTAAACAGCAGTCTTTGTCGTACAATTTGCCTGTATTTTTTTTTATTCTGGAATTCTATTTTTTCATCATTTTGGTGAACTTGTTCATGGTGTATATTAAATATGCGTGTAATATTGAGTACCGAGTTATCTTACCACTGATTTTACAGAATTGTAAGTTTAACTTCATCAGTGCATGTATCTTTGAAATGCATAAAACTCAAAACATTTGTGAATACAAAAATAAATGTTTATCTAAAACAAAAACGATTATGCAAAGCAGTTTTCAATAAATATATGTTAACAAATATGACTTCCTTATTATATTATACTATACTGCAGCAAGAATCATATTGTCAGCTACAGAAGACAATAATAACACAAACAAGTGATATTTATGTAATAAAAGGAGAGTGAGCCGTATGCATATATAAAACTAGGGTAGAGGAAAATCAGACATAAGGTCAGTGAGCTTTTAATATCATTATACTTGGTGATCAGGGCTTGTTAGAAAGTTACAAATAAGCATTTGTTGATGACATTGTCATCATGGTTAAGCTGGACAATGTTGCTATTCAACACAAGTGATGCAACACAAAATAAGTCTTACATGTTTCTTTACTAAAGTGAGAATTATTGGGAATAAGATTGAATTCAACGTGAATTTAAAATTTAAGGCCAAAGGCTTGGAGAATGTTTCCAATTTCTTATTGTTTCCTTAATTTGAAATTCACTTTAAAGACAAGAGAGGAAGAAAGGTATATTTGTAGACCAGAAGGATGTGCAAGATTTATAAGATCTTTGAAGGTCAAAGTTAAGGCTTAGAACTTTCATTTGATAGGCTGGTGAAGGCCTGTTAATGTCTAAATATTGTGAGGGATAGACATAATAACATGTATGACTTTTTAGGAAGAAGCTGCTTGATGCTTCTAACTGGGTTGACAATTACTTTGACAGTCTGTCTGATTAACTAGGAATGGTGTTCATGTTGACTGTGTGTGTCATAGTTTTGCTGTGTTCCAATTCGCTAAGACAATGCTTGATTTTTTTATACTCTGCCGAGGATTGCTCACTAAAATCTTTGAGACGGATCCTTCATCTCTTCTAAAACATCTTTTGATTAGAAACTCCTCTTGTAGTGATCAACAAACATGGTTCGAAGTTTGTTGATCTGAACTGTTCTTATGTGCAGTATACTAGCCTTTTCAACAACAACCAAAATTAAAAACTCGGCCTTTCATTTTAGTTGTGTTGTGTGAGTTGCTGCTAAAACAAGCCTGCAGTATTATTAATTGTGTTCCTTCTAAACCAATTGGAATAGCCACAAATTGTTGACGTGACACTGCATTAACTGAAAAATAATTAAAGTACAATAAAGAACATGTTGAAAATTTTATATTTTTAGATAACATCAACAAAATAAGAGGAAGCATGAGATTTGTGTCAAGTTTGTAATCAGGAGCATACGTGTGAGCTATGTGGAGTGTCAGCTCTCATTACTATGGACAGAGGATGGAATGGGATATGTTACATGGGCTGGGTTTTAGTTGCAATGTTTTAAGCCGCTTGCAACTTTCTATAACGTTCCGTTAGGTTATTGACATTAATTTGTCTTCTGTAAATTATTACAGATTCTTTCAATTATCTGTAGGCCATGGGTGAAACCAATCTAGCATTCATTGATTTATTATTTATTATGATAACAAAGAATTGGATTGGGGTGGCAAGTTGCTCAACAATTAAAGAATCGGTGTATGTCTTTGCAGCTGCTGGTTTGCATAGTTGTGTTCATGAAGAAAACTTGTTTGGGTTCCTAATTGGAACAATAATGCTGAATCAATCATGCCTTATTGATTTTTTTTAAAAAGTGCTTTATTGAATCGAAATAACTAAAAAATAGCAAGTTGCATAAAGGGAGCACCAAAGAAAAAACATGTTTTGTACTGCGCACTCACTTCCTAAGTTTGTTGCTGAATTTGTTGTTGGTGGAGAGACTGGGAATGAGGATTCTTGTAGACATTTGATAAGATCCCTGCAGAACGCTTTGTTTTGTTTAGCCTCTTTCTGAACCTCAATTCTCGACATTATGTGAAGCAGTGGTTGCCAAACCAGTCCTCATGGTCCACCAACAGTCCAAGATTTATGTATTTCCCTTTTTTTATTTAAATGGAGGTACTGACAAAACCTGGACTGTTGGTGGTCCATGAGGACTTGGTTGGGGACCACTGATATAGCGTTTTACATGGAACAGAAGATCATGAATATGGGGTAGGATGAAAAGGTGGAGTGAGACATGGCGAGGATACTAAAGCACTGATTGTTTGAGACATATGGGTAACACGAGACAATGTGGAAGGGAATGTGACAGAATAGGAAAGTGAGACCGTGGGGGAGAGTTAAATGTGGAGATGGAGATCTGTTACTATACACTAGAGCACTCATCCATGGACATGTGAATTGAGCTCTCATTTGTAAATTTTCCAGGTTAAAGGTAACATTTTTCACTGGGATTAATATCCAACTAGAAAACTGGTTATTCATGAATCAGAAACTTGGAACCTTCTGAGAAATCCTACAAAGCCACGAAATAAAAAGGTGAAATATAAAATGCCTTCCCAGCACATAACAGAACTGGAGATGAAAATTACATAATTACCACATTGTAATTTAAATTTATTTATTTTTTGTAATTTGTAAATTAGCAACATTGTACCATTATCAATGAATGGCATTGTGTAGAATATGCAGATATCTCTTTATATGTCTGTGTTTTGGTGTTTGTTTTCCACGATTCATTGCAAACCATTTTCAAGGATGATTTATATGGTTTTCATACTACTGAGGGCTTTAAACATCTGCATGGTATGAACATTATTCAATGTGCTGCAGTTCTTAATTTCACCTGTAGATGTAGTATTCTCACAACTATAAAATAATCAATCCATAGCACTTGCTTTTGTTTCCATTTTTGTTTATTACGTGTGGGGAAAGCAGTGTACTATAGCAGTGTGCTTACAGTTTTTAAATGTATTAGTACAGATGAGAATACAAAAGAAAAGCACATCGCAATATATGAGTGCCTTGATAAGGTCGTGATAACAAGAAAATAGTGGCAGAACTCCACATCAGTTTAAACAGATCCTCAAATGTGATGGATCCTGCCCATACAAAGAAGTTTTGAAAGATTACATTTACATGATGTGATGTAATGCTCATCAGTATTTTTAAGAAATGTATTTGGAATTTAAATCTTACCTAAAGTAATGTTCCTGTGTTATAATCTGAGCTAATTAGGGCCATGTTATTATATGCTGATCTCCTTCCTCCACAATTGAAGAATCCAAAGAAGAACAGCACAAATTGACAGGGTTGTTTACTTAAGTGACAATTCAAAGTGAATTGTAAATCTAAAGGGACACTCCAGGCACCAAAACAACTTACTCTAAATCCCTGGAGATAAATCATTCTCAGTTAAATCCCAAAGTTGCCCCCAGCGGTGATGTCCACTCTCACAGATAACATCCAGCTTCTGAAATTTCACTTTCATGAAGCGCGGAGTGCCACTGGGCAGAGGAGCGCTGATGGGCTGAGAAAGTCCATTGACACTCTCCACCAAGCAGTGACTCCCCATTCAGAAAACTAACTTAGAAAGTAACACACCATTTTCAAGCCAGTTTATGAATGGTGAGTCACAAGGGAAATTTCGGAAGCCAGATGCCGTCTGGGGGGAGTAGAGAATGCAACTGGAGGCAACTTTGTGGTTTAATCCCTTTAGGTAAGAGAGCCTCTGGGGCCTCCTGAAGCCGTTTTGACCTTAAATTGAAATTCACTTTGAATTCACCTTTCTCATTCTCATTTTAGTAAATATCCCTGTCAGACGTCATCCAGCAATCTTTATTATGAGATAACTGATCTTTATTTTGTATCACTAATACAACTTGACAATGATGCACACTGACAGTCGCAACCCTACACTTACAACATATTTTTCTGGGTATTTATGAATTATGCATTCTGTAAAGCAGGGCATGAAATTGCTAATTGGCAGTGTGTGGAATCCAAGACATTCACAGTGCAATGTCAATCCATGCCCCATGGAATGTAGAATTCGTAATATTCTTGACATAACATAGCTAAGTGTCATCTGATCATCCACTGTCCCCACTGTAAGTTTGTGGATAACACGAAGAAACATTATTTCACTAGAATCTACTTTACATTGTTTTGAACTAGTAACAATATCTAGAAGCATTAGTAAGTAGCAGTTGTTCAGTTATAATAACTGCTGATATGTCTTGATGGATCTACAGAGTAATACCTACTAGGTTTTAAATCCTGGGTAACAAAAAATATAATTTTTTTTCATCATATAATTGTAGTATTCTATTTACAGTGATTGTAGTGTTTTATAATGACACTCAGGTGTGCTGGATTCACTAGCAAGTGGAGACGTGTAATCATGTGGCTATTCTACAAACTGTTAGAAAAGTTGAGCACACCTGTAATCTATGTACAGGCAAAAATACTGCATGGCATGGAACAGCTGCTGCTTTTAAGACCTTCTTTTAGTTATGACATTGTTATCAATGTTTTTGTAAGACATATATAGAGTTTATTTTATACAGCTTGTTTATTTTATCCATCTCGTGCCATGTACCTCCTGTGCCTACATTCCATTAGTAAATGAATACTTGGGTACTTATAGTTTTATGTGTTCAAGTACCAACAGCTGGCTCAGGAAGACACAGCTGTCAAATGTATTGTCATATAATGGGCTCTGACACAGAGGAGGAAAATCCCTATTAACCTACATACTGTATTCTAATGTTGCATTTTGCAGCAGTTATTCTCTTTCACAATACTAGAAAGGAATTCAAATAAATGTAATCTGTCTATTAAATACCAGCCAGCGAATTATGTTATATTAGTAGTGGGTTTCAATCTCAGTGCCATAGTTCACTGGTGGAGCCCAAGCCTCCTCAAAGTGTGCCAATGTACATACATTGACTTCAGCCCGGTAATAGCTTGAATGCAGTTTTTCAATCTGTATATTTTTTAAACAGGCATCCACATTAAAGTAGAACGATACTTCACAATATATGAACAAGCACCAGGAGGAGTGCGAAACACGTCCAGGGTTTCACTAACCTTTTTTCTGGGTTGTTTTTCTGGGTTGTCTCTTCTCTGTCCAGCAGGTGCGGGTGGTCCTGCTTCTTGGTCTAATTTTTCAATTTTTCTTTTCAGTTGTGTTATTTACATTACACCATATTTTTCAGTTTACATTTTATGTTTGGACAACTTTAGCATGTATGAGGACTGCTGTCTCAGTGTTACACCATGTGTGCTATTTTTCTAAATAAATGTGCATTTTTTCTTGCAAATTGTTTGGGATCACCAACATGAGCGGTCCATTTTTCATATATTGTGAAGTACCAATTTACTATTGGGAGGAGTCCTGCACAGAGAAGTTAATCCCTATATACATTTATTGAAGTTTTCAAAAGATTATCATGATGTAGTTGGTTCAGATAAATTTGGTTTTTTTTTCGAGTTGCAGCTCCCTTTTTTTGAATGAGGAATTTTACCTCACTTATATTTACTTTTTACTACTATCCACGTTAAAGCCTAAAAAGTGGATCTGTCACTTCTGAGTATTTTGTAAAGATATAATCTTGAATACTCATTCTGACTGTATTGGAATTTCAACAAAAATTCAATCCAAAGATACCATAAGAGAATGTAGGGACAACTTTCTCTTATGGACAAGCCTGAGTTGACAAAAGTTGACAAAAGGTAGATCTCCATTGTCAACTTTTGTCCAATCCCAACAGCTATCACAAGTGATCACTTTGGGATTTAGGCATCATCTTGCTTATCATGAGTCTTGGCCTATGGAGGCTTCCACAGACTTGCAAGATCCACATTAGACCTCAGAGTTGTAATCTCAAGCATAAGTAAGCGAACAGCACTGATGTAGCCCTGGTAGATAAAAAAAGATGACGGCAGCAGTGAAAGACAGTTTCTGATAAGTATACTTACTTTTCTCTGCATCTCATGTCCATCGGAAATATGTCAGTTTTAGGGGGCTTTGCAAAATATGCACTCCCATTTCCAGCCCAGCTAGGTTATGTAATATTTAATGGTGTGTGTGTGTCTCAGTGTGCGCATGTAAGTAAGTATGAGTGTATTTCAGTGTGTATATGTGCCTTGGTGTATGTGTATTCCAGTAGATATGCGTGTGTGTCTGTGTATATTTGTCAGTGTGCGTCAATGTGAGCATGTATGGGTCAATGAAAGTGCATGTATTTAAAAGAATGAAAACATTTCATTTAATTAAAAAAATAATTTAATCATTTTTTTCTAGTTTATATAGTATATCTTGTAATAGCTTTTTTATTGGACTAATAGAATTTTTTAATGACAAGCTTTCGGGAGAACCTCCCTTTCTCAAGTCTAAAGCATTTCTGAGCAAACACAACACATAGAATTCAAAGTTGAGTTGTGATACAGGGGTTAAAGCGACATGAGTGTCATTACAAAATTCTGTCCAATTAAAAAGCTATTACAAGATACGTATGTTATCTGTTTTTTACATCGGCATCACTGGCCTAATACAGCTACAGTCTCTACTTTAAGACTGTTTATATATATATATATATATATATATATATATACTATTTATGTACACACATCCCACTCAGAAGTATTTCTTGGGGGGAGCAAGGAGATGTGATGAGCAGGGCAGTTCTTTGAGTCCTGCACCAGGGCTCTGTGGTTCCTAGTTACGCCAGGGCAGGAGAAGGTAAGCTTCTGCAATTCACATGTTTTGGACTACATCTCCCAGCATTATCGCTGTAAGAGGATTTTGGGAGATATAGTACCCAACACCTGGAGTTCTAAAGGTTGCCTACCCCTGCTGTAGATTAATGGCAAATACACAGAAGTTCAATTAAAGCCATTTGAGTAAAAGATCACCTGTACCTGATATTTAAAGCTTATTTAACAAGAAACCATAGTCAATACTAAAACATAAAAGATCTTCTAGTTTGCAATAGCTGTAGTCCATTTAATCTATAATATTTTTTTTTCTAAAGTGCTGCTGTAGAATCTATAAAAATATTTTGTCCCTTTTTATAGAAATCTAAGTATAGCTCGCTTAGTAAATTCAAAGGCTGTAAGATCTCTGCTTATTTAAAATGTAGGAAATCCCCAACTGTCTAAACATGGAAGTAACCATTGTGCCTACAAGTCATTGACACAAAGCTCCTTCAACTGAAGTCCTCAAATTTTTTTCATCTGTTTCTAACATCTGATTCCTCAAACAATTGGCAGGATTAATTGGCTTTCAGTCCCTAACGCTGTATTCAATTCCCACAGAACCCACATCAGTGATATAATGTTAAGACTTTGCTGTTGCTCGGTTATGAGAGTTTCTTACTTAATTCAGTGGTATTTGCGCCAAAAAAAATTCTTTTGAAAAACAACGCCTGCAGCATATCGCACATTATTTTGGGATTCAACAAAGTGACAGGTTTAAACAGCACAAGTATCTGTTGTAAAATAAAACAAACAAAAAGGTGGAAAAAAGTAAATGCTGAGGATTAACAAGGAGGGGACGTGTGCTTTAGCTAAACTATACCATTCTTTGCTCTTTGCTCATCAAACACTCATGTAAAATATTATTGTATAGGTGATGGTAAATTCAAAGTTTACCTTTGAGTGCCAGAGGCTTGAGTAATTCATTAAACTAGTTTAGGCCCACCAGTGTTGAAAAACTTTAATGAAATGGTGGACTTGATGCAGCACAATGCTAAAGTATGACCAAACCCCCACATAGTTCATTGAAGACAGACATTTTTAGTTAGAAGTGAAAGATTTGTGGATGTGTATTTTTGATGCGCTTATTTTTTTTTTTTTTATCATTTTCTTTGGAGAATGCACATAGCATGAGACAATATGAAAACAAAGTCCATTCTCCTAAGATTTGTACTGGTATATTGATACTATTGGCATATTGGCAGACCATTGTAACTATAGTAAAAAGTAAGTATAGGGCGTATCTGACATAGTTGAGTAATTATGGTATGAATAAATAAACTATCGCCTAGCTAAGTACTGTATATAGGCCTTTTCATGAGTTACATATAAGCAGTCAGGCAAAGATGCTAATTGAATGGATCAGTCCCAGTGAATTTTTGAAGATCTGGGGTCATACTTGCTTTTAAGAAGCACTATTTTGGGGTCTGGATATAGGTAGTTTTTTAAGCAAGTGGAGAATATATGAAATATTATTTAAAAAGATTAAGGTAAGACAAGTCAATGAAAACATATTTTTTATCATTTCAATTTTTCAGTTTGTGTTTTTTTTTTTATTTACAAATGTAATAATAATAATAATAATAATCAAAATGATTTAACCCCCATTGAAAATCACGTTTATTGTCATAATTCAGTCTTTCAGTTGTTTGCAATGAACAAAGGAAGCAAAAGAGAATGATGTAGCTCAACACAAGAAATGCTTCAAGTGATTTTCCCAAAATCAGCTGGAAACGCAATTTATAATGACTTTAATAAAATGTAATAAATATTATTAGCCAAAATACATATTAAACTATTTTAATATTTTTTCTTAACCTTTCTGTTAAATAATAATTTTATCCTGCAGATTCCAACATTTTCAGTTTAAATGCCGGTCGGTTTTGACAGTACAATTCCCAACATCATATGGAAAGCTATGGTTTATATTTCTTTTACCTCTTTTCTTTCCTCATGGTTATAACTGTTTGGAACTAAAACATAATGCACATTATTTACTACCTCCTTGTAAAATATAGATAAATAGTCACCCTACAACACCGTTTTCAATCTTTTAGAGATGTTACCTGAAAACCATGCCACATACAATCTGGAGTATATCTGGATTCATTTGGCTGTTTCTAGATTACGTTACTAGGTTTCTGGGCCTGTTATGAACCAAGACCTCTGTTTAATGGATAAGCTTTACCTAGTGATGGACAGGGGCTGTTTATTCATCCTTGTAATTTTAGATCTGGCAGCTGCCATTTTTTACATAATTGATCATTTATATTAGAAACATAGAAACATAGAATGTGACAGCAGATAAGAACCATTCGGCTCATCTAGTCTGCCCAATTTCTAAATACTTTCATTAGTCCCTAGCCTTATCTTATAGTTAGGATAGCCTTATGCCTATCCCACGAATGCTTAAACTCCTTTACTGTGTTAACCTCTACCACTTCAGCTGGAAGTCTATTCCATGCATCCACTACCCTCTCAGGATAACAAAGTATTTAACCAGGAAAGGTAAATTCAGATTACTCCAGGGGATATTACCTTAGCCCAACATCCAGGGGCTATTACTATTACCCAATTTAATGGTACCAGCAAGATCATACACCACACATGTTAATGGTCCACACATGTTAATATGTCTCTGTCCAGCATGAGTTGGCCCATGGACCTACCTGAATTATCACTACCCTTACTCATGCCCCAGGGAGATCTTACCTGCAGTACAGAATATAGAGAGGACAATATGATCATCAGAATTATTTACCTTTCTCACATAAGTTGATGACAAATATGGGTGCCCTCTCTGACTCATTCCAAGACTGAACCTGAATTAGACTGATGTCTCAACTGTAGCCTTGGAACATCAGATTTGAACATGTAATGACTGGATTGATACGCCTCAGATTAATAGGAGCAATTTATACATCCAAGATTGTCAACTTTGGGGATCTGCATATTCATGTCAAATGTGAACATGCACGTTTCAGCTAATATAAAATAGGGTTAATTTTACCTCAGGGTCTTCATGGTATTCATCTCAATGTGAATGCACTATAGAAGTGACGATTATGCCAAGCTCCCTCTCATACTCATGAATGAACCTTTACTTGTGTAGAACGCTGCAGCTGGCATGCATAGTTGCATTAGCCATGCAAATAACACTGATGTCCTGGAATTTCCACTGTCTTTCAATGAGGATCTAGAGTACAAATATTGCCTTGATGGTATATTAAATATAAGCACTGTGATTTTCAATCCTATTATCTTAAAGACTGGTTGTTGCCGGCAGATAAAGAGAGTCAGAGTGTCTAGGCTAGATCCTGTGTTTTTCCACCCACTTATGATATTGCCAGGATGTCACATGTTGCTCCCATGTGTAGAACTATCTGATCATAGAGGACATCCTGACTTTGGATATCACTGTGGCCTATTGGCCTTTCCCAAAATTGTACACTATAGACACTGCTTCTACAGTGAACTTTCCACTGTACCATGTTGCTGTGTTGAGCTATATGACTTACAACAGCGTAAGGGAGTAGAAGACAACCTGTGAGTGTGGCAGTGATTGTGTATTTCGGTGGCATGACCCTGGGAAGTTGACTTTGGAGCTACATTAAATGAGACCATGATACAGCTAGATAGTAAACTGTGTAAAACAACAAGCAACCAATTACAGATACCATTCATAATATCTCTCTAGTAAAATTACACAATCTACATTTTAATCATACAGTACTTAGAACCCAAATCCAGATATACTGAAATGTTAAGCCTCTGAATCCTTCTTTCCTTGAAATTGTCATGACTAAATCCAGTCATAAATAAACCTGGGAGGATAGCTTTATTCCCTTTACAGTTACTACTCAAGCTCTTCTGGTAAGTCTTTCCAACATACTTTACAAATACCATTAAATCTTTCTTTGAAAATCTCTATAATTTCAAAGAGACTATTCTCTCCCATAACCCTCCATTTGAGACAACAGCTTCCTGAGTCGGAGTACTCAATCCTTCAGATCCCTATCTCCAAAGATGAACTTTAACAAGCGATAAACAAGCCTACACAGGGTAGTTGGCCAGGCACTGGTGTCGATTTTTTAGAAATATCTAAGAAATTTAGAACTATTTTGCACCAATGTTAACAAGTCATTTAATAATCTACAATGCTACATTCAAGAGGATGATACGGCTGTAAAAACTCATATTACACTTATCCAAGGCAAGCAAATGTGAAAACTACAGGCAGATTTCATCACATAAGAATATTACATAATCGTACTCAAAGGCACGGTTTTATTTTCTAAAACTGATATAACAGGTTCAGTAGGGTTTCACCCAGAGATGAAAAACCAAGGATGAGCTTATCACTCAGTCATTATCCCTAATGGTTAATGTTTATTTTCACTAACTGATGTTCAAAATGATAAAACGAGCACCTAGCAGTACAAATAGAAATGTATCAAATTTTTAATGACAGAGCGGCTTTAAGTGACTTATTATAAGTTTTACTACCATAATCATGTGCAGCACTTTGCATTAGGGTGTGCAGCCATATAAAATGAACATGTAAACTTTATTTGAAAAATGTTGATTTAAAAAAAATAAGGTACAAAAACATATTTCTGCTCTAATGATAACTAGGGGTATTCGTACACTGATTAGCCATAACACCTGCCTAATTTCATTTAGGTACACCTTGTGCTGTCAAAACAGTTCTGATGCATCGAGGCATGGACTATACAAGACCCCCGAATTTGTCCTGTGGTATCTGGCACAAGACATTAGCAGCAGATTCTCTTCCTGCAAGTTGCGAGGTGGGACCACCGAGGATCGGATTTGTTATTTACTTGTTGTCTAATTTATACCACCCCTTGACAGGCGCCATTGTAATGATATGTTATTTACTTTATCTGTCAGTGGTTTTCATGTTGTGGTTGATCTGTATTTATAGTAATGATGTTTTCTATAAAAACATAAATTAATCCAAACCCATGGAAAATGTGGTCCCAGTGATCTAAAAAGGTGATAGAGAGGGCAAATTGTCCCTGCATTTAGAGTGAACCTGGTAACACCTGGCACAACCATTTCTAGAGACACTTGTCTAGAGACACTTGAATGTACACGTTAAACTCTTTATACATGCACATTAAGAGATTGTAATCAGTGATGGGTGTATAAGATATTTGTATATTTTATAAAACAACTATACCTTTTGAGTAAATTTTCACATACAAATGATACCCCTAAAGATACCAATGAGACTTGTACACAGTTCAGATTATTTTCTCAAGCATCCTTAAATAAATAATAGCCAAACCAGATAGTGATTTATACATGGACAATGCATGCATCTGTTGTAGTGATTAAGATTAAAGTAGTAAGGTGACAGGCCTGACTGTTATGCCGGACAGATGCATCCTGAGTGAGCTCCTGCACTATTATAGCGACATAAACTTGCAGATTGTCCCCTCTTTGACCACTCTAAGTGCCTCTATGGCGCTCTTGAACCGATTGGGAATGTACCTTCGTGTGTTTTGATGTCCACGCTAACAGAGAGCTGTGAGCTGGCTTGGCAGCCTAGTGCATCTGGAGGGGTGGAGAAGCGGCCAATCTCCACTCCTGATACGTGCTTCTGCTGGGTGCCCTGTCCCCCCTCCCCTCTCTCATTACTACAATGAGGGGGAACGGGATTACCGCTACAAATTAAACAAGCACCAGACACACACCAGATGAAGGATGCCATGTGCCCTTCCAATCCCTGAAAAGCAAATCATGTCATCCCACATCAACTGCATGGACTTTTCGAATCCTTCTGGGCAGTGATGGATGCTCAACTAACACCCATGGCACTGAGCAACCCAACTAGCAGCCAACAGTCCACGTCACAAGGTTGTGCCATGGGCGGTGGAACGCTTTCATATTTGTGTCCGTATAATGCTTCAGCGAGATATCCAGCATAGCGCCAGCTGCTTATGACTCTTCAAGGCACCGCAGAGCAGTCAGGCTATGCCTCATAAAACACAGGACTTAGGACCATCGGGGGGCACTCTGCCGACCCTACCAGGCTGGTTCTACCATAACTACCATAAGTTGATCATATGCCTCCATATCCATAGGCTTTTAGGCCCAGCACTCTGGCTTTCATGGTGAAACTAAGTTTGGCTGACTTAAATGATGAGCCCAGGATGCTCTCTCTCTTTGGCACAGAATCCCAACATTGCGTCTGTCCATATGTTCTCACTGGTTTATTATTGTTGACCCAGCATTTAAGAGCTTAACATATCCATTCTGGTCAAATCTTGTATTAAAAATGATCATGTTAAGCATTCAGCTTCAAATGTACTTGGATTCATACTTTTGGCAATCAGTGGGTCGTCTGACTTCCATAACTACAATACAAAGCACCATATAGATGTATCACAAACAAACAAACCAGACAATAAACAAGCATTTTAATTTGTTTCGTGAGTCAGAGTTCTGTCCATGGTGTCAAAAAAAGAGATGACTGATGGGAAAAAGATAATTGATGGTTAAGGGACAGCCAATAGTGTGACAAGTAGATTGACCAATACATATACATTCTGCCAAACTGGATTTTTCACCCTTGCATAAGATTAATCATTATACTTTTTATTTCATTATGCCAGAAAACATAATCTTTTCCCTAGCTTTATCTTTCAAATACAAACTCAAGAAGTCTTACACATGTATTAGATATTTATTATACTCAGGTTCTATAATTATATCCTTTCATCATTATTTATACACTTTGTTCAATTCAAGATCTATTGGGTTCTTGGATAGAAACAATGAATGGGAAAACGTGTAAGACAATGAGGGATAGGTCTTTAAAGGAACACTTTAATGTCAAAATAAAAAACACTATTTAGTAAATATATCCTCAATGAAAACATGCATGCATTTATTTATGCATTGTTTTCACTCGGGGAATTCCTAAAAACAGCTTGTTAAAGCTGCAGGTCTCTTGTCTTTAAAGGGATACTCCAGGCACCCAGGCCACTTCTGCCCATTCGAAAAGTCCATGCAGTTGATGTGGGATGACATGATTTGCTTTTCAGGGATTGGAAGGGCACATGGCATCCTTCATCTGGTGTGTGTCTGGTGCTTGTTTAATTTGTAGCGGTAATCCCGTTCCCCCTCATTGTAGTAATGGAGCCTCCAGGGAGTAGACCGAGATCACCCCCACCAGTCGAGAGGGTCTGGGTGCCAACTCCCACTACCCTTTCATAAACTGTAATAATTACCTTGCAGGGTTAAGTCCTCCTCTAGTGGCTGTCTATCAGACAGCCGCTAGAGGGACTTCCATATTCTTAGAAGCAAATCTCCCTGGCTGTCAATCACTAGCATAGAGCTAATAGACGCAGAAGAAATCTTCCGTGACTGTCTGATTGATCCTGCCCCCAATTTTAGAAGTGCTGATTACTATTGAAATTGGCACTTTAATAAACTGTCACAAAACTGTCACTTCAGCAAGCTGAAGTAATTTATGTGTGTGGCGTGTTCCTTTAACAACCTGCCAACCAACATGAAAGGTGTCAGACTGCTGATTCATCTCACACTATCCTTCCATGTTTCCCTTCAGCCTTCTCATTGATCAATAAAGGATCCGTATATACAGAATTCTGAGGTTCAGGAATTTATTCTGTTAATGGGTTCATTACATAAAATTTGAAGTTCACATTAAATTCACTATGAATACTCGAAAAGTCTCACTTTAGTAAAAAAAAAAAAAAAAAAACCTGTAAAAGTACACAGCACATGACACATTGCTTTCTTAGAGAAATGCTGAAAATTATTTAGAAAGTTATAACTATCTCTTCTTTCTCCTTATTGGAGACATAACTAACAATAAATTCATTTTTGGTTGTACATGTACACAATGTGCTCTTAGAATGCTAGGGATGCATAAAGAAAGTATAACCTTAATCTGGTGGCCTTCAGACTTGGACATTCATTTTGGGTTGCACTGCAATCAGATCAGGTGATTTCTGAACCGCCATGTGGCAAATTCTTGAAGGCACCGCTTTGCGTGAGCCCAAACATGCACGCTGTCACTCATGGTTTGCATTACTGATCCTGGAACCATACTAAATGAGTGTGGAATGGAAAAGAGGTTATTTTTTGGTGCGGGCAAATAAGCAGCTTAGTTTCTGATGATGGACATTTATGTGGGTTGGATCTCCTGTACAATCAGGAGGTTGAAAAACAAGATGGTTGATGGTTAGGGGACAGCAATTAAATGTTGATTTTATTCACAGATCAAGTGCATGCGATAAAGGGAAAGAAGAGGACACTTTGGCTTCAGTTATTTAGGGAGACAGTCCATTAGAGAGACAGTGTGTTTACCCTTGATGTCCCTGTGTGGGAGTGGGAGATCATCTGGGTCATTGATTCTAGTGTGAGACTAGTTTTAGTTTTATGCTGTATCTAGCAGCTAGTTTTGTCAGGAGCACTAGAGAAAACGTTGAATGGATGATAGGAAATTAGTACTTGTCAGGCACGTTGTCATTCATCCTAGTGTGAGACTATTTTACCAATATCCATTTGTTCAAATTTATTTTAACTTCATTTGTTTTTATCTGAACTGTTTGGAGGAAAGCAAATCCTTTATTTGCGGTCTGTAGTGACAGGAAAAAAATTCTTTAGCCTAGCCTGGGTCATTGATTCTAGTGTGAGAATAGTTTTAGCTTTATGATGGATCTAGCACCTAGATCTGCCAGTAGCACTAGAGAAAACTTTGAGAAGGAGATAGGAGATTGGCATTTGGCAGTCATTTTCTTATTCACCCAAGTGTAAAACTATTTTATCAATATACAATTAAATATTTTCCTTGTTTTTGTTTGTTTTTTGTTTTTATTTGTTTTGTAAAATGTTTGATAAGAAAAGAAAATCCTTATTTTGACTGTGGTGTCAAGAAAAAAAAAGTAATTTTGCCTAGCCTGGGTTATTGATCTCAGTGTGAGCCGAGCCGAGCCGAGCCTACCAATATGTTTATATATGTTTACCCCCTCCCGACCAAAGCCGGAAATTTTCCATCAAGCATGTCCTTGCTCCCTGTATTCTCGAAAATCTTGGGAATATGGGTCCATACACAACTATGTGAATATTTTCAATGATCAAATTATCTGACCCCTGATCAATCAGGCTTTCGTCCAAATCACTCAACTTCGACTGCCCTCTTAAAAGTTTGCAATGACATCCAAATTGGCATGGAACAAGGAAACTTAACTGGAGCTATTTACCTTGATTTTGCCAAGGCCATTGACACAGAAGACCATGGCATTCTTTTACAAAAACTTAAAAACTCAGACATTGGTGATCATCCGCTAAACTGGTTTTGATCGTATGTTTCAAAACAATTGCAATATGTAGCCATTTCTGATAGCGCTTCCTTCCCTCTTCCAGTCACATGTGGTGTTCCTCAAGGCTCCATACTGGACCCCCTGCTATTCACATTGTCTATAAATGATCTGCCTAACGTCTGCAAATCCTCAACTGTACACTTGTATGCAGACGACACTGTAATCTACGCTATTAAACCCAAGCTACCGCAGCTTGAGGCTGTGCTCCAAAACCAATTCAAACAGGTTGAAAAGTGGATAGCGGATAACAAACTCTTCCTAAGCACTGACAAAACTGTTACAATGATCTTTGGAAATGTACCTAAATTACGTAAACTACAAAATCAACAACTGTGTATCAGAACAAATTCAAGTAGCACACTGACAGCAGTCTGCTCTTTTAAATATCTAGGTATGTTGCTAGACCCCAATATATCCTTTGGCCTTCACATCAAAACTTTACCTTCAAAACTTTACCTAAAACAAGGTGCCCTGTACAGAAACAAATCCTGCCTAAGCCATACAGTAAAGAAACAGATAGTGCAACAAATGTTAATGCCGGTCATTGATTATGGGGATGTAGTGCATGTACCCGCACCGCAAACCCATCTTAATAAACTTAATACGTTATATAATTCGTTCTGCCGCTTTGTACTAGAATGTAATTACTTTACCCACCACTGTGACATGTTAAAAGAGCTAAACTGGCTGTCGCTCGAATCCTGATGCACTCTTCATCTTTCCAGCCTTGTGCATAAGAATATTTCTAGGAAGCACCCACCCTACCTGAGTAGAATGCTCTCCCCGGCTGTTCCCACCTCCTATAACCTCAGATACAGTACTAGCATGATATTTAGCATACCGCAATACAAAAATAAAGTGGCTTGATCCTCCTTTTCCTAAAGAGCATTTATGGAATAACCTCAGGGACACAGTCAAATCTTCATTCAATCTAAAATATTTTAAGAGATCTATGGCAATATGCCTCAGCACAGAATGCACCTGTCATGGTTGAATATATTTATTACCTGTTATGTATTAAATATATATTTGTGTGTATATATATAGTTTGTATATTGTATTTTTGTAATATTGTATCCTGTTGTAACAATGCAATGTTTTGTGGACAAAGACCCAGGATATACTTGAAAACGAGAGAAATCTCAATGTATCCATCCTGGTAAAATATTTTATGAATAAATAAATAAAATATACTGTGCAAACTCACTTTGTTTGTCAAAAAGGCAGAAGAAAAATGCTTATTACCACTACACATGGTACAAGCTAGCTGAAAAATGATACCATGCCAAGGTTTAAAATATGCCTTTTGAAATACCCAGGGATGTCTTCTTTAAGAAATGGTATGCTTTTATGATGTAGTTGGAATATAAAGCCTGCTAAAATACTCCAAAATGGGACATGGACACAGCGTAAAAATTCAAAGTTTGAAAAAAACTGGAATGGCTGTGTCTCAAATGTGCCCTTTCAATGTCCACTTATACTTGGCAAAGGTACATACGGGGATATTGCTGTACTTAGACAACATAGCTGAGCAACATATGAAGTATTATACAGCCGTAGCACACATAAGGTTTGCAAAATATACTGTGCAAACTCACTTTGTCTGTTAAAAAGGCAGAAAAAAATGCTTATTACCACTACATCTGGTACCAGCTAGTGGAAAAATGATCCCACGCTATGGTTCAAAATATGCCTTTTGAAATACCCTGGGATGCCTTCTTTAAATAAAAGGTATGCCTTTATGGTGTAGTTGGAATATGTAGCCTACTAAAGTGCTCCAAAGTGGGAAACAATGCATCAAAACCCTCCATGAAAATTCACACTTAAAAACTTGAACTTGTCACGTCTCTTTTACAACACTATAACTTAACAAAATAGTGCCTAGGTCATAGGATTTTTTTAGTTTTTTTTCCCATTTTTTGGCATTTTTTTTATAATTATTGAGAATGTATCTATCTATAAAAAATTGTATATTATATGTGTTTGTGCAATGAATGACAGAGATGCAAATTGCGTTTGAACACAAAAAGCAAAAAAAGCAAAAATGGCTTGTGTGCTTAAGGGTAAGACAAGCTTTTGAAGGGGTTAAACCTTTTTTTTTTTTTTTATTATTGCTAATTGTTTAGAGAAAGAAAATCCCATTTTATTTGTTCTGGCTGTGTTCAATCTATTGTGTACTGTGCAAGAGTGCATGCACTGTGCAGCGTTTTCTTAACGTCAGCTCAATAGTGTTCCAGTAGTAAGCCCACCAAACAGTGCAAGCACTAACCTGTTTTGTAACACAAACTTCTATTTTTGCTGAATAGAGTTGTGTTAGTTTATACAATCCACAATCATTTGTATATCTAATTTACTGTAATAAGAAAAATAAGCGCACCATCATCAGTGTCACATGATATTCCCCAGCTGAAACTGAGGGAGGGTAGGGGAAAACGTCCTGTTCAACAGCAATGCAATGGATACTGAGAGTCGGAAAACCTCAACCATAAGGACTGCTGGCTTTTATCTTATATTTTATGATCTAAAAAAATGAGAAAAGGAAAAAGATTACAATAAATCTAAAACAAACAGGGCTATTCACTAAAGTGGGAATGCAAAGTAAATTCAAAATTCCTTTTTTAAAATTCAGGTTAAAGTAGCCTAAATGGAAGCATAGCAGAGAATTTGTTCAGTTTGACACTATTTTGACCTTAAATGTAATTTTCACTTTTTGTAAAGAACCTTGTGAGTTCTCATATGTCCTACTTTTTTTTTTTTTTAAATCCACATAATAATCTAATTTTGGCAACTGAGAATTGGCATTGCAAAAATGACTAATATTGCATAGCAATTAGGCCGTGCAATATTGTAGCCGTTTTTGCATGGCGTCAAAGTCATAGGCATCATTCTTCCTGCTGTTCTAGCTCTCCAAATGTTTTTCAGCACCAACATTTATCCAAGCCAAACAGCGGCAAGAACAAAATTTTGTCGACCAGAATTTTTTAATTTACTTATTTTTTTCTGCTAAAGTGTTTTGGAAGAACCAACAGTTTCTGCCCTGCACTAATTTACTAGTCTCATTAAAGGACCACTATAGTGCCAGGAAAACATACTTGTTTTCCTGGCACTATAGTGCCCTGAGGGTGCCCCCACCTGCCGGGCTCTGAGGAGAGGAAGGGGTTAAACTTACCTCTTTCTCCAGTGCCTGGCGGGGAACTCTCCTCCTCCTCCTCTCCGCCTCCTCTCCTCCTCTTCAGCTGAATGCACATGTGCAGCAGGAGCTGCGCGCGCATTCAGCCAGTCCATAGGAAAGCATTCACAATGCTTTCCTATGGACGCTGGCGTCTTCTCACTGTGAAAATCACAGTGAGAAGCCCGCAAGCGCCTCTAGCGGCTGTCAAGAGACAGCCACTAGAGGCTGGATTAACCCTAACATAAACATAGCAGTTTCTCTGAAACTGCTATGTTTATAAAAAAAAAAGAGTTAACCCTAGAAGGACCTGGCACCCAGACCACTTCATTAAGCTGAAGTGGTCTGGGTGCCTATAGTGGACCTTTAAGTCATTTTGTCATTTTGCTGGAAAAAACGGGACAACACTTTCTGATACTATTTAACCTTCATTCCTATTTATTTTTCAGTAAATGCCTGTTGTTCATTATTTCAATGGACATTACCGCTACAATAATTACCAACAAATTTAACTGCTTGTTACATCCTCTGCTGCAGATCTGCCTCGTTACTTGTCTTCATTGCTATTCTGGGTCAGGGAATCACTAATGTATATTCTTGGAGATTTATAGATGTGTGAAAAGTGAGATCACTATATTTAATAGACCAACATTAGTGAATAACAGTGCTGAACCTCTGTATTTCATTAGTTGAATTAGAAATAATCTCTCTATGACATATGATGATAGAAAGTTACTTCTTAATTGACTTTAGAGCCCGTTATCATTTTGGTGATACAGGAGAGCAGATGTTTGAGGTAACAATAATATCTAGATAATGTTGAAACTTTTCTCAGATATAAGACTACCAGCTGTTGGAGAATTACAATTTAACATGATTTGCTGTGTCTTTGACAAGGAAAGGTTGAAGGGTGTTATAGTTTGCCGACAGCTAGTACTCCTGCGTTTGACTTTGGCCACTTTAAAGAATTTTAACTTTATAGGGTAACCGTCATCTCATTGTAAATCACTGCTAAGTAAAGTGTATATACATTTTTTTTAAATGCTATATTCCTAATGCCTTTATCATAACATGTCCTAGAAATAGAGGTAATCTAATGTATAAATGGCCTCACAAATACACAGTAACAACTACCAGTTATTTTAAAGGACTGAAAAAAAAAACACCTTTATCCTGAAAAATCCAAAATACACACAATTGAAGAAAAGAGAGGTGGAAAATAGAAATATGTTGCCAGACACTGGTAGGTGCGAACATTTTTTACCTGGGGAGGCAAGTATAAGCAAATGCAAAACTAACCTGCTGTCCCACAACATCCCACCCTATTTTCTGTTAATTTTTTAGTTCCACTAACCCAAGCACAAACGTGATACACATTAACTTATTCATTCTGGGCTGGAAAAGGCAATCCAAAATGACAATTACAACCTCTTTTAAGCAGCACTGTGCCATTAGGCAGCCCATCACACCACCCACTACATTCATTCAACAGAAGAATGATGGTGTGAGGATATAGGCAAAAGCTCCTGTATGATTGTGGTTCAGGGGTCATTTGACTACTGTGACCCTTGAAAGCAATCTCTTTCCAATAAGTAACACACTACCCAACCTCACAAGCCATTGACATTTTATGAAGCAGGATGTGTGGTAGTCATATTTTAGAGACTAAAAAAAAAAGAATACACAAAATATTATCACATCCTTGATTTCAGCAGTTTTCAACCTGGCCCTCAAGCTTAACCAGTGGTGATGATAATTCCTATGTGAAAGAGCTTAGTTTAATGGTATAGTTAGTTACAGTTGCAAGAAAAAGTATGTGAACCCTTTGGAATGATATGGATTTCTGCACAAATTGGTCATAAAATGTGATCTGATCATCATCTAAGTCACAGCAATAGACAATCACAGTATGCTTAAACTAATAACACACAAATAATTAAATGTTGCCATGTTTTTATTGAACACACCATGTAAACATTCACAGTGCAGGTGGAAAAAGTATGTGAACCCTTGGATTTAATAACTGGTTGAACCTACTTTGGCAGCAATAACTTCAACCAAACATTTCCTGTAGTTGCAGATCAGACGTGCACAACGGTCAGGAGTAATTCTTGACCATTCCTCTTTACAGAACTGTTTCAGTTCAGCAATATTCTTGGGATGTCTGGTGTGAATCGCTTTCTTGAGGTCATGCCACAGCATCTCAATCGGGTTGAGGTCAGGACTCTGACTGGGCCACTTCAGAAGGTGTATTTTCTTCTGTTTAAGCCATTCTGTTGTTGATTTACTTCTATGCTTTGGGTCATTGTCCTGTTGCAACATCCATCTTCTGTTGAGCTTCAGCTGGTAGCGAGATGGCCTTAAGATCTCCTGCAAAATGTCTTGATAAACTTGGGAATTCATTTTTCCTTCAATGATAGCAATCCGTACAGGCCCTGACGCAGCAAAGCAGCCCCAAACCATGATGCCCCCACCACCATACTTCACAGTTGGGATGAGGTTTTAATGTTGGTGTGCTGTGCCTTTTTTTTGCCACACATAGTGTTGTGTGTTTCTTCCAAACAACTCAACTTTGGTAGTACTGCTGTGGAACATCCAGGTGCTCTTGTGCAAACTGTAAACTTGCAACAATGTTTTGTTTGGAAAGCAGTGGCTTCCTCTGTGGTATCCTACCATGAAATCCATTCTTAAGTGTTTTACGTATTGTAGATTCGCTAACAGGGATGTTAGCATTTGCCAGTGACTTTTGTAAGTCTTTAGCTGACACTCTAGGATTCTTCTTCACCTCATTGAGCAGTCTGCGCTGTGCTCTTGCAGTCATCTTTACAGGACGGCCACTCCTAGGGAGAGTAGCAGCAGTGCTGAACTTTCTCCATTTATAGACAATTTGTCTTACCGTGGACTGATGAACAGCAAGGCTTTTGGAGATACTTTTATAACCCTTTCCAGCTTTATGCAAGTCAACAATTCTTAATCGTAGGTCTTCTGAGAGCTCTTTTGTGCGAGGCATCATTCACATCAGGCAATGCTTCTTGTGAAAAGCAAACCCAGAACTGGTGTGTGTTTTTTATAGGGCAGGGCAGCTGTAACCAACACCTCCAATCTCATCTCATTGATTGGACTCCAGTTGGCTGACATCTCACTCCAATTAGCTCTTGGAGATGTCATTAGTCTAGGGGTTCACATACTTTTTCCACCTGCACTGTCAATGTTTACATGGTGTGTTCAAAAAAAGATGGCAACATTTCATTCTTTGTGTGTTATTAGTTTAAGCAGACTGTGATTGTCTATTGTTGTGACTTAGATGATGATCAGATCACATTTTATGACCAATTTGTGCAGAAATCCATATCATTCCAAAGGGTTCACATACTTTTTCTTGCAACTATATTATAACAGGAAGGTCTCCTGAGAGTGTCCTTGCCATTAAAAGCCTTCTCTAAAATGTTGTTGTGAACATGTTTAAGATAGGTGACTTGCATATATTTGCATCTGTGTTTGTATGGCTCACAGTAAGTTGAATGGTGTGTTGCTGGAGGCTAGTTCTTGTGATGACAAAGTATTTTGGGTATTGTTGTCCCCCTCCCCTGTACAGGAGTGTTGCCTATTATCGGTGGAGCACGGTAATAGAGTTTGTGGACCTGTATGCTCAAAATGTAATCACTTTGGCCGTGAGTTAAAAGTGTCTTTGTAAAGACTGTGTTAGGAGCACTTAGAAGAATTGATTTTGTCCTACAAGAAGAAGCAGTCAGAAGAGATAATATCTGCCTGTTATGTGAGAAGAGGACAAGATCTTACCCAATTTTATTTCACATGATTTGTTTTATTTGTATAACTTTGTTTTGATTTGCGGTGATGTCTATAGTGAAAATAAATACATTTCAGACTATCTCAAAGTTGTTTAATACTTGGTTTTTGGTTGATACCTTGTCAACTACTAGTACATGTAGATGATTAATAATGAACCTGGGACCTCAAGACATATACCGTGGAGTCACGCAATGGGTGTAGCAAACATTTTAAGATACATATTATCCATAAAATCTTCTGATGAATCTCGAGATTATTTTGACAGATACTAATATAAGCATTATTTTTGTTTGATTGTTTTAGCATCTTTTGAGACTTTAATTGAGTTTGCTGTATTTTAACCTACATTTTGAAGTAAATATGAGTGGGTGTCTGGAGTGTTTCTTTAAAGTTTCAAGATTTGATTTGCTCATTATGGGTTTTGCATTCTAGGAAAGAACCCAGTCAAGTTTATTTTTATTATTTTGTTACATAATATCTATAAATCTGTCTCTTATCAGCATTATGTTCTTATGCAACTGGTGGATGAAGAGGTATTACCTTCACAAACTTATTAGCTCTGAAAACTTTCTCTAGTCTCATTTTAGTCTCATTCTCACGGTCTGGTGAATTGCCTAAAAGTAGGGCTTTAACCATTGCCATCTAGTGGTGAAAGTGTGTATTTTATTCTTGTACAGCATTGGCATGCATTTGGTTGACCTATAGACATAGTGACTGAACAACGATGCCATTCTGCTTGAAAGCTTACAAAACTTGAATTCTTCAGCATTGTAATGACTATAATGCTGTCCGGTATATATTTTTTTACAAACTCCAAATGCAAAATGTGAGAAGCACTATCTATCTATTATTATTATTATTATTATTATTGCCATTTATATAGCGCCAACAGATTCCGTAGAACGTTACAATGTTATGAGAGGGGGGATTTAACTATAAATAGGACAATTACAAGAAAACTTACAGGAACCATAGGTTGAAGAGGTCCCTGCTCAAATGAGCTATAGATTAAGAGACGTAAAAAGCTTCTTTAAGTAAAAAGTTAGGGCCTTAACTGAGCGTACAACTCAGGCGGAGCTCGACAAACCTGGCTTAAAAACAAAATCAATACAGCATACTCAAGATATCTTTTACCTGAGCAACAAGCTCTAATTCATGGAAGATAACCTCGAGGATCTAAACACCCGATCCAGAAGAAACAGTATTAGAATCCGGGGTCTCCTGGAAACTGTGCCGGCGGACGCCATCTTGCCCACACCTCAGGAAATTTTTCATACACTGCTACTAGATTCCACAGACCAAGACCGGGAAATAGAACGGACACACAGAGCCCTCTGCCCACCGGCCTTCAACACCACAGTCCCAATTGACATTATCGTAAGAAAGCTCCACTTCACCACCAAAGAGAGGCTCATGGCGGTCACACAGAACACGCCGCCAAAATATCAGGGGCACACGATCGCTTTATTTCAAGATTTGTCACCCACAACTCTGAAGAAAAGGAGAGAACTCAAACATCTCACAACAGTGCTATCCCAACAAGGCCACAAATATCGGTGGGGACACCCGTTCAAGCTGACGGTCCGTCAAGGGTACCAGGAACATACTCTTCACCATCCAGCAGAAATGGAAGACTTTGCCTCAACTCTAGGCCTCACTTTACAAGCCCCGAACCAGCACACACTAATTGAAGGCCCAACACCCTGCTTCCCCTGAGGCAGAACATACAGAAGAGACCACCCCAGCAGCCCAGAGGTGCCGTTCAGAGTCCCACCTGATGAACTCTAAGATAACTCTCATCAGCACCCATTACATGGAATGGACATTCCTCATGTTAACCTTTAGGTTTAAAATGTATATTGTTTATATTGTTTAGCTATTGCACAGTTCAATATCTTTTGTTGAGCTCACATTCCCCCGTGGCCTATTCGGCCTTGCGCACGCTCAGGCAGTACCCACATACACAGGGACGGCACGGAGCTAAGCCACTGGCAAGACACCGGGAGGGTCCCAAGGCACTTACCCCCAATCTCAGACTTAGGAACCAGACCCCAGCCTCCCACCTCACTTTGACAAACCCACACGTAAAGCCACACAGCATAACATGGCATCTGCCCCCAGGGGATTTCCGCCACTATCGCCTCTCAAAGGCATCCAGGTCCTAACGGGCAGAGGGAACATGTCAGACCGAAGGGAGGGAGGGCATACCCAGGGCTATATACCTAACACCACAGGGGCACTGCTGTTAAAAGTTAATAACACTTTGACCACCGATTATGTAAACCGGGATCACCCGTGTCCACCGCCAACCCCGACCTCCCATACCACAACCTGGAGAAATACACTAAGTCTCCAATATGAAACAAGGTATATTCTGGAAGGCTTGTTATCCACCAGTTCAGAACCCACCTAGTTTAATATGTGTACATGTATGTCTTATTTTTTTCTTTTTTAATCACTCCTTAAGGGTCTCCCAGCCCCATACCTAATGCACACCAGTGTCGGAGCTAATACTACTTTAGATTAGCAATGTACATCCTGGACCAACACGCTCCACACAAAGCAGAAGCACCAGAAGCTGCTCTCCCAGGTTCGCTAAAATTATACCTTTTGTTTGGATCTAACTAAAAGGCAGGAAAGGGCACACTCTGGGCACGCAACATTAACACCACAGGGACACAGCAGACAATTGTATCCATATAATTAACAGGGATTCCGTTAGATTATTACCTCAATGATATCTATCATATACCATTGCAAGAACCTAAAAGGGTCTAGCAGAATATACGCATTTATCTGAGCTTGTTCCCCAATTATAATAACTTTCTCCAGCAAAGTATTTACATATGTATGTTTTTTTTCCTTTTCTATATTGCTCAGCATACCTGTTAGTTCCATGCAAAATACAAACCTGTAACTGTATTAACGCACTTTCAGACTGGTCAACTAAGGCTGAAGCCACACACCGTTGAAAGGACATGGGGCCTACCCCGGCGACACTTTCCTTTCGCCTGGTAAACCAAACCACGACTCATAGACTCAAAGGTAAACTCACAATACTCCAAGGGCCCGAGGGGACGCGCTCTCCGTGCCCCACGGACACAACACCACCTCACACATGAAACTCAGATCCGCAAGACAGATCAGAGGGAACCCAAAAGGTAGACTACCATCTGGTCTCTCTCTCTTTCCGACCCCCCATACCCTGGCATCCTAGGCATAAGACCAGGAGTTCTCCCACTTCTACACAGTTCTACCCATTTCGACCGCAAGGCTAAACCCCTACCCCCCTCACCTATCCACTTATCCTCCACCCTCTAACACTCTCCATCCCCTCCTCCCTCACACCAACTTAAAAGGAGGTACATTGGCCACTGCAGCCGGGACCGGCAAGGCCGGGCTAGTGACACCCCCCTCCACAACCCTCGAACAGCCACTATGTCTACAGACATAACTTGCAAATCCGTAAACTGTAAAGGCCTCAACAACCCTTCCAAGAGGCATCAGCTCATGAGATGGGTGATTAGAAAAGGAGCAGACTTGATACTTCTGCAAGAAACCCATTTCACCCAGGCAAGACCATTCCCCCTCCTGAGCTGACACTATAGAGAAAGTCACACTTCCACCCTCACCCTCAGGCAAACAAAATGGAGTTGCTATACTAGTTTGCAAAACATGTCCGTTTCATATTAAACAAACTGTCAAGGACCCCCAGGGTCGGTGTATCACGATCACAGGTCACACAGGCACAAATAATTACGCTATCTCATCCATCCATGCACCGAACACTCCAGACAAACAGTTCTGGGAATTACTGCAGGTGCACCTAGTCTTATTCCCATCCCACTATAAGATATTAGGAGGCGATTTTAATGCCACCATGTCCCCAACAATTGACTGGTATCGCCCGCACACCAGCCAGCATCACCAGCCACCCACAACCAAAGCAGACAAATTATTTGCGACATTCGCAACACAACTCTCACTGATATACGCCTGGAGGATGCACAATCCCACAACCCAGGACTACATGTTTTATTCCCAACCCTATAACTCATACTACCGGATAGATCTCTTCCTCATCACCTCCTCACTTCTGCCCATGGTAAAATCTACGACAATTGGCTCCATTTCGTAGTCAGACCAAGTGGAGATCAAGATAATGTTATCGGTCCCTAACATAACCTGCTCTTGAAGCAAACCATACATAGGGAAATAAACGAATACTTTACCCTCAATAAAAACACAGTCTCCTCTGACAGCATGTTATGGGCAGCACATAAAACGGTCCTACGGGTGAAACTTACTAGCATAGCATCTAACCAGAAGAAAACTCAGCTAGCAGAACTAGCACAATCCCTCACAGACATACGTACACTAGAGACGAGACATAAAGCCAACCCATCACCGGACATACTGGCCCGAATGGTGACATGCAGAAACACAATAAGGGACTTTATGGCTGGAGACGCAACGAAAGCTCTCCAGTCGACCAAGCAATTATTTTACGAAAAATCTAACAAAGCAGATACACTCCTAGCTAAGAGATTAAAACATAGAAACCCATAGAAACACAATGAACAAATACAAATCCAAGATGGCCAAACACACACACTCCCCGCAAAAATAGCTGAAGTATTTCAAGACTACTTCACCACATTATATGACCACTCCCCAGCTATCAGACAACAACAGGCACACACACTCCGATCAATCGAAGGCTACCTGAATGAGGTCCCACTACCAGTCCTCCCCCCGGCTATGGCCAGAAGCCTGATTGAGCCCATCACAATAGAAGAAGTGGCCCGAACCATTAAAACCACACAAAAGCCCAGGCCATGACACCTTAACAGACCTTTACAATAAAACTTTCCCTATGCTACTTCTACTACACCTATGCAACCTCTTCAACTCTGCCCCCAGGGCCAATATATGCCTCCTCCCCAAACCAACAAAACCCACACTGACCCAGGACACTACAGGTCCATCTACCTATTGAACGTGGTTATCAAACTGCTTACGAAATTAATGGCAGATAGACTCAATCTGCACCTACCGAAATTAATACACTCAGGCCAAGTGGGATTCATCCCTTCCAGGTTTATGACAACACCAGATGGACTTTCGACTTCATTTGGACAACAACGCACCGACAGATCCCAACCCTATTTCTTTCACTGGACGCTGAAAAGGCATTTGACCGCCTTCTCTAGCCCTTCTTATTTGCCACGCTCCATAAGTTCCGATTCCCTCAAATTTTCAGCGACGCACTCCAAACCCTATATTCCACTCCAGTAGCAAATCTCCTTATTTCAAATGCACACTCACCCTCTTTTTGAATCCATAACGGGACCAGATATATACAAAACACGCCACTGCATCAAATTAAGCTATAAATTGTTACCGTGATATGAATATCCTCTGTATGTTTATCCCACTTTATGTGATAACTTGTTACATTTTTACCTTTTTCCTGTTGTGGTGCACACACACCAAATGTATGTACTCACCTTAAAAACTCAAAAATAAAGAATTTAAACAAAAAACACAATACTGAAAGATAAAATTAATAAATACTAAAATGATTATTAATAATTTTGAGGTTTTGAAAGTTATGTTTTTCCATTTCTATGTTGGAGAATTTCTCTAACCTCTTCTAACATTTATGGCATTTTTTAATATAGTCACTGTTTCAATGGCCATGAGAGGTTCTACTGCATTTTCCCCCATTTAGAATGTAAGAACAACTCTAGTTTCGCCTGTTTTATTCAAGGTTGTAACAAAATACCTGGCTTCGTTCAGACTTTTTTTTTTTATCCAATGAAAAAATTAAAAATTAAAAAATTACATTACAATAAAGAACGAATCATTTACAGGTCAGTAATTCAGATAGTTATTTTTTGGGCATGGAGAGTTAAGTGATATTTGCACCTATGAACTGAAAGTTAACAAAATCCCACAAAGAAGGATTCAATACTAGATCAGGTAAGATAAAAGTAAATGTTCTGGTAGTTATATCTCACGCCACTTTTATACCAGTTTTCAGCATCTCAGAGTGTGTCATGGGTGGCCCATGTGTTACTACTTGCCTTGTCCCACCAGTGCTTTAATATGACTGATAACTCAATCTGTCTCCAATTACAGCAACTCTCCATCATGTATCAATACAGAACTCATTTAAAAGGTGTTTGAAAATATGGTAAGCTTCAGTTTTGTCTATTCCTAGAGGTTGATACTGGTTTAACTGGAAAGAAATGGGCTGAATCTTGTTCTGAATGCACTACCACACTGAGTCTCTAAGTGTTTATTTATTAAATCAGGAAGTGAAAATCCAGTTGAATGATTAAAGAAATAACCTCACCAACTCATCTATTTGGTTCTAGCTCGGCTAATATAGATAACATTTGCAAGCCTTATATCAAACCTTTTCTATTTCTAATTTAGTAAATAAGTCAAGTCTTTGGGCTTGCAGACTCTACAGCTTCTAGCCTACTAATCAGAGCTATCACTCATGCTTTCTTAATGTTGTCCAAGTTTTGTGTGCAGTTTCTGCATATCACATGCACAACTTGGACTCTCTTGGAGATCTCTCCTTCTCAATAAAACAAGCCCTGCTGGATCGAGTTTTATGGGTTAAGAATAGACCACACAGACCAAAATGAGATGCTCTCGATTGGTGAGCTCTTTGTAGTGTGGCAGGGATCTGTCTGCAGCTGCAAGTTATTGATTCAACTGAGAAATGTAAGCTATGTATCTTTTTTTTTCTTTTCTTTTTTCTTAATTCATTAACTATATAGATAAACATTTTATATCACACTAATGTCTATCTATAAGCATGGTGTGGACACATATATGGAGATTGCAAAACATGACTTTGATGTCAGGACAACATCTCTGCACTAGTAGACACATACCACCCATATATAAACTATCAATAATCAGATATTTCTGTTATTAATATTACTGGTATTTATAAAGTGCCAACATATTTGTTTTATAATCAGGAAAAATAGACTGTACAGTACAAAACAATTCAAAAAGAATAGAGAATGTTATGGGAAAGGCCAGAGACAAAACCTAAATAAACATTTATTAGTTTCAATGAAACTCTCCTCCTCTACTACTTCACCTTTCAAAACCAAAGCACAAAGCAACAAAATTGATTAAATAAATACATAAAAACCCGAAACACATAGTTTTGGCAGTACACATAATCGGCATGACATAATCAGCAAAAAGGAGTGTAACATGCAAGCTAGTGTAAAAATGGAGTCGTAATCGCTTTTTGCTGTGGAAGATCTCTGCACTGATTGGCTCAACATTTACCCCGAACAAGGAAAGAACTCGATATGTGTTCTAGACAAAAACTGCATGCATGTCTAGTTTTGAACTAGTTATTCAGACATTTAACACTATGTAGGCTTTGGGGAAGATAAATGTATTTACCCTCCTGCAGATCAAAGGACCTCATTTTGCTGCTATACATAACTTTATAGGACAGATGGAATTCAACCTTAAAGACCTAGAACACTTAAAGCTAAATTATGTGGAGTTTAAAACACTAAAATTTAATTACATGCTCAAATCTTGATCCCTATGCTGTTAGCATTCTTTATATATATTATTTTCCTTTTCAGATGGGTCGGTCCAGTTTGAATCTAAACTATTTGATGAAGTTCAAAGGTGGGATAAAATGAATGCAAGAAAAGTACTTCCTTTTGAAGTCTTAATGTTTCCGATATCACAGACATTTTCGGAGAAGAATAACAAGCTGTGAACATAATAATGAACCCATCAATAATCAGTTAGTAAAGTGGGGCAGCTGATTGTCAGAATGTTTCATCAATGGCCTGAAATATTAGGATGAATCACTGAAATCCTTTACTCTCATAAACAGTAAAGGCTTCTGAAAAGACAAGGTGCTGAGAGTGCTCTGATGGAGTACTGTACACGCCATTGCATGTTAGAGACGTAGGTGTGCAGAGCATTTTACATTAGGGTGTGCACCCAACGAAAATTGCCATCTAAACTTTACTTTAGAAGGGAAAAAAACACATTTAAAAAAATGTTTAACTTTTTCTCTCTAGTGATAGCCACGTCTGTAAAGTGATAGTTATGCATTTTCTTCAAAGGCATAAATAAATAGGTCAAATTAACGCAAAGGTCTTCATATATATAACTAAATATGGGATAAACAGGACAAACTGGCCCTCATTAGTTTGTACCTTGGCACTCATGGCATACCCTTGCAAATGCCTGTGATCAGACTGCATCATCCCAAAAAATATCACAAACAGTAAATAAAACAGTAATTTAGTAAAACAGTAAAACAGTAATTTATATAAACATCACAGGGTGTAATCACTAAACAGTGAATTGTGGTGAACTTACATTAAAATGGTAATCTAAAGCCTTAAATAACTCTAAGTTGACTCACTGATTAGTAAATAAACACCAAATTGTTTAACCCCTTAAGGACCAAACTTCTGGAATAAAAGGGAATCATGACATGTCACACGTCATGAGTCCTTAAGGGGTTAAAGCTTTGAACAAGTGCTCTTTCCCTAATCAGGGAAATGTGACATATTGAATCTACCAGGGCACAAGAGTGGGCAGAGGGGGGTAAGCGGACTGTCTCCAATGCCAGCATACAAGACATCAGGCAAAAGCAGACTACAAAAGTTGCAAAAAGATGCAAAAGTATAACAAAAGGGAATACAATATGAGAAAATCAGAAAAGAGACACAAAAATGGAGGAAGATGTACAAAGAAGGCAAAAGGCTAGGTACGAGAAGTAATGTGGGGGTTAAGAAACACATAGGACTACAAAGTTAAATACGCATTTTGTCACCCGCAAAAAAGAGGAAGAGGAGGGTTAAGAGATACATAGGCCTACATAGGCCAAGACGCATTTGGGGGGCAAAATACATATTTGCCTAGGTAAGCCTGTGTGCCTCCTCATCCCCTCTCTTCTACTCGTAGCCATTTATTTGCCTTTTTTTGTGTACCTTACTTAATTTTTATGTTCTCTATTTTTCATATTGTATACCTATTTGTTATGCTTTTGCATCATTTTCCTCTTTTGTGGTCTCCTATTCCTCTTTTGTCTTTTGACCCCTTAAGGACAGTGGCAATTGTACAATTTCTAAACCAAAATAAAAGCCTGGAGTTATATGTCTGCAACCATAGTGTATCTCTTTCATATTAAGTGCTCCCACACTTATTATATATAATTTTGTTCATGAGAAATAGGGTTTTAATGTCATATCAAACATTTATATATAGAGATAATTTACAATAAATAGAATTTAAAGGAGAAATTTGCATGCCCTTTTAACTGTGAATGTCATAATACTGTTTGCTTTTACTACAATAAAATATACATATTTGTGTTCAGCAATGTCTCACAAGTACAACAGTAACCCCCACGTGCAGGTCTCATGGAGTTTTGGAACGTTACAGAGTCAAATAAAGTGCTTCCACCTTTTTAGTTTTTACATATTGAAATTTGCCATGTTGCCTTTGAGACCATATAGCAGCTCAGGAATGAAAATTACCTCCATCATGGCATACTATTTGCAAAAGTAGACAACCCAGAGTACTCAAAATGGAGTATGTCCAATCTTTTTAGTAGCCACTTAGTCACAAACCCTGACCAAAGTTAGTGTTTATATTTGTTTTTTGCATTTTTCACACAAAAAACTGCAATTCAACGATTGTCTCAGGAGTACAACAGTACTCTCCATGTACAGGTTTTTAGGGTTTTGGAAAGTTACATGGTCAAATATAGGGCTTGCAAATTAAATTCTGTTGACTTTCTGCCTAGTTTGTTAGACAGTTCCCTAAATATATCATTAAAAAAAAAAACATAATTATGTAAAAATAATAAATAAATAAATAAATATACACATAGAATTAAATTATGTATTGAGGTTTCGGTCCAACTCACAGACCTCTATCAAGACAATGTATTGCATTATATAAATATATAAATAGACAAGTCCTTAATCACCTATCACCTGTGTACCCTAACACACACACTTAATTAATAACCTATATACTACAAACCACAGTGGAACGTACTTTACCTTTGCCATACAGGTGAGCACACACCAGCACCCAGGTAGATAGAAATAGTCTGCCTCTAGCGGTAGGCATATGAATACCATATGGTTTTGAAATAGGCTTTGATACCGAATATACACTGCCTGGCAAAAAAAAAGTCGCCACCTGGATTTAACTAAGCAAATAGGTAAGAGCCTCCTATTGGATAGTTACTGTATTGGTGATTATCTTTACGCTGGCAACAAGTTATTTAACCCCAACTGATGCAATGAGTAGCTTCTCATTTCTTAAACAACCATGTCTAAAGATACATCCCGTGGTCGTGGAAAAGATGCTAGTCTGTTTGAGAAGGGTCAAATCATTGGCATGCATTAAGCAGAGAAAACATCTAAGAATATTGCAGAAACTACTAAAATCGGGTTAAGAATTGTTCAATGCATTATAAAAAACTGGATGGATAGTGGGGAACGATCGTCTTTGAGGAAGAAAGGTGGTCAGAAAGGCAGATGATGTGATGCACCCATAATACCAGTGCCTACTGTACAAGCCTGTGGGTCAGTGCTATGATCTGGGGTTGCGGCAGTTAGTCAGGTCTAGGTTTGGCAACATTATGTGCCCAAAGAATGAGGTCAGCTGACCACCTGAATATACTGAATGACCAGGTTATTCCATCAATGGATTTTTTTTCTTCCCTGATGGCACAGGCATATTGCAAGATGACAATGCCAGGATTCATCAGGCTCAAATTGTGAAAGAGTGGTTCCGGGAGCATATGACATAATTTTCACACATGGATTGCCCAACACAGAGTCCAGACCTTAACCCCATTGAGAATCTTTGAGATGTGCTGGAGAAGGCTTTGCGCAGTGGTCCGGCTCTCCCATCTTCAATACAAGATGTTGGTGAAAATGTAATGCAACACTGGACGGAAATAAATCTTGTGACATTGCAGAAGCTTATCGAAACAATGCCACAGCGATTGCATTCCGTAATCAAAGCTAAATGTGGTTCAACTAAATATTAGAGTGTGTGACCCTTTTTTTTGGGTGGTGACTTTTGTTTTGGCCAGGCAGTGTATTAAATGTCAACTTCTCATTAGGGTGATATAATATTGCAATATTACAACTCAAAATTGTGAAGCAACACAGCATACTAACCCACAGATAGACCCAGTTATTCGCAGTTTCAGAATCCAATCACAGCATAAACACATTCTAAATAAATATACCAACACATACTACTGCTGCTCTGCTACCGGTTTATCATACCTCCCAACTGTCCCAGTTCTGCTAGAACTGTCCTGAACATGGGGTCATGTCTTGACACTGAAAGACCACTGACTGCACCTAACACCATCAATACTAATTCTAAATCTTTTTCTTAATCCATGAGGTAGCACTATTACTGAAAAATGTGTTTATCTTTTACATGTGGTACACCTTTAAACATGCATACATATAAGATCTATTCTGTGTACTTCTGTGTATTCTGAAATTCTTCTACCCTTGCAAATAAATATAATTTATTTACTGTGCAATAAAAGATTGATAAAATTAGAAGCAAAAAATTTGCAGTCTCATTTACTCCACCTTTTCTACTGTGCTCATTCTCCTGCCCTAGATTTGTACTTCCATTTACAGAAGAAGAAGTATCTGCTCTTCTGTTGCTTGTGCCACCACCTCTCGTTCCTATCCATTATAATCTTACTTGATCTGTACCATCCAACGATGTTACATTACTAACTATAGTAACAACCAATCTTTCTCTCTCTCTTTAGGTACCTACCTACTTCTTTTTTTGTCGGTTCCTTCAAACATGCATACAGGTATATTAGTTTCAAATCCTAAGCAAGCACTTATGCAATCCACGTTTGTGGTTTAATTTATGCTCTTTCTACAAATTATTTCCCTTTCAAATTCTTGAATGACTTTCTTGTTTCCAGTTATATAACCGACCGTCTTCAGTTGGTACACTACTGAAGCTGTTCTAACCAATGATTTGAGGTGGACTCTAACACAGCAATCTCAAATTCTGCCCTCCCCCTCAGAAGTTGATGGCCTACAACTTCTAGAATTCTTTTTAATGCAGTAGATGGCAAGAGAATTGTGAGAGTTTTAGAGATTTGAGGTGTCAGAGTTTGAAATCACTGCCCTACTAAGGTCATTAAAATCTACTAATGTATCTACTGATTCTGACCCATGGCCACCAACATCTTCAAACCTTTCATAACTGGTCTCTGTGACACTGAAATTTAATTGAAAAATAAATACATAAAAATAGTAATTATTTATCGCATTTCTTTTTTCTACGAGAAATATCTCTCTATTGATGTAGCTTCTCATTCATGGATTGTTGGCACCTTCTCTTAAAGTTTGAAACATTGATTTGCAGCATATTCATGCTAAATACACACCAATCTCGAGATCTAAGCAGTAAAATGGGCATCAGTGATATTTGCTATTTAGGGACAATAATAAAGTAAAACGTATCCTATTCCAGTAAATGTTACAAACCATTGCCTTTTAATGGTCTATGTCAGCGTTTCCCGGTTCTGACCTCGATTACTTGCCAATGTCTCAGTAGTTTCTGTAATTAGCATGTAATTAACCAATTAACGTCTTCCATGCAATAAATACTTATTGTATCTGAATGAAGTTTGGCCTGTAGTTGCTCTACCTTCATCTGTGTAATATATAGGAAAAGGGTGTAAGAAGCTTTGGAGCACAAGATTGGGTGAGAATTTCAGCGCATTGCGTCTCGCTATTCAATCAAGCAATTCACATGTCAGTGTCACTTTCTCTGTCATAATGTGCATAAAAAGTGTGAGCTCACATGCCTAACTGGTGAGCATTGTCTTAAAGTGAGAAAACCCTCCCTCATCCAATGACCTTCAAATACCCTTCACTGGAAAAAGGAGAATGATCCCTAACAACGCCAGCTGTGATACAGAGACCAGAAATTATACTACACTTAAACAATTGAACTTTTTTGAACTCTGGGAGAGCCTAAGCATCTAAATAATATAAACTGAAATGCAGTATATGTCAGTTTGTAACTACACGTGTCAAAATGGGAATATATAAATATATTAGAGTGTATTTACGCACGTAAAACTGTGTTTTTATTTTGCATTTACAATCAATTAAAAACAGCCATGTGAATTGGAGCATTGGGATGCATTCTACAAATCAGGATTAGAAAACACAAACCTTCTTTAAAACTTCCAATTACACATATGAAATTATTGGTAAAATCGATATATCATGTTTTGCAATGATTAGGATGCTAAATTATTGATTTATTGATTATTGTGTTTTTAATATTGTAAAGCGCTACGGAATCTGTTGGCGCTATATAAATGGCAATAATAATAATAATATAAATACTGCAGATTTGTACTGCCCTTTACTACAGCTGTATGTATGTCTTAAATAACTATATTAAACAGACATGTGCATTTGTTTTTGGACAAATTGCAATTCGTCCAAGTTTAGGCTATTTGGCAGGTAACTTAATGGATGTGCTTGCAGTACAATGGATGGGCATGTTTGTTCGAAATTTATATTATATATATTTTGCAGTACACTGATTGCCCCATTTTTGTGGAAGGTATTTGGACGAGCTGGCCCACCAAATTAACAAGTGTTCGAAATCCCGAACAGTTTTTCTGAAAAACTGTTTCAGCCAAACCAAATGTTTAGTTTCTCAAACATCTAATATTAAGTATTTTGATATAGTGAGCTTATTCACTCAGCCATCAATTCTGGAGAACTAACAAAGAACATTTAGGACAGTAGATGTACTAGAAAAATAGCTAAGTTGGAGGATCAGCTATTTTGCCTTTTTTTTTTTTTTTGCAATTTTCCATATCACACGTTCACAGTTATCAGTTTAGTGAATATTTCCATCTGCATGTGTGGGAGAGTATATTCAGTACAACTCTTAGCAGATATGAGAGTCTGATTTCTTCACTCAATATATATATCTGTGTTCCAATCTAGTGGAGTCCCGTCCTACTCAAACTTTGTCAATGTAACAAACCTGCAATCAGCAAACATGAATCACTCAGTGTTGGTTAAAGTGGGGGTTTTACCTTCGATACAGCTAATTCTGCCCCACTGAGCTCCTAACCTAATCCATATTTTTAGGTTTATGCACTAAAGTAAGAATTCAAAGTGGATTCTATGTGAATTTCAACTTTTGGGAAAGATCCATGACTTAGAGAATGTCCCCAGTTTGGCTATTTTATCTTGAATTCTCACTTTAGTGAATATTATTGTGTGTCTCTGAGTATTTTTCTTAGTCAATAGAGAATTACCCAGGCTCTCGTACACATCTCTTGCACAAGACAGATCAGTGAGCACTCATATTTCACTTGAAATGCACAGACTCCCCTTCCTCCAGCATTGTGTATCCTAACTTAACACCAAAAATGCTTACTTTAGTAAATAAACACTATATTGCTATATAAGCCATGTCTGCAAATACATCTGAAAGGTACATTATCACATTGTTGTCAGTAATATAATAAGGATTCAAACTTCTTTCTCAAATATGATCAAGGCTGCGCTTTGCATGGTCTATTCAAAGGTAGACAGGTGGATGAATGTGTATCACAGTGCCTCAGAGAACTCCACTTTTGTTAATAAAAGATCCACCTGTGCTCATGTAAGGAGATTTTGGAAATATATTTGTGAGACTTAAAGAATTTGTCAACGTTTGTACCAAGTTATGACTATTCAACTAAAGACCAAAAACTTAAAGGATGTGGTCTATCACTGCATTTCTGTTTGACCAGCAGTGTGCAAGGGAGATCCAGAGGCTTTAATATAATATATCTATGTTTGTACATGGAATGACTATCATTTTTTTTTTTTTTGTAAATATCATTTTTTATTGTTTTGACATAAGGTAATACGCAGGCATCTCATTGCAAGATGTTGAGACTTGCAGGTCTGATATGTATCTCAAATAGTAGGGGTATCAGTTATAAAAGCACGGATTAGACTCGTAGGTCTATAAACGTGGTAATAATTAGGAGACTCACAGGTCCTAAATCATATATTAAATAACTTTAAGAACTGGGATTATGAGGTGGAACTAGGGAACGGATGCAGTTCAGATATCAAGGTACATTGTCTAGTTAATATGTCGTGTTAGTGTATCTATACGGTGATAGGGATTACATACATGGTGTGTCAACATGACGGGTCCTTCCAAATTCAATATTCCTGTGTTCCAGCTCGTTCTCATACTGAAGGGGTGGGATTTAAGGGGAAATGTCTATCATAATAGACATAACACACTCCAGTGTCCAAACAAAATAATATAAATCACTTTTTAGCAGATATACCCCAATGAAAAAATGAAAACATGCATTCATTTAATTATGCATTTTTAATTGAGAGTATGTCAATCAACAGCTTGCAGTAGCTGCAGATATCTTGACTGCTGCCTTTGCAAGGCCTCTCCTTCTTCCCCAGCCCAGTCACAGACTTCCTGATGCAACTCAATGAGTAGTCTTTGCAAGGCAAAGGATCTGGGCAAATCTCTGCCTCTTGAGTTTAGCTCTAATGAGCTAAACAACTAGGAAGTAACAGGAACGATTGTCTGATTGGCAACTGAGGGGGTGTGTAGCAAGGTTAATGTATAAAAGTGCCAATTACTATGGCAATCTGCACTTTTTGTAAAAGTACCTTTTGACAAAGAGGACACACTGTTCATAGATAAAGCATTTCAGCAATCTAAAGTGCTTTAGGGGTCTGGAATGTCCCTTTAAACATTAAATAATCAATTCCTTGAAAATGTATACAGTGTTGTGTTGTTTTTTTACTTTCTTGACATGGAATCAGGATAAAAAACATAACCCTTCTCACAAAAGCCTCAATTCTACATGCATTGATATGGATAAGTATTTGCATTATCACAGTTTAGAGGGTTTCTATCTCCTTGAGCTTTTTTTTTTTTCAAATTTGTATTTTATTATATCTTCAATATGTGGTCAGGGGTACAGAAGGAAAAAAGGGTATGTTAGCGGGGGGATACAGGGTTACAGTATTTGACATAAACATCGCGTTCACAGAATTTGCGGAACCTGAGTGAGTACATGGGGGGATTGGTACATGCATGCATTTTGTCATAGTAACTTAAGTACATGTGTAGGCTGTTAATTCGTTGGGTGGTATACGCTATCGCCTAAGTGTCCATGCGGTTGGCTCAGGGTGGGAGCTATACCAGTGAATCCTCTCGTAGCCATGGTTGTGTGCATGAATAGTCTGCTCAGTCGACATAGTTATGATTGTAGGCTGTATAGCCTATGATGGTTCGTGCACTAGTTAGTCCCAGGTGTGCGGGTTAGGAAGTACCGGAGTTATGCCTCATTTTGATGAGTATGTTGGTGTATCAGTAGGTAGCCCTAGTGGTAGGGTGCAAACTTGGTAGGGGACGGGGGGGGAAAGGCCAGTAGGGCCCGGAGGAGGGGGCGGGGGTGAAGAAGGGGAGTAGGGGAGTGATGGAGAGTACTGATAGAATGTGGTATAAGCATTGTTCATGTCCTGTATGAGTCTTGCCCTCATTGGAGAACAGGGTCTGGCCCGGGTATACCTCCCTCCTTGTCCACCGCCCCCTCCCAATTCCCCCAACCCATATCGAATGCCAGTTTTTTTTGGGGGGATATTATTGCCATTCTTTCGTAGGTTTTGTATTGGGTGAGTTTGGTTTGAAGTTGGGCTAAGGATGGGCAGGTCTGTGATTTCCAATGTAGTGCTAGCAAGTTTCTTGCCGCCAGTATTGTAAGGGCTGCAATCTGTTTTTGTATTAGGGTGAGGTTAGTTGGGAGTAGGAGCAGGAGGCATGATTTTTTTTGACAGTTGGAATTTAGGGATGTGAAGTTGGTCTAGTGTCTGTGATACGGCGGTCCAAAGTGGTTGGATACTACCGCAAGACCACCATAAGTGTTCCAAGGTCCCTGCAGTTGCGTTGCACCGCCAGCAAGTGTTGGGCGTATTGGGGTATATACGGTGGAGTCTCTGTGGTGTCATATACCAACGGTAGAGGAGTTTTTTGTGGGCCTCGATATGTGTGTAGCACTTGGTCCATTTAGAGAGACCGTTGAGGGCGCGTAGCCAGTCGTAGTCTCAGTGCTGTCCCGCAGTCTGTCTCCCAGTGGAGTTTGTAGGGGTGTGATGTGGGTGTTGAGAGTTCCTGCCATGCCTTGTAACATAGTGTGAGTGCTTTGGGTTTTGTGGGTGCCACCCAACATCTGTCTAGGAGTAAGTGGGAGGCGAGTCTAGTCGCAGTTGGCGTTGGATGTATTGGGGGTGTGTGTGTTTGAATCACGCTTTTTAGTTGTAGATAGGAAAAGATAGCCCTGTTTGGGAGTTGCCACTTCGTTTGTAGTATTGGGAATGGTAGTACGCCTTTGGCGTCCAATAGCTGTGATATTGTTGCCACTCCCGCCGCATTCCAGTCTTTGAGGGGAATGTTAGGTACTATTGTTCTCAGGACTGAGAGTGGAGATTTTGTGTGTATTGTATCCTTATGACCTATTGTCTCCATAAAGGTGTCCCATATGGATATTGTAAGTTGTGTGGTTGGGAACAGGTCTGTGCGCTTAATTCTAAACTTCCTTGGTGTCCATAGGTAGTCGGTTAGAGACATGCTTGCAAATTGTGCTCTTTCCATGTCTACCCATTGTAGTGTGCCTGGTGTGGCATGAAGGAGTATGCCTGTGGAGAGGATCGCTGCTCTGTGGTATTGTCTCAGGTTTGGGAGACCCACTCCTCCATGTCGTGGGGCAGTCTGAAGGAGTGCTAGGGACACCCGGGGTCTTTTCCCGCTCCAAATATACGCGCTACATAATTTTTGTAGTGCCTTACAAAATTGGGGCGTGATCCCTAATGGTATCATCCTAAAGATATAAAGGATACGTGGGAGGATCATCATTTTGTACGTGTTAATTCTTCCCAACCATGAGATTTTTGCGTGTTTCCATCTGTTCATTTCCGCTTTACATAGTGTAATTAGAGGTTTGTAGTTTAGTTGTGAAGTGGCAGAAATCGTGGGCGCTATCTTTATTCCCAGGTATGTGAGGGAGTGTGATTTCCAGTCGAACTGGTATGAGGTCTGGAGTGTGTCTAACAAGGGTTTGGGCAAGTTTATTGGTAGAGCTTGGGTTTTGTCTTGGTTGAGGCGGTAGTAAGAAATATTGCCAAACTCCTGTAGGAGGTTCAACAGGGGGGGCAGAGAATTTTGTGGATCCGACAATGCTATAAATATGTCGTCGGCAAACAAAGCTAGGCTGTACATTTTGTTGCGGATATTGACTCCTAGTATCTCGGGGTGTGTTCGGATCTTTTGTGCCAGGGGTTCTAGAGCAAGTATGTACAGTAGGGGCGATAAAGGGCATCCCTGGCGGGTGCCATTGGTGATGGAGAATGCCGTAGAGAGGAACCCTCCATGCGATACTTTTGCTGCTGGACGGTGGTATAAAGCCATGATGCTATTTATGGTAGATTCTGGAAAGTTAAATTGTGCCAGTACTTTTGTCATATAGGCCCAATTTAGACGATCAAAGGCCTTCTCCGCGTCTAGGGCGAGGAGGAGGCCTGATGATCTGTTGGACTCCAGTGTGGAGATCATGTTTAATATTTTTCTGGTGTTGTCTGAGCCTTGGCGGCCCCTGATGAACCCAGATTGGTCATTGTGGATTATTTTATGCAGGAGGGGGGCGAGCCGGTTGCTGAGGAGCTTCGCGTATAGCTTGGCATCTCCATTTAGGAGGGATATAGGCCGGAAGTTTTTGCATTGTGTAGGGGGTTTGCCTGGTTTGGGAAGAGTGGAGATATGTGCCAAGAGCATTTCTTCTGGGAGCGCACCTGTTGTAGCGCATTTGTTAACTAATTGGAGGAGCAGTGGTGCTATGGTTGGTGAGAAAGTTTTATAGTATTCATTTGTTAAGCCATCAGGGCCCGGTGATTTGTGTGCTGGGAGTTGAGAGATGGCTTCCGTGAGTTCGTCTAGAGAGAAGGGTCTTGTTAGGGGTGCTAGGTCGTCTTCTGTCAGTTTGGGGAGATCTAAGGCAGCTAGAAAGTCATCTATTGTGTCTGGGGTCGGTATGTGTACCTTGGGGTCCCGGTTGAGGTTGTATAATTCGCCGTAGTATTGAGCGAATTGGTCTACAATATTTTGGGGGTTCGTTACTTTTATGCCCTTGGGGTTGTTTAGGAAGGCGATTCTGGAGGCGACATTCCTCTTTTTCAGTTGTGATGCCAATAGTGCACCAGCTTTGTTGCCACTCGTAAAGAAATTGTGTTTCAATTTCCTGAGTAGGTAAGTTGTTTTGGCTAGCTCAATGTTGTTCAGTTTGTTGTGGAGGGCTAAGAGTTTTGTTTTTGTGGTTGGTTTTGGGTCTCTTTTGTTTGAATGTGTTAGAGTTCGGATTTCTTCCAAGAGATTGGTGTATTCGGCCATTCTCTGCTTTTTAGTATAGCTGGCATGTTTTATAAAACTGCCTCGTATGACCGCCTTATGTGCTAGCCAAATGTGTTCGATTGCAGAGTCAGCGGTCGTGTTTTCTGCTATATAGTGTTGTAGATCTGTCGTGATCTGGGATACTATTGCTGGGTCTGCTAAAAGAGATTCATTAAGTCTCCAGGAGCCAGATCCTTTATTGTTAAACGCTTCTGTAATGCTAAGTGTAATGGGAGCATGGTCTGACCACGTCATTACCCCAATTGTTGCTCCTTCTATTTGGGCCATCAACGTGGTGGGTATGAGGAATCTATCTATCCGAGAATAGCTGTTGTGGGCTGCTGTATAGCATGTGTGATCTATATCTGTGGGATGTAGAATGCGCCATGGGTCTACCATGCGAGCTGCAGTCAGTGTGGAGCATATTTTTGTGGTTAACGTGGTTCTGTGTCTGAGTGTGCAATTCTTGATTTGGGCTGTGGTGGAGGAGTCTAATCTGCTATCTAATAGGCAGTTCATGTCGCCTCCAATAATCACCTCCCCGTGTCTATACATATCAGTTAGAGCTAAGATCATTTGCAAGAACTCGTTTTGGTTTTCGTTAGGGCTATATACATTAATCAGAGTATACGGTGCATTATTCAACATACATTGTAAAATTAAATATCGACCTTTTTTGTCACATATTTTCCTAACTAAGGAGAAGGCCACATCTTTGCTGATCATTGTGGAGACTCCTCTTTTCTTCGCTGAATAACATGTATGAAAGTCGTGAGGGTACCATTTTGAGGTAAATTTGGGTCTAGAGTTCCATTTAAAATGGGTCTCTTGGAAAAATGCCACTTGTGCCCCACATTTTTTCGCCTCTTGCAAGGCTAGCCTCCGTTTATTAGGGGAGTTAAGCCCTTTGGCGTTTAGGGACATGAGCTTAATCACCATCTTTCCAGCGTGGTGGATGCTGTGGCAGGGGTTTGTGTTTCTTAATCGAGCTATTGGTTACTTTAGCTCGGCGGTCTCGAAGGAAACCTGTGGGGTTTGTATACCTGGGGGATCTAGGTAGTTTGCAACCGTGTGTATTAGTTATGCTGAGTTTGCGGAGTACTCTCAGTGGGGGGGTGGTGTGGAGGAGATAGGGAGAACAGGGGGAGAAACTATATACAAAATTCCGTAAGTCACGGTTTGGTGACATTTGGTTGCCTAAAGCAACGGAAAAGTTGGATTACTAGAACCTCGGGGGTGTACCACACTGATGTGGTAACTGGATCCCTATGTGTAGGGTATCAACAATAACTTGGGTCGAATGTAGTGCCGTCGGGTATTGCTCACCCGTTGCGGCTAGGCCTGTGGCCTTTGGTTAAACCCTTAATGGGTATCTTAGGTGAACTTGCATTATAACATTTAACAAAACAGTATAAACCTGTACGTTCAGTTCATTCAGTGGGAGGCATGATGCGGCTCTGGCCCCGGATCATTCAGGTCGGTGACTTGTTCGAGTCCATGCGTGCCTGTGGGGCCCTGTGGATTCGTGACCAGTCTTTGGACAACGCCTTTGGTGCATGGGCCGGTGTTTGTTTCTTCCTGGGGCTAGTAGGTAGGAGGGGTATATTCCATTCTTGCAGCGCCTTTTTGCCGTCTTCTGGAGTCAGGATAGGCTTGTCCACGCCATTTCTTTTAATTAGTAGCTTCGTAGGAAAGCCCCACTTGTAGGAGATATCTGCGTTACGCAGTGCTTCTGTGATCGGTGCGAAGGCTCGGCGTTTGAGCATGGTCGCTGAGGAGAGATCAGTGAACAGCTTGATATCTTTATACAATTCTGGCCATTTGGTTATGGTTCTGGAAGTCTGCATAATTCTGTCCTTGACAGTGAAGTGGTGTACTCTCGTGATCGTGTCTCTTGCAGTGTCTGGTGGGAGATGCTTGGGTTTCGGTAGTCTGTGGGTCCTGTCCAGGATCAAGTCGAATTCAGACAAAGAGGGGATCAGAGTTTTAAACAGGTCTTTGACATACCTGGATAGGTCTTGTTGTGAAATGGCCTCTGGTATACCCCTTATACGGATATTATTCCGTCTGCTCCTGTCTTCTTGATCGGCCACCTTCTCTTCTAAGGATTTAAGTTTGCGCTCCAAGTCTGTGTAGGCCTCTGTTATTGTGTTATGTGCCTCCACCAGCTCGTCTGCCCTGTCTTCCAGGCGTGCGGTGCGCTCTCCCATACTCTGTATGTCTGCCTTGATGTCAGCGGTCATCTGAAGGAGGTCAGCCTTAAATGAGGTGTGGAGCTCCTGCATAATTAGCCTGATCGAGGCATCTGTTGCAGGATTGCTGTGTTCTGACAGGCAGTCTCCTGTGTCAGTGCTGTGTGCAGGCGAGTGCCGTCCGTCGGCGCCATCTTGGATTTTCGGCTCCGCGGTTTGTGACCGTTCTAAGTGGGGATTGAGGGTTTTTTGTTTAAATTTTTTGGTCGCCATCAGGGATAGGGGTGTTCACCTGAGTGTGCAGAGGTTTATCGCTCGTTTCTAGGGGTTTTCCACGCTGTTGAAGCCGCTTTATTGCCGCGGGTCGGGAGAGCACCGTTCCTGCACGTCCGCTCACATGCGCGGTCAGGACACGCCCCTTCCTCCTTGAGCTTTTTGGAACTGTAGTTATATAGGCAACAATACAAATTACATACACTGATTAGCCTCAACATTAAAACCACCTGCCTAATATCCTGTACCAAAACAGCTCTGACACATTGAGGCATGGACTCTACAAGATCTCTAAACATGCCCTGTAGTATCTGGCACCAAGACAATAGCAGCAGATCCTTTAAATTTGCAAGTTGCCAGATAGAGCCTCCATAGATTGGATTTGTTCTTCCAGCACATCTCCCAGATGCACTGTGTTATGTTTTTCAGGGTTTGAGCTGCAGTAGCTCTTCTGTTTGATTGGACCAGATGAGTTAGCCTTCGCTAAGTGCATCAATAAGCCTTGGGCACACATGACCATGACCTCGGTTCATCAGTTTTCCTTCTTTGCACCACTTTTGGTATGTACATACCACTGCATACCAGGAATGCTCCACAGGACTTGCCGTTTTGGAGATGCTCTGACCAAATTGTCAAGCCATCACTATTTGGCCCTTGTCAAAGTCACTCACATCTTTTCGTTTGTCCATTTTTCCTGCTTCCAGCACATGAAACTTAAGAACTTACTTTTCACTTGCTGCTCAATATATCCCACCCCTTGACAGGTTCCATTGCAACGATTTAATCAATGTTATTCACTTCATCTGTCAGTGGTTTTAATGTTGTGGCTGATCACTGTTTGGCCTGAAGCCAATTTCCAAATAACAAATCATGTGGTTAGGTTATCAAAAATGCAGTAAATGCATTTTTTAACCCCTTAGTGACCAGGCCTTTTTTCAATTTTCAAACCGTTAAGGACCAAGGCTCTTTTTACATTTCTGCGGTGTTTGTGTTAAGCTGTAATTTTCCTCTTACTCATTTACTGTACCCACACATATTATATACTGTTTTTCCCGCCATTAAATGGTCTTTCTAAAGATATCATTATTTTCATCATATCATATAAATTTCTAGAAAAAAAAGTAAAATATGATGAAAAACTGTAAAAAAACACACTGTCGAACTTTAGGCATAGATTCTCAGCTCCTGTTAGGTGTTACTGCCAAAGAACACCCCAATATGTGTTCAGCAACATCTTCTGAGTACAGCAATACCACTCATGTATAGGTGCATTGGGTTCTCTGGGGGCTAAAAGACCTTATTCAGAGGGTGCGCATTCCAGTTTTCCAACTTGGAATTTTCATAGCTGGCCATCATGCACCCATGTCCCATTTGGGACATTTTTAAAGTCGGCCAATGTAATTTACCCTCATTAAACCATATGTTTTTGTAAAGTAGACACCCTAGGGTATTTCAAATGGTGGTATCTTAACACTTTCCATGCACTAATTCTACCACCAGTCTCTGTCAAACATTTGGGTAGTCATATTTTTGTGTTATTTTTCAAACACATTCTACTTTAGGCATGGATTCTCAGCTCCTGTTAGGTGTTACTGCCAAAGAACACCCCAACATCTCCTGAGTACAGTGATACCACCTATGCATAGGTTTGTTGGGTTGTTTGGGGGGTGCAAAGCCAAACGTCTGACATGTGTTTTTCATATTTTATATATCTTCTTTGCCTATCTTCTTTTTGGGGGCCTTTTCAGATATCCCAATTTATTTTCTTGCCATGAGTGTGCATATATTTGAAAAGTTTTTTTGTTTTTTTTGTTAATCTGTTTCATATATTTGAAAAGTTGACACCCCACGGTATTGTTTATGGGGTGTTTTGATGCCTTTGATGCAATCCTTTTAGTTAAAAAATTGGAGAAAGTGTGTGGTGGTAATTTTTCAATTTTCATTTTTACACACACATTGCTTTTTTACTGTGATTTAGGAGAGCCTGTTGTTGGTTATTGCAAGAAACCAGTCCAGGTTGTTTTCTGTAAGGTCTCCTTAGTACACCCATGCCCCCCATGCATAGGGTAAACATAACAAAAAAAAAAAACTCAAAAAATACTGAATGGCAAATGTGAATTTTTTTTTAAAATTGACCAGTGTGTGGTATCATTTGAAGCAGTCCCCAATGCAGAGTCCAGGCTGTCCAGGGCAATCAGGACAGTGATATACAGTATCTTTTTTCTGCCCCCTCTTAAAACAGACTCTGCATCTTTTTGGGGGATTCTGCATTTGCCGCAGTAGGGGAATTTTAAAAATAAAATGTGTGGCCCCAACTCTGCCATCTCTCCCATCACCGCCCGGGGAGCACTTGCATCACGGTACAAAATCCCCAAAATGATCTGGAGCTGAAACTGTAATAGGTAGACTGCAACCTTTTTGTACCAGGCCCTTGTCTTGCATATAATTAGGTAGGGCTGCAGCATGCCGGTTATAGGCCTTGATGCACACTGGCTTCCTTGTGCTCTCAGCTCTGCCACGTACAGAGACCTCCACAGTCCCCTCAGTGTGGATGGTGGTAAGAAGGTATACATCCTTCTTGTCTCTGTACTTAACTGCCAACAGCTCCTCTTGGCGCAGAGCTGAGTCTCCCCCCTTCGTAGCCGGGTGCGTGCAAGTTGTCCTGGGAAACCTGCGCTGTTCTTTTTGATTGTACCGCAAGCTACTGTATCAAAACAGTACAGTAGCTTGAACAAAGGGACACTTGTATAAAAATTGTCAGTATACAAGTGGTACCCTTTGTTCATCAGGGGGAATATCAGGTCCCAGATAATCTTGCCAGTGCGCAACCTGGAGGGTCACAGTGGCTAACCTTTCCCTCATACACGCGGAAGGCCTGAGTATACCCAGTCTCGCTATCACATAGCTTATACACCTTTACACCATACCTAGAGCACTTGGAAGGAATATACTGCTTGAATCTCAGCCTTCCCTTATACTTCATCAGGGATTCATCCACGCATACATTCCTTCCAGGTGTATAAGCCTCTGCAAACCAGGAGCGAATGGAGGGCTTCTTTATGATACCCATCAGCATAGTCAATGCCCAGAATCTTTTAAATTCTGGCACATCGATCGGGGCCCATTGCTGCTTTTCCAAAAAAGAGTCAGACTTTGCAGCATGGAATTGATCGGCATATAAATTACATCATCATCGCCCAGTAACACCTCCATAAACTGCTGAGGGCTAAATCCTGCGACATCCAAATTGATGCCAGGATTTGCAGTAAAGGGTGGGATATCTGGCCTCTGGCTATGAGGCACTACCCACTCCTCAGCAGTACTGCCAGCTGGAGCAGCACGTCTCCTTCTGGCAGGGGGACTAGCAGGCACAGATACAACATAACTAGATACATCACTAACAGCAGACACTGTATCTAGTGATAATGTATCTGAGCACCTGGCAGGATCAAAATTAGGGTCGGAGTCTGACATAGACGCGTCAGACTCTAGCGCAAGGATGGAATATGCCTGCTCAGCGCTATATGACCTCTGTGACCCCTGTGACATGATCACAATCACTTTACTTAGTGATCGGTCACAAAAAAAAACACTAAAAAAAATTAACCCCTAAAAAAATGCACAAACAGCAAAATAAGTGCTGCTGTGCAAGAGCCTGTGATCTATACAGTGATCACTGGCAGGATAGGGGTTAATGGCTCTGAAAAGAGCCTTTGGGTCTCAAGATTTTACAAATCCCTACCTAAATCTTTAAATCTCTCTAAATCTCTCTAGCTAAAACACAGATCTCTCTCCCACTCTCACTAAAACACAAGTGAAGAGAGGGAGGGAGATCCATACTGATCAGACAAATGGGGAACATACTTGGAACAAAATTGTTATTGGGGCAAGCTGTAATTGGATGACCCTAGTCTGCTCCTATGATGAGGCAGGCTAGGGACACCCCCAGAAGACTCATGATGCACTGCCTTTAGAAAGGCAGCACCATCTTAGGAGTCACATGGCTGTGGGAGGGAGGGGGGTTAATATTGATTATTTTATTTATTTTTATATATTAGTATATCTTCGCTGAGTGCCTCGACCCCTCGAGGCACTAAGCACATGCAGAGCATCGGAAGCCTTCCTGATGGCTTCCGATGCTCTGCTTAACTGCTGGGCGCCACGTGGAGCAACCTGGAAGTGGTCGCTCCGGGGGAGCGATCACCCGGTGCTCTCCAGGTGCCCAGCAGAAATAAACATTATTGCACAGTGCCTCAACATTGTGGCATTGCTGCAATACTATCAGAGTGGCTGAAAGCGAAGCGCTCAAAATAGCCGCGGACATATCAGGAATGTCGGAAGTCCTGAAGGACCGTTTTTTGTCGGATGTACCTTATACATCCGTGGTCGGGAAGGGGTTAAAGGACACTGTATTGCATTGGTTCCAGAGTCGCCTAACACTGTCCCTTAAACCATTTTCAAACAATTTAACACGAAATAAGAATCCCTGGACACCCACAGCCCTGCCTCTACTGGAGGTATGACTAAGGCAGAGATTACACACTCCCTTCTAGCCATACCAATTCATATCAGCAATGAGCACTGAGATAGGCAAAATGTAGTCAGCTGACACTCTCAGCCAATCACCCAATGCCAATTCTTGATCAGTCTAATTCAGGCTTCCCCAAACTCTGGCCCTCCAGATGTTGCTGAACTACAACTCCCATGAATCTATTAATGAAATAGATAGGCTGAGAATCATGGGAGTTGTAGTTCAGCAACTTCTGGAGGGCCGGAGTTTGGGGAACCCTGGTCTAATTCTTACTCAGCTGAAGCAGCAGAGAGAGAATGGGCTGGTGGGGACTCTTTTTTAGCACAAAAACATTACAAACAGTTTAACAAGGAGGGGAAGTATGGTGCAAGGAGACTCCAGGCACTAGAACTATTTCTTTGAGATGAAGTCTTTACAGTGGCTACAGTGACCATTTAACTAAGCATGTGGCTGAAAACCTTTTCGAATTTAGACAACACATTTTCAGGGATATTCACTAGAGTGTGAATTATGAAGGATTTCAAATTCTAATACATACAAGGCAAACTGGAAACATATCCCTATTTGAGATAAATTTACATTGGACCATTCTGGTCAAAATTTCAAAATTCCGTATGAATTCCATGTTTATTATAAGTGGCTATGCCTTTTGGTCTGGTTTTAAAATACCTGTCATATTAAACTAAATGGTTAAATGGTACATGAACAAAATACCAGCATGTGACATACTTGTGATAATTCCCCACTAAACTGCAGATACTTTAAGTAGACAGAGCAATATACCAGTGGAAATCTGTATGAACATATATTGAGAGGAATTTTGAAAATAAAATGTTTAGGTAACTGTTAAATAACATTTGGACCTTTATGTTTTATAACCATCTAAGTTTTTTTTAATATCAACTCCGTTTCACAGGATGTGATATCTCCATGCATATGTTACAGGTCTAGTTACCTTAACTGATATCCTGGCCAAAACAAACCCCCTGACAACGTACCAGATGTGCTGCCAAGTCCCAACCTTATCTTTCAAAAGATATAAAAAAAATAATAATGTGCTTTAACATTGACTGAAATGACAAAGCCACATTAATGGAGTCAGGTAAGAGGTTTAGGACACCACTAAAATGACAGTAATATATAGTAAGCTATCATAAATTAAAAACCAGTTCACAAAGCTGGAGATTTTATTTATTTATTTTATTTTATTGCATGTTTGTTTTTTCAAGCTGTGTATGTTGGCATGTGTTTTGTAAAAATTTGTGAGCTCATCATAGCCAGCTATTAATGGAACATTCCATTAAAAAAAATACAATAAAATAAATAACGGTCTAGTAGATATACCCCCAAAATAAAATGCATGTTTTCTATGTGTGTATTTTAAATTTTGGCTTGCAATAGCTGCAGATCAAGCACCTGCAGCTATTGCAAGCCCTCCCCTTCTTCCCTAACACAAACATTCTATAGCTGTGCAATCACACACTTCTTAATGAGCTATATGACAGCCCATTGATAAGTCTACTCTGGGCACTCTGGGCAATTGACTGCCTCTCAAGATTAGCTCCACTGAGCTAAAATACCAGGAAGTAACAGGATCGGCTGTTTATTTGACCTCCAGGGAGATGTTACAGGGTTAATTTATAAAAGTACAAATTTCTATTGTAATTGTCACTTTTATAAAATGAAAAATAGAGGACACACTGTTTGCACAAAGCTAGCTGAATGCTTCATGTGTTTGGAGTGCACTTTAAAGGGTTGATTACATGTTGTTCACAATGCTTGTACTCAGAGGGTTAATTTTATCATTTACAAGTGCTGACACCTGTAAGGCATGATTTGAAAAGGAAAAAAAAAAGAAGACAAATTATTTAAATTCAAATAAAAAAAATTTAATTTGCTTTGAAATGGGCTGGTAGATCATTACAAATTTTAAGGCATTCATATACATCAGAAAGTAAATTCAAAAACTTCCATTTGGAATATAAAGAATCCAAAGAACACATTTTATGTACTCTGAAAAAAAAAAAAAAGAGAATCTAGGCACTGCATAGTTCTTCTTTGGTTTTGGAAGTGAGAGAATTACATCATATAGTCATGTTTTTATGGGGTCTTACTTCAAGAAGAGTTGTCATGTTTCCAGTCTAATCAAGCAAAAAATGTAACCACCACACTCTCTTGCAGATGTTGGGTGCAGTGTCCTGGGATATCACTATTCCATTAGAAAACACAAAACGAAAAAAGAATTCCACAACGCCACGCTTCAAGTTAGAGTCCAATCCATTTCGTCAATGCGGAACAGATGGACCCAGCCACGTGTGACACATATGTGGAATAAATTGGTCACCCACTGTAATAGGTACTTGCATGTGTTAGGCATGTTCTTATCAAACATGACAGCTCCTCTTTAAGTTCATAAATTCCTTTTTAAGCCCATTATAAGCTACATGATTGTCCATCAAAGCAGTAAAAAATAGACCTTTTAAATAAATAAGTATAAAAAATAAATATATATGCATGTTAAGATCACAGATATCAAATTACATCTCTTGAGAACTATGTGGATGCATGTGTGTATGTGAGTGTGTGTGTGTGCATTTGTGTGTGCGTATAAATAGATATATACACACACACAAATGCACACAAATACATATATATTTATATATACAATAGGTTTAAATTGATTTGAAGATTGGTTTTCAGATGACATTTAAAAATGTCACATGTCCACGCAGTGGTGGTAAGTATGCATATTATTTCATTATATTGTCTTTAGATTTTCGGTTCCTAAGCATTTGACAGTCCTTTGCGTAGGAATTAATCATCATAGGTCCAATTAATGTAAGGCCATAGAATTCCAAAAGCAAAAATGCTGGATCCTAAAATAATATCCACTTATCCATCAGCTAGTGCACTCTCATCCAGAAGTTAAAAGGAGATTACTAACAAAAGAACAAGCTTTCTTCATCACGAGCTTGAAAAAAGTCGGCGATTATAGTCCTTTCAATATTCTTCATTTTGTTCTTTATTTTCTTGTTGTTGTTGCACAAACAGCCCCGACTCAATATAGATCCTCTGGTAGGGTATACTTATTATCAGCTATTTCCTATTATATCCTTGTAGAGTTCAGGTACCTTTTCAGGGTCCACTGGCCTAGGCAGGAAATGTGTGAATTTTTGATGCCTCTTTGAACGAGCACCATCTCTCGCAGACCCATCTTTATTAAGAGCTACAAAAAATCTTCTTCCAGATTCTGCGTGCTTGTACAAGTTGGACGAATACGTATTATACCAATTTTCTTCAAAATGTTCTCGGAAGATGCATTCAGATGTTAATTTATCCTATTAAAAAAAGCAAAAACTATGAGAAGAAGTAATACATTAAGAAAACATGTTTTGTTGACATACACAAAAGAAAACCCAATAGCCAGTTTAAGACCTGCAACCCTATTTCTAAATACCCCAAATTTAACTTGAGGGCTCGATTCACTATCTGGAGAGGTTAACTCTATTTCCAGATTTCAGTTGAACTAAACTGGGCAAGCCCTACTCTGATTAAAGAATTATAGTTATTTCACAATATAGCCCAAAAGAACAGAGTTGAAAGTAATATCACAACTATCTGGGAGATTTGATTCACAAATTGTAGCTTAAATGTAGCAAATCAGCATCCAGGTCACACAATTCACTCACTGCTGACGTTCTAAGTAAAATACTTTCTAAGTAAAATAAAATAAATTTTGATAAACCATTAACTTTAAACAGGGTACACTCCCTGCTCAGCTTTACAGAGCAAGGCTCTCCAGTGGCTAACTATAACATCTAAAGGATTATTCGAAAAGGCCAAGATAATATTTTAATACAAATAAATTGTTACTTACCGATCCATAGAGTTCTCCTTTGTCGTTCATCCCAAGGTATAGTCCACTGTCTACTCCTCTAATGCTCACAAGTCCAATTGCAATACTGATGAATTCAAGAATACCTGTGTAGAAATGTTATATCTTAGTAAAGATGTTGAAACTCTCGAAAGCTTGTCTTATGAATGCAGTAAAACCGCTAACATTCCATCTGAATTACATAGGAAGAGGAATAGGGCATACAGTACAGACACAAAGCTATAAAGCAGCATCCTGTCTATCAGACATTGAAAATGCCTGTGGTTAAACTGTAACAATTGTCCAATTCCATGGCTATCAATCTGTATTTTTACATATATACTTATATTTCTACATATTTTTTTATATTTCAGCAACATTAATTTTCATTAACAGTTTAAAACGTCCCTGTCTAAATAACCTTTGGCTGGGGGTTGCAGGAGTTGTAGTTGTAGTTGTATTTTTACAACACCTATTGGAAGCAAATGAATGCACCATGCAATTTCAAGTTGTTTTAAATTAATTGATTTACTAAACAGTGAGTTGATTATTGACATGCAAATCATTTGAGCTGTTTTTAGACTGGGATCTCTTACAACTTTGCTATTTTGGCCAAGATTTGCAGATTCATATAGGAAGGTAACATTACCCTAAACACTGCATAAATATTGCAAACACTGCAGAATATATCTATGCTATGTAAATAACAATAACACACATATTATTGCATTAGTCAAACCAGAGATTACTGTTAGCTGTGTGTTTGTGTGGATAGTAAACAGTGCTTCTTCCATTGAATATACTGGTATTTAGTCTTTATTAAAATGTCTTTTGAACAGACAGTCTTAAAAAATATATAACAATAAGCAGGTGAGTCAGTCCATGCAGAGACCACATCACAGGGAAGTAATAGGAGAATAGGGGTGGAATAAAAGAGGAACATCTGAAAGAGGCATACACTATGTTTGATCTTGCTCGAAAAAAAATGTGTTATAAACCTATTATAGGACTTCAGGAATTCATCTGCATTGGGATAATTTGCTCTGCATCAACTAGCACATTGTAACAGTATAGAATAGATAATGGCTGATCATTTTAATAAAACCTTTTACACCTATGTTTCCAGTGCCACAGCGGTGTTGCAGAGTTGATTAACCCTTTCACTGCCATAGTTGATGTACTGAGGCAGTTTTTACTCACTACTCTGGCAACTGCACAGTTAAAAAAAAAAATGTATCGATTGACCTGACTATGAGAAAGGTTATTAGGAAACCATTTAACTACCTTTTACGGCAGCTAAATCAAAGGGTAAAAAAAGGGGTGGGGGGATACAGACTATCAACAATAGTTGGTTTGTTCAGATAAATCAACACTAAATAAATAGCCCGATCATTATTCACTCTTCCTGTCAGATAAGCATTTCCATCCCTGTCTGTTTTCTTACTGTGTGGAAATGTAATTTAAAGGGACAGCACCCATCACAGGCAGAGTACCTGGGAGCTTCAAGCAACATGACTCCCAGTATCCTTGGCCATACACTCTGGTTGACAGTGCAAGGATTGGGGTGCAGCAGTGCGTGGCCCCTTATTGGGTACATGCTGCTCTGTGGAGAGGCGGCAGTGACCTTTCTAGTGACCGTGATCACAGAATCCAGCAATGTAACTGGAAATTATTAATATATCTGGATTAGTCCACTGGGATTTCCAGAGGGTTTGTTAGCAGGTGGGATAATCTGGTATGGCATGCATTGAATGTGCAGCTAAATCTGCATTTTATCACTAACGTATTCACTAAACTGCGAATTGTCATACTTTGACACTGAAATAACAAACCGTAGGCCAAAATAATTAAGCTGAAAAAATATCCAATTCAAATAATATTTTTCCAGCACAAATATTTTAATTTTACATTTTGCAATCTCATTGTCAATTCACTGTTTAGTGAAAACTCACAAATAGATGTGTTTTTCTATCTACCTCATTACTGTAAGTAGGTCTGATCAGGGAGCTTGCTGCATATTGGAAAAACAGCCAGTTAGCTCTCTTTTAGCAAGAAGCACATGTCACAATCAATATTAGACCTTAGAAAATTTGCAAATCTCACACATTAAGATAGCAAGGAGTGCTATATTACCATTTTATCATAATCCTATTTAAAATACTTCTGTTTAAAAATGTTATCTACAGCAACACTAAGCACAAATCATTAAAATAAAAACACACTAGTTCAAACGACACGGATTAGCTTAATACAATCTGCAATTGTTTTATTTATCTCTAAATCTAGAATTGGAATACTGTGCACTACAAAGCCATATTCACAGCTAAAAGCATTCTATGCAAGAATCAACTGTAGTGCAAATTTCTAACACTGGAGCAATCACCATGGAAACCAATAGAATGTCCTCGCTGATTGTTTTTTTACTTTTAGAACGTTGCCCCAGAATGTTTTATTCCTAAACGTAAGAACGTTACCCCATTATTGCTCGTTACACATAAAGTCTTTTCTCGAATTTCGAAAAAAATAAAAAATAAATAAAGGATAAAAAAAATAAAATCTCGATTTTTTTGGGCGCAGAGGTATATTAAAGTGAGGAGGCCAGGTAAGTGAAGGATTGACTAATTGACTATGTGGAGTGCATTATTATCATACAGGTGCTAATATGAATGTGAACCCGGATATTACACATGCATGACAGCAGAGATTACTTACCATAGCGGTTGTGGTCCTTCCTGGTGCCCTGGACGTTGCCATCGGGCAGGATCTGCAGGTGGAAGCCGGTCCTGCAGTAGAGCTGGCGGCGGCGGAGGATGCCTTGGAGGTGAGACATGTCCGAGGGAGCGCTGCGGGACAGACGCTCAGACTGACCCTGGAGGTCGTGGATGAAGACAGGGTTCTCCCTGACTGGAGGGAGAAGGTATTGAGTGCCCACCTGACCCAAGGTGTCCAAGCCGGCCAAAAATGTCCCCATTTCGGCCACAGGAGCCATGGTGTAGAGGGCAAGAAGAATATCCCCAGACAGTTTCAAAAGCTAAGAAGCTCGCAGGTGAATGCTGAGACAAGGTGGGCTATAGCAGCATCCAGTGTTGTTCCCAATATCCTAGGAGTGCAGTGAAGTAGGTCCTCCAGCTAGAGGTATATGTAGTGGGGAGAACGTGTATTGGACAAATTGACATATGGTAATGAGGCAAGTTTTAACACAGTGAATCACAAAGAACTTTCTTCTTCACACCTTGCCGGTCTCTTTGTTAGAGAGGTGTAAAGTGGCTGCTATTCAGTCCAGGTCCATTCAGATGTAAGATTTATCACATACGGTGATCTCCATAATGGTCCATTCTTTCACGTCTCTCTAGATTGAAGCCAATTGCCATTTTTTTTCAAATATAATACTTTATAGAAAAAAAAAAAAGATGATGATGACAAGGAAATGGTGTCAGTCTTGGAGCAAACTAGAGCAGTGATCCCCTGCTGTGTTACAGGGATCAGATCCTGGAGGGGGGCAGTGGCAGGAGGGAGCAGCCTGCTTTGGATGCAAGGAGGTGCTTGCAGAGCCTAGACAGGTGCAAGGAAAGGTAGAGAGAGGCGAGGGGAGGGCCTTGCAGTGCAGGCTTTCCCAGATACACATTTACAAAGAGAGTTCTTGTCGGGAAAAGCCAGAGATCACAGATCTTTTTACTCTCATTTAAAAGCAGCAATAAAACTTGAGTCAATTTCAACTCTCCCTACAAGCCCTGCAAGGTGCATGTGTCTATTTTGTCATACCACCTTCAACATGTGCTCCCCTTTAGTAAATTGTACAAAAAGACATTTTGCAAGCATTGGGGGCATTCCAAACAGGACATCTTGGTGTAACATTGTTATATTAGGAATATTGTAATATTATAATGTTATTACTGCAGTGGTTTAACCTTCTAAACTTGATGTGGTATATACGGGGTTATTAACTAAACAGTGATTTAGGGTGAACTGAAAATCGAATGGGCTAATATAAAATAAGATAAAATATTAAAATTGCTACAGTGACACAAATTTACAATCCTACTATATAGCCATCTTTTACATTTTGATGAACCTTTTGCATATTTGTGGGGGGTTTTTTATTCAGGACTATTCACCGTTTAGAGAATAACCCCCAAGAAGTCTTTACACCTTTAAAGGCAGATGCTAAGGGCTCAGCATAATGCCACTATTCTTGCCATTAGGCCCATGTAATCCGTGCTCATCTGAGCTCATCACAGCAGAAATCAGAGATTAATATCAGTATTACATCTCACCCAGAGCGTTGTACAGGATCAAATGACATTTTATTTTTGCCAGTTATTGAATTAGCAGTGTTACTGGCTAGCTCAGAACTTGCTCATATTGAAGATGAAATATGGTTCTAATAGACAAGGGGTCAAGAGGTGACGTGACCATTGTGGGTTTCTGGTCCTAGAAGCACGTATACATATTATAGTATGATAGTATGATGATTAAATGACACATTCTCTCTCTCTCTCTCGGTAAAAATGTTTTTATAGGAAATTGAGAACAACTCTCTCTCCTTTTCTTTTTAATCTAGGTTAAATATAAAATAAAGTAGATTAATACATTTCTCTCGCATTGAATTTCTCCCCGGATCTCTATCTCATCTCCCCCACGTCTCCCTATATAGCGTTATTTTATTTATTTTAAATATGATTAATTACAGGTATATTAATAAATCCAAGTTTCTCTTGTTCTATCGCTCGCTCAGTCTCTCTAACTTCCTTTCTAGTTACACGATGTATTAACGTTAACCAACTCAGCTCTATTTCCCCTTAAGTAGCCTCTCTCCCTTTGTCCCTGTCTCAACCATCTCTCTCTCTCTCTCTCTCTGTCGTTCTGTTATTACTTGGGAAGATTAAATATGCTCACATAAAAAGAAGCTATATCAATCTCATCAATGCTGAATCTAAAATATTTACTGTTGAACTAATATAATATTCTCCCTCTCCCATTAATTATAAATCTAAAATTAAAAAAAGTAAATGAACACGTCATGTCTCTCTTCACATTCCTCATTCTGATATATAAAGATATATCCACACACATTAAAATACACAAATTTCCTTCTCACCATCCTCTTTAATATATCAGTGTATAAAAAAAATAAAAATAAAGTGGGGGTCATTTGCCCAAGATCAAAATAGCCCAGATCACAGTGGAGGCTGGAACAGTGAGATCAAATAGACTGAACGATCATTTCAATATTTCTATGAAGTGGTTATAAGAATGAATTGACAGATGTTTCAGAGCAGATAATGTTACACATTTCAGTCCACATCGTGCACCTGAGCTATAAAGTGCTTTCTCTAAAAAAAAGGCAATTTAGTGATTGTGCTATTATAATGCCTGCAGCTATAAAGCTGTAAATAGCAAGGACACCCCAAAAATATCCAGGTTGTCATTGAGATAGTTGTAGCAGGTATATGTTACAGTATTTATCGTTCAAATGACAGGATTCTGTTATGTGGTGGGATCTGAAATCCACCATAATCGTGATTTCAAAGCACATCTGTGTAAACATTATCACATCAGTGCAAAGCACCAGCAAGTGGGTTTGTACTTTGAACAAAATCTGCTTAATTGCTGTGTTAATTCAAAGAAAGTGAGATCAAAGTTGCAGGCTCTCAACGCAATCATTTTGCAAGGGCTTTTGTATCCAGTTCAATTGAAAGAGGCAAATTTGGACCAGTTTATTGCCCCAGAGGAACTTTTATTGATATTGCTGTAAATAATAATAAATCGGTGACCTTGTTTCAGTAAACCCAAGAAGGCAGCAAGACACTTGATCTCATTCCACAATAATAAGTTCAAAACAAAAAAATAGGTTCACCTGTTAAAGAGGGCTTATGTGACAATGGCTTCTACTGGAGGATTACTCCAGTTTATTTGTCATTTATTATTCTGCAAGAACAATCCTCTGTTTTACACAAAACTACTGAAGAAACTTGAAAAACCCACACAGACCACATGTTGCACATTTATCCAGTCTGATAGACTGTCAAATGAGCAGCTTACATGATTAAAACAAGCACCCTTCACCCCCCTTTCTCTCGCCTTAAACAATTTAACACCAAAGTGTAACAATACTAAACTGGGAAGCATCCCCCCCATAACATTGCTGTAAGGCCTGAAACCTACATTTTCACACGACCAAGGCTTTGTAGGGATAAGGTACGAGATAAGTACTGAAATAAAATGGAACTTTCTTAACAGAATGATAAATAAAATATTGTGCTTGCACAAGTGTTAAAATATTTAGGGGTTCTATCATTTAAAGGTTGAACTTTGTAGATTGTCAGACATATGTCCTACAATTATCCATACAAGATTTATACATTTTGTCTCTATTTGGACTAAATTGATTGGCAGAGTGCAATTTCCTTATACCTGAGGACGAGACCAAACAGCCACCAAGTCAACAGTTCTAAATTGTTCTAAAAAGTCTCACTCTTACCCAATGGACCACATAAGTGGGATTCCTGTAACCGCATCTGCAGAGTGCTGTAGTGATTATAGTGCTTAAACTATCCCTTTAACAGTTTAAAGATATCCAGATTGAGTATTCAACTAAATTTAGAGGGTTTCATTGAGGAGCGGAACTCTGGGATTTGTTGAAAATAACTTGTAAACTGAGCTTTGGGCATACTCATGAATGCATTTTGTAAGCAAGATCCCTCAAGTTAGCTGCTGACTTGAATTAGTGAATATCTCCAGTTATTAATTTATGGGGAGTTATATACTAAGATAGTCATCACAATAAAATACTAAGTGAATTAACACTTTTCAGTTGCCCCAAGTTGACTTTAATGGAGATCGGAAATTCCCTTTGTAGGTTGGAATCTTCACAGATCTAAGTTACTGGCATGTCTGCGAATGGGAGGAATTGTTAGGTCTTTGTAAAATATGTCTATTTGGTATTATTCAAGGTCAGAATGTATTTCTTAGTTCATGGTTTCAGGAGAATATCCTCGAATTTTACCCAAAAGTTATTTAATGAAAGACATTTAGAAGTACACTTGGTGACTTGCTCTAAATGTGATAAGTTGATTTGGGGCAATTTATAGTGTATTAAGAAAGTAGCATGGACAAAGTATATGAATCCAGACAACTATTAAACATTAAATTGACCTTGAATCACCTTGTATTCAACATCTAACTGACTTTGACTTACTACTGATTATGGACATTAGAAGGCAGTTTCGAGTTCTGAAATTGGGTTTTCCTCTTGAAATTAGAGAAAAAAGCAAATGCTTTCAAAGGTTACAAATACAGCCAGAGACCAACAGAATAAAAATAAATATATAAATATATGAATGAAGCAGGCCCCCTCCAAGTTATCAAGAAGTAACAAATTAAATAAAAATGGTCCAAAATTCTACAGTTAATGAACACCCCTCAACATCCTTTTCCATTTTTTTTATTGTTGTGTTCAGTGCATTAACTTATCATATTTCAAGTAATGTTATCATAGCATTTAAGTCAAAGATCTGTTTTGAAAAAGACTTAGACTTTCTCTGTACCCACAGGTAGGTAACAAAAAGATTCTTATGAAGTAATCAACTGGAATGTAAGTATTCCCTCATATTCCTGTTTCAATTTTACACAGGTTAATAAGAAGTATTATTCTGTTAACCAGGGCATTTAGCCACTAAATAAAGAGTTGTGGTGAGTCAATAACACAGTTGCAAAATTTAGACTAAAAGGAGAGAGGTCGGAAAATTGTCACCAAGTTTACTGTAGTGATCACCAAATTCAGTCAACTAGCACAATTGTAAAATTGCAAATTTTACAGTTGTATAAACAGCAGATTTGGAGACTTTTTTTCAAAATCCCCTAATTTGGTCTCAAATTTTCATTTCAGTGCAATTCCTTGTTTAGTGAGTAGACACTATGGATTTTGAGTTAGTTTCCATAATCCTCCATTGGTATTCCATGTGTATACCAGAATGCTACCAATGTTGAGTTTATGGCTGGTTCAAAATGAGTAAAAGTGTAGTAATTAATGGTAAAATATAAATTGTGGCATCTGCAAGGGAGAGCTGCAGATGGTTAGGTATGTATAACCAGGGCCCCTGTCTGTTAATGGGTTTGTGTGTCTGTACTCCTTTAGTCATATTTGCTTTTATTCTGTGCTTCTATTTGTTATGTTTGTGGATGCCTCACTGTCCTACTGGGTGTGTCTGTTTGCTCTGTGTATTTTCTAAAATCCTTTTGTATATGTAATCACAATATATGGAAGGAAGAGATAATGATTTAGTGAAAAATTACTATTGAATAATAAAAATAAGAAAATGCTGACAATGTCTATTGCACAAGCAAGGTCACTAGACCTATTTTGAAGCCTGGCACGCAACATTGGCATGCTGGCATCCTAGCTTTGGCACTATGTTACTTTGACCATTAAAGTCACAGAAAATATAATAAAAAAATATGTGACAGATACTTAAAATGTTTAAAATATTCTATATTTACCAACATTTCCTCAAAAATGGTATATACAAAAAAGGTGACCAAAAACCCCCAAAAAGTCTCAAAGTCTCACAGACCATGTAGTTATGCAAGGGACAACAAAGTAAAATAGAAGAGATGGGGAGAGATAGCAGTAATTAGATCACATATTACTTTCCTCTTTATTTAAAAAACAACACAATTTCTTTTCACATGGTGAAAGTTTCTATAGAGGTGATTATTTTGTATTGTCCACTGCTAGGTACATGCCAAGATGCCTTTTGTTTGCATTTCACCTCCCACTTCCTGAAACTCATGAGTCCAGGCATATCCCAATTTAGGACAGGCACTGGAAAATAAGGGAACCTTGGCCTTGTAGCTCTTCTTTGACTACAATTCCCAAAATTCTCTGACAGTGAGTGTGAAAGTAGATTGGTAAGGAGCAATACATTTATAGCAAAATGCAGGTGATAGCAAACACCAGGGATTACATTATTTAGATGCTAGTGGGCAATCAGTTCATTATATTAAAATAAATGAGCAATGTCCAGGGCTGCTCAAGACTGAGCTAAGCCAGAAGACAGCCAGATGCAACACTCACCCCTTCTTTCTCACACCTTACATGGCCTTTAAAGGGTTACAAAAATTAAGCTTGGGTATCAAATAATTGGATGGAAATAAATATGAGGTCCCTGCGACTATGTAATCATCAACAGAGAGCTTCTGTTTACTCATCTTCTCCCAAGGGCAGTTAGATGTGACTTAATTTGCAAACATGGAGGCCTTTAGGCACTCACTACCTACATGCCATGAGCTGTGGAACGAAGCTGGTGTAATTACCAGTGCTTGCAGGGACTTAGGGGTTAACATATATAGACAGTGGTGTATTCTGGTTTGTGTTGCCCTATGCATAACAAAACTCGGGCACCCCCAACCCCCTTCCAAATTTCTCTTCCTGACACTGATGCATGCACTGGCATAGACAGTCATTGTCACACACACTGTTTAACCAACACACACTTTCTCTGAAACATACACATTTACAGACATACATACTCACTCATTCACAGTTACACTCATTCACAGTTACACACACACTCACATTTACGGACAGACATGCATTCACCAACAGACACATACACACTGACTCACTAGACACACATGCATACTCACTGACAGAAATGCATACACACTCACTGACCGACGCACACTCACTCAGTGTCAGACACACTCTCACTAATAGACCCACACTGACACTCACTAACAGACAAACACTAACTAACAAACACACACTAACACACTACTGGAGATATCAGTCGATACCTACCAGTTTCTCACCCTTCCAAAATACTCTGCCAAGTGATGCCTAGTTCTCTTGATTTTGAGTGAGCCTGAATACACTCCAACATAATAAGTTACATGCACCGCTGGCACTAAGTGCCTTCTGAACCAAAAAAACAAAAAACTACCGCACTCATCCAAGAAACCACATTGTGCTTAATGTAATCATGGCCAGCTTGACAGACATTTGTTAAGGTCAAACCTTTATTGTGTACATCATGGTCCAATAAAAATGCCTTACATATTAAAGGACCACTATAGGCACCCAGACCACTTCAGCTTATTGAAGTGGTCTGGGTGCCAGGTCCAGCTAGGATTAACCCTTTCTTCTATAAACATAGCAGTTTCAGTTAATAGGGTTAATCCAACCTCTAGTGGCTGTCTCATTGACAGCCGCTAGAGGCGCTTCCGCGCTTCTCACTGTGATTTTCACAGTGAGAATACGCAGGTGTCCATAGGAAAGCATTGAGAATGCTTTCCTATGAGACTGGCTGAATGCGCGCGGCTCGTGCCGCCCATGCGCATTCAGCCGATGAGGACGAGAAGGAGGAGGAGAGGAGGAGGAGAGTCCCCAGCCCGGCGCTGGAAAATGAGGTTAATTTAACCCCTTCAAACCCCTAGAGCCCGGCAGGAGGGGGACCCTGAGGGTGGGGGGGACCTAGAGACCCTATAGAGCCAGGAAAACTAGTATATTTTCCTGGCACTATAGTGGTCTTTTAAGCAAGTGAGTTTATGAAGCCTCTTCTTGGATGTCCTAAACCAAAATTTGCATAGAACTCACTGCCGTTTTCAGTTGTGTCCCTGCAATTTCTGTGCCTCAACCCTTGCCTTTTGCCCTTGACACAGAGAAGTTGGCCACTCTCCCCTGTGTTAGCTTAATTTATTTAATATTATAGAGATATCCGTACAAAGGGCCATTGAATGGTGGCACTAAACGTTTTTTCAACTTTTGCAATCAGTGTGCTCCTCACCTGCATACATGTTAGTACATTATGCACCAAACTTTAGTTATTGCTAATGGATGATTTTTTATATTTAAAGCTTGTGCTTCCTGGCACTTGGAGCTAACTTGTATAATTTTTTTTTTTTACCTGAAAAAGACAACTCAAAGCAATTAAGAGGTTGGTTTATTAATTTTGAATCACCCAAATATAATGAAATTCGTTGAAATGTGTGCCTTAAAACGTGCAGCTAATAATTCAGCTCTTGCTAGGTAACCTGCAGATTATCCACCTCCTATAACAATTAGAAGCAGGAAAGATTTGATATTCAGTGTACTTATTTAAATACAAACTTTGCAATTTTTGTAAATTATTAATAAATAAACCACAAATATATTAAATGTGAGGCTTACATTTTAGCATGTAATACATATCAAATAAAATGTATCATTTCAAAGTTAAAAAGAGCAGGTTTTGTGTTTTTTTAATGGGCATTTATATGCCGTTGCTTAACTACTTTGGCCAGTCACTATTTATTTATTTATTTATTTATTTACTTATGCTGAGAAGGTATGAAGTTTTTTCAAATATAATTTAAACCCAAATTCAGGTACATTATATCATAATGCTAGTACATATACAATTAAAGTTTGTGTCAAATTTCACACCTTTTATATAATTTCAGTGTTTCTTATCTTAAAGTAAACATCCTTCCACAGACTGCCCATTGTATGCAAATTACGGTAGCTTTGTCTATACAGGAGTTCTTTGGAATGCAACAGAAGCTGATTTGCTTAGATCTACCTGCGGCCATCCTTGTGATGGAGGGGGTCCAAAAATGCTTGTACCAGAGCCTTCTCTGATTTAGTTCTGCCACTGCCTATGACCTTGACGCTGGTCTGCTTTTGGTAGGTACTTACCACTGCCTATCAGGAATACCCCACACGATATGCCATTTTGGAGACGCTCTAATCCAGTCGTCTAGCCATCACTTTTAAGCTCTGTCTAAGTCACTCAGATCTTTTTACTTGCTTATATTTCCTGCTTCCAACACATACAAATCAAGAACTGACTGTCCACTTGCAGCCCAATATATATCACCCCTTCTCAGGTGCTATTAGAAAGATATCTGCTATTTACGTCAGTCGTCAGTGGTTTTAAAGAAACACTCCACTGCTCATATTGTAAAAAAATATAAATTACTTTTTAGTAGGTACACCACCAATGAATACATGCATGCATTTTCATGCAAGTATTCATTGGGGTATATCTTTGCAAACACTCCCCTTTTTCCCCGGAAGAGCCTCACGTGTACATGAGCAGAGTACTAGACGCTGGTGTGAAGTATGCAGGGTAGAGTATGCAGGTGTGCTCACGTAGAGTGCCTGCTACTTCAGTAAGAAATACCCCTGGCTGTTTGACAATTCTAATGGAAATCAGAACTTTTATGAATTGTAATTTTTATGGGATACTCCTCACCCATAAAGCACTTCGGCAAGCGCACCAAACATCACTGGTGAACCAGGGCTCATGCTTAAGTGCAGTGCAGACGAGCCTTCTAAAATGTTCATAAATTAGACAGGGGTTGCAGCTATAATAACTGATGTCTATGTGCGAAGGCAGGATGTGAATTTTTAGCATATCTATGCACTTGCCCCGATAAACCTTAGCTAACTATGTAGTATGGTTATCCTATATTTGCTTTCAGATTCAGAGTATCATATACAGTATGGCAGTTATCTCAGTAGTTAATACTTTGGACCTGATCCATGTTTTAGGCACCTAAACCATAAGAATACCTAGGTTCATAAGGGCTTACTACAAAAGAATTATATATGCCCAGTTTGTTGACAACTTAATGAATTATAGAACACATGAATTGGCATGCCACCTAATTACATATTTTATGGGGGCAAGGATCACTGACAACTGCCAAATAAGGTTGTACATCTATAGCAATGCTCAACATGGGCCATGTGGGCTAAGGATTGTAAAGAATAGATTTGAATGTTTACAGTGGCTCTACCACCGTACCCATCACATCACCTGTCTAATTAAACAGCTGCAAAACTTATATGGGGCTACATTCTGCAATACAGTGATGGAAATACAGTTTTATACAGTGAATAGAGTCTACTTATAGACCCCTGCAATGCAAGTTCAATACTGCATATCACAGTGATGCTAACAGACAAAGAGAACCATTTATATTCATGTCTGGAAGCTGCAATTGTGATATGGAATTCCAAGCTACTAATTTAAAGGGGGGAAAAAGATTTTTTTTCAATCTATGTACAAGAAAAACTGATAATGTATGTTTCTCATTTAACCCCTTGTGGTATGCAGTGTCAAATGACCTAATGCATAACAGTTTATGTTGTAGTAACCTCTTCCTGTCAACACTTCTGCTGAGAGGGGTGATATGATAAATTGCTGTGAATTTTAGTGTAGGAAGCAGGTTTACCTGCTCCAGAAAATGGTTTGCCACTGATATGGTCTTATCCCTGTAGACAATTATAATGTTCGATCTCTGGTTGCATATTCATTCACTCAAGGGTAGGTATGTTTTCCCTACATAGGCAAATCCTCACGGTCACACCAGCTTATATACAACAAGGTCTGTGGTACATGATATCCTATGCCTGATGGTGTATTGTATGCCTTCCCTAGGACAATGTGCCCACATGTAATGCAACTAAGGCAACTATAACAGCCAGGGCACTTGAACCCATTTTTAGATCTGTAGCAATGTACTGGGTTGGTTTTTACAAGAAGGTCCTTCAGGTTTTTAACTCTTTAGCACATAATTAAGTGCTCATGAAGTCCTTCTGGTAGTGAGCTGTCACCAAAACTAGCCAGTTGGTGTTAATGATGCTTCGCACTTTTTTCGAAGCTATATTGAACATTGCTTGGAAACCATTAGAGGATGCTTGTTATTCCTTGGTGGGGTAATCCATAGATCGTACCCAGTGCTTCTTGTAGGACATGTTCCTTCTACCCTATTTCTCTTAATTTATCCCACATTTTGGAAATGTGCTGTTGAGTATTACTTTTCACTGAGTTGTTCCCTAAGAACTATAAGCATGGTACATTCTTTCTGCATGAGAGATACAGCAGATACAGAGATTTCGGCATCATCAGCGAGTTTTAGCTAATAATGCTCTAGACATAGTAAGCACGTCAGGATTACTCTTTTAACAGATAAAGGTTTAGAGAAACGCAATAGCTTGCCTTTTGGTAAATCCATTCCAATAAGGATTTGCCCTTCGGTAAATCCTTTAGTCTTTTCTATAGATGCGGACATCCAGGAAGTCAATTGTCTGCAAATGGTAAGTTTAATAGTTGAGTTAGAGGAACTGATGCCCTGTACCATTGCCTCAACTGATTCAATGTTGCCTTTAAAAATCATCATGATATCATCGATGAACCTTTGATATAATATGATGGTTCTTCTGTTAGGGTCCCAAAATATGCTTTTGCTCAAAGATATGCACATAACTATTTGCATACACTGGGGCCATATTCCCCCCCATCAAGGTCCCAAAGATTGGCCTGAGTAAATTTAGATCTGAAGTAGTTTTGGATTAGAACCATCTCCAACAGCTCCAGTACATAATCAACAGGAGGACACTGGAAGTGTTCAGAGTCAGTCAGCACTTGGTTAATGTGTTCCTTATATGGGATTACAGTATATAAGTAAATATTGGCAAGATTCTGTAGTCAAGTAGGAATGTCTTTAACACACGTAGGAAAATGCACAATCGTCTTTTTGAACAATACGTTTTTAAAATGTGAATTCAATAGGAATTTCAAATTTAAAGCAAGCGTATCCTAACTGGAAATATATTCTAAGCCAGCAATGACTTCTGTTCAGCTACAGTGGTATTAAACTTGAAATTTAATTTGAATTCCCACTTTAGTAAATAAACTTTATAGTATATATCAAAGGTCGTCCATATTTTTGAGATTTTCTTTTTACCAATCTACTTATTTGTTGTGATGCAGTATGATTCAGTCATTTCCTGGAAGATCTTTCAACTCAGGGAAATGAGTTCACATTGACGTCAAGAGTGATTCATCACATGGGACTTTTGGGGTATTTGTTCAATGAGTTTGCCTAAGGAATTTTGTGGAAAGTGTAATTTGATCTGCTTAAATACCCTTACTGTGTCATCAGAAAGCAGATGTGATGTCAGGATGTACTTATACGTATATAAATAAAAAATAAATAAAAACATGTTTGATCATAGTAAGGGATTATATCACACCTGTGATCAGTCACATAAACACTCATTTACTTTTAGGATGATTGCTGAGTATCACAGAAATCACAGGGGTTTACTAGACTAATATGAAATGGTAAACCATCGGAAACCAGATTGCAAAATCTTAGCGAAAATTAGCAGATTTGGATAAATTCCCCAATGCCGCTCAATACACAGACTGACTCTTTTAGATATTTACATTTTGCAAATAGGTTTTCAATTCACTATTAAAGGGTTATTCACCAAAGTGAGAATTCAAGGTAATTCAAAAACAATTTAAGGCCAAAAGAATGATTCTCTAAGTCTAAGCTATGTTTTGAGTTAGGCTACATTGGCCTTCAATTTGAAATTCACATTAAATTCACTTAGTGTATAACCCCGTTAGGAGAGGGGTGTAAGACTAAGAGTGTGCAGTCTCAGATGCACAAAGTCCAAATCACTGGCTCAAAGTAAAATTTTCCTCTCCCTTTATGTATCCCATAAAATCTACCTTATGCTAGCTCTTCCCACCTCCCTACATTATATTTTAATGCCATTTAGTTCATCCTGTCCCCTTGTCTTACATCACTCTAAGTGAAGACTTAAAGGACCACTCTAGGCACCCAGACCACTTCAGCTTAATGAAGTGGTCTGGGTGCCAGGTCCAGCTAGGGTTAACCCATTTTTTCATAATTATAGCAGTTTCAGAGAAACTGCTATAATTGTGAATGGGTTAAGCCTTCCCCCTAATCCTCTAGTGGCTGTCTCATTGACAGCCACTAGAGGCGCTTGCGTGCTTCTCACTGTGATTTTCACAGTGAGAGCACGCAAGCGTTCATAGGAAAGCATTGTAAATGCTTTCCTATGCGACGGGCTGAATGCGCGCGCAGCTCTTGCCGCGCGTGCGCATTCAGCCGGCGGGGCGGAACGGAGGCGGAGAGGAGGAGGAGAGCTCTCCGCCCAGCGCTGGAAAAAGGTAAGTTTTACCCCTTTCCAGAGCCGGGCGGGAGGGGGTCCCTGAGGGTGGGGGCACCCTCAGGGCACTATAGTGCCAGGAAAACGAGTATGTTTTCCTGGCACTATAGTGGTCCTTTAACTCCGTTTTTCTCCTACACTCAGAGTGTAATTGGGAGGTGGGCAAGCTTTAGTTGCGAGATAAACTGTCACGCAGTTTATCTCACTGTTCGTGAGCATCCGCGCCGTAGCACTCACTACTTCTGATAGAGAAGTAGAGGGTACAGCAATGTTTCTCTAGAAGAGGTATTTGATTGGACCTCAGACAGGAAACTAGTGACACACTATGACTGCAAGGTAGACAGGAGCGTTTTTTAGAGAACTTGGATTCAAGGTTATCTTTTACATTATTTTATAGGATAAAAAATATATGGGGGGATAGGTGACAGGTCCACAAAAAGCCATTTCAAACAAAAATAACACAAGGTAAAAAGGAGGGCTGGATCAATCCTTTAATTGCAAAACATAGGCCAAAATAGATCATTTATGAAAATTTTGAAATTTGTTTTTTAATTAACTGCAATTCAGTGCTTAATAAATAATTTTTTAATTTACTTTAGAGATCATAGAATTTTCTGCTATTTGTGTTACATATTTTAGAGTAATGTTCTTAATCCTGAATCTGCTTTGTAAAGAAATTTACTCCTTGAAAAGGTTAACTTGAGAAGACACGTTTTAGGAAATGCCATCAATAATGGTCTCAATTAGCTACAATTTGCAAACGAAGATTATGTGATTATACACTTACACAAACAGGTACAGTTTTTTTAGAACTAGTTTGAAGGGGAGTAGGATGCCCCAAGGCAGAAGTGAACATTTAACTATCTAGCCTATCCCGAAACCTCTTATCATCATTTGTAACCAGTCAGAATTGGTTATACTTACATGAAGATGCTTTACAATAGTTCAACGTCTGTTTATTTCAAGATTAGCCTGATTATAAAATGTGTATCATTTGTATTGTTGCATCTCCATAGCAAAAACTAAAATCAGCAGATTATTCAAAGGCATAAAAAATGTTTTGGGACTAAACAGCATTAATGGGGATGAGAAGCTTCTGATATTTGAGATATCGCATGTTTGGACTACAAATCTCATTACATAGATCAGGAATATATCAGGAATGTGACAACTGTCACATCAAAATTATTTTTAAATATAATAATTCCTTTTTCAAGTTTTGAAAGGAAATATATATATTTTTATTTACATTAAGTATATGTAAAAGAGAAATGAGAAAAACCTCATCCCTACCGTTATTTTTATTATTATTGGTATTTATATAGCAACAACTAATTCCGCTTTGCTTTACAATATTATGAAAGGGATGGGGAAATTTACAATAAATGAGACAATTACACAGTGACACAGGAACAATAGGTAGATGAGGGCCCTGCTCAAATGAGCTTACAGTCAAGAGGAGGTGGGGTACAAAAACACAATAGGGAAGCAAGGGTGACAGCCACGAAACAAGGTGTAAAAGTAACAGAAGTGGAGGTGAGAGTGTGGCTCTTTAGGAGAGCAAGATACAGATATGGATAAGTATAGATAAGTTACTCTGGGAGTCCATAAGCATTTCAGAACAGATGTATTTTGAGTGACTTCTTAAACAATTGAAGACTGGGGGAGAGTTCCGATGGGGTTAGACAGGCTGTTCCAAAAGAAGGAAGCCGCCCGCAAGAAGTCCTGCAAGTCCATGTTAGCAGTAAGGGTGTGAGCAGAGGACAGGAGAAGGTCACCGGCAGAGTGGAGAGACTGAGACGGGGCATATCTATGAATCAGTGAAGAAATGTAACAGCGGCTAGAGCTGTTTAAAGCTTTATAGGTATGGGTTAGTATTTTGAATTGACACGTATAGGATAAAGGAAGCCAGTGTAAGGATCGACAGAGAGGCGAGGTATGGGAGAAGCGGCGGGTGAGAAAGATCAGCCTGGCGGCAGCATTCAATACAGATTGTAGTGGGGCTGTACAGCTTCTGGGGAGACCAACTAGGAGAGAATTACAGTAATCCATGCGAGAGATTACCAGAGCACGAACAAGCTACTCGGCAGCATCTTGTGTGAGAAAGGGATGAATGTAAGCGATGTTTTTAAGGTGGAATCAACAGGTTTTAGCAACATACTGGATATGAGGCGCAAAGGTGAGTCCAGGATCAAAGATGACACCAAGATAACTTGCAAGGACGTACTGATGCAAGTACCATCAACTTGCAGGGAAAACGGAGGAGGATCAGCATTATGAGGAGGAAAAATAAGAAGCTCAGTTTTAGAGAGATTGAGTTTCAGAAAGCGGGAGGACATCCAATCAATCATTGAAGAAAGGCAAGCAGTGACACATTGTAGGACTGTGGGGGAGAATTCAGGGGAGTAGGGAGGCTGGGTGGATTTAAATTTAAAAAAAAATAATAATTGTGAGTGTTGGGGGAGAATGTGTGTGTGTGAGTGAGTGAGTGTGTGTGTCAGTGAATGTGAGTGAGTGAATGTGTGTGTGTCAGTAAATGTGAGTGAGTGAGTGAGTGTATGTGTGTGTCAGTGAATGAGTGTGTGTGTCAGTGAATTGAGTGAGTGTGTGTGTGTGTCAGTGAAAGTAAGTGTGTGTGTGTGTGTACCAGTGAGTGTGTGTGTATGTGTGTGTGTCAGTGAATGGGAGTGAGTGTGTGTGTGTCAGTGATTTTGAGTGTGTGTGTCAATGAGTGAGTGTGTGTGTCAGTGAATTGAGTAAGTATGTGTGTGTGTGTCAGTGAGTGTGTGTGTGTGTCTGTATGTCAGTGAATGGGAGTGAGTGTGTGTGTGTCAGTGATTTTGAGTGTGTGTGTCAATGAGTGTGTGTGTGTCAGTGAATGTGTTTGTGTGTCAGTGATTGTGTATCAGTAAATGTGTGTGTCTGTGTGTCTGTCAGTGAGTGTGTGTGTGTCTGTAAATGAGTAAGTGAGTGTGTGTGTCTCTGAATGTGTGTGTGCCATTGTGTGAGTGTGTGTCTGTCAGTGAGTTTGTGTCTGTCTGCCAGTGAATGTGTGTGTATGTCTGTCAGTGAGTGTCTGTAAGTGCCCCCCCACCAGTGAATGTGTGTGTCTGAGTGATTGTGCGTGACTGTCAGTAACTGGGCGTGTCTGTCAGTGCTTATGTGTGTCTGTCAGTGAGTGTATGCATCTGTCAATGAGTGTCTGAATTATTGTATGTGTCTGTCAGATTGTGTCAAATCAGTGAGTGTATGAGTGTGTGGTGGTCCGTGAGTGTGTTTCTGTCAGTCAAAATGTGTATTAGTTAACAGGAAGGGGTGTGGCCTTGGCAGGAAGGGGCAGGTACATTCAAATTAGGGGGTGCCCGAGATCTGTCATGCCTAGGGCAGCACCATTTCAAAATACACCACTGGGTATGACAAAAGCATGCTTACGGGGAGCAGGAACAACACCAGGTGAAAGAGAGCAGTCTACGATGTGTGTTAAGGATGGTACAAGACAAGGGTAGAGAGATCTGATAAGCCATTAGCATATGAAAAGATCCTTCAGCCATATACATGCACTTAGGCTCAGACAGTGTTTGAAAACTGATTAGTCTCAATGGCCTAACTCTATGTTGCACTGTCTGACCAAGCTGCACTTATATGACTTAAGGATCCTGCCACATTCTAAAGGTAGTGATATGTTTTTTTTTTTCCATTTTGGTTTTTACATATACTAAATGTAAAAAAAATCTAATTCCTTTCAAAACTTGATGAAAATGTGTTTTATGAGATTATCCAGGAATTCCAATTATCTTCAAAGGGAGCTCAGTGGATAACTAATAAATCACTGATCAACTTGGGCTTATGTTGGGCTAAGGTAACCCCAGGACGTACTTGCAAACCAGAGTAATCTGAATGTACCTTTCCTGGTTAAATACTTTATCATTATTATTATTATAGTATATAGAAATAATCTTTTGTAGATAGATGTAGTAATTTAAAATATTAATATAATCACTTGATGAGTTAATAGACACTGCAGCATGGAAAATGCCCTGAAATGGCTTTTGCACTTTTTGAGGACTTACTCAACAGTGACAAAAGAAAAAAAGGACAACGTAGGAACAAGGGTCCCAATCTGGATTTCTCCCACCAGATAAGGACTTTTTAAGAGAAATGCATACTGCAGTACAGCACTTTTCATGTATTGCAAGCAGAGCTCACCAATGCTATCAGGGTCCAATAACCAAATACTGCCTTCCTCAACCCATCTGGTGCCCTAAGCTCCAAATCTTGAAATTATACAACCAAACAAAGCCTCTTCCAAACACAGTAAAATACATAAAATAAGTTTTAGCCTGCCCTCCAATTCATGTGTCACGTCCTCTGTTGCCCCTGATGTTGATACTCCACTTCTTAAATGTGGATAAGATAACCCGTTGTTAGGAGCACCTTCATGTTTCGCAAGGGAATATTGAGCCCTGGAGCGTGATTTATGGAGTCCTTCTGATTCCAGAAGCCAGCAGTCCCTGCTAGTAGCTCACAGTCCAGCCACAGTCAGTTGGCCTCTCTCAGCCAATGAATGGCACACTGTCCAAAAAAAAAAATTAAACAGAAAAACAATTTATGCAACTAAAATGTAACACTCAAACACACCAGCTGTTGAACACACTCAAACACACCAGCAATATGGAGCTTCTAGAAAAAAGGGTCATTCAGATAGAAAAGAGAAACAGACGGATTTGGACCCAAAATAGGGACTGTCCCTCCTAAATAGGGAGAGTAAGGAGGAATGCTCTGGGTTAAGGGTCATGGTGCTTGTAGTAATCCTTTAACCTCTCTCTTGGCAGCACAAAAAAAAAAAAAACTTTGCATGACATCTACGCCTGCATGACAGTTATGTGGACCCATGTGGTTCCTGTATACTTTCCCATATACTCTGCTAAAAATCTAGAGCAGGCCTCCCGTCAGCCCAAATCCCAGCTTTTTGTACCCATGCATGTCATGGAGTAGAAAAGCTTCAGTATGTCGCCTTGTACTGACAGGGTAGAGCCAGGCAGGTAGAAACTGGTGGCTTGAAGGGGTTGTTTAGGTACCCTATTCATTATAGGTGTATGCTCATTTTTAGAATATTTTTTATTGGTTTAAAATATTTTATCCATGATTAAAGAGTTATATTTATAATGTTTATGTATTCCATTTATGTACAGACACCTTCTACATACTTTTAAGTAAATACATACATTTACATCCAGACATATCACTATTCTAACACATATTTTAAACAGAAACATAAATAAATAATTGAAAAACATCAAACATAACAAATATCTGTTGGCCGACTCTTCCTCATGTAATATGTATTTTCAAACAAATAACATTTCACACACATTTTATATTATTATATGGAGATAAAAACCTATTAATTTATAGATCAAACTGGCAAAACACACAAATTCATAAGAAAATGGCGTGTGCAAGTATTTGTCCTAGAGAGTAACTTTTGAGTCTGCCTAGTAGGACAATTATGAGCAATGGTAGGGAGCATCTTTGGTACTTACATAGTATAGAAGCACCTCAAGCACTTTCAATGGGATTTGCTAATCACAGAACGCTTATGGGCCACAGGTTTGTTCTTCCGAGGCAATTCAGTGAAGCATAAAGCAGTGAAACAGTCATTTTAATACAGGGAGTACAGAATTATTAGGCAAATGAGTATTTTGACCACATCATCCTCTTTATGCATGTTGTCTTACTCCAAGCTGTATAGGCTCGAAAGCCTACTACCAATTAAGCATATTAGGTGATGTGCATCTCTGTAATGAGAAGGGGTGTGGTCTAATGACATCAACACCCTATATCAGGTGTGCATAATTATTAGGCAACTTCCTTTCCTTTGGCAAAATGGGTCAAAAGAAGGACTTGACAGGCTCAGAAAAGTAAAAAATAGTGAGATATCTTGCAGAGGGATGCAGCACTCTTAAAATTGCAAAGCTTCTGAAGCGTGATCATCGAACAATCAAGCGTTTCATTCAAAATAGTCAACAGGGTCGCAAGAAGCGTGTGGAAAAACCAAGGCGCAAAATAACTGCCCATGAACTGAGAAAAGTCAAGCGTGCAGCTGCCACGATGCCACTTGCCACCAGTTTGGCCATATTTCAGAGCTGCAACATCACTGGAGTGCCCAAAAGCACAAGGTGTGCAATACTCAGAGACATGGCCAAGGTAAGAAAGGCTGAAAGACGACCACCACTGAACAAGACACACAAGCTGAAACGTCAAGACTGGGCCAAGAAATATCTCAAGACTGATTTTTCTAAGGTTTTATGGACTGATGAAATGAGAGTGAGTCTTGATGGGCCAGATGGATGGGCCCGTGGCTGGATTGGTAAAGGGCAGAGAGCTCCAGTCCGACTCAGACGCCAGCAAGGTGGAGGTGGAGTACTGGTTTGGGCTGGTATCATCAAAGATGAGCTTGTGGGGCCTTTTCGGGTTGAGGATGGAGTCAAGCTCAACTCCCAGTCCTACTGCCAGTTCCTGGAAGACACCTTCTTCAAGCAGTGGTACAGGAAGAAGTCTGCATCCTTCAAGAAAAACATGATTTTCATGCAGGACAATGCTCCATCACACGCGTCCAAGTACTCCACAGCGTGGCTGGCAAGAAAGGGTATAAAAGAAGAAAATCTAATGACATGGCCTCCTTGTTCACCTGATCTGAACCCCATTGAGAACCTGTGGTCCATCATCAAATGTGAGATTTACAAGGAGGGAAAACAGTACACCTCTCTGAACAGTGTCTGGGAGGCTGTGGTTGCTGCTGCACGCAATGTTGATGGTGAACAGATCAAAACACTGACAGAATCCATGGATGGCAGGCTTTTGAGTGTCCTTGCAAAGAAAGGTGGCTATATTGGTCACTGATTTGTTTTTGTTTTGTTTTTGAATGTCAGAAATGTATATTTGTGAATGTTGAGATGTTATATTGGTTTCACTGGTAATAATAAATAATTAAAATGGGTATATATTTGTTTTTTGTTAAGTTGCCTAATAATTATGCACAGTAATAGTCACCTGCACACACAGATATCCCCCTAACATAGCTATAACTAAAAACAAACTAAAAACTACTTCCAAAAATATTCAGCTTTGATATTAATGAGTTTTTTGGGTTCATTGAGAACATGGTTGTTGTTCAATAATAAAATTAATCCTCAAAAATACAACTTGCCTAATAATTCTGCACTCCCTGTAGAAAACCTAGTAATAAAGCAGATTTAGCAGCCAGAGGGGTCTTGTAAGCAGGCTATGTAGTGTATATCCCTGGCACAGATAGATGGTGTATGTCCCCTGTCTCTCCCGGACACAGATAGATTGTCTGTGTCTTGTCTCATTGGTTCAAACAGCTGGTTTGACCCTTCTAATACCCTGGCAGAGAGTTGGCATATGCCTTGTCTCTCTGAGGCACAGATAGTTAATGTTTGCCCTGTCACATTGGCACAGATAGGCAGTGTGAACCATCAGCCTGGCACAGTGAGCTGGCATGTATGGCATTCTTTCCCTGGCACAAATAGATGGTGTGTGCTGTGTCTCACCCTGGCACAGATAGATGGTGTCTGCCTAGTCTCATTGGTACATATAGCTGTGACCCCCTCTCTCCATCTTGTATGAGTGGAAGTGTGTATCCTGTCTCCCCATGACACTTATAGAAGGTGTATGCATTGGCACGGATTGATGGTGAGTGGCTCGCTCGCTCCCTGGCACATGCAGTGTGTGTGTGCGTAGTGTCTCGTTGTCACAGATAGCTGATATTTGTGTCCTGTCTATACATAAGATAGTGAGCTGGTGTGAACCCTGTCTCCACCTGGCATAGTGAGCTGCTATTTGTATGCCCCTTTCTCCCTGGCACAGAAAGCGAATATGTGTGTCCTGCCTAATATGTATGTGCCTTACACAGTGAGGTAGTGTGTGCTCTATCTTTCTCCCACTCATAGTGAGCTGGAGTGTGCCCTTTCTCTCCCTTGCATGGTGAGCTGACCTGTCTCTCTTGGCACAGTGAGTTGTCATGTGCCCTGTCTCTCCATGGCACAGTGAGCTGCAAGGTGACCTATCTCTCCCTGGCACAGTGAGCCTCAGTGTGCCCTGTCTTTCTTGGCTCAGTGAGTTGCAGTGTACACTGTCTTCCCTGGCATGGTAAGCTGCCTTGTCTCTCCTATCTCTCCCTGGCACTGTGAGCTCTCTTGGCTCAGTGAGTTGCAGTGTGTCCTGTGTCTCCCAGGCATGATGAGCTCTCTTGTCTCAGTAAGTTTTAATGTGACCTGACTCTCCCTGGCATTGTGAGCTCCCTTGACTCAGTGAGTTAGAGCATGCCCTTTCTTTCATTAGCATGGTGAGCTGCCCTGTTTCTCTTGTCTCTTCCTGGCATTGTGAGCTCCCTTAGCTCAGTGAGTTGCAGTGTGCCCTGCCTCTCTTGGCTCAGTGAGTTGCAGTATGCCCTGTCTCGCCCTGGCATGGTGAGGTCTCTTGGCTCAGTGAGTTGCTGAGTGCCCTGTCTCTCTTGGCTCAGTGAGTTGCTGAGTGCCCTGTCTCTCTTGGCTCAGTGAGTTGCTGTGTCTGTGCCCTCTCTCTATTGGCTAAGTGAGTTGCTGTGTCTGTGTCCTCTCTCTCTTGGCTAAGTGAGTTGCTGAGTGCCCTGTCTCTCTTTGCTCAGTGAGTTGTTGAGTGCCCTCTCTCTCTTGGCTCAGTGAGTTGCAGTGTGCCCTGTCTCTCTTGGCTAAGTGAGTTGCTGAGTGCCCTGTCTCTCTTGGCTCAGTGAGTTGCTGTGTCGGTGCCCTGTCTCTCTCTTGGCTCAGTGAGTTGCTGAGTGCCCTGTCTCTCTTTGCTCAGTGAGTTGCTGAGTGCCCTGTCTCTCTTGGCTCAGTGAGTTGCAGTGTGCCCTGTCTCTCTTGGCTAAGTGAGTTGCTGAGTGCCCTGTCTCTCTTGGCTCAGTGAGTTGCTGTGTCGGTGCCCTCTCTCTCTTGGCTAAGTGAGTTGCAGTGTGCCCTGTCTCTCTCTTGGCTCAGTGAGTTGCTGAGTGCCCTGTCTCTCTTGGCTCAGTGAGTTGCTGAGTGCCCTGTCTCTCTCTTGGCTCAGTGAGTTGCTGAGTGCCCTGTCTCTCTTGGCTCAGTGAGTTGCTGAGTGCCCTGTCTCTCTTGGCTCAGTGAGTTGCTGTCTGTGCCCTGTCTCTCTCTTGGCTCAGTGAGTTGCTGAGTGCCCTGTCTCTCTCTGGCTCAGTGAGTTGCTGTCTGTGCCCTGTCTCTCTTGGCTCAGTGAGTTGCTGTCTGTGCCCTGTCTCTCTCTTGGCTCAGTGAGTTGCTGAGTGCCCTGTCTCTCTCTTGGCTCAGTGAGTTGCTGTGTCTGTGCCCTGTCTCTCTTGGCTCAGTGAGTTGCTGAGTGCCCTGTCTCTCTCTTGGCTCAGTGAGTTGCTGAGTGCCCTGTCTCTCTCTTGGCTCAGTGAGTTGATGTGTCTGTGCCCTGTCTCCTGGCTCAGTGAGTTGCTGAGTGCCCTGTCTCTCTCTTGGCTCAGTGAGTTGCTGAGTGCCCTGTCTCTCTCTTGGCTCAGTGAGTTGCTGTGTCTGTGCCCTGTCTCCTGGCTCAGTGAGTTGCTGAGTGCCCTGTCTCTCTCTTGGCTCAGTGAGTTGATGTGTCTGTGCGCTCTCTCTCTTGGCTCAGTGAGTTGCTGTGTCTGTGCCCTGTCTCCTGGCTCAGTGAGTTGCTGAGTGCCCTGTCTCTCTTGGCTCAGTGAGTTGGCATGCTGTCTCTGTCTCCCAGGTTACAGAGTGCTGAGCAGGGCCGCTCGCTTTTCTCTCGCGATCATTGACTCTCTCCCCTCCTCTCTCGCTGCTGTCACTCCATCCCCGCTCCCATGGCTGCTCTCCGCCGGCTCCTGTGGGCTCTCCGTGACTCCCACCTCCCGTGGTCGGGGCTTTATGGCCGGTCAGTGTCGCTGCAGACCCCCGGGTCCCAGTACAATGCTAGGCCTTCCTTTCTGCTCCTGGTGTCCGGGGCTGCCGGAGCTGGGCTGGCCCTAGCTTGCTATGTCACCTATCGTGAGAGCCGCTTTCAGCACTGGGGAGAGCGACCATATCGTGACACGGAGCCCCCAAACACCGGCACCCGGGGCCCCCGGGGAGGGACACAGCCACGGCGAGGGGTCAGCATCTTACTGCCTGTCAGTGCTGCCAAGGAGACGGTAAGAGGAGAATATACTGCTACAGACTGCTCATAAATATCTTAATAATTATAATAATATTACATGGGGGCTGCATACTGCACTGTATCAGAATTATCATAGTCCATGGGGCCTGTTTACAGCACATATATATGTATACTGTATCAGAATAATAATGCTGCATGGGGCCACATACTGCTTATATTTATACACTGTATCAAAATAATAATTATAATAGTGCATGGGGGCTGTATACTGCTCATAGAACTATATAATAATAACAATACTTTACAGGGACTGTATACTACACATATAAGCATATACTAGTATTACTGCATGGGGGCTGTATACAGGACACATATACTGTATTATTTGGATCACTGCACATACATGCATGCACTGTGTAGTGGGATGTCCGGAATTAAATGGAATCTAAGCACAATAAAGGTTCTAATTCTTTCAAATGTTCCTTAAACTACCCTGGGGTCAGAGATTTAGGGAAAAGAAAACCTGTTTATGGTTTTAGTGCTTGTGTGCTTTCTATGGGTGACAGTCTGACAGATGTTACCAGTGACAGTCTCACCTGTCATGCTGTCACCAGCCCTTCCTGCAAACTACCATCAGGCACTCTGCCACCTATTTTCATGTACGTGTTATACAGTGACAAGTCATCCTATAATAGCCGTTAATGATAATTCTGTTACCTGACATACATCACCTCCCAATGCTGGTGATGTAATGCCATATACATATCACGTGTTTCAGGTATCTGTTGTCTGTCTTACATAACATGTTACTGATAATGATCTCAACAGATATACAGTAGGTGTTATAATCCATTCTACATGTAGTGATAATAATAATATCCAAATACCCAGCTCAATGGTAATTATTTTATTGACCTTGGAAGGATGAATATGAACATGTAGGTACAAGAGCAGTGGTCGGCCAGCTCCTAAGTTGACAGAGTAGAATAGATAGTATTCATGGACTTATACCACTATAATCACTATGTTGAGTTGTAGTGGCTATGGTGCTTAGAGTACTCCCCCCCTTAAGGACACATGACACGTGTGACATGTCATGATTCCCTTTGATTCCAGAAGTTTGGTCCTTAAGGGGTTAAGACATATTTGTGAATCAGTGTACCCATGTCTGTAACTGCTTTAATTAATTCAATTTGATAAGCAGTGTCTTCTGATTTCAGTACAGAAATGTACTTGTGACTAGGATTCATGACTGCAAGATCTCCTAGTAACAAACCTTATTATAATGAATTAAAGGCCCACAGGTAAACAGATTAATGTGTCCTTAAATCTAAAGCTCCAATTTTTGGAGTCTCAGACAGGACATTATGCACTTAAAATTCCTCCATAGACAATCATTGTATTCAGTGATTCTCCATGGCCGATTTTGACAGTATAGGAGGGCATGTGCATGTAACGCCATGGTATATTGTGGTAGTGAGATTCAAGAGGGCTTGGTGGTGTGGTTGAAGCAGCGCTTCCAAGCCTTCTAATTACTTTAATAATGGGCATTGCAGGGCAGGACTATTACAACTGCAATAAGAGGAAGTTGTTAAAGTGCCTACAGTATCCATTTAATTGTTCACCAATAAAATGTGGTATAGCAAAGTAAAATAATGTAGACAATTTTGATAAAGCAACTCTGTCATGAAAAATTTTGTTTTTCTTTCAGTTTTACTTTGCTTGTGCACTTTGTATCTTAAAGGACCACTCTAGGCACCCAGACCACTTCAGCTTAATGAAGTGGTCTGGGTGCCAGGTCCAGCTAGGGTTAACCCATTTTTTAATAAACATAGCAGTTTCAGAGAAACTGCTATGTTTATTAATGGGTTAAGCCTTCCCCCAAAGCTGATGATTTTCACAGTGAGAGCACGCCAGCGTCCATAGGAAAGCTTTGTAAATGCTTTCCTATGCGACCGGCTGAATGCGCGCACAGCTCATGCCGTGCGTGCGCATTCAGCCGACAGGGCGGAACAGAGGAGGATCGGAGGAGGAGAGCTCTCCGCCCAGCGCTGGAAAAAGGTAAGTTTAAACCCCTTTCCCCCTTCCAGAGCCGGGCGGGAGGGGGACCCTGAGGGTGGGGGCACCCTCAGGGCACTATAGTGCCAGGAAAACGAGTATGTTTTCCTGGCACTATAGTGGTCCTTTAATGATTATACCACCTTCTTTGCCACTTGCCTTTATAGTTATTATTTTTTCTACCTTGCACCGAGCCTTAATACCTGGGCTCCTCAATTTTGTTATTTTCTGCCCATGTTTGCAAGGATTCTTTTGATTGATGGATTGTGGGTAAATTGACTTAGCAACTGAAATGTAACTTTGATTACGGTAAGTTCCACCTATTGCCAATATTCCCCAAAGATCACATTCCCAATTAGAACAATTAGTTCCTATATTTTCTTATGTATAATCATAAATTATAAAAGTAAGGTGAATTAAAAAAAATAAAAACAAGGAGACATGTAAGACAAAAATAATTAACATAAAACCAAAACCTACAAAGTGACAAAACTACTTTAAAGTGTTCCTGCCATGGTATATACAATTATGCACAAAAATGATCATCTATACATTATGCTGTCAAATATATTGCTTGTATTAAAAAAAAAAAAAAAGCCCAGTCCCTTTACCTGTCAGCAGAGGAGGGTTAGAAATGTGACTACATACAATTGGCTTTTTTTTCACTGTTTACAAGTATCTTTGTGAATAGTCCTACTCAAAATGTGCAGATGATATATGGGTTATACGGATAGAGTCGCTAAGAGGCTAGGGTTTTGCTAATTGTGACATCATATATCCCTGCCATTTACATTATGACATGCGGAGAGCATGTGGGAACAATCACAGAAATCCCACGACGTCCTTGAAATCAGTGTCTCATCTCAAACTGCAGCCACCACCATACACCTCTTCATCATATTCATTATAATCTGGCATTTTGGTCTGCCCAGTTTTCAGAGCAGGGGACCCAAACTAATGTTATCTGGGGAGGTGCTGGCTAAGTCAATACCTAGCAGCAGCATACCTTTATGTCCACCCCTACCAGACTCAGTCTTTCCAAAACTGCTGAGATTGTGATTGCTGCCTTTGAGAAAAGAAAGTCCCAAATTCAGCAGAGTAGTAATGCGGTCTCAGCTTTGCTGTGGGTCACATCAAACTGATTTGTGTGCCAGAAATTACCTACAGGAGAACTTTGTGATTATGGGCACTTTAACAGCAATCATTTATCAGCATACCTGTCTATGCCGACTGACTGACTGAGAGAGAGATGTGGAGTACCTTCCTAAAGGCACTTCTCATTGTCTCCATCATAGTACTACTGTTCTCCCGACTGGGTTAACTTAGGGGCTGTTGGAGCTGAAGCTCCAGGCACATGCCTATGGAATAGCTCTTGCTTTGAGCAGAGGAAATTAAGTAAGGTAAAAACTTCCATGGACTGTCTGACAATTAAATTAGCTAAGATAAAGTTGACTTTGTGCATTGTGAAAATGCTCTTGCTGCTTCGGCCTCTTCTACACTAACTACATCCACCTTGCCTTTGTCCCAGACTTCATACCAGAAGGTATTGTCTGCTAGCAAGGAGGTAAGAAGTAAACAGTCCCCAGAAAGTATAGAGTGAGTGCATCACAACATGCATTTGCGCTTATCTCAGGGCCGCCCTGCAACCCGGGTATGTACGCCAGTTTGCCAGCCTCTTCTCCTGGGGGGCCCAGTTGCTGGCCACCTCAGGGCCTCCTGAGGCTGGCAGTGGTGTCCCTGGGGTGGCGTGTGAAGGGAGCATTCTCCCCTGAGCGCTCTCTGCCCAGCTCCCTTGCTGGAGGGTCAGTGCTCCCTCGCCACCTGCAGTGACCGGCCGCCCAGCAGCCCCACTGAGCCCTAGGGAAATCTGGAATCCCCTCAGCACTCCCAAAGGTAGTGTGTGTGTTAGTTAGTTTTTGTGTGTCAGTGTGTGTGTGTCTGTTACTGAGTGTGTTAGTTGTGTGTGTCTATTATTGAGTGTGTGTCTGCTAGTGAGTGTCAGTGAGTGTGTTGGTTTGTGTGTGTGTGTGTGTAACTGTGTGTGTTAGTTTATGTGTGTCTGCTAGTGAGTGTCAGTGTGTGTGTTAGTTTGTGTGTCAGTGAGTGAGTGTGTGTGTGTGTGTGTCAGTGAGTGTATTACTGTGTGTGTCTGTTGCAGAGTGTGTTAGTTTGTGTGTGTCTGTTAGTGTGTCTGTTAGTGAGTGCGTGTTTGTCAGTGAGAGTGTATGTTTTGTAAGTGAGTGTGTATGTATGTCTGTCAGTGAGTGTGTGTCTGTCAGTAAATGTGTGTGTCTGTTAGCTAGCGTGTATGCGTCTGTTCGTGAGAGTGTGTGTGGTTAAAACCCCTTCAGCACTTACCTTTCTCCAGCGCCGGCTCCCTTGTCGCTGGGGATCTCTCCGCCCCAATCCGCCTCTCAGCTCCGCATGCGTGGCAAGAGCCGCGCACGCATTCAAACTGCCCATAGGAAAGCATTACTCAATGCTTTCCTATGGACATCCAGCGTCTTCTCACTGTGATTTTCACAGTGAAAATTGCGGAAGTGCCTTTAGTGGCTCTCAGTGAGACAGCTACTAGAGGCTGGATTAACCCTCAGTGAAACATAGCAGTTTCTCTGAAACTGCTATGTTTTCAGCTGCAGGGCTAAAACTAGAGGGACCTTGCATCCAGACCACTTCATTGAGCTTAAGTGATCTGAGTGCCTATAGTGGTCCTTTAAGTGTATGTGCATTTGCATGCACTGGCGTTCATACCCAGCCCTGCGACCCCTGCGACCAGGTGCCGGCCGCGATGTGTTGCAGCCCCGGCCCACGCAGAATAAGTGGCGGAGGGGGCACACGGATCAATTTTCGGACCAGGGCCCCATGGATTGTGTGTACGCCACTGATCAGATACATGACACTTGGGGGGTATGACTGTTTTAGTTTTTTCTGTCAATAAGATTCTGTAATTAGGCTCATCATAATTGTCAGCACAAGGCCCAACGGGCTCTTAATCTGGCACTGATCCCTCAAGTGAATCTCGCACTTCCTGGAGAAAAATATTTGCACTATAAAGATTTAGATATGTGTCTCTTAGACCACAGTTGTCCTGGTTTGACACTTATGCGGCTAATTATAAAGGCTAATGCCATTGACGAAAAATACGTATGAATCAAATAATATTGTTTATTAAACGGAACACTTAAATTTCAGATTTCGTTTCTCATATTTATATTGAGAATATATATTTATACTTATATTATATATATATATATTACTTATATTATGATCAATACACCTGTGTATTATTATAGTGTAAATAGAGGCAGCATTTTCCACATTGCTTGGGGATCTCTTTCTGCACGCTCTAAATAGTTCAGATGGACAGTTATATTACCCTGTCAAATGTCACAGAGTCAGCAATACAAAACTAAAGCACGCTTTACTAATAGCAATAAATCCTGCATACTAAAAAAAACACCAACCAATGAGAGAGAAATTGAAAATAAGCTGGAGATTTAAATGGGCACGTTTTCCTCCCAGGCAGAATCTGTAAACATTGTATATAAAACACACATTGTGCTGTTCATAACAAAACTAAATTACTGCCTACAAATAGTTTCTGCAACTTAACAGTAATATGAAAGATTAATTTTACAGATCAATTTAAAAAGAGATATTTGCTTATGGAATTAAATGTTTTTCTGTGCCTGTGTTCTCAACTCCAATTTGTTAATTAACCCAATACATTGCCCTATCAATTACAAACAATACAATCGAGCATCAGTGAAGTCCAAACTTGTCTCCCTATGCATTAATGCAGACAATTGCATTAAAGGATCAGCAAACATTTAAATTTTCTTCCAGTTTCAGGTTTGGATATTTAACACATACTGTAGGAATCTGCTCCACTGGTAGGTAGTCCAGCATTATATATGTAACACAAGGGGATTATATGTTCTGTTTCATAAACATAAAATGCCAAGTGAGATATCAGTATTAAACATGAATCCTTGAAAACGAAAGAAATCTCAATGTATCCTTACTGGTAAAATATTTTTTAAATAAATATATATATGTGTTCCAAGGTTCAGCAAGCAAGCTTGCGGAGCAGATGGCATCACTCAGATACTGAATCTTTGTTCCTGGGTTTCTGAAGCTAGAATTGCAATTAGAATTTCAGGGGTAGCCCCAACATAATTAATTGAACCATGCTTCAATTTATTAGCCCAACATAACATTGACTAAAAGTTCAAATGTTTGTATTACAGATGCCCTTTGTAATCAGATAGTCATCCTTCTCAAGTTTTACTCCTGTAAGGTGACCTGTCGAAGGAGTCCCAAATAGATCATATAGCACCGTATAAATAATTCTTGGGATTCTTCTACACTATAGCTACAGTTTAAATTATGTTCCACTTAGCGAAAAAGGGAAACTGTTGTAGTTATTAATAAGTCAAAAGCTAAACATCTAGAAAATTCGGGGTGACATCTTCCATAAGGTGCAGAATTATACATGTTTGTGGTGTACATATTTGACCATGCTTCCCATATGGTGTGAACAGTACCTCCAGGACACCGGTATACCGTTGATCTATTTTTGTACTCATTTGTGTGTACATTTACACATAAGTCTAAATCTAGACACATGAACTGGTTTGTAGATGTGCTTCCCTATTTCCAAAACTATACTGTGTCATGTAAATATTCAGAAAATATGGCTTTTAGGAGAAGAACCATTTATATAGTTGATATTTAGGATATTTCTTTTTTACAATATGATTTTAAAAATAAAAACTTTTCTAATGAGTGGAAAAAATCTTTTGTCAAGCAACTTTTTGGAATTACAGTGTATTATCAACTTTTCATTTAATTAAAACCCAGTCTTTGCCAATCAAGAATATCCCACTGTGTGTATCCAGAACTATTTAGTATGGTTTTCTAGTTTGGGACATTATACTGATGAAATATGATTCCCATGTTTTTCTTCTTAGGTGCCTTAAACAGGTTTTCTTTGAACCCGTAGATGTTCTGGGCACCAAGTGTTGACAAATATTAATAGAGTTTAAGAGCATGAAAGACACATTTGAAGGAACACTATAGCAACTATGGTGCTGGGAATACAAATGTGTATTCCTAACGCTAGAGTGCCCTAGTCACCATTTAGGTTACCGGGCCCCTACTGCCAGTGTTAAAAAGGGACTGTTTAATTACCTTTACGCTCTTGCTGCGCTGGTCTCTGGTGTACTGCTCCGTGTCTTTGCCTGAGATCATCGAGATCCCATGTGGAAGCATTAAGAGACTAGTGCGCTGCGCCAATCAGGTGATCTCTCTGAGACCGTCCGATAGAAATAGCGTTAGAGAGTTTAACTTCTCTATTTTGGCAGAAGTGCCTTTAGTAGTATTACAGCCACTAGAGGCAAGTTAAAGGGATACTATAGGCATCAAAACAATTTGAGCTTAATGAAGCCGTTTTGGTCATGTCCCTGTAGCCTTATTTTTCACATCTGTCCCCATATTAAAATGGTAGTGTGGCAACCTTATACATCTAGGACAAATTCATTCGGTTTCATCTTCAATTATTGCATTCCTCTGAGATATACTGAAAATAGTGCTGCACTGTTGTGTAAATATCCTCCTGCCTGTCATGTCTGCATATAGATTACATACTGAGCCTGTCTTCAAAATGCATATTTACATCATTAGGTTACATGGTTGAGTGATCTATTTGCATGATGACAGCCATGATATGCTGCCAGAGGCAAGAGTTGTAGATTTCTATATACTATTAATGACTATCTACCATTCTTGTGTATTTTATCAGTCTACGCTACAGTAGCAGTTTTGCACGTCCAGCCGTTAACATTTATTGGCACTGTATCAGCCATATCACTGCAGTTAAATTTGAGCTATATCGCATAGCTCATCAGAACTGCGCCTTCCAATCTTTGTGCTCTTCTGAAAGATAGACAGGGTTATTACAAAAGTGAGAATTTAAAGTGAATTTCAAACTCAAAGTAAAAGTAGCCGAAATGAAAAAGTTCTAACAGCTTTGCTTCCAGCTCAGACTCTCTGACCTTAATTTGGAATTCACTTTGATTTCTCACTTTACAGGGTTATTCACTCAAGTGAATATTCAAAGTGAATTTCGATTTTGAAGTCAGTCACCAAACTGGAAGCATAGCTGAGTTAGAGAATTTTTCCATTTCTGACCTCAAATTTGAAATTAACTTTAAATTCTCATTCTAGTAAAAAACAACGTTAGTGAATAACCCTGATAGAATTCTTGGAATTATAATTCAATCACAGCTCGGGTTACGAGAGCATAACTTCCATGGAGCCTGTGTGTCCAACTTTATTAATGTGACAGGCCCTATATCATTTTACTTACTGCATTCTCTTGTAAAAGGAAGTCACAGGCCTGTGTAGCAGGATAACATGTACTTTTTAGCAAGTCTTGGGAACCTACAAGACATAGTTAATATAACATTTCCCTCTGAAACATAAGCTTTCTGGGCTAGGTAATATAAATTCTGTGCATATTTAGCATCTGTTGTCAGCACTGACAATATGTCCTCCTCCTCCCGTGATGCTCATGTGTTCCCCTCAGCCCACCCTTTCCCTAAAATCTATCCCCGGCAGCTAGGGGGCGTGACATAAGTGGATGATTAATAGATTAATGGGCTCAGCTGTGAACTTTTGCCTTTGCGCTGGAATTGAGGTAAATTTATGCTTTAATTTTTTTAATTAAAACTTTAACTGGGTTTGGGGGACCTGGAATGGAAGGGCCACGCTGACCAAAACCAGTGTATAGAAGGTTTTGGTTGAAGTAACCCTCTAAAGTGTGTCAATAAGCTGGGGAAATGATTGTTTTTTGAGAATTGCTGTAGTTAAGTCCCATGCAAAGGTTTTACTTGGTAAGTTGTATTGTATTATACTGAGTAGATTTACACTTCGCTAAATTGATTGGTTGTACAAATAAATGCAAATTAAGGTGTTAGTAACCTGAATTTAGCACTTAAAAGAGATTTGTACACCTTACTAGACACAGTGTCCTATGACTCCACTTTAAAAGTATTCTAACCTTTAAAGTAACTTATGCAAACAGTCTACAATGCAAAACAAGTTTAGGTTTGTACATTTTTAATATCAACACCTTTTTTTAACAGACAATGAAACTAGAAAGGTTTCCCCCCACCGCTAGTTGAAAGGCCATCCCAATTGTGGGCATCAGGTGTAATGTGCAGATAAAGTTAGTTAAAAGGATTTTCTAGGCACCATAACACCATTGGAATGAATTTGTTATGGTGCCAGGAGGTTACATATAAATGTGTGGTTTACCTTTGGGGGTTAAACCGTTCATGATGGTTTAACCCTAAACTTTTTAATTCAGCATCATTTAGCTCTGCCCTGCCCTTCCGGTGCTCTCTGATTGATTGTTGAAACAGGAAGCCTCGGACAGGTGCACCACTGATTGGCTGAGAGCATCAGCTGAAACTCTGAGACAATCAGTAGCTCCCTATTTACAAAACGGCTTGAGAAACATACGTATTTTTCTCAAGTTGTTTTTATGAATCAGGAACTACTGATTGGCATAGTCTTCGGGGTTAAACCGTTCCTGCCAATTAAATTGGTTCTAGAGAGTTCCTTTAACCCCTTAAGGACCAAACTTCTGGAATAAAAGGGAATCATGACATGTCACACAGTATGGTTTTATAGTTTGGGACATTATCCTAAGGAAATATGATTCCCATGTCTTTCTTCTTAGTTGCCTTAAACAGGTTTTCTTTGAACACATACATGTTCTGGGCACCAAGTGTTGACAAATATTAACAGAGTTTAAGAGCATGAAAGACACATTTGAAGGAACACTATAGCGACTATAGTGTTGGGAATACAAATGTGTATTCCTAACGCTAGAGTGCCCTAGTCACCGTTTAGGTTACCGGGCCCCTACCGCCAGGGTTAAAAATGGAGTGTTTAATTACCTTTACTCTCTTGCAGCACTGGTCTCTGGTGTACTGCTCCGTGTCTTTGCCTGAGATGATTGAGATCCCATGGGGAAGCATTAAGAGACTATTGCACTGCGCCAATCAGGTGCCCCTAGGGACACCTCCAAGTGGCCACTCCTTAGATGGCCACTGGAGGGGCTTCCTGGCTCAGGGCTGCACAGTAAGCAGCCCTGCTGTTCAGCGTCCCCACGCTCTGCATGGAGACGCTGAATTTTCCTCATAGAGGTGCATTGATTCAATGCATCTCTATGAGGAGGTCCTGATTGGCCAAAACGGCATTTGGCCCCGCCCCGGTGCCTATTTTAGCCAATCCAATGCTTTCCCTATGGAAAAGCATTGGATTGGCAAAAAATCATCCATTTTGATGATATCAAAAAGGAGGCGGAGCCAGCGCCAGTGGACCCGCGCGGCGCTGGAAATAAGGTGAGTTTTAAACTTTTATAATGGGGCTAAGTGGAGGGCAAGCCACCTAAATTTAGCACTATAGGGTCAGGTATACATGTTTGTGTTACTGACCCTATAGTGATCCTTTAAGCTTAGGGTTTTTATTATTTGTGTTTAGTTTTTTTATTTATTTATTTTTAAGTAATATTATTTAATTTATTTTAAATAATAATAATTATAGTAATTATCTTCCAAGAACCCACTCATCAACTCTTTTTTCCAAAAATACTGCCACCCAAATCACATTACCATACACACAGATACACACATATACGTAGCGTACATACACAGATACACACAGCCACACACAAATACACAAGAATATACACACTGCCACACACATGCATACTGATTCACACACATACATAGATATGCACAACCACACACATTTTTAAATTGTAAACTTGCTTGAGCAGGCCCCTCTTCACCTACTGTTTCCAAAGGTTAGCACATAGCAGTTTGTACTGACCATGTATATATTTGTGTAATGCTATCATATCCCCTCTGAGGTTCCTGGTGATTAGACTGACTCTGTACTTAATTGATTTCCACTGGCAGCATGTCAATTTTACATATGGTCTGGCAGCGTTATTCATGTACCTTATAACTGCATGTAGTGCTTCTAGCTGTTTGGTGAAACATAGCAGAGGTAGCAATGCTATCCAGTCCTTCATAGATGGTGTTTTGTGTTTGCTGTTAATGTTAGCAGATTCCCTTTAACAGGGGTGCTGGCTATAAGAAATATTTACTACAGGTCTGTTTTTAAACCTGTGGTTTTCTTTTACCCCAAATTACATCCTTAAAGGGACTTTATAGACACTATAACTATTTAATCTCATTGAATTGGTTATGGTGCCTGGGGACCAGGGCCGGCCTGTCCATAGACCGCTCTGGAGCCACGGCTGCAGGCGGCACTCTGACCAGGGCGGCAATTTGCCTTCCCTTTTCTAATCTAAAACAGGTTTGGAACCTGTGTGAGGGTCCATCGGGTGGCCCATGCCCTTAGGGCCAGCTGATGGACATGTGCAATGAGAGGCCCGGTCGTGCACTGTAGCGCTTTAACAGTGCAACCGGGCCCTTTCTATCCTGCACAGAGAGCTGGGAGAAAGTGACAGCGTATCACTTCCTCCCAGCTCACACAGAACCAGCCGTGCAGGAGCTGGAGGAGGGAGCCGCGAGGATGGGGCCCCCAACTCCCACCAGCCACAGCCAGCAGAAGGCAAGAACCTGTGTTTGTGTGTATCTGTATGTAGTGTGGGTATCTGTGTGTTTGTGTGTGTGTGTATCTGTGTGTTTGTTTGTGTGTATGTGTAGTGTGTGTATCTGTATATAGTGTGGGTATCTGTGTGTTTGTATTTGTGTAGTGTTTGTATCTGTGTGTGTATCTGTGTATCTGTAATGTGTGTGTATCTGTGTATGTGCAGTGTGTATCTGTGTGTAGTGTTTGTGTGTATCTGTATGTGTATAGGTTTAGTGTGTGTATCTGTATGTAGTGTGGGTATCTGTGTATTTGTAGGTGTGTAATGTTTGTAGTGTGTCTTTGTATGTGTAGTGTGTATATTGTGTGTGTGTAGTGTGGAGCTTGTGTATACTGTATGTGTGTAATGTGTATTTGTGTGTGTGGTGTGTGTATCTGTATGTCTGTGTATCTGCATGTGTGTCAGTGTGTGTATCTGTATGTGTCAGTGTCTGTATGTGTCTGTGTGTATCTGCAGGCGTATCAGTGTGTCTGTACACCTGTATGTGTGTCAGTTTATGATACATATACTGATACACATACAGTTGCACAGACACACTGATACACATGCAGATATACAGACACACAAACATTGCCACACATGCAAATACATAGACAAACAGATACAATCACTGACACACATACAGATACAGACACACAGATACAAACACTGACACACATGCATATACACAGACACAGTCTATAGGTAAGTGTATTGGCTGCAGTGCACATACAGACACAAGCTACATCCCAAGCATACACACATGTTATAACCCCAGCACACACAGACATATACTACATCCCCAGCACACACACAGACACATACTACATCCCCAGCACACACACAGACACACTACATCCCCAGCACACACGCAGACACACACTTCATCCTCAGCACACACACAGACACACTACATCTCCAGCACACACACAAACATACACTTCATCTTCAGCACACCTACATAGAGACACTACCATTATTATTATTATTATTATGATATTTATATAGCAAATCAAATTCCGCAGCGCTTTACAATGGGTGGACGAATAGACATATAGTTGTAACCAGACAAGTTGGACACACAGGAACAGAGGGGTTGAGGGCCCTGCTCAATGAGCTTACATGATAGAGGGAGTAGGGTAAAAAGACACAATAAGGTAAGGATAGTGCCATTGCAGAAGCATATATGTTTTTTTTGTTTGTTTGTTTTTTGTTAGTTTTTTTTGGAGGGTGGGGCAGCATTTCATACTTGGATCCAGGCAGCACAATGTCTTGGGGTGGCCTTTCTGGGGTCCCCTGGAACTGTCCCTTTAATCAGTGTTCAATTGTTTTCAAGCAGTGTAACACTAAATTAGGGTCTCTGGCTTCCCATAACCCAACCCCTACTGAAGGTGTGACTAAGGCAGAGATTGCACATGTCCTTTTAGCCATAAAGATTCATACATGCAGTGGCACTAAGATAGGCTGAATGCAGTCAGCTGACATTCTCATGCAGAGATTGCACATGTCCTTTTAGCCATGAAGATTCATACCTGCAGTGGCACTGAGATAGGCTGAATGCAGTCAGCTGACATTCTCAGCCAATCACAGTTACCCATTGCTGCTCAGACTAATGCTAGCCCAAGCAGTGCCGGTAGGATGGGTAACTTGGAACTCTTGTTTACCATTAAAACAGTAAAAATGGTTTAATGCTAAATAAAAGGACAGCACCAAAGGATTCCAGGCACTATAACCACTTCAATGATATAAAGCAGATATGGTGCCTACAATGTCACTTTAAATTGAAAAACTTGTCAATTAATTCTACTCTCACTGGGCCGCAGTGTACCTCATTAACATTGATGTGACCAATGTATCACAGTAATGTTAGAAATAAATGGTTCTCAGCTGCTAATGTGTTAGGTTGTTATCAATAGGGCCTTGACCTTTTTAATGAACCTTAAAGTATCAGGCCATCACATTTGATAACTGCTACCTAAACAGACAAATGAATTGGTGGATTAACCAGGGATTAATCAAAACTGTGAGACTAATTCAAGTGTTGCATCCCTGCTAATTTTACAGTTCAGTATTGGGTCACCAAGCCAATAATGTGTACATTGTTTATGGGTCCCTGTCAAAATGGTTAAGAATAGGTGTTCTATGGGCTTTTAAAAATTATGAGACGACCGTCACTTCCTCAGTTTTAGCACACACTACTAAGTTAGCTATTGGTTGTTTATACTTTATAGTTTATTTTAAAATACAAATTATGTAAATTAGCCAACGGTTACACTGCTGTATGCATGCTGCAAATGCAAGGCATTGCTCGAGAAAATGCTGAGTGCATCGTCGAGGCATCATGGAACGGTGAAGTTGCAGGAACGCAAAATTGCAGTGGAGTAAAGTAAGTTTTATACTTTCCTCCGCTGCATTGTTTACCCCAGTAAATGCTGCAACAATATTCACTGGGGTTAAAGGACCACTCTAGGCACCCAGACCACTTCAGCTTAATGAAGTGGTCTGGGTGCCAGGTCCAGCTAGGATTAACCCATTCTTTTATAAACATAGCAGTTTCAGAGAAACTGCTATGTTTATGAATGGGTTAAGCCTTCCCCCAAAGCCTCTAGCGGCTGTCTCATTGACAGCCGCTAGAGGCGCTTGCGTGCTTCTCACTGTGATTTTCACAGTGAGAGCACGCCAGCGTCCATAGGAAAGCATTATGAATGCTTTCCTATGCGACCGGCTGAATGCGCGCGCAGCTCTTGCCGCGCTTGCGCATTCAGCTGACGGGGAGGAACGGAGGAGGATCAGAGGAGGAGAGCTCCCCGCCCAGCGCTGGAAAAAGGTACGTTTTTCCCCCTTCCTACCTTCCAGAGCCGGGCGGGAGGGGGTCCCTGAGGGTGGGGGCACCCTCAGGGCACTATAGTGCCAGGAAAACAAGTATGTTTTCCTGGCACTATAGTGGTCCTTTAAGGAACGAGGAACTGACACTTAAAAAAAAAAAAAAGAGAGACAAATACTGCGTTGCTGTGCGATATGAAAAAAAGAACTGACACTTCTCTCCTCAGCTCTCCCTCCTCAGAGCCACTATTTTCAAGTTCTGCCAATAGCTGTAGTTGTTCTCGTGACTATAGTGTCCCTTTAAGATATCTATGTTTTGATTGTTTTAACTTCCAATACAGATGGAAGTAATATGTAAGTTTTTTTTTTTTACGAGGTTTTTATCTTTATATAAAAAAATTAAAATAAAAAGTCACGTAACTGCGCCATTTAAAGTTTTTTTTATTTCCTCATGAGAAAAACCTAGTAAAATAATAGGATTAGAGGATTTCTACTGTAATTGATTATTACAATCACAGTTTAACACGGCTAATCTATTGGGATCTGTGTAAAACCGTTTTCCTGATTTGCAGAATACGTTCTGAACTTTCATCTACATGCATAATGTTTTACATGTAAAGCAGAGGACATAAAGAAACTGCATTTTAATTTCCTTTGCTTCTGGAAGTGAGAACACTGTATCACGAGATTAAAGTACTGGACAATCATATAATCTGTTACTGATTGGATTATTTATTTTACTAGGTAGATAGGATTATAGGATGTGTGGATTCATTTACATGCATCATGCTGTGCACCTGACACTGTTTGATCTCCACAATAATTTGTTTTGTTTGCTTTTTATACTGGCTACTTCAGTAAGGGGTCACTTCAATAAACCACTTAAATTATTGTTTACATTTTGTTTATTGACCTCAATGAAGACTGACAGGTGTGAAGTAAGATTTGTATACAAGTGTGGTGAGGGGAGCCTTCAGTGTGAGCTGATGTTTAACTAGCACAGATTACTCTTGTCTCATTCAAAGTGTCGTTGCCCTAAGCACTATGAAACCCTCCCAGATCAGTCCCTTTGGAGAGCAGTAGCTGTAAGAGTGCAATTTTACTTGTTACTGTGATACTGTGATACTCGCAGGCAAGTGAGAAATTGCCACAGAAACAATATATTTTACCCTAATAAGATCAATAATCTTATTAGTGGCTTAGATGATACTCAAGCTTCTCTTGAGTTTCACATGTACTACTTATAGTATTGTCTGATCCACTGTCTTTTCCTGAACGCGTATTATGTCATCATCTTGATGAGCAACACAGGAAAAGTGCTGTCCTGCAGTATGTAGAAGTCACATTCTGCAGGATTTCTCACTTAATAAGAATTTTAGATTTATAGCTGCAGCAACTGAGTTGTACAGTGTGTAGATGATGTGTAACGAGGAACCAAATATGGTGAATTCATTAGCCATACCTGCTTGTAGTATATAGGGAGTATGCTGCCTTAGTCTTTTATATCTTCAACATTTATTCACTAAACTGGGAACTGTGGAGAATTGAAAAGGGAATCGCAGCATTTCAAACAAGATCACATTACTTTATTCTACTGCATAATATAAATCCTACATACAGCTGGGAACACTGTTTATGTTGAAGTCAACACTGATACCTACTTGGCTATTTTGCAGATTTGTTACAATTCAGTGGGTGATGTGTATTACTAAATCAGCTGGGATTTATTCACTAAACACAAAATTGTAGTGAATTGAAAACTGAATTGTAAAGTTTAGGCAAAAAAGTACTTTAGTTTTCAGTCCACTGCTGTTTTTTTTTTTTTTTTTCAATGTTGAAGTATTTGGACATACAATTTTCAGTTCCCCTGCCAATGCATATTCCTGACTTTTCCTGACTATTACCAGGATGGTGGATAACAATTTCAATTATCAGCTCAGCGAAATCACTATTTGGTGAATAAACCCTAAATCTGTTGTTTGTATGCAGCTTTTACCCAGAGTGACATCCCTTGCTAAATAGAATTAAACCCATAGTAAGGGGGTCAATGATAGCCTCCTCTTTACATGCAATTATGGTTAAACATAGTGCAGTAGATGCTTCTGAAATCAGTTTCACAAGAGACTCAGCCAAAAGGCTGACCAAGCACCATGCAAAATGGAGTTCAAAGTCATCTGTGCTGCCAAATGTAGCTAGTTTAGAGATTACACCCATTATGATTTCTATTATAAAAATTTTTCATTGGGATGGGGCTGGAGGAGCAGGAGGCAAATTGGCCGAGTAATAGATTCCATCACATTAAACCTTTCAAAATCTGGTTAGCCCCTAAAGGTAAACACTCCCCTAGGATCTCCAAATACCATAACAACTTTATTAAGAAGTTGTTATGGTGGTCAGGGTCGTCCTTCAATGTAAAAAGAGCTTTCAAAGAGCATCGTTTTTTATTTAATGGCAAAAAAATATTTTGTAATTTAAAGGACATTCCAGGAGGCAATAACCACCCATTTTATGGATTTTTTTGTTTGGATTTTAGCATTTCAAGAAAATATAGAAATATAGGCCAAAATAGCCAAACTGAAAACAGTTGATTTGAATTTTTCTTTCCAGTTTGGCTTTTATAACCAACATTTTGATTTGAAATTCCCACCAGTTCACACTACAGTAAATTACCCTGTATAACAAAATAAAAAGACAATTGTCACCTCACAAAATTACTAATTTACAATCAGAGTACAAGTTTAGTTTCTATAGGGCTATCTTCTTATACCTCAGGAAATTCTGACTGTCATTTTTCATTAAACAAAAACAAAAAAAAACTGCTTTGTAAGTGAATGGAATGTGCTGGATATTCCATTCACTTGTATGAGCAGTTTACAATTAGTTCTAAATCCCCATGGACATCTCTCTTTATATCTATGGAAACTCTTCAGCTGCTCTTCTGATAGTTTGCACACTTGTGACATATTTAGCAATGCTTACTATGGAGGAAAAAAAGTCTATTTTTATGTTATATTGTATCCGTTTTCTTGAGCACCTTTGGTGGGAAGACTATCCTTTTGGTTGTTTTTGATTAGAGCTGCTGTTTTAGAGATACAAATAACACCACTCCAGTGTGAATATGCTGACGACTGTTGGATGCACCCAAAATACAGCTCACCGTTATTGTTTTGTGGGCAAGCACATGGTGCATTGAGATTGGGTATCTGCATATATGCAGGATCTTTGCTAAGCATATATTTTCCCACAGTTTTTCTTGTAAATTTAGTCATCAAAAACTAGGCTCTGTCGCAAGGAATCCTTTAATCTCTGGATGACACATTCCGTTGACAAACATTAAGCATTACATTGTTTGTGTGTAAATATTCACCAACAGTCTAGTCTTCAGTAGACAAATAAACATTTGCTCATCTATAAATGTTTCATGTGTGTGTCACACTCGCAGACTATGGTGGATTATAGTTAAATATAGGACTGTAGATAATGATTGGATTGTAGTATTATTATACCAAGAGGCAGATGATGTTTCCAGCCTGATAGAAGTAAGAGTCAAAACTCTTAAATTCCGAAACGCCATACACATGAATGACAAAACAAGACATTTTGTTTGTTTCGTGATTCGGGGGTTCCACGTGTTGCGGCAAAAGTAAGATGAAAAAATAGATGAAATTCTTAGTAACTTACAAAGCTATGCTTTTTGAGAAAGACATAGGAAACAATAAACACCATAACCACTACTCATTGTAGTAAACAAATATTATATTTTTGAAATGTTCTTTGCAATTAATTCCAGATTAATTTAATGCATTTTTGTTTCAGTTACTTTATTTCTTTCTACAGAATGTGTTACCTCCTAGTACTTTAAATTCAGTTGATGTCATTGAGGTATATGGTTTGAATGTTCTCTACCATTTGTAATTACATTGTTAATTTTCAAAAAATTCTGCTTTAATGAATAACTACCCTGTCACTTTTGCATTTGTGTGCCTGTGAATGTTCACTCATCTCAAACCAGTGACTGGTGGGATTATTCACGAAACTGTGATACTTACCTTTTTCACACTCTTTCAATCTGATGTTCTTTACCTATCAGCGGCACCTGATACAAGGTTTCCTGATTTAAGCCTCTGACATTTAGAGGAAGAGGAGGGACAGAGCGATTGGGCGACATTTTGCAGGCTTAAAGTACGAAGAACCTCATAGCGCCATGACAACTGCATTGCAGTTTATATTCAGTTATATGCAGTTTATTTTGCAATATATATATATTGGTTTGTATTCAGGCTTATTTACTCAAATGAGAAGAAAATGCCAGAAATTGAAACTGAATTCACAGAGAACTTAAAATTTAAAGACAAAATAACCATGCTGATTTTGGCCTAATTTTGAATTACCTGCATTTCTCTCTTGAACAAATAACCCTGTTAGTGAATGTCTTTGAAATTGTAACTTTTTACTCTGCACTTGTAATATTATCTCGTGTATACTTGAGAGATAGCTTTTCAGTTTTAAGCAATACGCATAGTGTTTGTGCAACTGCTATGTTTCTAAATGTAGATCTGGTTTTTTTTTGGCACATACTTGCCTGTAATGTGACAGTGAAAAAAATAGTATGATAGTTTGCACACCAAGGGGTTTGTTTACTAAGCTAAGAATAGTAGAGCATTTACAATGGAACTATATATATATATATATATATATATTTATTTATTTTTTTAAATACAGTTTATATTTTTCCAACATATACCGTAAGTATTTTTTCCAGTTGTCAGTATATTAGGCTTTCACATACTGTTCCTGTATGTTATTCAAGGTTTGTTAGATTTAAATGCTTGTCTTGTTTACTTATTGTACAGCGCTGTGAAATATGTTGGTTCTATTTATACTGTTCAGCCACATTATTAAAGCCACTGAGAGGTGTAGTGAAAAAAATGTATCATATTGTTACAATAGCACCTGTCAAGGTGTGGGACATATTAGGCAGCAATCGAAGTCAGTTCTTGAATTTCATGTGTTGGAAGCATTCAGTTGGGAAGTAAGTGCCAGAACTGGACCATGGAGCAATGTAAGGTTGCCTGGTCTGATGAATCATGTTTTCTTTTAGATCAGGTGGATGACCAGTGCGTGTGCATCATTTACCTGGGGAAAAGATGGCAGACGGATGCACTATGGGAAGAAGGCAGACTGTCGGAGGCAGTGTTATGGGAAACCATGGGTACTGGCATACATACTTTGACACGTACCACCTGAATAGAGATTGTTGCAACCACGTACACCCCTTCATAGCAATGGGGTTCCTTGATGACAGTGGCCTCTTTCAGCAGGAAAAAAATGTTCAGTAATGGTTTGACAAAAAGTTAAAAGTGTTGCCTTGATTGAGCATCTGTGGCATTTGCTGGAACAAAAACTCAATCCATGGAGGCCTCACCTCTGCGCCTTAGTTAAAAGAATAACTATAGTGTTAGGAATACAAATATGTTTTTCTAACTCTATAGTGGTCTACTCCCTATTTAGATTCAGGTGCACAGATATATGGTAACCTCACTCAGAGGCAATCCAAAGGAGAATCAGAGGCAAATCCATGCTGGTACGGGTTCAATAATAAAATATAAAACATAGCTATATTTGTGTAAGCGGAAAAGGCAAATAATTTAGGTGAAACCATGTCCCTACACCTGTAAGAAGGGGGTGGGATATAACAAAAAACTAAAATTAAATTAAAAAAAGGGGGGGGGGGAATAAGAGTTTTACTTCCATTTTACCTCTGGCGTTTGTATTCTTGTTTGTATTCTCATTTAATCCAATGCTTCTCACAGAGAAGCATTGGAGAAAATAAGCGCACACATGGTGAGCACCCTGCTTGTCCATTCAAATGCTTCTCTTAGGGAAACATTGAATCCAGTGCTGCCTTATGATAAGCATTTGAGGACATTCGATATCCTCATGTAAGAATGTCGAATGTCACATAACCAAGTCTGAATCAGTCGTAGCAAAGGAGGCACCCTCTAGTGCAGGCATAGGCAACCTTCGACACTCCAGATGTTTTGGACTACACCTTCCATGATGCTTTGCCAGTATTATAGGTGTAAAAGCATTATGGGGGATGTAGTCCACAACATCTGGAGTGCCAAAGGTTGCCTATACCTGCTCTAGTGGCTGTCTGGAGCACAACCACTAGAGGTGTGTTTAGCCCTGCAATGAAAACATTGCCATATCTACAAAACAGCAGTGTATTACATTGCAATACTAAAACTAGAAAAGCAACAATTTCTGGGGAAATTGTGTGAAATGTTCTTGCCTCCACCAGTAGTCTACAACTAGAGTGGGCAGAGTAACTGGGTGGAGTGGCTTGAGTAACTGTTGTGTGGTTGGAGTGGCTGGAGTAACTGTGGAAAGGTTGGAGTGTGGTTCACTCACTCTACAGCAAGGGCAGAGGAGAGCTTTCAAATCTTTCAAATCCCTTGAACATTCCACCAACTGCCAACAGGAACTAATAGATTTCAAATAGGGCAGAGAAGAGCGGTTAAAAACAAACTGCTCCAAATTGCTCACTTCACTGGCGGTTGCCATCTTCAAACGGTCATAAATCCTACAGCAAAGAGCTTTATATTGTGAGAATCACGAGAACCAGACCTACATTTTGATGCATAGTATGTCTCTGAAGTATAAAAAATGAAGGCACAGTCGCAGTTTAGAAATTGCCCTTCAAGTTTGAGATGGCTAGAGAAAAGTTTCAATGAATGTCAATGGACGGCATGAGTTGCAAACAAATGGTCATATTGTGAAAACTATCAGGACTATGGCTTAGCCGTGGACATTTCTAGTGGCAGGAGGCATAGCTGAACATTTTGATATAAGATTTGTGTAGGTGGGCTTGAAAATGAGGGAGTGGTGGCAGTTTAGAAATCATGTCCTGATTTTTCAGCTTTTGCCAGCTCCCACTCTAGCTTTGCCATTCATTGTTTTGGGACAAATTTCGCCACAAGAACGACGATATTTCGTGAACCATTCGGCGAAACGTTCCACAAAGTAATAGCAATCCGATCGGGAACAATCCGCACATTTCGGTATATTCTGTCTATGTAGTGTAAAAACTGTGTGAGGAGTTAGGGTGGTAAATTTGGCTATAATAACAATAAGAATAATATATATGTGAGATAACATTAAGTGGTCTTGCTATGCAAGAACATTTAATGACAGCGTCACTGCACCCATTGACATCAAGTTGTGAGGGTGCATGTAGTGCTCCTTTAATGTGTTTTAAGATCATGAAACATCTGGAGGTTACGGGAAGATTCCTAAGATATTTGTATGTAGTTGCATGTAGAAACAACTGTGGGAATGAGTTATTTCTGGATTCAAATGTGAATGTCAGACACATCCAGGATATGACATATCTGAATTCCCAGTTGGCTAGAACTAAACAGTGTTTAGATGTATTACAGTTCATACTTAGCCGTATATCTGGCAACTTTCAAAATTGACATAATACCATATCACAATTCTCGGTGTTGTCATAGGTACTCTGTAATTGTATCGTAATAGCATTATGATTTCAGTTACATAATCAGTAGCTTCCTTCACTGCTCAATCTTAAAAATATTACTATGAAATGCAAACACCAGGAAATAAATTAATGTATCAAATGTGTGTCTCACCCTTTGTAATCAATTAGGGTGTTTGTCCAGTAACTCCAAAATAACTGTTTATTACTAGTACAACTAGTATAACTGATTAAAGAGACAGTGCAGGCTGGAGATCACTCAGCATTTCTGATGACTTTATATAGGTAGTGTATACAATGAAAAATAAATAAAAAAATTTTTTAAAAAGTTAAAAATAAAAACATACATCTGAGGTTCCTACATTTGCTGCACATCCCCGTGAATTATTATTTTATGTGCTTTTTGGGCACAGCAGGATTTTCTGGGAGTTGTAGTTCATTTGTCAGTTTGCTACAGTAACGATCTAACAGTAGAATGTCAACTCCCACAAACATCATTCACTACAGTATAACACTGCTGCATTATGCATGCAATGTAGTCGCTGCGTTTATTTTCATTTTTCAGTGCCTTTCTATATTTGCTGGAGACATATAGGACCAGAGTGACAGATAGCACTCACATAGGATGACATAGGGTGTGATACTCATGGCACCATAATCTCTACAACATGCTGTTTAAGCTATGATAAAATAATGTTAGTTTTCCCCTAAAAGAACACTCAAAACCCACAAAGCACTTCATATTCAGCATGGTATAGCCATAGAATACATATTGGAAGCCTCAGACACCAGAAGCAACTGTGGGCTAATCATCAAGCACATTAAAGGGACAGTACAGGTACCCAGACCACTTCAGCTCACTGTGGGAAGTGGTCTGTGTGCAGTGTCCCAGGTCTCTTAACCCTGCAGTGGTAATTATTGCAGATTTTAATAAACTTGCAATAATTACTTACCAGGGTTAACTCCATCAGTGGCTGACTGATTTTGACGGAGAGGAGCGGAGGCGGAGCTTGAATCAGCGCCGAGGGAAATTGGTCCTGGAATCAGGTAAGTGACAGAAGAGGGGGAGTGGGAGAAGGAGGGGGCACTATAGGGACCTATAGTGCCAGAAAAGCAACTTTGTTTTCCTGGCACTATAGTTTGTCTTTAAGGTTAACAAAGTCACGATGACGTAGGCCATCATTAGTGCTTAATGGATTTAATGGTTTGGGGGTTCATTGAGCAAAGTGTATACTTTTGTAGCACAATTAATTTATAGTTATATGTCAGTGTACAAATCATGCTCGTCATGTGGATGCCTCTATGTATGTGCTACATTTATAAATATACAAACTCCCCACTGCTACTTTGCTAGACTTCTACTCTAAAAACATTCAAACAGCCTTTTCTGCAATGCCTTCATTACTTATTTTTGTTAGTGCTTTTTTTTTTAATGTATTTGCTTTATTATGCAGTTACAGCTCCATTCTGTCTTCCAAATAAATTTCTTGACATATTGAGAGATTAACTGCTGCATAAAAGTACAATTCCTAAAAATCTGAAGAAGACCAGAACATCTAGGTCCTGGTGTTTTCCTAAGATTAACGTAGCCCTAGCCCTGGCTTTGAAAAATGCAGTATCATGTAAAAATTACATAACATTACGAAGGGTGCATTGCAGGAAATTAGTGCCATCATGGGATTTTTGAGTTTTGAATAAACCAGCGATCATCATCTTTTTTCCACATATGGGCCAAATGCCATGTCTATAAATGTACGCAGGGCTGCTTTCATCTTTATACCTATAAAATTGAGATAACAGTAGATGCCGGCTTCCTGTGCAACTTTCAGCAGGACAGAACCTATTTTGGGATTCTTTCCCAGTTTAGTACCCTAGTGCCATGCAGTTGGGAACACAAGGGGACTTATTCCAATCACAGTGTGAGCGTATCATTAGACATGTTCGCGCTGTGCAGATGGCTCTAGGCAGGAAATATATCAGTAGTGCTCTCTGCAGTTTCCTGTATGTTAGGGGCTGTCTTGACGCCAGGCTGACATGCCCCTTCACTTTTAAGATGGACTACCTATTGTATGTATCATCAATGCCACATGTTGCATCATTGGTGATTCCCCCCAAAGGCCCACGCACCCTTCTCAATCCAATATCTCCCAATGCTGCTGGAGGTGTAACTCCACGTCTGGCAGTGTAAAAGGTTGTCTCATTAGCCAGGCTGGAAAAAGAGGTCCAGGATGGCTAATGTCAATTCTTTGCTTATGTCTACGCACTAATTGTCTCATTGGCTGAGAGTGGCCAGCTGATGCTCTCAGCCAATGAATGACCAGTGATACCGGCATCCAGCTTCTGCAGTTCTTCAGAAGCTGGATGCACATCACCAGCCATAGAAGACCCCCGTTACCCACTGGAGATCCATGTAAGATGGTAAATTGTTGCAAAACGCTTTGCTCCATTACCAGTAAATGGGGCTAGGGTACTCTTCACATCATAACCTCTACCAAGGGCTGTATTGTTCATGATCTTGGAGTAACCCTTTAATGGATGCATCATTTGAAATCTGATCCTTAAATCTACTCTCTTCTCGAACCAAAAAACTCTGATCTTTATTCGCTACACTGACGGAATTTAATAGCCTAACGTTTCATGAAAACTTTCTAACACTCCCAGCAGAAATACAGAGCTGAAATGAGGCTGACTGACCTGACCCGAGGCTTTCCTACTCTGAATTTCACTTGTAACCAGGCACTGTTAAAGGGGAATCTAATCCTTCTTTCAACACTAATACACCAGAGACCAATGCAGGCAACATTACAACATAATGGTTTATCACATTATCATGGTAGTGAGAGACAACTACAGAGAGGAACTGTGTATTTTATCAAGATTAGTACTTGCACATCAATTAATGCTGTTGATTTTATGTAATTGTTAAGATTAAGAAAACACACACAGAAGTAGTAGTAGTCTGTAATATAAAGCAATTTGTTCATTTGCCGTAGGACGGTTATGGCAAATAGCTAGCGTTCCATTAATGATTAATAAAGTGGGTTAATGTAAAAATAGAAGTACAACTTTTAGCATTAGATTTCTATGCCACGACATCCCTAGTTCTACCATACAAGTCTACAATTGAGAATAGTGTTTTTTAGGTGTATAAAACTCCTTAAAACTCAAGTGTCAAGTTCAATTGTAATTGCAATTTTGCCCTGCTTGTATACAAATTGATATCTATCTATCTATCTATCTAATCTCACATGGCATTACATGACCATTATTTACTAGTGTAGACCATATTGCCATGTGTTGCAAATTGATTGACATCATTGTGCTTACTCTGTGCCTAATGACAGAGCATACATATCTATGTCTGCCTGAGATTAGTGGGAGTTACTCTCTTATTTGTAGCTGCCCCCTCCTTTTAGTGAAATATGCATTATGAGATCCAACATAAACAGAGTGATTTAAAGGACCACTATAGTGCCAGAAAAATATACTCGTTTTCCTGGCACTATAGTGCCCTGAGGATGCCCCCACCCTCAGGGACCCTCTCCCGCCCGTAAAGGAAAGGGGTTAAAACTTACTTTTTTCTAGAGCCGGGCGGGGAGCTCTCCGCCTCTGATCCTCCTCTTCTCCTCCCATTCGGCTGAATGCGCACGCGCGGCAAGAGCTACGCGCGCATTCAGCCGGTCTCATAGGAAAGCATTTACAATGCTTTCCTATGGACGCTTGCGTGTTCTCACTGTGATTTTTACAGTGAGAATCACGCAAGCGCCTCTAGCGGCTGTCAATGAGACAGCCACTAGAGGCTTTGAGGGCTGGATTAACCCTATTATAAACATAGCAGTTTCTCTGAAACTGCTATGTTTATTTAAAAAAAGGGTTAATCCTAGAGGGACCTGGCACCCAGACCACTTCATTAAGCTGAAGTGGTCTGGGTGCCTAGAGTGGTCCTTTAAGGGCCTGGCAGTCAGTTTTGTGTTCCTGCTCCGCCATTTCAGGAAGAAATACTGCACATATAGATTCTTTGCTGTGTGGCAAAATCTTCTAAAATCAGAAGTGGTCATGGAGGCTGGTGCAACTCTTTAATTGCAAATAGCAAAGTTGTTTTTATACATCTTCATATAATGTAGAAACTGTAACTATTACTTTAAAAGGATATACTTTGTAATATATACGTTTATTAACTGAACTCAACAAAACAAAACAAAAAAGCAACAAAGTATTGAACTCTTTTCAAACTTCTCCCTTACAGTATTTTTTTTCTTTTTTCTTTTGCAGTAACATACACCAGAAGAAAAATAATTTCTTGTAGTGAAGCAGAACTAAGTTCTTGTAGTGAAGGTTCATGCATTCCTATTACTGTTAACATACATCCATGCTATCCTTTTAAGGTCATAGAAAGGGAACAGTAATGTAATCATCCCTTACTGTCATTCACTGTTCTATGTCTGCGTCTTGACCTTTCACATCACCTAAGGCATACTGTGCTATACATATGGTATTAGATTTGTTTATAGTTATACTTTTTATGTGCAGAAAGAGAGAGTGATGTTACAATAGATAGATCGATCAATAGATAGATAGATAGATAGATAGATAGATAGAAAGAAAAATAAAATTAAACATAGAAATGCCACCATCTTCTTGGCTTTCCCCAGTGCATTTTCTGCCAGGACAGTTTCTTAATTTTGTAGCATGTTAAATAGATAATTGCTTAAATGTTCCTATACCTCCCATATTGGCAGGTTTGGGATGCTAAGAGATTGCAGGTATTCTGCATGCAAGGGAGAAGCTTCATACATCAGTCGCCAGTGAGCACTGCACGCTGGCGACAGACTTCATTTTTGAACATGGTTGATATTAGTTAACCCGGAATAGAGAACACTGCACATACAGACGCTGTTACCATGACCACTTCTAAAAGCAAAAGTGGTCAATGTGGTTGGACCATCCCTTTATTAATAACAACTTGATCTGAAATGTACACTTTTATCACAACAAACTAAGTTCTGCTTTTTGAACCAGTTGTAAAGTATATGATACAGATATTTAAAGCGGCACTGTCATGCCGAACTTACCTTTCCTCAATCTCTTCCTCTTCTCCCCCTCTCTCAGGATCTGTTATTCTTTTCTTCCTGTCTTCTTTAGTTTTCTTTAAAATCATAAGACAAAGTAGGGACTCTTTGCCTTATGGAGGATTCCTCCGCTTGACCAGCTCTGACCAGCGGAGGAGCAAAGTGTGCTTCATTTCCGCTGGTCAGAGCAATTTTCCCATGATCCCTAGCTTCCCTCTGTGTTCCCACAATGCTTCCTGTCACTTTACACTAAACTGCCGAATTGCGTTCTAACTGAATGACAACAGTCTGTTCGTTTCTTTTAGAACGCAATTCGGCACTTTATTCGGATCAGAATTTCATTCTAATGAATGAAACTCTGATCCTATTCATTGCTGTGGCTGCATCTTGCAGCCGTTTAGTAGATAACTCCCTAATTCCCACGGTATCAGGGAGCTATCTACTAAAAGGCTGAAAGACCTAAATTGGTCTTTCAGCCAAATTTACTAATACTAAGTAAAGATTACTTAGTATTAGTAAATTAAATGCCCCTACTCGCTATACCGCGAGTAGGGGCATGTGTAGTAAGCAGTGAGCAGCTTATAGCTGCTCACTGTAAAAAAACAAACAAAAAAAAACTAATAACCCCCCCCCACTCCCCCCATGCCCGTGGGGGCCCTAAATAAAGATGGGGGGGAACCTGGCCCCTGGCCCCCACCCCTGAGCGGTGGGTGGGGGCCCTAAATAAAGATATGGGGGGGAACTTCTGTCCCCCCCCCCCCCACCCCACCCCTGCGCGGTGGGTGGGGGCCCTAATAAAACAATAAGGGGGGGGACCTACTGTCCCCCCTCGCCCTCGAGCCGTGGGTGGGGGCCTTAATAAAATACAAGGGGACCTACCGTCCCTCGCCCCATCAAGGCGGTGGGTGGGGGTCCCAGTAAAACAATAAAGGGGGACCTACTGTCTTCGCCTTCACGGGTGGGTGGGGCCCTAATAAAACAATATTAGGCCCCACCCACCGCCAAGAGACACAGTAGTCTCTACTCCACTGTCCTCAAGCCTTCAAGCTGGTGGGTGGGGGCCCTAATAAACACAGACCTACTGTTCTCACATTTCGAGCTGTGGGTGGGGCCCTAATAAAAAGATAGCTCACCTCGAGCTGGGGCCCTAAATGAAACACCCCCCCTCCAATCAAGGTGACTAGGGGTCCCAAGCCCCTAGTCACCACCCCCCCCACCCAAAAAAACCTATCCCCTACCTACCCCCCTCACCCTACAAATAGTGAGGGGGGGAATAAAATAACTAACCTGTAAAAAAAAATAATTAAACTTACCATTTGATGTCTTCTTTTTTCTAAAATCTTCTTTCTTCAGCCCCCAAAAAGGCCAAATAAAAATCCATTATACCGTCGCAGGGCGGAGCTCAGTCTGCGGCGTGCCCTCGAAGGGCGAACTTGGATTAATTTTTTTTTTTTTTTTTAAAGTGCGACGGTATAATGGATTTTTATAGGGGATAGGTTTTTTTGGGGACTAGGGGCTTGGGACCCTAGTCACCTTGGGACCCCTAGTCACCTTGATTGGAGGGTAGCCATTTAGCCCCACCACCGCCAGGGTGGAATCGGGGAGGACGTAGGTCCCCCCTTACAGTTTATTAGGCCCCACCCACCGCCTCAGGTAGGAACGGGGAGGACAGTAGGTCCCCCTTATAGCCTATAGCCCCCACCCACCGGCAGGGTGGGGTCGGGGAGGACAGTAGGTCCCCCCTTTATTAGGGCCCCACCCAACCCGCAAGAGAGGTGGGGTTGGGGAGGACAGTAGGTCCCCCCCCTTATTGTTTTATTAGGGCCCCCACCCACCGCTCAGGGGTGGGGGCCGGGGGGGGGGACAGTAGGTCCCCCCCCTTATTGTTTTATTAGGGCCCCCACCCACCGCTCAGGGGTGGGGGCCAGGGGGGGAGGACAGTAGGTCCCCCCCCTTATTGTTTTATTAGGGCCCCCACCCACCGCTCAGGGGTGGGGGCCGGGGAGGACAGTAGGTCCCCCCCCCTCATTATCTTCATGGCCCCCACCCGCCGCTCAGGGTGGGGGAGGGGGGGAGGACAATAGGTCCGCCCCCCCTTATTGTAATTTATGTCTTTTTTTTCAACAGTGAGCAGCCATAGGCTGCTCACTGTTTAGTAGACATGCCCCTACTCGCGGCATAGCGAGTAGGGGCATTTGGGAGATTTTAATCTCCCTTGTGCTATTATGGGGGTCATATTGACCCCCATAGAGTGAGAGGGGGTACTGGGGGGCTTATGAAGTGGTGGGGAGCACTGCTCCCTGCCGCTTCAATAGTTACATATTACAAGGAGGGAGCTGCATGCCGGTAGCTCCCTCCTTGTAATAAACTAAACGAACAAACATACACTGATACTCAGATACACTGATACATTGTGTTTGTTTGTTTGTTCGGCTGATATACCTATTCACTCATTCGTCTGTCTGATGAATGAGTGAATAGATGAAATTCCCGTTCGCATGTCCAGGTGTTTCACTGGGCATGTGCGGGAATCTCAGTGTCTGCCTAGTGTGGGCTGATGACGTGTCCCTGAAGGACTTCACCTACCCACACAAAGATGGCGGCGCCCTGAATCAAGATCGGGGCAGAAAATAAGGATTTAAAAATTGGTAATGTGGGGGGCTTAGGGGCATTTGGGGGTGACTAGTGGGTCTATTGGATGTAGTGGAGGCGGGAGAGGGGTTAAAAAAAAAAACGGGATTCGGCATGACAGTGCCGCTTTAAACATCAGAGAATGAGTAGCCAATCAGAAAAAGTTCAGGTGTAGTTTGGGAAATATTATGTTCTCAGCACAAGTTGTAAAAATGTAAACAAAAATGTGTTGTGAAAATGTCTTAATAACTGATAAATTATTTTAAAAACACATGCTCAACAAACACAGCTAGATTACTCTAACAATTATTGTATGTATCAGAATTTGGTTATCACTTAAAAGATTGTAATAACAATAGAAGAAAGGGCACACATTTGAATTTAGGATGTTATTTTTAATTTAATTTAGTTTAGTTTCTGCTACCTGTTATAAATGGGACGTGTCACCAACATTTACCTATTAATAGGTCTTTGTTCTGCTCTCTGGATTTTAGTCCATGTTCATCAATTAAAAACACTTTACTTATTAGCTTATTCAAAGAAGCTTGTAATTAAATTATTTATGTACAACCTACTGCCTGCCTACTCCATCCTTGCCTGACCTTTCAACCTCACACATTCAGATTAATTGGCTTAGCTTCCACTTCAACTGTGAATAGGCAATTGGCATAGGGTTATTCTAGTTTTTTTTTACTGTTGCCTCGTTTTGCATTTTAATATCTGTGTCTGGTAAATGTTATCAGTTGAGGTTTAACTGATATTCAGTAATGTGTGAATTGAAATGAATAACAAAAGCATAATGACCAAAATAGCCAAACTGGAATATTCATCAAAGTCAGATTTGTTTTCATTTTGGTAATTTGGCCTAAATTTTGAAATTCACTTTAAATTCCTGACTATTCACACTTTAGCGAATAACCTTGTTTGTGTTGATGTAAGTCTTTCAAAAATTGAGGCAAACATAACTAATTTGGAGTTTATGTTTACAAAGCTGAGCTTTTTAAAAAAAAAACATGTGTTTGTGTGTGTGGGTGTGTTTGTGTGCGTGTGTATATATATATATATATGCATATACTATATGGACATAAGGATTGGGACACCTGACTTTTGCACCAACAGTGACTTTTATGACATCGCATTCTAAAGACATAGACATTAATATGTAGTTGGTCCCCACTTTGCAGCTATAACAGTTTCCACTCTGACAGGAAGGCTTTCCACAAGAATTTGGAGTGTTTCTGTGGGAATGTTTGCCCATTCATCCAGTAACTAATGCTGGCTCGCACTCTCTGTTACAGTTCATCTTAAAGGGTGTTAAATGGGGTTGAGGTCAGAGCTTTGTGCAGCCAGTCATGTTCTTCCACACCAAACTCATCCAACCATATTTTCATAGACCTTGCTTTGTGCACTGGAATAAAAAAGGGCCTTTCCCAAACTGTTCCCACAACGTTGGAAGCATAGCAGTGTCCAAAATGTCTTGGTATGCTTAAAGGACCACTATAGTGCCAGGAAAACAAACTTGTTTTCCTGGCTTTATAGTGTTAATAGGTCCCCCACCCTCAGGCTCCACTCCCTCCAGGCTCAAGAGGGATTAAGGGGTTAAATTCTTACCTTTCTCCAGCGCCGGGCTCCCTCGGCGCTGGGGACTCTACTCCCTCTTCCTAAGTCATCCGCCAAATGCGCATGTGTGCACAAGAGTGAGAAGCACGGAAGCGCCTCTAGCAGCTGTCGATGAGACAGCCACTAAAGGCTGGATTAACCCTAATGTAAACATAGCAGTTTCTCTCATACTGCTATGTTTACAGCTGCAGGGTTAACCCTAGATGGACCTGACACCCAGACCACTTAATTGAGCTGAAGTGGTCTGGGTGCCTATGGTGGTCCTTTAAGCATAGATATTTTCCTTCATAGGAAATAAGGGGCTTAGCATAACCCCTGAAAAATAGGCCCATATCATTATCCCTCCTCAACCATACTTTACAGTTGTCATAATGCATTGATTGAGGAAACAGACTGGGATGGTATATATAGAGAGGGATGGAAAAAATGGGCAAAGAATCTGGAGAAAGATTATGGTGGAATAGGAGAATATGGAGAGAGGGATAGAAAGTATGGAGTGAGAGACAGAAGGTAAGGGGAGAGAATATAGAGTGAGACACAGTAAGTGTAGGGAGAATATGAAGAAAGTTGAAAGTTTGGGTGGAGAAAATATGGAGAGGGTCAGAAGGTGGGGTGGAAATATGGAAATGAGAACGTAACGTTGGAGGAGAATCTGGAGAAAAGTACAAAAGGGGGTATACAATTAGGGACACAACTGGGGAAAATGGCATATGTGGAGAAATACAGGGGCAAATGGGAAGAAGGTCACTAGTAGGGAGTAGTGGGGATTGATAATGATGCAGATACAAGAGTTGTATTGCTGGGGAACTGTTTATGTATATATAGATAGAGATGCAAATTTCTTAAAATAATATTAATCTATATAGTAACAGTTAATAAGAATATTATTAATAACACTACCTGATAACCATAGTACACTATGCCTGAGTATGTCGGCTATGCGATAAGATAGTTTGTTGAACAGCGCATGTACATATAGAGCCTGGCAGTATGGTTCAGAGATGTGAATTAGTCCCCAGAAAAACAAAATAGTAACCTAAATAAATCTGCAATTTTTTTTTTAATAAAACATTTGTATTTTTGCAGAAAGGCGAGGGGTTTAATGTGAGTATTGAACCAACATCTCCTAAAGCAATTACATTTATAATTTATTTCTATGATAAATAATATATACAGAGCATGAGGAGATATTGTAAGTCAATGAGAACCTGCCATGACAGTTCCATATAAATAGCTGATAGAATGTTAACCATGCCAAGTGACCTAATTCGGTGAGGCGAGTGTTTACAACAGCAGTATATAACATATAGATTTACAATTCTTGCTAAACTACAACTCATATAGTTTTCTTCCAGCCAGAAGCTCAAGAATTATGGGAGAGCTACCTGGTGGCTACTCCAGAATACACTAGTCTTAAAGACACATGCAAAGCACCATAACCACTACAGCACACTTTAGAATGATTTAACTTCTAACCTGGGGTCCACTAGGCACAACTTCCAAATCCCACTACCGACAATGGAGTGCAGAAGCTCCTAAGAAAGAGCTTATGTTAGGTCTCCTAAGCTAAGCTTTGCAGTATAGGGCTAGCTCATTGGCTAAGAGCATCAACTGGGCATTTTTAGCCAATGATCTAAGCCAAGCATCGCCGGACTTAGCTCACGCAGAGAGCTTCCATTTTTCTGTGTAATGTAGTGGACCCCAAATAATAAGTAAACTGTTGGGGAAAAGGAGCCAGGACACTCTTAGAATCATAATCACAGTATGCTTCAGTGGTAATGGTGCTCGGAGTGTTTCTTTAAAGGGAACCAGTCATGTCCCTATGTACATTTAAAAGAGCTTACAATTCCATCTAAATATATAGATTTTGAGAAAAAAATATTTAAAAATAGGTTTTTCTCCTATCTGTCTCTCAACTCCTACTCAGTCACTCAATGCCGAGAAATTGAGAACCAGGAAGAGCAGAGGGAGGTCCCTCTGTTCTTCACCCACCGAAACCACAGCGCAAGAGCTGATAGTCAGGCAGACCGGTGGTGGGTTTTATAGAAGTGTAACCTACTTATTGAGATCACGTCGGGAAAGCAGAATGCAGGTAATCCGTGACAGGTTCCCTTTAAGAGTGCATTCATGAAGCATTGAGTAAGGATACTATTTTTATAAATATTAAAAAGTTAATTTTTAAATCAAATTACTTAAAAATTAAAAGTTTTGTACTAAACTGGAAAAGTTTAAGAAATCTGAGTGTATAAAAAGGCTATTAATTATTAGAGGGCTGGCTTAGAATTTTGGGAATAGTAGCCCACAACATTGCGGTAGTTTCCCAATTGACCAAGCTGGCTAAGAATTGTTAACATGTACAACATGATTTTGAGGGATAGTGCAGATTAGTTTTGGTTCCTGTTGAGGAATGATAGCTGGTGTTAGGAAAAAGCAGGATGCATTAATGAATCAATTAAGCTACTAATTCCAGGCTTGTGGCAGAGTTTGCTCTAAAGCTCAGCGTACAGGAGCAGCAAAGTCTTTAGGGCAATATTTATTTTTACTAGTCTCTACACACCTGAGTATTCCCATAAACTGTAAACATAAACTATTTACCGTATTTTGACTGTGTAGCAGCATCCATTTACACTGTGCTACATACCTCTGACACACAAATAAATATTTGAAGGATATAAGCACCTCAAAAGCAAACATTCAATGATAGTAAACAAATGTTAAAACAGTGGCTAACAACTGTACCATTGGTCCTAATCAAGGACGCCCCTAATCCATTAATCCCTGTTCCATGTGTAGAGAAAAGGGACACACTAAGATAAAGGTACTTAAATCACAATTTGTCAGTGAAGCTAATATTAACTGAATAAAATGTTTTACCAGGCAAGGTGTTATTTTTTGTAATTACTATTTAATAAAGTGAACACGCTTTATGTGGTGTTTTGTTTAATATATCTGATCCCTTCAAATTATGGTTTTTATTTATTTAATTTCGAGAACTGTGCATTTGGCCTGCTCATTTCAATATGTTTGAGAGTTCATCAGGTCTCTGTTTGGAAGCATTCTGCAGGTTATGTATAAAAAGTGGCACAGGTGTTTTCACAGCAAATGTTTGTCATGTTTTCTGGTAGCGCCAATATTTTCCTTCTTCCACGCCATGTTTTTCCTCTCTGCACCCTTCCCAGCAGTTTTGCTCTTCGCCTCTTTTTGTCATTTTAAATATTGGTGCTGTCGATGTATCAAAACGAGGCACAAGTGTGCACCATTTTTAGAAACAAAATTTTTTCGCTACAGTTAGAGTGGGAGATTTTCTGAAACAGATCTTTGAAGAAATAAAAATTATTTTTTAAAAAAATCTTCAAATTGTGAATTCATCTTTCTTTTTCCTAGTAATATTACTAATTTTTCTAAATCATTTGTGAATGTAATGGTAATATCATCAGAAAAAAGAGGAGCAAAAACCGAAAGTGGAATAAAAAGTGTCAGAAAGATGGATTTTTTTGTCACGTTATAGATAACGCAAAAAGAATGTCCCCCCAAAAAGTGGCGTCACAATTTGTTTACAATTTGTTTACGTAAGAAAATTACACATTTGCACATAACTGGCGCTAAAGTGAATGCGATTATTTTGATACATAACCCCCGTTGTGTAAGACTGTATATGCAACCCAATCTCCAAAGTTTGGAAGATTTGTTTTGTTGTTTTTTTTTTTGTGTGTGTGTCATTTCATATGTTTGGAGAATGGCATGCTAAAGTAAGGGGGGGGGGGGGGGGAAACAAAGAACTCTTGGGGCAATTTATTGGTAGGATAATATGTAGGTGAGAATTTAAAGTAGCATATTTCAGATAACATTCTCGCCATACAGTGATCTCGGTTGTCAAATCTAAATTACTTAGTGTATAAAAAGAGGCGGAGACTATGTAAAGGGTCAAGGAGTCTCTCCATGTGATCTGACTAAATAAACAAACAAACAGTAGTAGTATTGAGAACACAGGTAATTCATTTAAAGATTGGTGTTAAAGGAGGTCTTTAAATAATTACATGCTGTACATTACATAGGGAAAAATGGTGTGAGTTCATTTACTAGGATAGTGTGATAGATAAGGAGTGTGAACACTGAAGTAGTAGTTTGTAATTTCTTCTTAAAGCTGCTCTGTGAAATCACCCCTCTCCCCCCTCCTCCAAAAAAAACAAAAACAAGTGATTCATAAAGACAAAATTTTTATGAAATACATTAACTGTGCTGGATTTTCATTAAAATTCCAACGCATACCTTTATCACGCTACCATTGATAAAATTAACAAGCGGTTTCCAGAGGAATTGGGTAATGGTCTTCCTATATATTTGTATTATGATTGTTTTTGCAGTTGCATATATTTATTATGTGAGCTCATTTTGTAAAAGTAGTGAGCCAATGAGCTACCTCAAATTGTAGGGATTGGCCCAGGAGCTCTAACAGAAGCTTCTAAGCAAGAGTTTCTGGTTCACCGTTGGATGTAGTAGAGGTAGAAAGTGGTGCCCTTGCAGTCCCTAGATAGGAAGTCAAACTGTTCTAAAAATGTTTCATAACTTACAATGGGGGCTTCCAAGGCATTCCAGGCACCATAATCACTATGGACAAAGAGGGACAGTTCACTTTTAGGGATGTTAGCTGGGGGGTGTCCAGGGGCAGGCTGTTTTAAAAATATTTAGGTACTCACTAGTAACAATTTATGCAACTAAAATGTGATCTAGAACAAGAACAGTGTACAAAGACTTGTTTCTGAATACATTTTTGAGGCGCATCAATGTGAGTATTATTGCTGTGGAGCTCTGTTTTACAGGTCTGTTAAACACAATTTTGAGTTGCTATAAAAAAGGAACATTGGTATAGAAAAGATGGACATGGTGATTATTCCCCAAAATAGGGACTGTCCGTCCTAAGTGGGGACACCTAGGAGGTAGTGGTATTCCTTTAACCAGCTCTCATTGGCATCTAGTATTACTTAACTTACTCTAATACGTACACTCAAATTAGATATACTCCATTCACACTAGCATATAATGCACTTATCTCTTATAATCAGTTCACACTCATCTACACTCTTCTTAATCTTTCTCCAGACACTAACATTATTTAGTTAGCACTAATATAGGCACTTAAATTACACATAATCAGCTCACATGGACATGTAAGTGTATCTCACATTCTGAGCTCATGTCACTTATACTGAAGGGACGTTATGGTGAGTCTATTCTGTCTGTCTTTAGATTCTTTCTCCCATATACCCCTTAGTAAGTGTAACGGATCGATGGGCACCCCGACTGGGTACCTTCGTTGAAGGATGCTCCTAGCGCTTCCTGCGGACTCCAAGCACTGCAGCAACCAATACAACCAATCAATCCGTACAATACACACAGACACTCCCACACAAAATCCTCCCCTCTGCCTGTGATATGATTACTGAACACAATGGTGTATCTAATTATCACAGGCAGAGAAACACGGTATTATAAAACATATCACAGGGACCCCAAAACATGCAATAACCCCATAACCCCGTATATCATCGGAACCGGGGGATCTGGGTGAACCACATATCCAAAATTCACCCAGATCCGTTCAGTAGTTTGGTAGATACAGTTTAATGCAGATTCCGCAGAACATATACAGGCTATATGAAAAATAATTACTGTATAATGTGTCCCCTGTTGTATAGTTTAAAACTACTGCACAATGTCTTTGTGCACCAAATACCGGCGAGATGGCACCGTGTAGAAAAGTCCAAACAGTGTCTGTGAGTTAAAATGGCCGCCATCCATTATTCTCACCATGTGCTTCATCCATTGTTCTCACCATGTGCCTCTGATACATGAAATGGTGGCCACCCAGTAACTCCCCAGTATGTCCCAAGATGGTTCTTAAAGGGCCAGCAGCAGCATAATAAAATTCTATTATGCCCAAATCAGTTCCTAGAAGGGCAATACATCTCAGGGCCATCGTCGCAGGACAGGAGGCTGGCAAACAGTCTTCTCCAGTGCCCAGTGGCGAGGCTGGTTCCGCCACAGTAAGTAAGGAATTTTCAAGATTCCATGTGTTCCTGTCGGAGCTACATCAGTTCTAACTATGTAAACCATATCCAGGTTTTGGGAAAGTTATAGGGTCATTCAAATTGGACAGAATATGCTAAATATCCCCAGTGTAGCATACTATTTGCAAAAGTATACAAAATAGGATCATTCACATTGTTATGATGAGTCAATTAATATTGCTGTCTCATCATGAATTTATCTGAAGTTAGAAGTGATATTTTTTTCTGTATTTTTCACACACTTTGCAGTTTTTTACTGAATGTCACAGTTCTGATATGTCATACTACAGTAAATTCAATCATTGTGGATTCTGCTCTTTACTTTTTGTCTAATTATAGAGAATTTATTTCCCAAGACTGGGTTATTTACTAAATATTCAAAGTGAAGGTCAAATCTAAGACCAAACTAAAAAAAAACAGGGTTTATGAGTAACTCACTATGTCTTTTGGGGTTTAATAGCCAGTTTCTCAAAAATTTGTTGTAAGATTATTTTTAACAGAATTTACACAAACATTGGATTTTCAGTGACAGTGCACACACAGACACTCTGATGCACATTGATAGTTTTCAAACAATACACAGTGATATTGCACAGAGAAACAGTAACATAATGTTTACAATTGTTGAATTTTATTAAAGACACGGAGGCTCCTATTATGCATATCTCTTTCTTTATTACTCTCAGCAGCAAAGAAATAGAGATAAATAAATAACTGAAAGAACAAAAAAATACAGTGTTCAAGTAACCAATCACATAACAGAGGAAGTGACTATAAAATACTTGAAGCACCCACAATCCCCCTCTTTCTTTGCTGCTCTCAGACCAGTTAAGTACATAACTTTTTATGCTCTGGGTTGTTATTGGTATTTTACCTATACTGTGTCTACATGGTTTTTATATTTTATATGTCTGCTCCTAGTTATTATATTTAATTGTTAGGAGCCTGTGTTTTCATTTCGTTTTTATGCGTTTTCTACCCCTGTGGTGTGCTCTCCCGGGGGGGCCGTCGCGGCCGCGTTAGGCAGTGCCGCCTCCCGCCCCCTCCCATCCCGACCGCGTTCTGCGGCTAGCTGCGGGGATTTCCCCTGTCTCGGGGGATTTGCCTGCTTATACACCGGCGAGCCTCCGCTTACCTAGGCGGCGGCTCCCGGGTGTGTGTGCAGGTCGGGCCGCGCTGTGGTCACGCGTGCGCCCCCTCCCCCACCCCCGGCTACCCTCCTTCCTCGTGCGGCAGCCATCTTGTGTCCGTCGGCCACACTCCCCTGCCGGTTACCTCTCATCCCCTGAGGACGTACTGTGCAGTTTTGTTTCACCACTGTGGGGTAGGATTTTGTTATTCTGTATATGTATATATTTTTATTTATTTCGGTTTTGATTTGATTTCAGTTACTGTGTTTTTCTTTTGATTTCCATGTGCTTATGTTTCTTTTCTGTTTTTCTTGTGGCTATCTTTAGCCCTGTCCTGTTCCTGTCCCTTTTGGGTTATTAAACCCTAATTCTGTCATTTTTTTCCTGTATACTTATCTGCCATTTTTCATTTTGATTTCAGATCTGATTGTCGTATTTTTATTTCTACTGTTTAACCCTTTCCTGTAGTCATGCAGGATAAGGGTGATGGCCCTGAGGGCCGCCTTACTGACTTCCATCAGGAACTACCTGAGGGTCAGGCCATTTCTGAGGAGTTCCAGGCTCTGATGGACTCCACCATGGCGTCCTCTCTCCAGAGAGCGCTCGCCTCTGCTATGGGGGCAATGTCCTCCTCCTTTTCCCAGACTCTGGCGCAGTCTCTTTTGCTGCCCCAGGTGGCTAATCCTGCCCTACTGGGTACGGACCCTACTCCTGTCCCTACCCCACCTGGTGCCCGTAAGGCCAAGGTGAAGGCCAAACATCTCTCCTCCCACTCCATGATGCAGGTTTTACCTGCCTTGACGGACTCGCCTGAGGCAGTCACAGATGGCGCGCTCCCACCGCGCAAAAGAGCCTCTGGTCGGGCAAAAACGGCCAGGTTATGGAAACGGGCTAGATCCCGTGAAGAAAGGTCGGAGAGCGACCGGAGTGAGGAGGAGGAGTATGAGGAACTAGACTATGCTTCTGATGAAGAAGCCGGCTCGGAGGAGGGAGCTCCCCCTGCCGTAGCACCCCGTACTGGGGGCGCTTTCCCTGCCGGGGGTGTTGCTGCCCATGGGACGAGTGGCGACGCAGGGATTCTGGATCCGCAGGGTAACCCCCTGTTTGATCCGGATGACTTGCGCCATCCTCGTTCCGCTGAGTGGGAACCCCCTGAGCATATCGCCCGATATATCGCACTTAGGATGCGTACGCCACTCTCTAGGGAGAGTCGCAGTAAGCTACGGGCTGAATGTCCTAGACCTTCGGTCCCAGGATTGGCGTGTAAGATGCCAGAGGTCGATCCTCAGATTGCCCAGTTCCTCAACAAATCAGGCTGGAAGCAAAAGAAGGGCCTTGATTTTTCCCTGAGACATTGTCAAGACAAGATTATGGACACCATTGGCCCTCTGTCTAAGGCCTATGAAGTTTTGGAAGCCGCCAAGGCGGGTGACGCGGAGCTTGATATTGATGTAGCGATCGGTTGGGTGCAACGTGCCATTTGCTTGCTAGGCAATGCTAACATGGCCGTCTCCGCTTAGCGCAGGAAGGCAATCCTGCTTAAGATTGATCCTAAATTGGCTACCATGGCCGTCTCCGAACCTGGCCCCTCGGCTGAGGGGATGCTCTTTGGAGATAATTTCGTAAGAGACCTGGGGTCTTATGTTAAAACCTTCACAGCCATTGATAAGGCCCAGGCTAATATGAAGAGGGTGTTTCCCCCTAGAGTTTTTGGAGGGGCCGGGCGCAACAGGAGCCGTCCACCTGGCCGCGGATTCCGGGGTTCGTATCGAGCCCAGCGAGGCTCCTTTTTCCCTACCAGAAACTTCCAAGAGCCCAGACCGGCTCCGTTCTTCCCATCCAGAGGGAGGACCTGGAATTCCCGCTACCCGAGAGGTGCCTCATCAGGCAGACGCCCTTATGGTGAGTACCCCTTTTGTCCATCATACACAAGAGCGGGTGGCGGCCAGATTGGCCCAGTTTTACGAGGCATGGGTGGCCCTGACGGCAGATGCTTGGGTTCTTCAAACAGTGAAGGGTTACCACATAGATTTTGTGTCTTTTCCTGTTCAAACTTTTGTCCCCAGGGAACTCTCGCTAGCTTGAGAGCAAGAAGAATTGATCTCTTCGGAGATCGTGGAACTACGCACCAAAGGTGCAATACAAGAGGTCCCGTTTACTCAACAGGGCTTTACAAGCAACCTGTTTCTAGTCCCGAAGAAAGGTGGGGGTGTGCGTCCGGTCATCAACCTCCGCCCCCTCAATGCTTTTCTCCAGTATCGCCATTTCCAGATGGAGGGCATCCATTGCCTTCGAGACCCCCTTCAGGAGTCCGACTGGTTGGCCAAACTAGACCTCAAGGACGCCTATTTTACGGTGCCTATAACCTCGGCCCACAGAGATTTCCTCCATTTCACCTGGAAGGGAAAGCGCTGGAAGTTTACTTGTCTGCCATTCGGTCTCTCCTCGGCCCCCTGGTGCTTCACCAAGGTCATGAAACCGGTGGTATCCTTCCTCCGGAGTCGTGGAGTACGTCTGATCATCTACTTGGACGACATCTTGCTGATGGCCCAGTCAAGGGAATTACTGACGATTCATGTATCATGGACTACGTCCTTACTCCAGAACCTAGGTTTTCTCATCAATTGGGAGAAGTCGGTATTAGACCCCACCCAATCGCTGGAATTTCTGGGGTTTACAGTGGACTCCGTCCAACAATTCCTGTTCCTTCCGGAGTCCAAGACGAAGGCGATCAAGAAGGAAATCAGACGTACACTACGTGCAGACGACGTCTCTATCCGACATCTGGCGAGGGTGATCGGCCTCTTGGCCGCCTCGATACAAGCAATTTTCCCTGGCCCTCTCCATTACCGGGCCCTTCAACGCTTAAAAGGCTCTCACCTACGTGCCGGCCACTCTTACGAACAGCGAGTGACACTCGACGGCGAGTCCAGAGACGAGCTGACCTGGTGGCTGGCCCACATGGACGCCTGGAACGGGAGAGCCATATTCGGTTCTGTCCCGAACATCGTGATAGAGTCAAATGCCAGCTTACACGGCTGGGGCGCGCATTGTGGTGCCGCATCTACCGGAGGCAGATGGTCGAATCAGGAGCGAACACTCCATATCAACTGTCTGGAACTATTGGCGGGTGCATTCGCTATTCGCAGCCTCACGCCGGAACGGGCGAATTGTTGCGTGATGCTCAAGATGGACAATGTGTCAGCGGTCCGATACATCAATCACCTGGGAGGCACGAAATCGCGCATGTTAGCTCTCATGGCGAAGGACTTCTGGCAATTCTGCCTTTGCAACAGCATTTCCGTGCAGGCGGAACATATTCCTGGTCTGGACAACTCAACGGCCGATTGGAACTCACGCTATTTGAGAGATTCTGGAGATTGGCGCTTGCACGCTACGGCCTTCCAGGGTCTGGACCACATTTGGGGCCCATTCAATGTGGACCTTTTCGCGTCCCGTTTCAACGCGCAAGTGCCCAAGTTCTTCAGCTGGAGACCGGATCCGGCGGCAGTAGCAACGGATGCGTTCCTTCAAGATTGGCCGCAGACTCGGCTCTACGCTTTTCCCCCGTTCAATATGATAGCTCGCACGCTGTCGTAGCTGACGCAACACGGCGGCTCGTTGGTACTGATCACACCACTATGGCGGTCTCGGCCTTGGTTCCCTCGGCTGCTGGAACTGACAGCGGATTACCCACGCCTGATACCGACCTTCCCGAATCTCCTGAGGGATCCGGATGGCAACTCGCACGAGTTGGTGGAGCGCGGCCTCCTACACCTGATCGCCTGGCCTCTTTCAGGGGACCCTGGTCTATCACAGGGGTTCCGCAATCAACTCTCGACCTCCTCGACAGTGCATGGGCACCAGGTACTCGAGTGGTGTACCGATCCGCCTGGAGAATATGGTCTAGTTGGTGCGTGGAACGGTCAGTGGATCCCATATCTGCCCCTTTACATGTGATCATGGAATTCCTTACTGAGATGTTTGAATCTGGGAAGGCGTACCGCACCATTAATCTATGCCGATCCGCTATATCAGCTGGACACCAAGGCTTGGATGGTTCGCCCGTAGGACGTCAACCCTTTGTATGCCGACTGCTCAAGGGGATCCGTCTCACCAGACCGCCCCGTGCGAGATTCACTACCTTCTCGGACGTGAATGTGGTCCTCCAATTCTTGTCGGCTTGGTATCCAAATCAGGATCTCACACTGAAACAGCTGTCAGCGAAGGTGGTCATGTTGCTATGCCTTATCTCTTGCAAGAGGGTGTCGGATGTTCGGGCACTGGACTGGAATGCCATTGCGTTCACCCCGGAGGGCATCTCCTTTAACATATCCAGGAGAACGAAGTCGGCTTCGAAGGTGTTTGTTTACCCTAGATTCCAGGGAAACCCGGCTATCTGTCCAGTCGAATGCCTTCAAGCCTACCTCGAGGTTACTCGACCGTTGCGATCCCCGGAACTATGCCCCTTGTTCATCTCGCTTCGAGCCCCACACCTTCCGGTGTCTACACCTACGTTGGCGAGATGGGTTCGGGAACTGTTATCTCTGGCCGGGATCGATACGTCCAGATTCACCCCTCATTCAGTCCGTGGAGCTATGGCCTCCAAGAAGATATTCTACATGCGGCGGATTGGTCACGGGAATCGACCTTTCGTGATTTCTACTTCAGGCCGATTGACCATTTTGCATCTCAAGTGGTTTCTAAGCTTTAAACTTGCATAATAGGAGCCTCCGTGTCTTTAATAAAATTCCCAGATTTTACTATTAACATGACGTAAAGTCATGATTTTATTAAAGACACGGAGGCGAGTATTATTCCCACCCACCCACCCGGTTGGGGTTGGGCATTGGCTGGTATGGTGGGTAAGTATGATATATTCGTTATTAGAAGTTTTTGATTGTATGTGTTGTATCTGACGTTTCTATGTATTGGGGTTACATTTATGCTCCTTATAGCTGTATTACCGTGTTTGGGTGTGTAGAGTTTGAGTTTGACGTACTGTGTTATTTATTATAGTTATGCACATACAGTTGGAGTCCAGTTATTACCTTCTTTTTTCTGTGTCTCCTTTAGCCTGAATTCTGCGTGATTTGCCATATTTGAGCTGCGGTTGGCTACGTTAGCCGAAGTTGGATGTTCTGTATTTGGTCTTCGTTATCCGCAAGAAAGAGGGGGATTGTGGGTGCTTCAAGTATTTTATAGTCACTTCCTCTGTTATGTGATTGGTTACTTGAACACTGTATTTTTTTGTTCTTTCAGTTATTTATTTATCTCTATTTCTTTGCTGCTGAGAGTAATAAAGAAAGAGATATGCATAATACTCGCCTCCGTGTCTTTAATAAAATCATGACTTTACGTCATGTTAATAGTAAAATCTGGGAATTGTTGTACACACAGAAACCCTCACATAAACCATAGTTTTTCTAGTTATACAAAAATGCACATATGACTTTCACAGTTGCAATCTTAAATAGGTGTTTATGTGACAGACTATCTGCATGAATTGATGACAAACAGTAATGAAGAACATGTGGACATTGGTTGGGCATCACTCTTATGTTTTGCATGGGGCATCTGATGTCCTTAGACCAGCCTTGATGGAAGGGAAAATATTGTTAATTGGATAGACAACTGATATCATTGTTTCAGTTTACCTGTTTAGGATAATATCAGCTTGCAGACATCATGATGACCATGAATTTCGTGGGATTTGTGAGCCCGTTCTCTCTGAGAGCGGCCAGCTACGTGTTCTTTATGCTGACGGCGAGGGAGCTGTGATCTTCCTGCTTTGCTCCCTCTCTGCTCAGTGATGCCAGAGCATATGACGCAACTCCGGCCCTGGCATCATTAAGTGGTGAGTAGGGAGATCATAACTATGTCACCGTCCGCCTATAGAACGCACACCCAGCCGCCAGCCTTCACTGTCCCTCAGCCAGCTGCCAGCCTTCAATGTCCCCCAGCCATACTCCACCCCCCACCCCCACACTGAACCCCAGGAAAAACAGATCCACTCCAGCTCTCCGAAATGTACGGAGACTGGGTGGAATAGAATTTCATGAAAACAATTAATAATGTGTTTGTGTGTGTATCTGTTTGTGTGTCTGTCAGAGTATGTGTGTGTGTGTCTGTCTGTCAGTGTAAGTGTGTGTCTGTCTTTCAGTATATATGTGTTTGTGTGTCTGTCAGTGTATGTGTATTTGTGTATCTGTCAGCATATGTGTGTCTGTCAGTGTATGTGTGCGTCTGTCAATATATGTGTGCCTCTGTCAAGCTATATGTGCCTCTGTCTTGGTATGTGTGTGTGTGTGTCTGTCTGTCATTGTATGTGTGTGTGTCTCAGTGTATGTGTGTGTGTTTAGGTGACCAGCCCCCCACCACCCGCTGTTCACATGGAATGATGTTTATACTCACTAATGTTTATTTTTCCATACCATACCGGTCTTCCTGCAGCTGGCCCCACCTCTACGGCTGAGTTAATCACGCTTGATGATCTCTGCCAATCCAATGCTTTCCCATAGGACAGCACTGAGAAGTGATTGCACATGCGTTGCAGAATGCTGCACCAATCAGCATCTCCTCATAGAGATGCATTGAATCAATGCATCTCTATGGGGAACGTTCAGCGAATCCATGCAGAGCATGGAGGCACTAAATGTAGGTGCTGCATACTGTGCAGCACTGAGATAGAAAGCACTTTAGGTTAAGGACCAAACTTCTGGAATAAAAGGGAATCATGACATGTCACACATGTTATGTGTCCTTAAGGGGTTAAAGAACATAATACACAAAATGTAGTAGCTATACATTTGTATTCACATATTTAGTATGCAAGAGTATAGTTTCCTCACTTAACTTCTAAAATGGAACACATGCTTTATCTCTATTAGAAGAAACTAGATTCTCACATTTATATAAGTTAGTTCCCTGCGCATACCACAACCACCCAGTTAATGCCAGTATAGTGAATAAAACATTCGTAATGGTTTGTGTTTTAACCCCTTAAGGACACATGACGGAAATATTCCGTCATGATTCCCTTTTATTTCAGAAGTTGTGTCCTTAAGGGGTTAAAATAAAACTATATAGATCCTCCCTATACTGCTCTACTTGTTTCGCAATTTGCCACTGGAGCTCCCCAGGTCCTTCTTTAAAACGGTCCAATCGGACATGAACCACTTTGTATGGAAAGGGGGTAGACCTAGAGTGACACAAGCCCTGCTTAACGCACCTAAGCTTGAGGGGGGATGGCGTTACCCAATATTCAAACGTATTACTACGCTTCTGTCATAGCCACTGCCCTTCCCCATTTTCTCCAGGACCCACCCCCGCAGTGGGTACACTTAGAGCGTGGTCTTCTGGCCCCACACACCTTAGCCAATATAGTATGGATACCCAAAAAATTTAGACCACAGCTACCACGAGCACCCCCAACGATCAGACTACTGTTGCAGATCTGGGACAAACATACAACCTTACTAAGTGGTCATACCGGCCAATCACTGGCGACACCAATCACATCTCTCGCATACTGTATCCCCACATTCCACGCCTTGCCGTGGCACACCCAAGGTATCACACATCTAGAGCACTTGTACAAACAGGGCGCACTACTAAGCTTTGAAGCGTTAGAAAAGCAGTACTCTCTGCCCAGGGCATCCCATTATTCCTACATCCAGCTGAGATCCTTCCTGACCAAGCACCATTGTAGAGACGTTGCATCCACTCCATTGCCCTCTATACCTAGCGTATGGGAAAAAATGTGTATCACTAAATTACTCCCCTCTATATGTAAACCGATCTCCATGAGTTACCGACTACTCTCAAAGCATTTACCATTTGCTGTCTCAAAAATAGCACAGCTATGGGAAACTGACCTAAACTGCTCTCTCCCAAACAAGAGTTGGGAACGAATCTTCCGTTTACCTCGCCTCCTGATCAAATCGTCTACCCATATAGAACAACATTACAAGACGATGTATAGATGGTACTTGGTACCGAGTAAACTACATAGAATATACCCAAATACCTCAAACGTGTGCTGGCGTTGCAATGGAGCGGAGGGCACAGTTTTACATGTTTGGTGGTCCTGTTCCCGCATCCAGACCTTCTGGGCGAGTATCCACGAAATGGCGCCGGCGGCAACAGGCTGCTCTATCCCCTTAACGGCTCAACACCTTTTGCTAACTGACCTACCGAAGGGGCTGCCAAAAGCTATACAAAAACTTCTATTACATATCATACTGACAGCGCAGCGATCAATCGCCCAAAGCTGGAAACAAACAGCTTCCCCCTGTGTACAACGAATACTCACAGATCTGGACACACAATGCTCATATGAGAAAGGGTTAAAAATACTATTCCCACCTAACCATACCACCTTGAAAACATGGGATATGTGAGACTCATGGAGATCGCGTAACAAACGAAAGTGAATGTACCGCTGACTGTGAATGTACCTATGAATGTACCTATATATATAACTGTTTATGCACCTGCCGGGTGCAGGCGTTGTACCCACCAGGTAGGCGACAATCGGCAATCAGCAAACCACTGTGAGGACACGGAGAAAGAAAACTAGACGTAACTACTGTTAGGTCTCCCCATAGGGGTACGTTAAGCGTATGACAGCAGTACCTTGTTCCATAGAAGAAGCAGAACAAAATGTCCAATAAGTATAGAATGGGTGCACCATATGTATATGTATGTATGTCTTATGTATATATTGTGTATATTGTATATGTTGTATATAACTTACCTGCCAGTTGTGTGACAATGGATACAGTGCATTGATGGAATCTATCTTTTTACCTCCCCCCTTTTCCTTTCTGTACCCCCCCCCTTTTTTATTTGCTCAAAACAATAAACATTGTCAAATTTAAAAAAATAAAAATAAAACTATATAAACCAAACTAAAGTATGTACGATTTAAATTTGCTCAACGTGGGACTTAGAGATACACATTAAGTGATTTTGCTAAAATAATACCTAACCTAGTTCCATTTACATCCGGATATTTTCCCCTCACCTCACTCCAGCATTGGGTGTTAGTAGGGTATGTAAGGTAAGATATAGAGGTGGCGACTCACAGTGATATTTCAGGGTGTCAAAAGTGGGTGCTTAAGGGATAGAGAAGCCTAAGGTAAAAAGGGTAAATTTATGGAGGATCTGTCAGCCAAGAATCCAAGATTTTATAAAAATGCTTAGAGGTGTCATGAACTAATGCTGTAAGTTTGTCCATTTCCATCGATTCTCTGGTCTTGCGTATCACCCTTATCTGGCATTTAATCTTGTCTGTATGGGAAAACCAAATATTTTGCCCGCTGAGTGAAACTTTTGAATTACTGACCTGACGTAACGTGAGACAATGCCTTGGCAGTGAACCTTCTCCTCTCTTACCTATGGGATAATGAAGTAATAGAAGCCCTGAAGGCCTGACTTTAGGGAGATTGATCTCTCTCATTATGTTTATTTAGGATCTTAGTATCTGCAACATCACAAATGGGTTTTAAGCCATCAACCGAGCAAGGTGCAAAATAATCTTGTGTGGTAAAATGGTATCCCTCATCCTTTTTTCTTTTCTGTACCTGTTCAAAAGGGTTTTTTAAGCAAAAAAACCCCTGAAAATCAATAACCATTTTTTAAGATTTTAATTATTTCAATAGTTATGTTTATATTAGATAGGTTTGAAATTCCATTTATGGCAGACTAGCTCCCACTGAGCAGTTTGACATTTTATCACTTTTATTTGAAATTGTGTATGAAGGTCGTGCCTACTGTTTCTTTTTAGTAACTTTCATTATTTAAGACTAAACTGAACACATTTTCCCCATAAGATTAATTACTACATCCCAGCCTCTAAAGAGCTAAACGCTCAAGTATGAACTGTTGTGAATTAAAAGTGAATTTTAAATTTTAGACCAAAATGGTCAAACTGAAGATATCTGACATGCAGAGTTATTCCAAGAAGAATTCACTTTAAATATATAATCTCAAGATATGTAATTTATTTTTTATTTAAAAAAAAAAAAGCTAATTAATGAATGACTATGGCAAAATCCGGATAATGCAAATACTTTGTTCTCCTTTTAAAAAATATTTAAATATCGGGTGCCAATAATTTACTTTATTTTGAAGGGTATAGGGAAGTGTTTGTTACATTTTATTTTGACAGGGGCACAAATTATAAATATGGAAATAACTTGGAGACCCATTGTTCAACTAGAAAATGTATTCAGAGAAGTAATCTTAAAATGTATTAGAACTTAATGTTTAGGAAGGGATAATTAGTAGCTGCCAAATGTTTTAACATCTCGTAGAGAGATTAATAGGAGAATGCTAAACGCTAATAATTAGTTTTTTGGACTAGACAGCAAAATTTACCTACTACATACCTCCCAATATATTATACGGGCAAAGAGGGTCGCTTATAATGTTATCTTCGCTTCCTTTTCTCATCCGAGTCATCTTTCCCCATGTCCTTTTCTTTCCTTATGCATATCACATCCTTCCATGTGACATATACAGTGTGTCATACAGTCATACAGACACACATGCACATGTTCATACAGACAAATGGTCATATAGAGACACCTACACACTCATAGAGACACATAGACATACAGACAGTCATACAAACGTAGTCATACAGATACATATACACACTCATACAGAGATATAAACACTCATACAGACACATGCACACACCCATACAGAGACAATAATACTGACACATAGACATACAGACACTCATGAAGACACAGTCATACAGATACATATACACACTCTTACAGACTCATTGACATACAGACACTTACACACACTCATACAGACACATATACACTCATAAAGACACATGCACACACTCATACAGGGACAATAATACTGACACATACACACACTCACACTTAGTCATACAGACACACAGTCAACAAACAGACACACATACACACTGAAGGTATCCGTGAATATCATGAGGTAGAAGCAACCACTTATTTCCTGGAAGGGCCTCAATCTTGGTGTCTGGTGACACCAGGGAGCCATGAGGAGCAGCTTGCATTAGTTCTACTTACAGCTTCCTCGCTGCTTGCTCTGTGATGATCTCATTCGTCACTACAGTCCGAGCTCCCAGGAGCAGCATGTACAACTCTTTTTCTAGTGCAGTAGGGGCAGATAGATGGGTCAGTCGGAGGGCCAAATACCACAATTTGCAGCAAATACCTGATTTGCCGGTGTAGTGCAGGGGTCAGGCCACAGCTTGCTGACCCCTGTTATAAACCATTGATTAAGAGCAAAATTGTATGACATCCTCGCCACCCACTAAATCACTTGTAAAGCAACAGGAGAGGGAATTATAATATACCTCGATACACTGCACTCCTTAACTATGGATATAGATATGTAAATGTAATTTGATGTATGGGTAGGCATTTAAAACAAAATGGGCAAGTCTACAGGTATGTGAAAAAATGCCCAAATGCAATATTACTTACAAGATCCTTAAAACGTTTACAGTTTCCTTTCCCTCATTCATATTTAGAATTCCATCCCAATGAATCTTTCAATAGGTATCTGAGCTCGTAAGTGACATGTGACTGCTATCTATGGCTGGACACAAACTGCAAACATCTTTAAAGCGTGTTCACTTTGTTAAAAGTGTCTGGGTTCCTCTTTTACAACAAACTTTTTCTGTGACTTACTTTGCGCATGGCTTAGAAAGAAGCATGGACAGTAGTTCAAAGACTTCCTAATTGCTACCTTTCATTGAATAGCTTGAAAATCAATTAGGTTGCAAAACAAACTAAGTGATACATTTGCGAGGTGACTAAAGCAAGGATGTCAGCATATCTGTTTGCTTAGCTCACTAGCTTAGCTGGACCTGCTCGTAAGTGCTACAAAAAGTTCATTGCATGATAACGGATCTTGCAATATGGGAAGAATAAATCATTGCTCCCTTTGTAGGTGTCACTTGCACATAACTCTTACTGCACTTTCAAGTTGTTTTCAGGAAAGCCAGGATTTTTCTTCTTCTCTGTATGTTCTTTAATACACAGATATAGAGATTTAATGGCATAAGAACAAGCTCGGAACTATTATATTACACATTGCCCTCCTTTTATCTTAGCAAGAATTGGTGTTGTTAAGCTTCATCCTAAGAGTATTATGGGAAATGTAGTCAATTGGAGTGTCAAGATTGGTTTCCCTGATCAAAGCAATGGGCTCCAGCTACTGAAATTGGAAGTTGTAATATAGAAAAGCCAAGCCAATGAAATTTTCACAAATGATGCAGGGGGTATAAATCGTATGGGATTTTGTTGAATAGTATTTTCAATCTTTTTATACTGTCTTTGAGAATTTTTTAATGGGCAAAAGACAAGTGTAATATAATTATCAGCTTTCAATATGCCTGGGGACTTGGGAAAAAAGCAAATTGGTATTTCAAAGGGAGTTCCAGGGGCATCCCAACTCTACTTGGCAGAGAAGCTGACTCTCCACGTAGTAACTACTTTGGGTTTAGTTGTGTTGCTGAACATTGATGATAAATTTAGTGATTGTTAACATTTTTGGTTTCAGTATTGCTTTCAATTTCTTGAAATGAGTTTTCCCTTCTTATCCGGCTTGGTATTTAAAATTCAGAGGTTAGTAAATAAACCTGCTTGTCCTCTTATCACTTATTTCTGGGCTATTGCTTCTTTTTATTGCACTTTCCTACATCAACATTCTACGTGGTTCTGCTGACAGCAGTCCTAGCACTCAGTTCTCACTTTCTTTTTCTGAAGGAGCTCTTTCACCTTCATTAGGTTTGCTACTTCCAGCAGCAATTTTTCGCTTTCACATGTATTTATTTTCTCCAGCAGCAATATTCTTTTCACTTAAACTAATACCCAGCTGGTAGCTATCCATGGCCTCGATTTAATTCTTATAGATAAGTTTTTTAATTATTTCATAATTTTCAGGTGCTTTATCTACAGGAGTCACCATTAAAGTATACAGGAGTGTTTGTAAAAATAATTATTTGACATTTCTTTCTAACAGATTGTAAATTAAATCAAGGCCTATGACATCAATCGCCTACCTTTTCCAAATACCTATCCTGAATATATATAGCTTGCATTTTCTGTATTGCAACAAGCTGTTCACTCTGCTTTCAGCTTATAATTCTCACTTTACCCAAAGTTTATTCTTGTAAACCTGTGACATCTTGCCTGTCCATGGGTACTGCAAGTCAGCAGTGGTCGTGTGTAGAGGCATAACAGACACCAGCCGCTTTGCAATCTTCTACTTTAGTCCCATAACCCTTTCGTGGACTTGCATGTGTCGTCACACCGACATCACACAGACAAGTCATGTGACTACTTCTGGCCTATCAGAATAGCTCGTAGAGTATTGAAACTAATTTTCATGTATTTTAAGTACCCTGTCGTGGTATCCAGTTTGGTTATTCGAGAGAGAGTTATTTCTGTTGATTCATGTGTATTTTGATCTTGGTTTGTTCTTTGGCGATTCTGACATCTGTATCTCTTGACTTTTGGCTTGTCTACCCTTTACGTACATTCTGTTTCCCTGACCTTGGCGTGTCCTGTACTTTTCTATATTAACGTTAAATTTGGCCATTCTAAGCTCCAAAAATAAGTTTTATGGTTTCTTTATTTATTACTCAAGTTCTGCGTATTGGGTGTTAGACTATCCTAACGTTGCCCCTTTGACACCTAAGTATTTTTTCTGATGTGCACATTGGCACACATTATTTATTCAAGAATGTGTTTGGATGATCTGTGTTTGCACATTGGGAAGTATGAAACAGGAACTGATGCACAGGCTTTTAAAAGGGTGTCGCCAGTGAAGCAACTTGCATCATTGGTGGCACCCATAATTGGCAGCTTTCCCGGGAAGTGAGCTTTTCTGCTACTGAAGGGGCAGTATCAGCATGGTATCAATCATGTCAGCCTTGCAGACAGTCTACTCGTTGGCCCTGAACCTAGAGGACCATGCATAGAACTCTGCTGAATCGCTCTAATCATGGTTCAAGTGTTGGCTGCACAGTGTGAGTGCGCAAATGAAGCACTTGTGCTATGCTATCCAGAGACAGTTCCCTGGTGTACCCAGATGCAGGACAAACAGGGAATTAATTTGCAATGGCTGGACAGAACCCTGAAATTCAGGCATGACAGTTGGGAGCCCTGGTGTATGTAGTGTATGTGGTGCATGTTACATGCAGTGATGCCACAGTCTTGTACCATACACACACTCTGTGATGTCATGCAGCCTTATTACCATAGTCAAAATTTTACAACTCTTAACTTAAAAACACACTGGGCTATGTGTTCATTATTTGTTCTGCTCATTCTCTGATTTATGAATTAGCAATAACCCAGCTGTCTCTTTTGCTTTTTATTTGTCTCTTACATTTCTTTCTTTCTTTTATTTATGATTAAATCCAATAATTGGCATAATTGGCCATCACTTCAAATTGTTTTTTTTTCCTGGTTTGGATTAGCAGAATAAAAAGATGTGCTTTTAAAAATTGAACTTGATGGACTTTAGTCTTTTTTTCAACCTAGATTTGTTTAAGTAAGTCACCTTCAATAAAGACAGAAATTCCAATGCAGTTTTTTTCTTTCTTATCTATCTTTCTCAATATCCTCCTAAACTTTTGCAACTATCAGTATTGTGTGTCTCATGACTTAATTTCTGTATAGTTTGTAACTAATACTGTCATATTATGTATGCCTTTACAGTATAAATTTTTAGGGAGATAGTTGTGGCAACATCTTTCAGTATCACACCAAATGATATACATCCCATAGCCCCCAACTCCTCAATTCCACATTCCCTACAGAAAAGCATGATTATATATTCCTTTGCATTCCATCATTTTTTCTCCAGATCAAGACCTGCAGCCTGATTTCCCTGGGCAAATTCAACATTTCTAAATTTTGCTTACACTTATGTTTTTAATGGGTGTGCGAGACATCTCTCCTGTTTGGGAAGCACAGGCTTATATCCACTGACAGTTTAAAAGTCCCCAACACTTTATGATGGCTTTGTGTAAATAGCACTTATCTGTTCTGACTCTCCATTCTTAGATTGCCTGTCCAAAGCTGCTGCAATAAATCATTCTGGCTGTTTCTCTCCTCTCCCTGTGCTGCTTTCACATAGAGCCTGCCCCCTCCTTCCTACTTCCCCTTGCAGTTGTTGCTTTCCCTTAGGCTGAATTCAAGAAGGAGAGACACCAAGAGGAGTGTTTCCCTGAGAACAGATGTGCAGTGCACACTTTTTTTTACCTCTCTGCTAATCAGCACAGGTTCCTCACAGACTGAACCTACTGAGAGAAGGGGGAAAAGGCAGTTTTTTTTAATCTTTGATTTTAGTGAAATCTAGACATTTGCTAGCAAGTCTTCCAGCACATTGTATGGATAAATTTAATACTTTATCATTTAAGATTAAGTTGTATTTGTCGTTACAGATACCCAATTATTTCCAGTAGGGCATTTGAGACACTGGACATCAAGCATCATTTCAAAGAGTTAAAATCCATGTGAATGATGGAAGCGCCTCTTGTGGCTGTTAGTATGACAGCCACTAGAGGCTGACTTAACCCTCCGATATAAACATTGCAGTTTCTCTAAAAACAGTGAGATTCACTGAGATGAAGTGGTCTGGGTGCCTATAGTGTCTCTATAACAGACAATCATAAAAATGAGTATAACTAGCAGCCCCCTTCTAATTGTATTTCCCCCACAAATACACCAAATCGAATAAACCAACCAAATCGAATAAACCACAAAGTTTCCTTTAAACCTCCTGTGCATATATGTAGTAAAGTGCAAATTATGTGATAAAGTGCAAAAATTATAATTAGTACTTTAATAAATATTTTTGCACTTTGTTAAATAATTTGCACTCAGGGCCGGCGCTACCATAAGGCGCACTGCGCTCCCCTCCGGCCGGTTACTTCTTGTAGATCTTACTGCCCACGGAGCCCAGCTTCCTACCATGGTGTCTGCCGAAAGCTGTGTGGCAGGTGCAGGGATATGAATGACATCATATGCCTACTCCCTGTGTATTGCACAGCGCGACTGGTGCCCAGTGATGGGGCTGGGCTGCAGGACAGCATGTATCCCAGGGACCAGGTTGAACAGATGTAAGTACGTAATTGGGACTGTCTCTGTATGTATGTATGTATCCCTCTGTATGCATGTATGTATGTCTCTGTATGCATTCATGCATGTATGTCTCTGTATGTTTGTATGTATGTCTGTATGTATGTATGTATGCATGTATATATGTAGGTCTCTGTATCCATTTATGTATGTCTCTGTATGCATGCATGTATGTATGTCTCTGTATGCATGTATGTAACTGAATGTGTTTGTCTCTGAATGTCTGTATATATGTCTCTGTATGCATATATGTAACTGTATACCTTTATGTCTTTGTATGTACGTACGTACGTATGTATGTATGTGTCTGTGTGTCTGTATGACAGTATGCCTCTGTATGTATGTATGTCTCTGTATGTACATTTCTGTATGCCTGTGTGTCTCTGTATGTATGTATGTATGTATATAATACACCCAAAGTTATTAAAAGAGCTTAGTGGTGTACTAGCAAAACCATTCACAGATTTATTTAACCAATCATTGTTAACAGGAGTAGTCCCAGAAGATTGGAAGTTAGCAAATGTTGTGCCCATACACAAGAAATGTAGTAGGGAGGAGTCGGGCAACTATAGGCCAGTAAGCCTTACTTCACTAGTGGGGAAATTAATGGAAACCATGTTAAAGGATAGGATTGTTGAACATCTGAAAACACATGGATTTCAAGATCAGAGACAACATGGGTTTACTTCAGGGAAATCATGCCAAACTAATCTTATTGATTTTTTTGATTGGATATCACATAGAAGGCTGATCAATAAATTGCAATCTTTAAGTTTGGATTCCAATATTGTTGAATAGGTAAGGTAGTGGCTGAGTGACAGGCAACAGAGGGTTGTAGTCAGTGGGGTATATTCAAAGCCCGGTCTTGTCACCAGTGGAGTACCTCAGGGATCTGTACTTGGATCCATTCTCTTTAATATTCGTATTAGTGATATTGCAGAATGTCTTGATGGTATGGTCTTTTTGCTGATGATACTAAGATATGTAACAGGGTTGATGTTCCAGGAGGGATAAGCCAAATGGCAAATGATTTAGGTAAACTAGAAAAATGGTCAGAGTTGTGGCAACTGACATTTAATGACATTTAATGAGGATAAGTGCAAGATAATGCATCTTTAGATGTAAAAACCCAATGGCAGAGTACAGAATATTTGATAGAGTCCTAACTTCAACATCTGAGGAAAGGGATTTAGGGGTGATTATTTCTGATGACTTAAAGGTAGGCAGACAATGTAATAGAGCAGTAGGAAATGCTAGCAGAATGCTTGGTTGTATAGGGAGAGGTATTAGCAGTAGAAAGAGGGAAGTGCTCATGCCATTGTACAGAACATTGGTGAGACCTCACTTGGAGTATTGTACGCAGTACTCCAGAAGGATATTGATACTTTAGAGAGAGTTCAGAGAAGGGCTACTAAACTGGTTCATGGATTGCAGGATAAAACTTACAAGGAAAGGTTAAAGGAACTTAACATGTATAGCTTGGAGGAAAGACGAAACGGGGGGATATGATTGAAACATTTAAATACATAAAGGCAATCAACACAGTAAAGGAGGAGACTATATTTAAAAGAAGAAAAACTAACCCAACAAGAGGACATAGTCTTAAACTAGACGGGCAAAGGTTTAAAAAAAATAATATCAGGAAGTATTACTTTACTGAGAGGGTAGTGGATGCATGGAATATGTGTCTGTATGCCTGTATGTCTTGTATGTATGTTTCTGTATGTATGTATGTATGTATCTGTATGCCTGTATGTATTCATATGTATGTTTCTGTATGCCTGTATGTCTCTGTATGCCTGTATGTATGTATGTGTCTGTATGATGGTATGCCTCTGTATGCATGCATGTCTCTGTATGCCTGTATGTCTCTGTATGCATGTATGTATGTGTCTGTATGCCTGTATGTATGTTTCTGTATGCCTCTATGTATGTGTCTGTATGATTGTATGTCTTTGTATGTATGTTTCTGTATGTATATGTCTGTATGACGGTATGCTTCTGTATGTCTTTGTATGCCTGCAAAAAGGGGTTGTAAGACACTAAAGGGGGAATAAAATACACTAGAGCACAAAAGGGTTAAGAAATTCAAAGGGGGGTGGGGGGTCACAACAAGACACACTGGTTAAGATGTATTATTTTTAAGGGGGCTGGGGGCGCCAAAATGCATCTTCGACTGTGTAGCTAAAATCCTAGCACCGGCCCTGTTTGCACTTTATTACAAATATGCACAGAAGGTGTTAAGGAAACCTGCACCTGGCCGTTAAATGCATCTTCAATTGATTGTGGGATGCTTTAAGTTTCCATATTCAGTGCTTATATTTAGCTCTATAGACAGATCTTTAATACAAGGGCTGTCAGTCATGAATATCACATCTCTGGTCCATGTAAATCAACCTGAAATTACTGAGTAAGCTTCAAAGACGTGTCATCCATGCAAGTTGCCTATTGCTCTGTATTTATGCCTCTTAATGCAGATTCTATATCATACATCCCACATATATCTTCTGTTCCTCTTTTCTATTTGCTCTTCCGTATTTTAGGCTTTGTTCCTTTGGCTCTGATTTACAAGGTGTTTACTTTTCCTAGTTCCAAATATTTCCACAATTATATATATAGGTCATCACTGGTATTAAGTAATGTACTAGTGGCAAGCATTACCAGATCTTCAATTTCACAAAGATTATACCAAGTGTCATCTCCTATTACGGTGTCTTTTCAAATGTGTTTAGTAAAAATACATTCTAAAAATATAGTAGTAGTAATGTTAATATTTTATTTATATGATCAATATTTTCCATGTTTCTATAAAGATCACCAGGTGTAGAACGGTCTATATCATAATAGTAAAATAAATAGCTCCAGGGTAATATGTGCTTGCAATGGCCAGCTGGCTGAGTGCCAAAAACACTTTAAACCTGTGTGAATTTAACAGAATCATAGTAATAACATTGTCAGTCAGTAAAAAAAAAAATTCCATGTATCTAGAATATAAAATGTAATAAAAGAGAATAAAGAAAAAAAATTAAAGTAAATATGCTATAGTCTTGTGCATGAGATAGAGTAAAATATATTGATTCAGCAACACTACGGGCTGCTCCAGATTAAAAATCATTCCCTTAAATTTGGATGCTTTTGTAAATAAATATATCTTTTTTTATTATATTATTGAAATAAAGCTGTTATGGATTAGATATTACGGAGTTATTCAGTAAACTCCAAATTGCAGTGAATTTAATTCTGAATAGCAAAATTATGGCTAAAATTGCTGATCTGGAGAAATAGGTTAAAGGATCACTATAGTCACCCAGACCACTTCAGCTCAATGAAGTGGTCTGGGTGCCAGGTCCCCCAGGTTTTAACCCTTCAGATAAACTGCTATGTTTACATAGCAGGGTTAATCCAGCCTCTAGTGGCTGTCTTCCTGACAGCTGCTAGAGGCGCTTCTGCGACGCTGGATGCGAAAATCGCATTCAGCTTGCAGAACGTCCATAGGAAAGCATTGAGAAATACTTTCCTATGGACTGTTTGAATGCGTGTGTGGCTCTTGCTGCGCATGCGCATTCCACTCCACTCGGTAGCTGACGTCGTCGTCCTGCTGTTGTTTTTCTTAATAATTCACAGAACATATAACACAAGAAGCAAATTCATAATATCATTCCACTGACAATTGCCTTGTTCTGATTATATTCTACTTTACAGAGTACAGCTGGAAGACCAGACCTAGAGGATTTGGACATGTATGCCAGTTCCCGGGAACAGCGTTTTCGTGTCTTTGCATCACTGGAACACGAAGGCCAGTTGTACATGACTCCAAGAGATTTCATAGAATCTGTTACTACTGATGAACCAAAAAGCAAGTGAAATTTATGTTCTATATAACTTATAAAAATATATCCTGATACTACCAGTTGCTGTTGTCTTACGAAACTGGAATGTAATTTAGATCAAGAACACAAAAAGAAAAAGAATGAGCAAATATGAAAGGATTCACAGAAACACTCCTATTTGGGGGGGTTACCCCCTAACAACATTACAACTTCAAAACACGGAGTGTATCAGTAGAGATGGATACAAGGGAGTGAATGGAACTGTAAATTTGTTTCAAATAATTTGCAGAAAAAATAATAATAGTAATAATAAAAGATTAAAACTTAACTTTTAATAAAATTACTTAAAAGATAATATATAAAAATAGCACTTGTGAAATATCACCTAAATGGTGCGATATAACATGACTGTATACCATAGTCAATCTTGAAGAAGTTAGTGCCACATGTAAGTAAAAGTTGGTACAGGTCTTCTATACGTAACTGGCAGTAATCAGAGTTTTATTTTGGTAAATTAATTACCTTAAGTAAGTATTAATAAACATATAAATGTGGATACCCCCACTAATGACCAAAATGCTGAACATATATGCTATAAACTTATGGCATGTATAATAGATATGTCTAGTTAATACCAGCGCAAATGGAGCTAAAGTGAAACCTCCCCTGTGAGATATCACCTAAATGGTGAGTCTATACTTAGTTGTCTAGTGGAAAGTATAAACTTTTATCTGAATTTTACTTTCAAACAAATGCTAATTCACATGCCGGTGAGGTAGCTCAGTTAGTAAATTCTTAGATTACAAAGCCTGTTCAAAAATGCAAGGTCACAAGGTCATCTCAGCCCTTCGTCCTTCCGAGGTTGATAAAATGAGTACTATTAATTGGTGGGTAATAATATCTATTACTATTTAGCTGCTAATTTGGTTCATTCCGAGAGCATGCGCTGAAAAGCACTTTGAGTCCCACTGGGAGAAAGGCGCTATATAAATACTAGTTATAGTTATTATATTCACCTAACCTGTGCTATAGCAAGTAGATATTGACTCAAGTCAATCATCTAAAAAAAGTATTTCTGAAAATAAATAACTACAGATTATTGACTGGTATATAACCTTTCTGAATCAGCAATCCAAGATCTAGTGAATCATTCCACTTTGCTAAATCGCTATGTGTGCGGGTAGCACAATTGTCCTACAATGAGTAAGCCCATCTCGGATTATGGAGGGGAATATTGACTCAATGGGGAACTGCTGACCTGTCATAGATAATATAAAATGAACAAAACAGAGCAGAGTAGTTCATGTGTAATTATGTACATGTGGAGGGCATTTTGATATTGTTCCAATAATTCATAAATTATGTTTGCTTTTTCTCTTTAGATGCTAAAAATTGGAAGTCACTTTCAAAACAAGTGAGTATTGAAATACATATTTTTACATGTAATTTTAATATGTATAATGTACACTGATCGTGTAGGTTCCCCTCATTCTGCTAAAACAGCCCTGATGCATTAAGACATGGACTCCACAAGACCTCTGAACATGTCCTATGGTATCTGGCACCAAGACATGTGCAGCAGATCCTTTAAGTCCTGCAAGTTTCAAGGTGGGGCCTCTATGGATTGGGCTTTGGTGTTCCCTGACATCCAAAAGATGCTCAATTGGATTGATATCCGGAGAATTTGGAGGCCATTGCAACACCTTGAACTCTTTATTATTTTCCTCCAACCACTCCTGAGCAATTTTTTCAGTGTGGGAGGTTGCATTATTCTGCTAAAAGAAACCAAATCAGGGAACACCATTGCCATGCAGCAATTTCTAGGTAGGTGGTGAATGTCAAAGTAGCATCCAAGAATTCCCAGCAGAACATTGCCCAGAGCATAACACAGTCTGCGCCTGCCTGCCTTCTTCCCATAGTGCATCCTGCTGCCATCTCTTTTCCAGGTAAACGATGCACCCACCCAGCAATCCACTTGATCAAAAAGAAAACATAATTCATCAGACCAGGCAATCTTCTTCCAATGCTCTGTGGCCTGTTTCTGACACTCACAGCCCCATTGAATTTGCTTTTTGCAGTGGACAGAGGTCATCCTGGGCACTCTGACAGGTCTGTGGCAATGCAGCCCTATACACAGCAAATTGCGATGCACTGCATGTTCTGACATCTTTCTATCATTGCCAACATTAATTTTATTTCAGCAATTTGAGCAATAGTAGTTCTTCTGTCTGATCGGCCTAGACAGATTAGCCTTCAGTACCCAAAAGCAGGGACGCTCATGACCCTGATGCCGGTTCACGGGTTGACCTTCCTTGCAACACGTTTGGTAGGGAAAAAAGGAGAAAAACTGTCCATCCAATAATGTAAGATAATAATATTGGTTAAAAATCTTGAAGATACTTTATTAAATCAAAAAAGAACTAACATACAATAAACAAGACAAGCCCTAACTATAGCTACCACACACAAAATTGTATGACTCAAGAGAGGCAAACTACAACCAAGGAGAAAGGGGGAAAGGGAGTGAAGAATAACACATACATGTGTAAATAATAAGAAAAAATCCCAGAACTGTCCTCAGCTGGCACGCAGATAATAATAATATATCAATGCTTAATCTGCAATTATATGATCAGCCAAAGTACAGTATAGACGGTCATATTAAATAACGAAAACAAAAAAGGGAGAGAAGCTCGATTAGTGGGCGTAATCACAGAAGCCCTACAAAGCAGTAGCTGTCTAAGCAGCAATAAATGTCAGATGTCCAGTGTAACTTTTGGTAGGTACTAATCACTGCATATCGAACATACCCCACAAGACTTGCCTTTTTGGAGATGCTCTGACCCAGTCATCTATTTGGCTCTTGTCAAAGTCACTCAGACTCTTTTCGCTTGCCCATTTTTTCTGCTTCCAACACATGAAATTCAAAAACTGACTGCTCACTTGCTGCCTATTATATCCCACCCCTTGACAGGTACCATTGTATCAATACAATTAATGTTATTTACTTCACCATGAAAGTGGTTTGAATGTTGTGGCTGTTCAGTGTATATATATATTGATGTTATACATGGAACACAAGCATATATATTAGCACAAGTAAATAAACTGTTATTACTATGTTGTTTGAATTGAGAAATTACTGTACAAATACAGATGTTACTAAGGACCGCGGACGTACCTCATACGTCTGCGGCTTATTTGATCGCTGGAAGTGATCGCGATCCCTTCCAGCCGCTCTATGGGTATTGCACGATGCCTCGATGCCAAGGCATCATGGAATACCCCTCCTCACTGCCGGACACTCAAGTGATCGCTGCCCCTGGAGCAATCACTTCCAGGTTGCCACACATGGCGCCCGGCATTGCAGAGCAAAGCATCGGAAGCCATCAGGCAGGCTTCTGATGCTTTACCTGCATCAGTTAAAGTTTAATTAATTTTTTTTTAAATTACATTTATTACTTTTTAAATAAAAATTAACCCCCACCCTTCCTGCCTCTTCCTCCCTATGTACTTACTGATCGCCGCCGTTCCCCTGCCATTCTTCTTCTGAGGTGGACTGTCTGGGCTGGGCTGGACTGTCTGGGCCCAGACAGTCCCCCTCTGCAATTTAGGACCCCCAGGGGCCATCTGACCGCTCTAAACCAACAGGTGTCCACAGTGCTGCTAGCAGTGGGACTGCCTGAACTGACAGTTTTATTAAAAAAATAAAAATAAAGTTAATACATTTTAAAATATAAATATATATATATATATATATATATATATATATGATATATATATATATATATATATACACATATTTGTATATATATATCATATAACGTCATACTAAGTGTATTTTTTATTAATATATACATATATTAATATAAACATACTTAGAGTACAACTACACACGTATATATATATATTATAAAAAATTAATAATAATTAATTATAAATTTAAATTATTTAAAAAATAAATTATATATATATATATTTAATTTTATTCTAACTGTATTTTGATATTAATATATATATATATCTACCTATGTATATCCCCTTAACGACCGTGGACGTACTAGGTACGTCCAACAAAATAACGCTTGTTAAGTACGTCCACGGCAAATAGGAGCCTGGACTTACCTGGACCAGCGATCCACGGTGATCACGGTCAGGTGGGAATGCCGGAGTCCCCAGCAGTCCCCCTGCAGCAGCTTCAGCCATCCCTGCCCTCCAGAGCCATCTGATCACCATGACCACATTGCCGCAATAGAACTCTAGGAGCTGCCAGCAGAGGGACTGTCTGAGCTGTCAGGCAGTCCCCCAGGCAGCTAAAAAGTAAATAAATATATATATTATACAGTGTTTGTGACTAAGTGGCTACTACAGAAGACTGGACATACCCCATTTTGAATACCCAGGGTTGTCTACATTTGAAAATGGTATGCCATGATGGGATCATTTCACATTCCTGGGATACCATATGGTCTCAAAATGCAACACAGACCCAGCAAACCAATCTGGCAAACTGAATTGGGCAAGCCCTATACTGACCCTGTAACTTTCCAAAACACCTTAAAACCTGTACATGGGGGTTTTGTTATACTCAGTAGACTTTGCTGAACACAAATATGAGTGTTTTAAACAGTAAAACTTATCACGACGATGAAACCACCAGTAAAAGTGCAGTTTTTGTGTAAAAAAATGCAAAAAACAAATAAAAACGCTAAATTTGGCCAGCGTTTGTGAATAAGTGACTACTACAAAAGACTGGACATACCCCATTTTGAATACCGAGGGTTGTCTACTTTTACAAATGGTGCACCATGATGGGGTTAATTTTCATTCCTGGGCTGCTATATGGTCTCAAAGGCAATATAGGCCCAGCAAACCAATATGGCAAATTTCAATGTGAAAGCCCTACATTTGACTCTTGTAAGTTTGCAAAAACCCATAAAACCTGTACATTGGGGGCACTGTTGTACTCGGGAGATGTTGCTGAACACATATTGGGATGTTCTTTGTCAGTAACACATGAACTAGGAATCCATGCCTAAAGTACAATGTGTGTGAAAAAAAAACACAAAAAAATGACTACCCAAAAGGTATGTAAAGACTGGTGGTAGAATTAGTGCATAAAAAGTGTTAAAATACCACTATTTGAAATACCCTAGGGTGTCTACTTTTCAAAAATATATGGTTTGATGTGGTAAATTACATTGGCCAGCTTCACAAATGTCCCAAATAGGACATGGGTGCATGATGACCACCTGTGAAAATTCCAAGTTGGAAAACTGGAATGCGCACACTCCAAATAAGGTATTTTAGCCCCAGAGAACCTGATACACCTATACATGGGAGGCATCACTGTACCCAGGAGATGTTGCTGTACACATATTGGGGTGTTCTTTGGCAGTAATCCTTAAAGTTCTCAGTACATGTATTCATAAATTGCAATGTGTGTCAAAAAAATCACCAATAATTATTTTTTTTTTTAAATTTGGCATAGATTGGTGGTAAAATGGTTGCATGGAAAGAGCACGAAAAAAAGACAAAATACCTCAAGTTTAAAAAATATATACATGTGAAGGGTTATTTTAAAAAATATAAACATGTGAAGGGTTATTTTAAAAAATATATACATGTGAAGGGTTATTCAGGGATTCCTGACAAATATCAGTGTTATAATGTAACTTGCGTTAATTTTGAAAAAAATGCTTTGGAAACAGCAAAGTGCTACTTGTACTTATTGCCCTATAACTTTCCAAAAAAAGCTAAGAACATGTTAACATTGGGTTTTTCTAAACTCATGACAAAATTTAGAAACTATTTAGCACGGGTGTTTTTTGGCGGTTGTAGATGCGTAACAGATTTTAGGGGGCCAAAGTTCGAAAAAAGTGTTTTGTTTTTAAATTTTTGCATCATATTTTATAAAAAAAATTTATAGTACATTACATGATGAAGATAATAGTATCTTTAGAAAGACCATTTAATGGCATGACAAATGGTATATAATATGTGTAGGTACAGTAAATGAGTAAGAGGAAAATTACAGCTAAACACAAACACCGCAGATATGTAAAAACAGCCCTGGTCCCAAACGGTAAGAAAATTGAAAAGTGGTCTGGTCACTTAGGGGTTAATTCAATCTGCCTTCCATTACAGATAATGGTTTATTTTTATTTTTCTATATATGTTTTTATTTTGCATTTTATTTATTTATTTTTACAAATCTTTATTTTTGTTGTGCCATGATATACAAACAAGCTCAGCATGACAAATGTTCAGGTTGAATGAAAACATGAGAAAATTACAGCGGTAATACAGGACATGTCCGAAACGGTGCACATTTTATAAAAAGGAAAATAAGACAAGCTAGTGTTATCAATTGTGAGTCAGGGCATTAGGGAGAAAATACATACTTTATTCAGCAAGGCAAGCTGACTACACAAGAGTGAAGAAATGAAAATAAAATAAAAAATAAAACCAACAAGTTGTTTAAAGACTGAGCTCTTGTCGCTAAGCTAAACACATTTTGAAGGAGCATTGGGTATGCAAACTAAGATCATGCTAAAGAGTGAAGCAATGTAAATTTATAGGCGAAAGGCTAATAATGAGAGGCTAATATTTAGGCTAATAGCCAGAGTCCCTACTCGGACAAGATGGCCCCTAGAAAGTAGGTCACTAAACATATGCCTGTGACTCTCAGACGGAGTCCAGACAGGCATAATAGGTAATTCAAGCCTCCTAAGATGCAGCAACGAGCGGTGACACTGTAGCCCCAGATGGTATCAGTAACCAACTTTCAATGTCCACCGGCTTCTCTCTCCTTTCCAGGGAAACAGCCGCGAAATTCCAGGCGTCAATGTTGTACTCTGGAGTGTGGACCACAGGCGGTTGCACCAACCTTCTTGACTCCCCACCCTGCAGGGGGGCACTGAACTGGAGCTCTAACCAAAGGTTGTACTGCAGGAATGGGTAGGGCAGGTGGCTCCCAAATAAGCTGGCATATGGCATCAAACTTGCGCAGAAACTCTACAGTTTCCAGGGGTCACCTGCTCAGCATGTGTGTCATTGCAGTCGGCCATTTTTTTAAAAGGCTGCGTGTCGTCTGCCTTCAAGAAATTTGCCCAGGAGTAATGTGGAGGTAAATGCTCTATGGTGATAACCGGGATGACCTCCACTGGCTCAGAGGGGGGGGGGGGGAATGAAGGGCACTGTGTGACCACAAGAGAAAACGCCTGTACTGTCCCATATGAAGAGATCGTCCACTTCTCCTGCCAGTGAACTACCAGGCCGCAACAAGCTGGGGGCTGCTGCTGCCTGTTAGCAGGAATGTCGGTGCTGAAACTCACTGCAAAGTCTCCCCAGCTGTACCAGCTTAGGGTACTAACATGAGAAAGTCCAATAGTAGGGAAATGTTGCACTATATATCACATTTAAATTGAGTGTAGTCAGAAGCTCATGTCATCTGCAACGTTTTAGTATGTTGACCAAGCCCTGTCTCCATTTAGTTATATTTTTGAACTTGAAAACCACTCAAGATTCCAGTTTGTAAACTCTGGTGGAAGAAACAAAAAGACGAAAAGCAAAGTGGGAGTGAGCAATATAATCTAAAGTTTTTATTTTAGTCCTTTTCATGTAAACATCATCATGTACTTCCTTTTTCCAGGTTTGACTAAACAGATCTAACTTTTCATCTGCCACACATGTTACTCAGTGTTTGGACTCAACAATTCCTTTTTTGCAAGTGTTATATCACTCAGATATTTAGTGTTTTAATGTTTAATGACTTTTTGTTCAGCATCTGATTTAATACTACTACATAAATGCATGTGTTTGGTTAGGGGCAACGTGCACTGAGCTTATATAAATCTTTGTTCTTATGTAGTTTGATTCTTACACATTCATGTTAGTTTTAAACGGAGGGGGAAGCCATACCTTTCATCAAATAGCACCTGGTATTTGAAGTTGGCAGGTGCTTTCATAATAAGCGATATGAGCACAAGAGGAGATGAGTGAGTTGTCATTTTTATAGATGCCTTATTAACTCATGCAATGTTTTTTTACAAGAACAAAACAAATCCATATGTAGAGGGACTTGTGTATGAGGACTTAATACTGTAGATCAGGGGTCAGCAACCTACGGCACATGTGCCATGGATGGCACTTGGAGTGCCTTTGTACGGCACTTAAGGCTACTAGAGCCAAACAGGCATGGCCTATCAGGAGTCCTTAGTGTAAACAGAGTGGTGATTACAGGTGGTGAAGGGCAATCCTCAATTTATGCATTGCAGCATTTAGAGGAAGTGATCTCAGATCACTATATCCCAGCACTGGTGAACAAAACCCCGCACTTAAGTAGAGCAACCCGCCGCAGCTATTGCAGCTCCTGCCCTTGACCTGTACCTGGCTAGCCCGGTCCCTACTGAACCCCCGGGAAATCACCCACACTACCAGAGAAACAAAAAGCTGCAGAATAAGCCTCACACTTCTACAAATAATAGAAACAGTCCACACACAAATACACAGTCCCCACAAACACAACACTATGGACTATCCACATACACACAAAAACACATATACCCAAATCAAACACACAATGTGATATGTCATCCACACACAATTCCACAAGCAGCCCCTATACATAATGGCCATTGGAGTTACTAAATAACCTCAAATTCACATCACTGAATAACCCAGAACTTATAAACACAAAGAAATTGGTTATGTAACAACAAAAGATTAGTATTTTTCGGTATTTTTCCATACAAGCTTAATTTCTTTTAATATTTGTATCCCTTAAGAATCTGGGTAAAAAAAAAAGCTCTTTTATTCTATTTCCAATCCGTTAAACCGCTGTAAAATCACTCTCATTTTTAAATAATGCTGTACTATTTTTTTCCATTGCCACCAAACATACTTTTACATATAAATCTCTGGTTTTATTAGTGTTTAGTATTAGTACTTTTTAGATCACTAATGTCACTGTGGAAACCGACATCTGTTCCATTAGCTGGCCACATAAATGTATAAATCTGAAAGAGCTGTTGATGGAATCCGAGACCTCTATCTACAGTGTATCTGTCCTCAGTTCTGTATATCAATAAGAGAGTGTTCTCTGTGCTGGAATTTTCAGTAATGTATCAGTTTCTTTAGATAAGGAGAGAGAAGCATGCCATAGTACTTATTTCTCTTTTTTTGTTCACTGTGTGTATTGATGGCAGTGCAGCTACAAATGTGCATTCATATTCACTTTATATTATCCAAAAGAAAAGGACTGCCCACCCGTGGATTGTCCACAATTTGGGAATCTAGTTATCCTCATAAAGATTAGCCATGTCTCATGAGATTCAGTTCCCCAAGTTTTTTTTAACCTTTCTGCCTTTTTATGATGGGTGTTTGCACTCACAGCAGACAGAATGACACATTCTACCTACAATGCCAAAAGCACAATGGATGAAATCTGTTTTCAGTGGAGAGGTATCGGTGAATTGCACTGTCTTCCTCTCTCCGTGTTAACTGCAGTATTCTTTAAGCTGTTGAGCTCTTTCTAGGAAAACAGCTTTGTCTTACTGATGCCTTGTTATTGTGGAATAACTCCAATTGCTGTGTGCAGTGTTCACAACAATGTCTTATGAACATCCAGTGATCTGTTTCAGATTAAACAAACCATATCATGCATTGAATGTGCCTTCTTTCCAGTTATTTAGATCTAATAAAATAGAGAAAAAGACAAAGTTCAGCTGCATGTTAAAACTTGTAATATATTGGGATGTGAATAATGTTATCTAAAACAGATAATAATGCAAAAGTAAATCTTTTGTGAAAAAATGAACTTACCTGAAAATGCTCCCATATATACCGAATACACTATATATAAAACAAATATATATGTAGCATCCAATTTAAATTATAAAGATTTACTCACTTCTCCTCCATTCCAACGCAGATTCGTAGGTGTTTGTCACAACCGCACTTACCTGAAGGTCCCCCGCCGCGTCTCCACCCGCGGCTACAGCGGTCTCCTCTCAGTGCACGCTGAGGACTCCAGTCTGCCCATCAGTGTAGGCAGTCGACCGGCACCCCTGCAGCACATGGATGTGGTGCCACTGCTCTCCACACCACGGCTCTCCACACCACACCGCGACCCATTGGAAGCCCCAGCTGAAACCACGTGTGAATTCACTTTAACAAGGCGCGCGCGCGCGTCTGAACGCCAAGCATCTGAAATTGTTTAAAGGACTAATCACCTTTTAACCAATAGAATGTGAGAGGTAGATACCTCTCCCTTATATAATCTCAGTCTACCACTACCTCATTACTCAGTTCTACTGTGCTTACTGTGGTGTTAACACTAGTGTGCCTTTCCTGCCTTGTTTGATTTATCTGGTATCTGACCCTCTGCCTGTTCTATCGTCTCTGAACCCGTGGCGCCCGACCTGACCCCTGGCTTTCCTTGACTACGAATTTGGTTTTCCCTTTGGTGCTATGCTTTGGCCGATTCCTGCCTCCCGTCAAATATGTAACAGACGTAACAGTGTTACTCTTCATGTAACGTAGCCATCCTCTGCATTCCTCCCAAAGTCTTCTTTTATTTACCCTGTTTGAGATGTATCCCCTTGGTTGCCAGCGTCAGAGCAGAGTGAGATCATGTCACTCCGTTCCTATACTCCTTAGCCGGTGCTAGAAGCACAGGTTTAGGAGTTCCCATTGCAACCACAGTGTATGTGCTGTGGTTGCTATGGGTGGAGAGCAGAGGGACCTCCTGTGGGAGGTCTTTTTTCTCTCTCTTGTCATTCAATGCCATGGCAAATAGAGGCATTAACTGACAGCTGGGAGAAAAAAAACTTTTTTTAAATATTTTTTTTCCTCCTGTTCTATACATTTGCTAGCAAAACTGCCAGCACAATGTAAAGATATAACCTTATGCTCAATCTAATAGCAGGATGTGGTGCCACGGTTCTCCACACCACGGCTCTCCACACCACGCCGCGACCCATTGGAAGCCCCAGCTGAAACCACGTGTGAATTCACTTTCACAAGGCGCGCGCGTGCCTGAACGCCAAGCTCTTAAAGAAACAGTGCAACTAAGCAGATATATTAAACAATGCATTGTAATTTCTGTAGTCTACTTAGATTTTCAACATACAACAAAGTTTTTGTATATTATTTGTGCACTAAGTAACATTTTATGATGACTTAAAGCAGCACTACTTTGTCTCATTAACCCCGTTTTTTTGTTACTTACCCGGTCGCCGGAGATCCCACGCCGGCGATCGCGGTTGGGGAGACTCACCTGGGATCCTGCCTCCTCCGGTCCCCCCCGACCATGGGAGAGTGAGGTCCTTGCGAGGACCTCACAATCACATGGCCGGGTTAGCATTGCCAGCAGGGGGGCTGCCTGTAATGACAGTTAGTCCCCCTGATAGCTGGAAATAAAATAAATTAACTTAAAATCAGTGTAAAAAAAATAATGATATACTTAGATCATATATATATATTATATATATATATGATCATGATCTAAGTATATATATATATATATATATATATATATACACACACATACAGGGAGTGCAGAATTATTAGGCAAGTTGTATTTTTGAGGATTAATTTTATTATTGAACAACAACCATGTTCTCAATGAACCCAAAAAACTCATTAATATCAAAGCTGAATATTTTTGGAAGTAGTTTTTAGTTTGTTTTTAGTTTTAGCTATGTTAGGGGGATATCTGTGTGTGCAGGTGACTATTACTGTGCATAATTATTAGGCAACTTAACAAAAAACAAATATATACCCATTTCAATTATTTATTATTACCAGTGAAACCAATATAACATCTCAACATTCACAAATATACATTTCTGACATTCAAAAACAAAACAAAAACAAATCAGTGACCAATATAGCCACCTTTCTTTGCAAGGACACTCAAAAGCCTGCCATCCATGGATTCTGTCAGTGTTTTGATCTGTTCACCATCAACATTGCGTGCAGCAGCAACCACAGCCTCCCAGACACTGTTCAGAGAGGTGTACTGTTTTCCCTCCTTGTAAATCTCACATTTGATGATGGACCACAGGTTCTCAATGGGGTTCAGATCAGGTGAACAAGGAGGCCATGTCATTAGATTTTCTTCTTTTATACCCTTTCTTGCCAGCCACGCTGTGGAGTACTTGGACGCGTGTGATGGAGCATTGTCCTGCATGAAAATCATGTTTTTCTTGAAGGATGCAGACTTCTTCCTGTACCACTGCTTGAAGAAGGTGTCTTCCAGGAACTGGCAGTAGGACTGGGAGCTGAGCTTGACTCCATCCTCAACCCGAAAAGGCCCCACAAGCTCATCTTTGATGATACCAGCCCAAACCAGTACTCCACCTCCACCTTGCTGGCGTCTGAGTCGGACTGGAGCTCTCTGCCCTTTACCAATCCAGCCACGGGCCCATCCATCTGGCCCATCAAGACTCACTCTCATTTCATCAGTCCATAAAACCTAGAAAAATCAGTCTTGAGATATTTCTTGGCCCAGTCTTGACGTTTCAGCTTGTGTGTCTTGTTCAGTGGTGGTCATCTTTCAGCCTTTCTTACCTTGGCCATGTCTCTGAGTATTGCACACCTTGTGCTTTTGGGCACTCCAGTGATGTTGCAGCTCTGAAATATGGCCAAACTGGTGGCAAGTGGCATCGTGGCAGCTGCACGCTTGACTTTTCTCAGTTCATGGGCAGTTATTTTGCGCCTTGGTTTTTCCACACGCTTCTTGCGACCCTGTTGACTATTTTGAATGAAACGCTTGATTGTTCGATGATCACGCTTCAGAAGCTTTGCAATTTTAGTGTGCTGCATCCCTCTGCAAGATATCTCACTATTTTTGACTTTTCTGAGCCTGTCAAGTCCTTTTTTTGACCCATTTTGCCAAAGGAAAGGAAGTTGCCTAATAATTATGCACACCTGATATAGAGTGTTGATGTCATTAGACCACACCCCTTCTCATTACAGAGATGCACATCACCTAATATGCTTAATTGGTAGTAGGCTTTCGAGCCTATACAGCTTGGAGTAAGACAACATGCATAAAGAGGATGATGTGGTCAAAATACTCATTTGCCTAATAATTCTGCACTCCCTGTATACATACACACATACACTGTGTAGGTGTATTTTACTATTAATATATACATAATTATATATATATATATATATATATATATATATATATTAATATCAAATTACACGTAGACTGATACTGATTAAATATATATATATAATTATTGTTATATATATTTATATATAATATAAAAAAATGTAAATACGTTAAAAAATAAAAGGTAAATAATAATTAAAAATAAATAATTAAAAAATATATAGATGTGTGTTATTTTGTTCTAACTGTATTGTGATATTAATATATATGTATTTATATCAAAATACACGTGGAACAAAATAATATATCTATATACATAAATATATACGTATATATCACTATATATATATATACCTATATAAAAATAAAAATATTTTTAAAAAAATTATATATATATATACATATATATACACATACGTATATATATATATACCTATATTAATTCTACATATATATTTATGTAATACTTTTACATAATTAGGTATCTTAATTAATTACAATTAGCGGGACCTGCCTGACAACCCATGCCGAAAGTATAGGGAGTTTAATTTGCTAGCACTATATTTAACCCTATAACTTTCCAAGACACCATAAAACCTGTACATGGGGGGTACTGTTTTACTGGAGAGACTTCGCTGAACACAAATATTAGTGTTTCAAAACAGTAAAATGTATTACAACGATCATATCGCCAGTAAAAGTCAAGTTTTTTGCATTTTTCATGCACAAACAGCACTTACACGGACGATATTATTGCTGTGATACTTTTTACTGTTTTGAAACACAAATATTTGTGTTCAGCAAAGTCTCCCGAGTACAACAGTACCCATCATGTACAGGTTTTATGGTGTTTTTAAAAGTTACAGCGTCAAATATAAGGCTTGTGTTTCATTTTTTTCACATTAAAATACGCCAGATTGGTTACTTGCCTTTGAGACCATATAGTAGCCCAAGAATAAAAATTACCCATATGATGGCATACCATTTGCAATAGTAGACAACCCAAGGTATTGCAAATGGGGTATGTCCAGTCTTTTTTAGTAGCCACTTAGTCACAAACACTGGCCAAAATTGGCATTTTTTGCATTTTTCACACACAAACAAATAACTTTGGCCAGTGTTTGTGACCAAATGGCCACTAAAAGAGACTGGACATACCCATATGCAATACCTTGGGTTGTCTACTATTGCAAATGGTATGCCATTATGGGTGTAAATTTAATTCCTGGGCTACTATACCGTCTCAAAGGCAACGTAACCAATCTGGCGAATTTCAATTTCTAATGTACCATTCTATATTTGACCCTGTAACTTCCCAAAACACCATAAAACCTGTACATAGGGGGTACTGTTTTACACGTGAGACTTTGCTGAATACAAATATGTGTATTTTATTGCAGTAAAAGCAAACAGTATTATGACATTGACAGTTAAAATGTCATGTAGAACTAAAAAAATAACAAAACTTCTTATTTTCTCCAATTTTTTCATATTAAATTATGTTTCATAGCTAAATATTTGATATTAAATGAAAGCCCTGTTTCCCCTGAATAAAACTATATATAATAAGGGTGGCTGCATTTAATATGAAAGAGGTGAATGACGGTTGGACAGACATATAGCGCAAATGCCAGGTTTTGTTTACGTTTTGTTTTGTTCACAACGTGTACATTTGGCTCAGTCCTTAAGGGGTTAAAGCTCAAAAATGATGAAATCACTTTAAAAACAGCCTTTCAAAATTGTAAATAAAAGTAGTAAAAAATATCAATTAAGCAGAGACTGAGCTTTTTTTCTTTTCAAACTCATCAAAATATTTTGTAACTCTGTTCTAAGTTTACCGCGTGCCTTTGTTTAGTCAATTGATCAAATTGTTCTGAAATGTTTCTTTATTTTAGGAGTTGACTCAGATGCTATTAGACACACCACCAGTTTGGAAAGGATCATCACGATTTTTCCGAACGCTTGGAGATAAAGGTATAGCTTTAAATCATAATACATGAATCATTATTATTAGTTTGATGATTAACATTTCTATAGATTGTTTAAATTTTTTGCTTTTCTCTTATAATTGTAACGTTTTGTTACCTTGTTACTTATTTTTTGCTTTTTTTCCTCCGGCAGTATAATATTCATGTTTTATTGATGTAAAACCAGCTGTACCAAACATGTTATAGAAAAAACAACTTAGAGTGTAATTGTCCTTTGAAGTGTCTTGTTGCCGGTCTGCATGTTTGCAGTACCATTTTGTTTCCATAACAGTGAATTAGCAACATAAGAGGAATTGGTCAAATACCTGTTATTATAAGATACAGTATTGTGTCATTGTAGACTCTTCCCAACCCCCCTCCCCCCCCAAAAAAAAATGACAGCTTTGACATGAATAGTCTCTGAAACCTTTTAGCATTCCCTTTTTTTCTGGCAGACTTTGCTTTGGAGATGTGATAACATGCGCTTGTGTTTCTGATCTGTCAATTGTTGGCAGGGCTAGAAACGCCTTAATTTGCAGTGTAAAAAAAGATGTCTTGGACAAACACCTGAGCGAACTAATATCTGTTTTGCCTTGCCAAGAAGATGATGGACCTCAATTTGTTATTCTCAGACATTCTTTTATCTGAAAGTGTATTAGCTCATTTTGCACCCATTTATTGTTATTAAAGGGAAACTCCAAGCAGCATAACAACATGTGCTTTTTGTTAGAGCCAGATAAAGGTTGCCCACGGCGGCCCTAAACAGGATGCCAGATTGGGGCACCCTCTTAGAGCTCCTGTCTCCAAGCCCAGATAGGGGCCCACCCTAGGCCTCCTTATGGCTCTGCTTACTGTCTTGCTTTTGGTGTATGGAGGTCATTGCAAACCTTTGATTATAGCTGCAATGGTTTGCAAGAATCACTACAGCTGTATGCCCACCCCCTCACTCACATTTATATTCATCTACTAAGCTTGGAGGTGTCAGCCATTTGAAAGAAACTGAGCTGACAACAATTAGCTCAGCTCTGATGTTTAAATCCAAGGTATTGATAGTTTTATGTGTGTTTGTGTAAATGCAGGGCCATGTTTGTATGTAGTTTGTGTGGATACAGGTGCATATATGGAGCAGGTCAATGTGTTTGAATGTGGGGATGTGTGTGCGTGGAGAGTCTGTGTGTGAATGCAGGGACGTGTCTGGAGGTTTGATGAACATAAAGGTACATAAGTGTGTAGTGGCTCAAGGTGTTTTTGTGTACGGTGGGCCCTGTCTGCGTGAATGAAGTAGTGAATTTGTAACCCTCATTGTCTGTTGCCCATTCCCATCTCCAATAGCTAGTAGCCAATTACTAGTTTGAAGTCTGTCCCCCCCCCTCTATTTCTTCAAGGTAGAAGCCTAGTCTATGCCCTCTGTAGTTAGTAGCCCATTCCCTTCCCCCATAGTTAATAGTCTATGTTACTCGTCTTCCCTCATAGATAGTGACCAATTTCCCCCATAGAAGTAACCTACTCACCTCCTCTCCCCCATAGATGGTACTACATTCTCCTCCTAGTACACAATTTTCCTCCTCACCCCATTTTCCCCCTAAAAGATAGTACACATTCTACCCCCCAGTCCACCTCCCCATAGAGAGTACCCAAGTCCCATTCCCCCAGGGAGAGTATTATTATTATTATTATTATTATTGGTATTTATATAGCGCCAACTAATTCCGCAGCGCTTTACAATATTATGAAAGGAGGTGAAATTTACAATAAATGAGACAATGACACAGGAACAATAGGTAGATGAGGGCCCTGCTCAAATGAGCATACAGTCTAGAGGAGATGGGGTACAAATATACAACAGGGCAGCAAGGGTGACAGCCACCAAACATGGTGGAAAAGTAGCAGAGCTGAAGGTGAGAGTGGAGTATGGCTCTTTAGGAAAGCAAGAGACAGATTTGGATAAGTATAGATAAGTTACTCTGGGAGTCCATAAGCTTTTCTGAACAGATACCCTAATACCCCTCCTCATAGTTAGTGCCCCAATCCCATCCCCATAGATATTGCCCCAATCCCCCTACTCATAGATAGTATCACAATTCCCCTCCTCATATCTAGTACCCCAATACCTCTCCTCATAAATAGTGCCCCAATACCCCTCCTCATATATAGTACTCCAATCCCCCTCCTCATAGATAGTACCCCAATCCCCCACCTCATAGATAGTACCCCAATCCTCCTCATATATTAGTACCCCAATCCCTCACCCATAGATAGTGCCCCAATACCTTCCCCATAGCTAGTACCCCAATCACCCTCCTCATGTATAGTACCCCAATCCACCTCCTCATAGATAGTATCCCAATTCCTCATAGATAGTACCCCAATCCTCCTCCTCCTCATAGATAGTACCCCAATCCCCCTCCTCATAGATAGAATCCTAATCCCTCCCCCATAGATAGTGCCCCAATGCTTACCCATAGATAGTACCCCAATAACCTGTAAACCTAGTCCTTTAGAGAGGTACAGATTCTCCTCATTTCCTCCACTCAAGACCTATCCCAGACATTGATAATGAGGAACTCCCCTACCTGAATGTAGAGCCTCATGAAATCAGTGTGCTGCCTGTACTACTTATCATGGCAGCTCTGCGCGGCTCGTGCTGCCCTTTGACTCATAACGTCACTTTCCTGGAGCTGCTCTGATCAGTATATCAGGAAGCATGCATGGAAGTCTGTGCGGCTGCGTTCTATACCCCAACAGAGGCTCTGCTCATAGTGCCTCTGTCAGCTTTGTTACAGCCAAGGTTCCGTTTGGCACTGGGGATCTGTGAGCCGTGTCGGCTGCTCGGAGTACTGTGCTGCCGACACAGCTCACCTCGCGCAATCCTAAGGCCGGCCGTGAAGGGCACATTAGGCCAGTATTCGGGCCCCAGGTGCCGCAGCCCACCAGGAAATCTCCGGCTCTGGTAGGGGGTAAAAAGGCAAGGCATCTGGAGACTTGTCTTCAAGCACACAATATTCATAAGGTTGGAAGGTCAGTGATAATATAACAAAGTGCATAAAAAAATGTCTTCTTCCCACCACAATCCCAGTCTTTCTTCTCTACCGCACTCTGCATAAATTATGGTAAAGAAGAAATTCATAAATAAGTATGCAAAAAAATGTATTTATTGAATACTGACCCAGTGTACTTAAAGAGGCTACTTGGAAAAAAATTGAAAAAATTGGTTACCTTATCCTAAATACATATATCATGCATATGAAACAAACTCATAATATATACAAATAATATTTACAACCAATGGCAATCCCATTTCATATATCATCATACACAGGGTATTAATTCATGATATGTACAATGCTATGTACAACTAATTTACGGTCCTAATGTCCCATACAGGTAGGGATAAAATATCCTAAGTGGATCCACCAAATGCTAGGCCTTTATGAAAAAAACTGAAAAAATAGAAAAAATTAAAAAGGAAAAATAGTATTATCACCAAAACGGTTAAAAGAGAAAAATGAAAAGAGAAAAAAAGAAAGAGAAAAAATGAAAAAAAGAGAAATTAAGAGCACAAATTAGGCAAAAAAAATGTATGGTAGTCCAATATTGAAAAGTAGTGCACTAAACAATACTACTTTATATGGGTGGATCTCATCAAAAGTAGAGATGTCTTTGCAGGGATCGACTTGTAGTAGTATAGAGGGTTTAGCTTGGTGATGGAGTAGTCAAAAAGGAGTCCTCCTGAGTGAAAGGTACGTTTTGTAGTAAAGTCCTCCTATGGGGTAAGATAAATGAAATTGATCAGCCGCAAACGATCCTGTGGTAAGTCATCTGGTCAGCAGCAAGAACAGGCTGGTCAGCAGTAAAAACGGGCTGCGCGCTCGGGACATCCACGTCCCTTTGAAGGTTTCTGCAATGTACAGATGAAAGAGCTGCGTTTAAATATTGCTAATTGGTGGCTGTTCCTGACGTCTCTGCCTCTTCGATAACTTCCGCTTAGTCGTGGTGACGTCATCCTGCGTCCCCATGTCACGTGTCAAAAAACTTTATTGTCCATAGAATACAGGGCAATACATAATAGGAAAGTCTCTGCGATATCCCATACAGATATATGGGAATTAATGCTTTATTGAAACAATGTATTATTGAAACAAAGAAGCCACATATACTGATACAAAGCCTATGGAAATCTATCAACCAAAGTCAATATATATCTCTGAGACAGAAGTAATATCAGGGGCAGAGATACAATAATTAAAATTAAAAACTAACTAATTTATGTAAATACTTTAAAGAAACAGTTAATGACTAGATGCTCACCTGCAGCTGATGACCAAAGGAGGAATCAAGCAATGAAAACATTTTGTATTGTATGAGAGCTAGTCGAATAACCAGCTGTAAAAATAAGATGAAAAGTTAAACAAGTGATAAATAACAAAAAAATTAATAAAAAAAAATTTAAATTGAAGAGCCAATTACATATAACTTACCCACTGTGTAATCTCCCAAGATATCCGGGGGGATTGCAACACGAGAGACCCTGAACCACTGCCAGGTAGGGGACCCGTGGAGGTCAAGATGTGGGCGGAAAAGAGCATCGGACCATTCCTGGTCTACTGGAGTCACTGTAAGGAGCACAAGGTATAAGAGGAAATAAATGATGCTTGTTCCTTCTATCATATTATAAGAATCGATTATAAAAAGTGCTTCAGATCATAGTCTTCGTTCAACCCAGAAGGTGACAGAGTCTCTAGGATACTAATCCATTTAGTCTCCTTTTGCAATAAAAGTTTCTGTCTATCCCCGCCCCTCCGTAAGAGTGGAACTCTGTCTATGACATAGAAACATAGAATGTGACGGCAGATAAGAACCAGTCGGCCCATCTAGTCTGCCCAATTTTCTAAATACTTTCCTTAGTCCCTGGCCTTATCTTATAGTTAGGATAGCCTTATGCCTATCCCACGCATGCTTAAACTCCTTGTCTGTGTTAACCTCAACCACTTCAGCTGGAAGGCTATTCCATGCATCCACTACCCTCTCAGTAAAGTAATACTTCCTGATATTATTTGTAAACCTTTGTCCCTCTAATTTAAGACTATGTCCTCTTGTTGTGGTAGTTTTTCCTCTTTTAAATATAGTCTCCTCCTTTACTGTGTTGGTTCCCTTTATGTATTTAAATGTTTCTATCATATCCCCCTTGTCTCGTCTTTCCTCCAAGCTATACGTGTTAAGATCCTTTAACCTTTCCTGGTAAGTTTTATCCCGCAATCCATGAACCAGTTTAGTAGCCCTTCTCTGAACTCTCTCTAAGGTATCAATATCCTTCTGAAGATACGGTCTCCAGTACTGTGTACAATACTCCAAGTGAGGTCTCACCAGTGTTCTGTACAATGGCATGAGCACTTCCCCCTTTCTACTGCTAATACCTTTCCTTATACAACCAAGCATTCTGCTAGCATTTCCTACTGCTCTATTACATTGTCTACCTGATGGGGAGTCCGGCTGGCAGAGTTATACGCTCACCCTTGCAAAATAGACACAGACCAGGGTGACCAGGTAAGACGCCACCTGATCTGTGAGTCTGTGCACGGGGGCTTTCCAGGAAAAGTGCGCCAAGTCTCAGTACAGCAGGGATTAGCAGAAGCGTGGTCAAGGGAAGCCAAAATCAGGGAAGCCAGAGGTCAGAGTAGTCCAGGAGGAAAGCCAAGGTCAAAAGCCGGAATTAGACAGTAATCACTGGAACGCAGGTACAGAGTAACAGGAACCAAACAAGGGAACCAGAGTCAATGAACTGACACTGCCCTCAGGGAGAGGCAGTGTCTTATACCTGGCTAATAGGTGATCAGCCACAGGTGTGCTGAGATCATTGGAGCAGCCACAGAATAACGTCCAGCCCCCAGTGCTGGGTACAAGGCAATATAGACTTCTGGCTATCTCTTGAGCTGATATGGTGGCAAAATAGCAGCCCCAGGACTGCAAAGTACCCTTCTGAACAGTGTTGAGATCGTTCATCTTGGTAGTCGGTATTCTCACTTTGGGAATAGGCGAGTGGATCTTGCAAAAAAGAGACTGTGGTATAAGGGTACTACGGGTCTCTGGTACTGAGATATTAGGAAACTGCGTACTGGTACTACCTCCACATTCAGGCTGCTCGTCCTCCAGAGCTGCTATGCAATGAGCACCCAGTTCATCAAAGACCCGGTCCATGAGGGGATCGCCAGTGCTATATAACCCTTCAACATCGTCGTCTTCAGTTTGGGCTGGGAGGCATTCAGCATTAAATTCATGAGGAATTTCGGTTTTGCAGTCGGGAGGATCAGCAAGCCTTTTGTCCAAGTCAGAGTCAGGAGGATTAGGGATGCTATGCAAATTAGGAAAGGGAGTGTAAACATCAGTATCAGACATAAAGACACTCATCCTTTCCTGTACTAAATCAATAAGAAATATAATTTCGGGAATCAAGGCAATGTAATTATTGTGCATGACTCTTAACCGTTTCTGCATAAACGATAAAGATTTGTTACGTGATGTTTCTTTAAGAGACACACAAAGAAGTTCATTCACCCTATTTAACACAGTGGGCTTTCTCAACCATTTTTTGCAAATAGGTAGCAGAGAAAGCAAAGGGTCACATATTTGTTTGTGATAAATTTGCAGTTCAGTGATAAGTCCACATAATACAGATTTCTGAACTTGGAAAGAAACAGTTATAGTAGACAAGCAGAGGGCAGAGGCCTTTTCTATCTGCCGCTGGATATGTTTTAACTGATCATAACATGTCTTAATGAGAGCATACTCTTGCTGTGAATCAGCGTTATTACCAACAATTTTATCCATCGTGATCCTGGACATTATTCTCTGCTGGTTCCAAATGGCCAGATCATTCTGTAATGACTTGAAGGGGTGCTGCCCTGGAACAGCACTGTCACTTTAAATGTGGGAACCCATACAGCAGAGAAATAAATGCCAAGACACAAATAAATAGGATAAATCAAGAGATATATATTTACAGAAAACCAAAAGGAAAACGCAAAACATATACACACACAAGGCCACTAAATATATACAGTAAATCAAAAATTAGTACTAATCATGCAGGCAACAAATACTGTAATAGTCCTTGGGTATAAGGGTAGGATTGTGCAGCTACCACGAGTAACAGGTAGGGCACAGATCCAGAGTCACAAGACTAATATAGGGACATCAGCAGTCTGCAGGGACAGGATCACTGTTAGTAAAGCCGGGACCACGGAACCAGAACACAGGACCGGAGGGCACAACAACGCAGGACCAGGAGGACACAGGACGAAGACCAGGAGACACAGGACCAAGTCACAGCACGCAGGAGCCAGGAACACAGGAAACCAGGGAAACAGGAAACAAAAGGCAATGATCTGGCAAGGAGTGAGGGGAGAAACCAAACTAAATAGGTGCTAAACAAGGACCAGGTGAAGTGCTTAATGAAAAGAAATCAGGAACAGTGCCAAACAGAAACAGTGGTGAGTATGAGTACTGCACGAGGGCAAATCAGCTAAGGAGTGTCGTGACAGCCTACCTTTAAGTCATCAGAAATAATCACCCCTAAATCCCTTTCCTCAGATGTTGAGGTTAGGACTCCATCAAATATTCTGTACTCTGCCCTTGGGTTTTTACGTCCAAGATGCATTATCTTGCACTTATCCATATTAAATGTCAGTTGCCACAATTCTGACCATTTTACTAGTTTACCTAAATAATTTGCCATTTGGCTTATCCCTCCTGGAACATCAACCCTGTTACATATCTTAGTATCATCAGCAAAAAGACATACCTTACCATCAAGACCTTCTTCAGTATCACTAATAAAAATATTAAAGAGAATGGGTCCAAGTACAGATCCCTGAGGTACCCCACTGGTGACAAGTCCAAGCTTTGAATATATTCAATTGACTACAACCCTCTGTTGCCTGTCACTCAGCCACTGCCTTACCCATTCAACAATATTGGAATCCAAACTTAAAGACTGTGGTTTATTGATAAGCCTTCTATGTGCAACAGTGTCAAAAGCCTTACTGAAATCTAGGTAAGCAATGTCTACTGCACCACCCTGATCTATAATTTTAGTTACCCAATCAAAAAAATCAATAAGATTAGTTTGGCATGATTTCCCTGAAGTAAACCCATGTTGTCTCTGATCTTGAAATCCATGTGTTTTTAGATGTTCAACAATCCTATCCTTTAACATGGTTTCCATCACTTTCCCCACTACTGAAGTAAGGCTTACTGGCCTATAGTTGCCCGACTCCTCCCTATTACCTTTCTTGTAAATGGGCACAACATTCGCTAACTTCCAATCTTCTGGGACTACTCCTGTTAACAATGATTGGTTAAATAAATCTGTTAATGGTTTTGCTAGTACACCACTAAGCTCTTTTAATAGCTTTGGGTGTATTCCATCAGGTCCCATTGACTTATTTGTCTTTACTTTTGACAGTTGAAATAGAACCTCTTCCTCTGTAAACTCACGTGTAATAAATGACTAATTTATCCTTTTTCTCAACTGAGGTCCCTTTCCTTCATTTTCATCTGTAAATACAGAACAAAAATATTCATTGAGGCAGTCAGCTAGACCTTTATCCTCTTCTACATACCTTCCTTCTTTTGTTTTTAATCTAACTAATCCTTGTTTTACTTTTCTTTTCTTATTTATGTATCTAAAAAAAGTTTTGTCCCCCTTTTTTACTGACTGTGCTATTTTCTCTTCTGTGTGTGATTTGGAAGCTCTTATAACTTGCTTAGCCTCTTTCTGCCTAATCTTATAGATCATTTTGTCTTCCTCACTCTGTTTTTTTTAATAATTACTAAATGCTAACTTTTTGTTTTTAACTATTTTGGCCACATCTGCGGAGTACCACAGTGGTTTCTTGAATTTTTTACTTTTACTGACAAGCCTAATGCAATTTTCTGTTGCCTTCAGTAGTACAACTTTTAAATAATCCCATTTCTCTTGGACTCCATTTAAATTGCTTCAGTCTGATAATGATTCCTCTACGAATATTCTAATTTTAGAAAAGTCTGTTTTTCTAAAGTCTAAAACTTTTGTTTTTGTGTGGTGTGACTCAGTCACTGTTCTTATATTAAAACACACTGACTGATGATCACTGGATCCTAAACTTTCACCTACAGTAATATCTGATACCAAATCTCCATTTGTTAACACTAAATCTAGTATGACCTCTTTACGAGTTGGCTCCTCAACGACTTGTTTTAGAGACAATCCCAGTAGGGAGTTTAGAATATGTGTGCTCCTGGCACAATCAGCTATTTTTGTTTTCCAATTTACATCAGGAAGATTAAAGTCACCCATGATGATAACTTCCCCCTTCATTGTCATTTTAGCTAATTCCTCAACTAGTAGATTATCTAACTCTTCAATTTGCCCTGGGGGCCTATAAATCACACCTACATGAGTTACTGTGTGATTACCAAATTCTAACGTAACCCAAACTGACTCTATGTTCGCCTCACTAACTTTTATTAGGCCTGATTTTATGCTATCCTTCACATACAGGGCCACCCCTCCCCCTTTCTTGCCTTCCCTGTCTTTTCTATATAAAGAGTACCCTGGTATTGCTATGTCCCAGTCATTTTTCTCATTAACTGGTTCACACTATGGCCTTGAGATATAAAGTGTCTAGGCACCGGAGCTTCACCAGTGTCACGTTGTAGGGCTACCCTGATACTCCTTTTGTGTTCCCCTATGCGCCAGATGGTCTTCCCCACAAGGACATTTTAAGATATACACGACGAAATCAGAGTTACACGTATAGTAATCCTTAACAAAATTAATTTTGCCATATCGAGGGTGAACAAAATACTCCCCCTTGATCATGCTACTGGAGTGTGAGCAACTCAGGCATGGGAACGTGCCTTTCTTAGGTTCAGAGAAGAATCTAGTCTGTTTCTTGGAACTACCAATATCCAACTTTACTAAGATATCCTTCAGATTAGGAGCCCTTTGGTACGAAAAAAGTGGTGGATTTTGAAATATCTGGGGTAATTGAGAGTCCCCCTCAAAGAGCTGCCAATGTTTCAATATAACCTTACGTATTTCTCTATTCAATGGGGTGTATGGTGATACAAAGGCTAACCTCTCAGTTTTGTTGACTGTACTGGAACCAATGAGAGTTTCCTGATGAGTAAAGTTTTCATCTTTTTGTCTCTGGTTTAAAACTATATGTGCAGGATAACCCCTATCCATAATTTTTTTTGCCATAAAGTCTAATCCTGTGACTGCCTTTTCTTCTTGTGATACAATCCTTTTAACTCTTAACAATTGGCTATAGGGTAAGCCATCCTTAAGGTGGGTCGGGTGAAAGCTAGCATACGTAAATAGATTGTTATGGTCAGTAGTTTTGATATATAAGTCACTATGGAGTCTATCGTGTACTCTTTGTACTTGAACATCTAAAAAAGGAACCGTTACCATGTCACAGTACATGGTGAATTTGATATTTGGATCTTGCGTATTTAATGAATCAAAAATCTCCTGCAGTTGGGTCCTCGTGCCGCCCCAACATATAAACACATCATCTATGTACCGTTTCCATACTAAACATTTTGTAAACAAAGGGTGTTGGTAAATGTACATCTCTTCCATATGATTCATATAGATTGTGAGCGTAAAAGTGGAATTGTGCTTGATGGAAGATACATCAGGCCTGATTTGTTAAACAGCAACCTGAGAATTTTCAGTTAAATGCCCCAGGGAGAGATGTTAGAGTTTGCAATCTACATTGCTGAGGTTCTGCAAAACATGGTATGGGTCCCTGGGGCGGAGTATTTGGAGAGCAGGGTGGGCCAATGCTCCAACAGCATTAGTTGCTGTGTAACAGACCACTATTTGGATCTGACTTACGAGTTAGTTAATTGGCACTCACCTGTAGCCAGTCAATTAGTAGACAGGCCTTTAAAAGAAGAGGGCAGCCTGCTGCAGAGTGAGGGAGAAAAAGACAGCTAGGAGAGATTCTGTTTATTGCAAAGACATTTCTTTTGTTTGGAAAATTGGTAAGTGGGAAAGCCACCCAATTGCAGATAGCAATTACTGTCTAGTAAGAGCTCAAGTAAGAGCAAGGGATTTTGTTTGTTTTGTTATTATTTAAAGCACCTGTTTTCTTACTGAATAAAAAGGAAAACCGAGCTGAATGTGTCCTGGACTTTGTATACCCTAGAAGGCTGTGGTTACTGCAAGATCTGTGACAATCCTACCTGTAAAAGAGGTGGTTTGTTACATATGGTGGAGAATGCGGGCAGCCACATAAGCCTGAGGGTAGAAGTCATTTAAAACTCAACATGGAGGATGTTATCAAGGCTCTGATCCAATCTACCTCTGTGCAACAGGAGGCTAACAGGAGAGCTGCAGAAAACAGTGCAGCCCTGCAGCAACTGGTGCTGGCCCAGGCAGAGTGTGCTAAAGTCCTGGCCAAAACACAAATGGAGTGCACTGAGTCCTTGGTGAAACAGCTTGTTGTGACACAAGCGGAGATGTTTAAAGTAGCCCGTGAGGAGCAGCAAAAAGTCACCCAGGGACTACAACAGGAAATCCAAGCTATCTCTGAAAAACTGAATGGAGACCCTGATGGAAGATACCAGGGGCCAAAGGTGATTCGGGCGAGCCACTATCTTCAGAAAATGACCAAATCAGATGATGTTGAGGCGTACCTTCTGGCATTTGAGCGCACTGCTGAGAGGGAGGGATGGCCGGCTGGTGAGTGGGCAAGCATACTGGCACCGTTCCTAAGTGGAGAGCCGCAGAAGGCGTATTATGACCTAGAACCAGCCGATGCAAGTAACTACAGCAAATTGAAAGCTGAAATCTTGGCACGACTGGGTGTAACCTCTGCAGTACGTGCCCAAAGGTTCCACTCATGGTCATATTCTTCAGACAAAGCCGCGCGTTCCCAAATGTTTGACCTCATACACCTTGCACGGAAATGGCTACAACCTGAAATCCATTCAGCTAGCCACATTGTGGAAACCTTAGTAATGGACCGGTTTTTGCGTGGTTTACCAGCTGCCCTGCGTCGCTGGGTCAGCCAAAGTGACCCCCACACAGCTGACCAACTGATTGCCTTGGTGGAAAGATATGTGGCTGCAGGAGAACTGCTACGTCCTACTTCACAGGAAAACCCCCGCAATCCTAAGCCCCAAGATTCTGCAAGACCTGGTAAGACTGTTCAAGGTTTAAGGGGAGCTGAAGAGCTGCAGCTCTATACACAAAACACCAGGGGGCATCCAGGTCTAATAGGCCTGGGAAAGGAACTAATTGGTGGTCAGATTTTACTGTCAAATGTTTCAAGTGCAAAGAGGATGGTCATATGGCCAAAGACTGTCCATTGAAGGATGAACCTATGGAATGCAATATGGGCAAAGATGAGGGAGCACGTTCATTTTTGCTCAACTGTTATGGTACTGTTAACAATGACTATGATAATAACCCTCATAAATGCTGTGTAACTGTGAATGGAAAAATGTCTAAAGCATTACTTGATTCAGGTAGTATGGTTACGTTGGTAGCAGAGTCTATAATACCTTGTGTAAAACCTGATCATGTACAGAAAATAGGCATTATCTGTGTTCATGGTGATAAAAAGGAATACCCCACTGCGGAAGTAAATATTGGAACCCAGTATGGGGATTTAAAGTACCGAGTGGGTGTAGTACCTAGATTAGCCCATGAGGTAGTGATCGGTAGAGACTTTCCTCATTTTCTAGAATTATGGGCAGCTGTACAAAAGGGGGACCAAAATTTATCAGAAATTAGTCAATCGGCCGAGGATAATGTGTTCCCTTTTTCCGATATTGACTTGGGTTTTGACCACTGTGACGGAAAAAGGAGAAAGTACTGCCCTAAACCAGTATTAATAGGAGATAACCCAGCTCAAACTAGTGAGGAGCCTACTAATACTGCAGACAAGGATAAGGACTTAATTGATATTGGAATCAGTCCAGGTAATTTTAAAAGTGCTCAGTGGGAAGATCCCACTTTAGTGACAGCTAGAAATGATATTAAAGTTGTAAATAGGGTTGCTAATCAGCCAGGAGAAGCCCTACCGTTGCCCTATTTTGAAGTACAAAATGACCTAATTTACCGTGTAGAAAAAAGGGATTCAGACATCATTAAGCAGCTGTTGGTTCCTCAGACTTACCAAAATATAGTGCTAAAGTTGGCTCACAGCCACATATTAGGGGGACATTTGGGAGTCGAAAAAACTAGAGAGAGAGTCCTTAGAAGGTTTTACTGGCCTGGAGTGTTTGCTTCTATTACAAACTATTGCTCCTCTTGTCCAGAGTGCCAGTACAGGGCTCCTTTCAAGACTTTTCGTAGTCCACTTGTACCCTTACCCATAATTGATGTACCTTTTGAAAGGATCGCTATGGACTTAGTGGGGCCACTGGTAAAGTCTGCTAGAGGACACCAATATATATTAGTCATCTTGGACTATGCAACTCGCTACCCTGAGGCTATTCCCTTGCGTAATACCTCTGCAAAGTTAATAGCTAAGGAACTTATGTTGATGTTCATAAAAGAAATCCTGACAGACCAGGGGACCCCGTTCATGTCCAAAGTCACAAAAGAGTTGTACAGGCTCTTGCAGGTTAAACAGCTTAAGACCTCAGTATATCACCCACAGACTGACGGTTTAGTAGAGAGGTTCAATGGTTAATACCATAAGGTCAACTGAGCACTTGTTGAGAATCTTATACCAAGTAGTGCGATGTTCTATATTATCCTTACAAAGTGTGGGATGTAATCTTACCCTCAAACCTCTCGGGATTCTTTTTTGTCTTAGGTATTCACCTAAGGTGCTAATGTGTAATTCCCAACTCACTTTCTACTTCAGATCTTTCTCAAGTTTGTTAGCTATCCCTCGTTCGTTGTCACTGGTTAGGAACTCTCTGGCTCCCCTTAAGGCTGACGTTATGCAGTTAATGTCACCCTCTGTATAGGCGAAGGTCGCCATAGAAAATTAAATCAATTTAAAGTAATAATGTAAGAAATGGTAATTCTTGTTTAAAGAGTTGCACGTAAAGGTGCTCAGCACAGGGGAAAAAATATATACAAAAAAAACAAAGTTGTGCTGGCACTCAATCATGTATAGGTGCAGGTATTCGAGGTCAACCCCACTATAACCTCATAATATATATACACAATATAAACATGAATACCGCACTCTGCATTAATTATGGTAAAGAAGAAATTCATAAATAAGTATGCAAAAAAATTCATTTATTAAATACTGACCCTGTGTAATTTAAAGAGGCTACTTGGAAAAAAATGGTGACCTTATCCTAAATACATATATCATGCATATGAAACAAACTCATAATATATATTTACAACTAATGGCAATCCCATTTCATATATCATACACATATCATACACAGGGTATAAATTCATGATCTCTTTTCTTAATTTTCTTATTTTAATAACCTTAATAACTTTAATCTGCTAATTTTCTACAGCTCAAAGCCAACTGCTTTACAAACATTCATCATAGAAACTACTGCAGAAGTTTTATAGCGGCATTCTTAAAGAAGCCTGTAAATGGAAGTATCTGTAAGCTGACAGCAATTGGCTATGGGTTCTGTCAGTTTCAGTAACACATATATATATATATAGCAGAGGAGCAAAGCTGACAATCTACAGAAAGAAAAACAATACAATAGTATAATACTGTAAATGAGCAATAAGACTGCGCCAATATCAATATAACTCACAAGATGTAGATGGTAAAACCGCCTTAGGGTGCCTCCCCTTAGATGTATGGGGGGTATATCCAGAACTCCCTCCCAGCTGGTTGGTGTAGTAACCTCAATATGGAAGTCCGGACTCAGGAAGTGATAAAAATAATCTGCTTTATTTGTATGTGAATAAATAATAAAAAACAAATATGGTCCTACATGTTTTGTCTAACAAAAGACTTCCTCGGGGACCCAGCAATAAAAAACAAATTTGTATATATAAAATATCCTAACAAAAGGATAAAAAATGGCAGCATAACCCTTCCCTCTCCAGTCCTTCCTTATATGTGACTGTCATCTCTTCCCATTGGTGGTTCAGCTGTTTCAGAGGAGTTTTCATTTGATTTTCGCGGGTACTGTGCCCATATGACATCACTTCCAGTATGTCACTTCTGGTGTGTACTTCCGGTAACAGTATCATTCATGTATTTTCATGAATGGAACTATTATAAGTGCTGAACTTCATATCTCATATAACCCCTACTTGGAATTCCTGGAGTGTCTGAGAACTTTTTACCTTATGTTATTGTTTGGGCAGAGCTTGCTTTGCAAATGAACTTCCAGTATAGATTTTTTTTGGTTTTATTTTTAATATATTTCTTTAAATTTATTGAATAGTTTGAAAAATATTTCAATATTTTGATAATTTTTTATATATTGATATTTTTTATATGATGGATTTTATATGATATATTTTTTATATATCTATAAATATATATATATATATTAAAACAGTATTGTGAATGAAATATACAAAAATTGTTGTTCAGTATATCAACAGCAGGAAGGCAGTTATGACTCACCATCTTTGTCATCTGAGCACAAGAACAGGTACATTCAAAGTTTTGAGTTTAACAATAGAACATAAATGAAACAAACACAAAAAAAATTGTCAATCATAACAAGGTCATGGATAGTATTCAGTCGATGTTGCTACAGTGACCAGTATGATACCAAAGAAACCAGTCCCCAGGAGTAGGGAGGGTAAGACCTATGTCCAATTTGGGCTCCTCTATAAAAGTTGTGTGATGTTTAGGTTAGTGAGCAATATTATGACACCAGAAGTTGAGTTAATTTCTAAATTAATACGTAAAGATTTTGATAATTTGATGACTTCCACACACGACCACCACGGCTCCAACCTGACAAAAGTAGAATGTCAAGCTTTATTATCTCTAAAAAATATTCGTGATCTTATTATTAAATCTGCTGACAAAGGTGGAGCCGTGGTGGTCATGAATAAAATTGATTATATTAAGGAAGTGGAATGTCAGCTGGGTGATGTTAACACCTATGAAACTTGCCCAAGAGACCCCACTCCCTCACTCATTGGAGAGAAAGAATTTCTAATAGAAGGTGCAGTTTCAAATGGAATTATAGATCAGACTCTTAAAACTTATCTCATTAAGGAATTCCCCATTATGTCGACCTTCTATATATTGCCTGAGATACACAAGAGGCTGGGAGATCCTCCGGGTATACCGATGGTGGCCAGCACTGACTCTGCACTACAGCCACCATCAGACAGAATTCTGCAACCTTTTGTTGGTGAAGCAAGGTCATATATATTGGATAGTAGTGGTGTCCTTCACAAATTGGCCACTCTCAAAATCGATACCCAGTGCATCTTATTTACTTGGGATATATTAAGTCTCTATATCTTAATCCCCAATGAGGCGGGATTACATACGATCCGAGATGTTCTGGATAGGAGTCAATTTTCTAATGCACAAGTTGGATTTTTTATGTCTATTCTAGATTTGTTGTCATAGTGTGAAGGAATGCACCTTGATTCCAAGGCTCAAGCTTGTAGGTGCCATAAATGGCAAGCCTATATTAAAATTGGCTAACTTGGACTCATGTAATGCTTTATGCTTAAATGAACTTTGTCCTACATTAAGTTCTCTTTCTGAACATAATTAATGGTTGATTTATCCTTGACAATAGGAACTATTTTTTGTTTGGAGATAGTTACTATAGACAATTGAGGGAAATGACAATGGATTAGAATATGGCCCCATATGCCAACTTTTTCATGGATGGGTTCGAAACCAGACACGTTTATGCGTATAATTTATTTATTTCATTTGTTGTGCATGCGCGTGTCTGGTGGAGATTCATCGATGACGTGTTTGGCATATGGTGTGGAACCAAGGAAGAATTGGATATATTTTTCTGTGACATGAATGCTATCTGTAGTGATATATAACTCACCATGGAACAGAGCGAGGTCACTATTAATTTCTTAGACCTCAAGATTACGCGTCAAGGTGATAGCTTTCTGACAGACCTTTATGTCAAACTTACAGACAGGAATAGTCTGTTGGAATTTAATAGCTTCCATCCCCAATGGACCATTCACTCTTTACCCCACAGCCAGTTTATCAGGGTGGCCAGGAATGTTTCAGATTCCATAATGTGATCTCATCGACTTCATGAGTTGAGTAATAAGTTTTTATGTCGTCGATCTCAAATTACATTGCTAAATTCTGAAAAGGAAAAAGTACTGAATATGGAGAGAGATTCTTTATTGAGACCTAAACAAAAAATTTCTAAAAATCAGACCCAGATACCTTTTGTATCTACTTTTAGTTCATACAGTAACAAAGTGGCCCATATAGTCCACACTCACTGGGGGATATTAAAGAGTTCATTCCCAGATATTCCGGAATTACAATCTCCTCCTCTATTTTTGTATAAAAGACCACAGAATATTAGAAATACACTAGTAAAAGCAGATATTGGTCCATTATAGCTAAAAATGCAACGATTCCTTTCAACTCCAATCTATATTTACATGTCATAACTGCAATCCTTGCAGTTCCATCATTAAGGGCAATACATTTTTTCATCCCCTCACAGGTCAAACTTATAACATCAAAAATAATTTTACTTGTGAGTCTACCTATGTTGTTTATGTTCTGAAGTGCCTATGTGGCCTTCTCTATGTAGGAGAGACGACTATGAAGATCTGAGAGAGACTCAATAAACATAAATTCACCATCAGAACTAAACACAGGGAGCCTCCTATACCTGCACATTTTTCGGAACATAATCATAATATAGCCCAACTGCGTTTTCAAGTGATTGATTATGTGCCTCCATTAAGGAGAGGTGGTAACCGTCAAGGGCTACTAAAAAAGAAGGATTCCTTTTGGATACATACTTTAGACAACTAAGGGATTAATGGGGCTTAATAGGGAATTTTCTCTTACTCCTTTTTTATAATCTACAATACATAAAACACTAAACAAGAATGGATTTCATGGGAGGATACCACAGAGGAAGCCACTGATGTCCAAACAAAACATTGCTGCACGTTTACAGTTTGCACAAAAGCACCTGGATGTTCCACAGCAGTACTGGCAAAATATTCTGTGGACAGATGAAACCAAAGTTGAGTTGTTTGGAAGAAACACACAACACTATGTGTGGCGAAAAAAAGGCACAGCACACCAACATCAAAACCTCATCCCAACTGTGAAGTATGGTGGTGGGGGCATCATGGTTTGGGGCTGCTTTGCTGCGTCAGGGCCTGGACGGATTGCTATCATCGAAGGAAAAATGAATTCCCAAGTTTATCAAGACATTTTGCAGGAGAACTTAAGGCCATCTGTCTACCAGCTGAAGCTCAACAGAAGATGGGTGTTGCACAATGACCCAAAGCATAGAAGTAAATCAACAACAGAATGCCATAAACAGAAGAAAATACGCCTTCTGAAGTGGCCCAGTCAGAGTCCTGACCTCAACCCGATTGAGATGCTGTGGCATGACCTCAAGAAAGCGATTCACACCAGACATTCCAAGAATATTGCTGAACTGAAACAGTTCTGTAAAGAGGAATGGTCAAGAATTACTCCTGACCGTTGTGCACGTCTGATCTGCAACTACAGGAAACGTTTGGTTGAAGTTATTGCTGCCAAAGGAGGTTCAACCAGTTATTAAATCCAAGGGTTCACATACTTTTTCCACCTGCACTGTGAATGTTTACATGGTGTGTTCAATAAAAACATGGCAACATTTCATGCTTTGTGTGTTATTAGTTTAAGCAGACTGTGATTGTCTATTGTTGTGACTTAGATGATGATCAGATCACATTTTATGACCAATTTATGCAGAAATCCATATCATTCCAAAGGGTTCACATAATTTTTCTTGCAACTGTATATCATGATATAAAACATATTTGGTATATTACATTTCTATTATTAGTTCATTTGAAGCAGGTTTTGTTTTCTTATGCTTCTCTTTCAGTATTAGATACATGTTTCAATTTATATTTATTCATTTTGTATCATATGGTTAAATTGTATGCAAGCTAAATGGTGAACTATTATAACTTGTTACTTCCATCTCTAACATGGTATTAATGCCTTATTTGTTTTACCAATATGTGCTGATTCCATGTCAATTCTAAGGTGCGATTAAGGATTTTGTATAGATTTTTTTATCAAATCTTAGAACCTTTAATGAGGTATTGATGAAAAATATATGTTTTTTTCTGCTAAAATCTGTTTTGCAAATATTTTATATCTTTTAGGATATTTATCCTTCATCTTTAGTGAATGGATTATGATTTATATTATATTGGTCATTATGCCTTTAAGAATTTTGCATGCTGTGTTGTTAGACTGCAGGTCATATATTTTATTTCACACATATGTTTGTTTAACATGTGATGTCATTCTTTAATTGTAATTAATGGAGGTTTTGGGTTATTTAAGCACGTGTTACTTTGTAACCTTTATGCATGATTAAGGCTCTGCTGAGCCGAAACGTTGCACTTTATATTGTGAGGTGGTGATCCCACTAATAAAATTAACCTTCTTGATCTTGGAGTGCCTCCTATGTCCTTCAACCTTTGAGCTTACATTGATGGATTCAGCAGTGTCCACCCCTGACACGGAGCACCTCCTTGGTCGTAGGTTGGAGCCTTTATGCGGTATCAGTGTGCAAGGTTCTTTGTTTCTGTCTAGTAGTTCTAGTGACTTTAGTGACTCCAGTGACTCCAGCACTTGTTCTAAGAGTCTACAGATTTTCGAAAGTCTTTACATTCATGGTTATCACAAATCTAAAATAAAAAAGAGCCATCTAACAGATTTTCGAAAGTCTTTACATTCATGGTTATCAAAATCTAAAATAAAAAAGAGCCCTAACATGTTAAGAAAAAATATATTTAACATGTTCACAAATATTCAAAACATAATTTAACACCAGAGTGTTTTATTTAAATGTTAATGAAAATACCCTCATGTCCAAATATATATTGGATGTATGAGGTGAAGGTAAGACATTCACTGTTACTTGGGAGGTTTTAATCCCAGGGTATTCATTTTACTACTTTAATAAATATATGGTAACTTCATCTTTTGTCTCTTGGATCCCGTCCGGACCTCCCACGCCTCACCCTTCTGTCAGTCCCTACATTGGCTTCCTGTAAGATATAGGGCTCAATTTACAATTCTGGTTCTTGCTTTCAAATCTCTACATAATGCTGCTCCCACCTATCTATCCTCCCTAATACACAAGTATGTCCCTTCTAGGCCCTTAAGCTCTGCTGAAGACTTACGTCTATCTTCTGTCCGTACACCAACCTCTGATGCTCGCCTTCAAGACTTCTCGAGGGCTGCACGTTCCTGTGGAACTCACTTCCCTCCTCTGTTAGATGCTCACCCAGTCTCCATTCCTTGAAAAAATCATTAAAAACCCACTTTTTCATAAAAGCGTATCAATTAAACTGTTAATAGCTCCCGACTGATTCCTCTCTTGCAACTGTCATTAATCTAATACTATCCTTACCTTTTGTGTCACTATACCCCACTCACTCCAGCATGTAAGCTCATTGAGCAGGGCCCTCAACCCCTCTACATGTTTGTTCGTACATCCACTGTAAAGCACTGCGGAATTTGTTGGCGCTATATAAATAATAACATAATAATAATAATAGTATTCAGTGAGAGCACATGCTGGCTCATACTTTAACTACAAGTCTCAATCTACAGGATAGGGGAAGGGACAAGGAGTCCCCCCACCCCCCCCCCTGCACACTTGGTAATATGAACATTAGATGAGTTGGGATTCCTCCTTTGTGTTTCTGTCTCTGAACTCTATGGCACCAGAGAACAGGGGCCTTGGGTGTACACGTCATCAGTCCAATTGAGAAAGTTGTGTGATACACAGTGAACTGCTGATTTTATTTTTTTCTGTGTTGTATAAGGTATTATACAATAAATAAATGATTATTTAATGATATGAGTAAAGACAAAATTATCCAAGCACAATCAATACTGGTGACATTTTATATAAATAGCTCTAAATATGTACTGCCCAAACATAACCAAAAATATTATACTACTGGAAAAAATAAAAGTATTGCCTGTGTTTCTGCAATAATTGTTCATTGTTTAATTGTTTTAGTTTAAAGTTTTTCTGTACTTTTCTAGGGAAAAAAGTATTGGTGAAGATATCAGCTAGTATTAAAAGAGCTAAATGACCTCTGCACTCTATTCTTTTCTTCGGCTTGTTGTCAATTCTGCAAAGCCATAATAAACTTTCCTACAAATTCATCCATGAAACCATTACAAGACTGAGTTCAAACAAAACAATTTGCTTACCATGCTCTGTGGGTGATTAACATGCTTTACTCTATTTGGTGTATCCCAGTCCCTCCTATTGCAGATCTTTGAAGATGCAAAGCCCATGTGCTCTGAGTATTTAGGCGGTAGGTTTTTTTCTGTACTCTGGCCAAATACCTGTGCTGGGATGAAACCTGTTAATCCTAGTGTTGAGTTTCAAACCACAGCAAGTCTCCACAAAATAGCAAAAGAAAAAAAAAACGTTCCCCAAAACAATGCACCTTTACAAAGGTTTGAAAAAATGTTGACATCCTCCTTTAGCCTCTTGGACACAGATAGACAGTTGTATGTGATTCCTACTGATTATCACAGACAGCTTTAAGTCAAAGAGAGGCATTGTGTTTCATGCAATAGAACATATTCTTTTTCTAAAGTATTTTCTCTCTGAATTTTTAAGCCTAAACACATTCATTAAAGCTTTAAGTGTAGTCAGTGAAGAGCTACCCAGGGAACAGCTTTATCTCATTGAAGAAACAACTCTATTATGCTGAAATAGCTATGATCTTTGTGCTATAGCTGTGTTGCTAATCACACTTGTGGATAACTGGATGTTTTCACAACATTTTAATACCAGAAGTATCTTGCCATTCATTGTCACAATGAAACATCTCGAGAGCATGTGCTAAGTCTTGTTAAGCACACGTGTCATTTGATGCTCCACTAAAAATATATTGAGGGAGATTTATCAAATATGGAAAACAGTGGAACCAGCAAATTCATACCATTCGTGACTCCTCCACGTTTACATTTTTACTCTAAATTTTAGAACGGGGTCTTTGATAAATCTCCCCTACTTCTTTTACTGAGGGGTCTGCTATATGGACTATGTCATTGCAAAATTAAATTTGTATTTGTGAATGTTTTGCATTGCAGGTAAGATATAGACATGTTAGTACATGGTTGGTATAGTGTAAAACAGGGCTGCCAAAAAGGTAGATGCCCAGATGTTTTATTATTATTATAGCTTCCATAATGCTTTGCATTTATTAAGGATTCCTTTAGAATGGCAAAGCATCATGTTAGTTGCATTTTAACAACATCTGGGGATCTACCGTTTGGTGTAGAACTCTGGAGTGAAATACAGAAAACATGAGATATGTGGACTTGTGGATTTGAGACCAGTGACAAAGCTATAAACAACTTAATGTCTTTCTTATTTTGAGATTAAAAAATACAGAGTGGTTCCCAATATCTCAGGTTTAGCCAAAGTGTGTAAGAGTTCACAACTGCCCTGTTTGTATCCGGGATGCAATATATACAACAATATTCCTCTACAATCCACGTGGTTTATTCTATGGATTTTATTTATTCATTAGTGACCTGTCGTTGGTTGACAACTGAAAATTTAGAATACAATATAAATCGAAGTAGAGATTTTGTTTTCTAGTTCAGTAATAAACGTGGTGAGATATTTGTGCTCTTACAAGTTGCAATAACACCAGCAAGTGTTAGATATGAGAGGAATGGCAATAAAGAGAGGGTATGAGAAGCCAAGGTATTGTCTGCAAGAGGAGTTAGAGATGCACCTTGAATGCAGTGAGCAAGTGTGTGTTTGTGAGTTTCGCCCAAAATTATAGCTGGCTAGAAAGACAGTTGTCAGTCTTATTTAATAGTCGGTTGGCCACTGGCAGACCCAAAGAAAACAGTGAACAGAGAAATTTGCATATTAGTTTAAAGAAGAAATGTGATTTATAATTTTCCTCTATATAAAACTGGTGTATGGAGCAAATGCAGATTTTACTCTCACTTCCCTATTCTCCATTATTCAAACAGCGTGTGTGCCTGTGGGTGGTCATTGTTATGTTGCCTCTTAATTAATTAATTGAGCTGTGGGAGCATTTTTCAGAATCTTTACCACTGTTCTTCTAACTAATCAAAAACAATAGAAAATCCTTTTGTACTGTTTGCTACACTATATTATATTGACTAAGTGTCACCTTAATTACAACATACCTTTTTTTTCCCGCAGTGACATGTGTAATATAAACCTGCTAACAAAGAGAAATAAATTTGTTGGACACAAGTGTTTTATATATAGCATAATTTATGTCATGGTAGCACATAGCAGTTTTTAAAAAAATTATCATGTTTGCAGAACCAACTTACTTGATCTTGTATGAATGTTTCGGATCTTGATCTTGTTTCTGGTTCTCATTCAGTAAGGAAACACATTTCCTCGCCAGGACTATGATTTGCCCCTCTGTTTTGTGCAGAGGTACTGTAAATAATAAAATACTATCCTGCACTATACATGCACTTGTATGCCCCAATCCAAGTTGCAATAAGGATATTCACAACGTATATTAAAGGAACACTATAGTGTTAGGTATACAAGCAAGTGCCTGTTTAGGTCTCCAGTCCCCCTCAGAATGGAGTAAAAAGGTTTTTGAACTTACCTTTTCCACATTGCCGCGCTGGTCTCGTCATGCCTTGCTCCACATCCATGACTGAGATCAGGGCCGCCATCAGGGGGTGTCAACCATGACGGTGCCCGAAATATGTAGGTATGTCTGTATGTCAATGTGTGTCAGTATGTCTGTCTGTAAGTATATCGGTATGTATGTCTGTGTGTATGTCAGTATGTATGTATGTCAGTATGTATGTGTGTGTCTGTATGTCCTTATGCATATGTGTGTGTGTCTGTATGTATGTTAGTATGTGTCTGTGTGTCACTATGTATGTGTGTGTGTCAGTATGTGTGTATCTTTGTGTTAGTATATCTGTGTCCTTTTGTATCAGTGCATGTGTTTGTGTCTGTGTGTATATTCCTGTGGGTGGGATTTGGTGGCGGGCCCTGCGGCGGGCTTGGAGGCAGGCCATTGGGGGCCCAGACCCTGCGCTGTGTTAGGGGCCCCAACATTTCTGGTGGCAGCCCTGGCTGAGATCAATAATCTTGATGATCTCAGACAGTCCAATGCTTTCGCAAAGGAAAATTGTGCATGCTCACTAAATTAATTCATAACATTTACATTGCACAATGCATTATTTTCCTCTGTTACCTTTTAAAGGACCAGTAAAGTCATCTTAATGAAGAGGTCTGGGTGCAGTGGTCCTGTCATGTTAACCCTGCAATATTAACCTTTGCAGTGTTGTAGTAATTGCTATATTTACTTCGCCAAGGTTAAACAACCTCTACTGACTGTTTTCTAGACATCCTCTAGTGGTGCTTTCGCTGCACTGACCTTAGTACAATTTGGTCACATTACATTGCAGCTCTAAGAAAAGTATTGAAATCAGTTCTTTCCTATTAGAAACTCTGAATAACTGAAAGTAACATCTTATTGTAGTGTTTACGGTGCTAGACGTATGTGGGTGCTGGCCCTTATTTTCTATTGATTCAACTAAAATCTTAATAAAGAGGTCAAGTTCCATGTACCTGCAGTTTCAAATAGTGCAATTCTGCAGGAACAGCAATGTTTACAGTGCAGGGTTTAAAGGTTTCTAAAGACTACTAGAGATGCTTCCATCCAAATAGTAAAAATGGTCAGAGAGACCATTTGATTAATGCAGCATAGTGCATTAATGCACCCGGAATGGATGTGACTCAGTTCAGCTAGCAAGTCCTCAATGGGGTAACCCAGGTCACTCAGGGGAGCACATACATGCACACCAGCCTACCATTGCTTTCTTATGGAAATGTATTAGGCCAGCTGAAAACATTGATGATATTTGCCATGGAGGCGGGACAGACTCCAGAGATATCAATGCAGCGTGGAGTAAAAGGTAACTGAAACACCTTTTCATGTGTTTGGAGGAAGGTGGGCAGACACTTAATCAGCTAGAGGACACTATGGTGTTAGGAATCCACATTTGTATTCCTACCGCTATAGTATTCCTTTAAACAATCCCTTGCACCCCCATCAACATAAGACATTGTAATGAAGAATTCTATCTTTCTCATCTGTCCAAATTAGTGTGTAGTAAAAGCTCATATTGTAACCTTGGACTGTGTATTGGGCAGCTGAGGTTACTGCAGTGCCAGATCACCTAAAGTTCCAAAATCAAGATCACTTAAATCAAGGAGGCTCTTTTTGCACCTCCATTGTGACACAGGCTCACTGAAGATTACTTTGTTCTTTAATATCATACAAATACCATTCGAAAAAATAAACTGAGGGACTGCACCCATAGCTTCGTAGCACCATGCCTGCTGCAATTAGCTGTAGTGTTGATAGTACTTGTAGTGCCCTTTTAAGTTGTTGGTCATTGCATGTCAGCACTTCACATCGACCATGTAAACTTGTTTTGTAAAACTTAAAACATAACATAATGTGTACAAATATATAAACAAATTGTTTCCACATTACAAATAAATAAATAAATAGAATTTACCTTCTACATTACTTGTGCTCCCCTGAGAGTGACCTGGGTTACCCCATTGAGGACTTGCTAGCTGAACTGAGTCACATCCATTCCGGGGTCTTTCTCCCATGACACTCAAAGCAATCAACCAGAACTATCTCCATCTCGGGCCATAAGCTGGTAGCATAGACAAAAGTAGGGAATGCTTTCAGGGACTTTTAGGTCGCCTTCTTTCATTTTGATGACATGATACCTGACAGTCGCTCTACCTTCCTTTGTTTGGTAACAAAGAGAGTATCTTCAAACAGAGAGAACCAAATACAAAATAAAAGGGGCTTCAGCATATAGTAAAGTTTGGTTTACACCACTTTATTGCAACACTCACATCTGATATCTAGCAAAGTGTCCACCTCACAAGGGTTTGCATTGCTTTTTTGAAGTACTTAGCAAGTCACTTCAATAGCTGATCCCCTGTTACTGCAAAATGATACACAACAGCGAGAGAATATAGCTCAGTAGGTGAGGTTGTGTTTGTTACAAATAATCCCTTCTTTAAAGGTGTAAAGCCTTTGTAGGATCAGTGTGTTTAGCATGTTTGGTATGTCTGTGCTGAAAGACAGCCTGATCATGTCTGAAAACATTTAAAGGAACACTATAGTCACCTAAATTACTTTAGCTAAATAAAGCAGTTTTAGTGTATAGATCATTCCCCTGCAATTTCACTGCTCAATTCACTGTCATTTAGGAGTTAACTCACTTTGTTTCTGTTTATGCAGCCCTAGCCACACCTCCCCTGGCTATGATTGACAGAGCCTGCATGAAAAAAAAATCTGGTTTCACTTTCAAACAGATGTAATTTACCTTAAATAATTGTATCTCAATCTCTAAATTGAACTTTAATCACATACAGGAGGCTCTTGCAGGGTCTAGCAAGCTATTAACATAGCAGGGGATAAGACAATCTTAATTAAACAGAACTTACAATAAAGAAAGCCTAATTAGGGCTCTCTTTACAGGAAGTGTTCATGGAAGGCTGTGCAAGTGACATGCAGGGAGGTGTGACTAGGGTTCATAAACAAAGGGATTTTACTCCTAAATGGCTGAGGATTGAGCAGTGAGGCTGCAGGGGCATGTTCTATACACCAAAACTGCTTCATTAAGCTAAAGTTGTTCAGGTGACTATAGTGTCCCTTTAAAGAAATATTTTAGTGTTAGGAATTCAAAGATGCTCCCTAACACTAAAGTGTCCATCTACCCCTGCAGCTCCCTATCACCTCCCCTTGCTCCCCCTGTTAGAAATCCTTTCATTTACTTACCTGAGTCCTCCTGCACTGACATCAGGTACATATGCACCGCGCATGCATTATGCCTTCCCCATAGGAAAGCACTGAATCATTGCTTTCCTATGGAATTTTGCTTGACACTGGATGTTTGTACTGGGTTTGGTGTATTTATACAGCTTCCCTCTGAATTCTGGGATTCTTCTACTTAAACCTTACAGAATAACTGAGCTACATTCATGGAATAGTGAAGATGCTTAATGCTCTGAAACTACAGGTGTCTACTCTAACTCAAGCCGTACAAAAACTGCAATCATAAGCTGTTGCCCCATATCTCGGATACTCCAACTATCTGTAGTATCACATCTGAAGATCACGCCATGGCCGCCCAGCCTCAGGTCCTATTACAAAAACTATTTGCAGGCGAGAAGTTTAAATACCGTTTCTTCATTACATCCTGTAAACTGATGTTTGATCTGAAACCCTGCAGCTATCATGCTGAATCTATCAAAGTACGTACTGTTATATCGCTCCTTTCTGGCTCCTGTCAGGAATGGGCTCATGACCTACTCTGCATCTAATCCTGGAATTCCTTTGTTACTGCTATGTGTTCCATGTCTGATGATCTCAAAAGGCAGGATACTGCTCAAACCACCATCAGAGTGCTAGGTCAAAGATGTAGATGAATGGAATCTTATATCACTGTTTTCAAGCAGTATGCCACTGATAGCCGCTGGAACAAGATAGGATTGATAAACCAATTCCATTTGCGGTTCTCTGAATCACTTAAAGATGACTTCGCTCATTTCTGTTTTCCGGATTCTCTGAAGGCCTTTATGCAACAGGCCATCCAATTGTACAGACGTCTACGGGAGAGACGTCAAGAAGAGCCACCGACCATCCTGCTACTCCTAGACCTTCTGGTGCTAATACTGGTACCCTCTCAGCAACTTCTTAACCATCACAAGTAGAAGCACCTATACGGGTCGGCTTGGTACAGGGACGATTACCACCCACCGAATTACAAAGAAAGAGAAAGGACAACTTATGTCTATACGGTGACCGCTCTCATCATACAGTAATGACATCTCCAGAGAAAAACAGAAATATCTGGGATAAGTGGTCTGACCTCTCCCTTATGACTTACATGCTGGTCACCACAACATCTCATTTACATCTCTTTTCTTACAGTGGGACAAGGACATCTATAATTGTCAAGCGCTCATAGTTTCCACACTAAGTAACAAATTATGTGTTCCAATATATGATAAAGGTATCACTAAAATTCCAAGTCATGTGATAAACGTTACATTTGACCTTTTGCCCTCTCCACTGTTCATGGACATCCTGTGAATGCTGTGGCTGCCTACCCATGACCCTTCCATCTCTTGGTTCACAGGTACCCTGCCCTTCTCTTTATCCCTGTGTTCCACAGAATGCATCCAATACACTAACAATAAAGGATGCATACATTCCATACTTGATGCTGGTATTATAAAAGAAAAAGAGGTTACACTACCAGAAGCCTGGCATCTAATTAGACAATATACTTGTCTTCTCTCTCGATCTCCAAACTCACCATCTTCATATGACTGAGTTAATGAAATGATTATGAGAACATAAACACTTTGCAAAAATTTAAAAAATGTACTTTGAAACAGACTGTGTGGAGTTTCTAGGTTTCCTCATCTGACATGGTAAAAGAGAGATCATACCTCAAAAGGTAGAAGCTATTCTTAAGTGGCCCACACCACAAACCAAAAAACAAGTGCAAAGATTTGTGGGTTATGCTAACTTCTACTGAAAATTAATTCATAAGTTCTCCAAAGTGATCCAACCTCTCTCATTCCTTACTAAAAAAAGATGCAAAGTGATGTTAGATGTCCCTAACACAGAAATAATTTAGTACATTAAAACACCTGTTTACGATAGCACCCATCCTTCACCTGCCAAATCCAACAAAACCATATTTCATGGAGGTTGACATCTTCGATATTGCCACAGGAACCATACTATTGCAACTAGGTGACAAAACCAGTGCTGTTCATCCCCCTTGCATTTTAATCATGGAACCTGTTTGAGGCAGAATATTGATGTCGGGGGACAAAGAATTGTTAGCCATTAAAACAGCTTACAAATAATTGATAAATATTTTGAAGGCTGCTTATAATCCAAAACTGTGTTCACAGACCACAAGAATTTGGAGTACCTTCACACTGCCAAAAATCTCAACCCATGTCTTGCTCAGTTGCCTTTGTTTTTAACTTGAATCATCTTTCATGTCACATATTTACCTGGATCGAGAAACCAAAAAGCTGATGCTCTTTCCAGGATGTTTACAGAAGAGGAACCAAAACCAAAAAAGGAGACTGTTCTGCAAAATCATCACTTCTTGGAGAGTATCACTCCCTTCTTAGAAGACATTCAAGCCTCTGGTTCATCCACCGGTCTTCTACTCTCTCCAGACAGATGCCATTTATCACATGATAGAATTTATGTTTCCGAACCTCTGACTTCTCCAGCAATTTCACAATGCAGCCACATCTGGCCATAGTGGTCAAAGGAAAACATTTTATAACATTCAACGAGTCTTCTGGTGGCCATCGCTCAAACAGCATGTCATTGACTATGTTAGCTACTGTACAACCGGCACATGAGTCAGAAACACAACCACAAAACGTTTAGATTCCTACCGATGCCATCATTTACCTGGAGTCATCTATTACCTGTTTCTCAAGGAAATAACATCCTCATGGTCATGGTTGATCGGCTAAACCAAAATGGCTCACTTCATTCTTCTAAAGGGTCGAACGGCATCCAGTTTTTTAATGATAATATCTTTCGGTTACATGGCACACCGGACTCCATTCTCTCTGACAGGGGTACACAGTTCACATCTGGATTCTGGCAAAAGCCTTTTGTCAGCCCCTCAGTACCTCAATGGGTCTTTCCATCACCTTCCACCCGCAATCCAACTGAGAAACCGAGAGAACCAATCAAACATTGGAAACCTATCTCCATTGTTACACCATCCACCTTCAATCTGACTGAAAGGACTTTTTGACCACAGCTGAATTCGCTTACAACTCCAGGGTACATGCCTCAACCCATGTCTCCCCTTTTTTACTGAAATTTGGATTACAGGACTATGCACCCTTACTCCTGTACCCAACGCCACTACTCACTTACTACAATTGACCCATGGGTGATTCTAAATTCTAACCAAGGAACAGGTGAATTAATTTCTGAATGGACCAATAGAGTGCAGAGGAAAGGAAGACGCCCATAGAAGCACCAATGAACTTTAGGGACTAGACCTATTTAAGGGGACTCAAGGGCAGGAGGGATTAGGCTGTTTTGGGAGCATCATTATGGTCAGGTTTTTTTTGACAATCATTATTTTTTTGAATTGTGCATCACAGAAAGTATAACATTACATAAATAGTTAGTAGTGTACAACTTAAAGTATAGCATTGCAACCATAGGTCAATTGCGAGGATGTGTATAGTGCTGTGGATCAACCCAGCCTAGCAAAGCTGGACCCTGAAATTAGGAAACGCTGCGTTATAGCAGGCGGGGTGAAGGTTCTTTTGCTGTACATAGCACCGCGGCATACTGTTTCACAACACGGTTCAGTTTAAGTTGAAAAGAAAGGATAGTCTTCACAGCAGGAGAAAAGACTACAAACAGTTTCAAATGCCTTTGGTTCAACCAGGTGATGCTATCTCTGTGTATACCTTAAATGTGACATAACACTCTATTAGAAAGGTGTTATAAATTTTAACTCTTACTCTAAGTGTACGTGTCTTAACTGGTACAACGTAATACTGAATATTTCGGCATACTGTACAATCCGCGGGCTTTAGAATTGGTGATAGTGTCGTACGCTGGTCAAGTGACTCCGGGAGTTCTATTATTTTGAAGTCATTACTGCCACACGTAAAGGTAGTAGTGATTATGGTCACAGTGGGGTCGTGGTGATTGACAGTCCGGGTTGGCGGGTGGGAGGGGGAAGAGGGCATGGTGCTGTAGTCTGGGGATAGCAAAGAGGGGGTGAGAGGACGAAAAGGCAGAGAGAGGGAGATGTAGGGGAAAAGAAAAGAAAAAAGGGGGGGTGCGGGATAACTTGCACCGTTAGTGGCCGTGTATATCAACAAAGGGGTTGTCACTGTTGATATAGCGAGAGGACAAAAGGCACAGGACCTATTGGTTTATTGTCATTTCATATTTTATTGCTAATATTTTATCTGGAAGGATACATTGAGATTTCTCTTGTTTTCAAGTATTTCCTGGGCCCACAAACAATGCATTGTTACAATAGGGTACAATATAATATTACAAAAAAAACAGGTGCATTCTGTATTGAGGTATGTTGCCATAGATCTCTTAAAAGATTTTAGATTGAATGAAGATTTGAGTGTGAGATTATTACATAATTGCAGTGCTCTGGAGAAAAATGAGGATCAAGCCACTTTATGCTACATAAAGTGCTGGTACTGGATTGGAGGTAAGTGCTGGTACAGCTGGAGAGGGCAATCTACTCAGGTAGGGTGGGAGATTCCCAGAAAAGCTGCTATGCACAAGGCTGGAAAGAAGAAGAGTGCGTTGGGATTCCAGCGATTGCCAGTTTCACTCATTTAACATGTCCCAATTGTCTGTCAAGTAATTACATTCTAGTACAAAGCGGCACAATGAATTATGCAATGTATAAAGTTTATGAATGTGGGTTTACAATGCAGGTACATAACCTACATCCCCATAATCAATGACCAGCATTAGCATTGCACTATCTGTGTCCTTACTGTAGGGCTTGGGCAGTATTTGTTACTGTACAGGGCACCTGGATAAAGTTTTAAAGAGAGTTTTTCAATGTGAAGGCCAAAGGATATATTGGGGTCTAGCAACATACCTAGATATTTGAAAGAACAGACTGCGGTCAGTGTGTGATTTGAATTTGTTCTGATACATAGTTGGGGATTTTGTAGTTTATGTAATTTACATGCAGTTACAAATATCATTGTGACAGTTTTGCCAGTGTTTAGGAAGAGTTTATCTGCAATCCACTCTTCTACCTCTGCAAACTGGTCTTGAGGCACAGCCTCAAGCCGCAGTAGATTGGGTTTACTAGCATAGATTACAGCGTTGTCTGCATACATGTGTACAGTTGAGGCTTTGCAGACATTAGGCAGATCATGTATAAATAATGTGTACAGTAGGGGGCCGAGTATTTCTCCAGCTACCTGCTGCATTCTTGATTTGTTCCACTTAAACCTTACAAATCTTTACAGCTATAAGTATATTACTATCCAAAGAGTTCCAAGCCAGTCCTATAGCTTGCTTCCAGTGTTATTAGTCAATATTAAGAATAAATTATTATTATTAGTAACAGCTGGTGGATATTTGCAGCCCTTAAATACCCATGGGATTCCATAGTTTGGAAATATCTGCTGCTTGCGGATTACCAACTTCCCAAGCCACTGTAAACAAACCATTATATTGATTTACCCACCTACCAATACTTGATTATATGGCCAACCATAACCCCAGCATGTTCTATGAATCACTTGAAGAGACAAAATGAAAACTGATGCTTTTTAGGACCCCACTCAGCGCTCCAAGCCAGATCAGGCCCCCAGCAAAACTGTTATGCATACACATTATCAATACAAAGATGCAGCATGACTATAATGGAGTTTGGATATAATATGTACATTTCAAAACCAGCTAGATTTAAAATAATCCTGTATAGCATATAATCCTGTGAAAGACAATAGGCATAGTGTCCATGTAGAACAGAAAACACTGGTATATCATTTCATTGGGAATTGTTGAAATTCACTAATTGAGGTGAAGAGGGCTGAGAATTTTGTCAAGAGTAAAAAAAAAACTTCTCATCTTGGTTATTGGTCATCAACATTTACAATCCACATTACATTATGTCAAAATGGTTTAATATATGCAAAAAAAAAATAGACGTTCTTAATGTTGCCATTAATTCTATCCTGTGAAACATAATCTAATGAACAGCAGAGATATGTAATTAAACTCCAAGCAGGACTTTCACTAGTTAAATCTGATAAGTGGACCTGCTGGATAAGCTGACAGTGTTTCATGAATGGAGCTGTGTTGTGTTGTGTTGTCTCTTTTATAAAATTATAAACCGCTACAGAATAATTTTAGAAATATTAATGCGTATGTTGTACAAATATTAATATAGTCAAAGGAAGAAGTATAAATTCCACCTCTTACATCACAAGCATAAGGGGCAGACTTTTGCAAACCTCTGAAGCTGTGTGCAGCTGTCTACATGGACATATGGACAGGGGATTCCCTTACTGCATTAACTATGCACTGATTATAGACTTCCATGGCACTTGTCTTATTAAAGTTGTAAAACACAAATTCATTACAAGCTTTTTCAATATGAGTTTACTTGTACCCATACAGTTTCTTATTTGAGAAATATTTTTGTTATCGTTTTGCCTAAAAAATAAGCAATTTTTCTAAACTATTGGTTGATGAAAATGAATGTTTAAAAATACTTTTTTTGTTTTTGTTTCAGGAATAATTTCATATACAGAATACTTATTTCTTCTGTGTATTCTGACAAGTAAGTATTTTCTTCTTTTACAATTTGTCTCCTCACTCTGTATGATGAAGAAGTAATTTTAAATGGAGAACCCTCAGAAACATATTTGTATTCCATGCCCTATAGACCCTAGAAAACCTGAGACCCATAACAAAACTATTTTTGATCGTCTCCTACATACATACTCCCAGGCAAATACAGATACATACTCACAGACAGACACAAAGAAACACACATTCACAGACACCCACAGATATGCACTACCAGACACACAGATACACACAGCCAGGCACAAAGATACGCACTTCCAGATACAAATTACCACACACTTTTAGACACACAGATATGTATTGCTAGACATATACACACAAACAGGCACGGATATACTGACAATGACGCACACTCCAACACACACAAAGATACACTGCTTTTTTTTATCAGACATAGAATTATCTCAAATTAAATTTTAACACTTGAGGCAGATAACAGAATCTGCATTTAATGTGCTTTTAGTAAGTAGACAAATTTTGATATTGATGGAGATGACAGCAGAGATATATGAATTGATTGTGGTGTATATGCTTGTGTTTCTGATGTCTGATGTAAGCCCCTTGCTTTTCTTTGCAGACTTCTTTATTTCTAAATGAATAACTAGTTTTTTGTTTGTCCCTAAACACACATGTATGCTCATTTTGAAATATATGGATAGGATTTTTTCAAATATTGAAAAATTACACAATGGCCAACACTTCACCTTTTAAATCTGTTTATATCAGAGATAGAGACGCCTGTCTAAGATGATGGACGCATGTTAAGTGATCTGCACATGCAAACACTGGAGACATGTGCATACAAATATTGTTCTAGTCTTAGCTAAATTTACCAGACCTCTAAATGCAATGGGGCACTCGTTTAAGAAGCCTGGGAAGCAAAAAACAGTTAGATCTAAAGATACTGATAGGGTCAGACCAGGGGTCACTATACAAAGTGAATCTTCCACTATTAAGGCAAGCCTCTGTTTTGAATGAATCCCTTAATGCAAATTTTTAGGAATACCAAGCTAAACAGTCTATACAGCTTAAATTTTCTAGAATATAGTACTATCATCTTTATGATACGTTCTAGCAATCAAAGACCGCATTCATGAGTCTGTCGTCTGTACGCAACTCACGCTTCCATTGATAACTCGCCTGGTAACAAATATGTGTATGTTAGTCTACCCATAGTACAGCACTGCAGAATTTGTTGGCACTTTGTAAATAATAAAAATAATAATAATATCGACCACCTCTTAGCAGCCACACCATGAGATTATAAAAGGCTTGCTAAACACACTTAATTTTATAGGTATTTATTGACAACTGCACACACCACGCTTATATAGTCTTTTGTGCTTTAAGGAACAATCCATATCCCTAAAGCACTTCTTATTTTTTAAAAGTCCCAATTTTTGTGCTCTCACTTTATAAAATTAATTAATGAGGAGATACAAAAACATTATATATCATCGGCTCAATAATCAATTTTTAGACAAGAAATTTTGCAAGAAATGGTCACACCCTTATCATTCATTTTATATATATATAACTACATTGATTTTTTTAAACTTTATTTATTTTTAATCACATTTTGCTTCTACAATTTCACAGAACCTCACGCGGGCTTTAAAATAGCATTCAACATGTTTGATACAGATGGGAATCAGATGGTGGACAGAGAGGAGTTCTTGGTGGTAAGTGTTGGATTGGCACTGTGATGGATCCTGAACTGTTTGGTGGTTTGTACACTAAAAGAGATATTTCCTGTAATAGGTTACATAAAAATGCATGTAGTTTTTAAGTCCTTTAATGCAATCCTGTTTCTATTTGCAAAACAAAAATCAAAGCAAGGTGTGGATTTCTGCCACTATAGACAAATTTTCAATCTGAGGCCCCCTCATGACTGAGTCCCGCAAAGTACATTTTCCCACTCACGTTGTTTTCCAGTCTTCTACTCATTATCATGTAGCTGTGTCTTGGAACTATTTGGAACTATTGCTCTCAACTGGGCAAAACATATTAAAGATGCAGAGTAGGTTTTATAAAATATGTAGAGAGCATATATTTTCTACTAATAGTTATTTTTTAATCATCTGCACTAAACATTTATTAACAAGAGAATTGGGTGTTTGGGTGATTATTAGAGAGACATCTACATTTAGTCCATTCAGCTATTCCATCACAAATCTTTCATAGCAGATTTCACTGGGTGTTGAGCGTAATAGTTTATGTTGTCTGAAGAACAGTGAGTGGTTGCTTGTGGTATGTAAATAAATGAATGGTGCAGGAGTCTGGTGGGTATTTCTTGTATTTTACATGGAGCAAAAGAATGGAATCTCTGGGTTTAATGCATTTTTAAAAAAGGAATCGCTCTTCTCACTGTCACTAATGCAACTCTGGTACATTAAAACCCAAACAAGAAACAACAATGGGCACGTCTGAGTGAAACTAAATTAGCTACAGCTAAATCATGCCACAGTGACCAAGTGCTGTCATTGATGTGTATGTGTAATACAAGAAGTTTCAAAAGTTCAAGGAAAGACAGACACAAAAAAGAACAAAAAAGACATGTAGCAAAAGCATCAGAGATGGAAGCTGACATCCCAAAAACGTTCTGTGTTAGTTAATGAACTCTGCAAAAGAAAAATAAAAGGATCATTTGTTTGGGATTGATGACTATGAAAGTTTTGAGGAATGTGAAAAAGAAACATCCTTGGTGGCTTCAAGGAAGACAGAAATTCAGAAAAAAGTGACTTCACAAGACGATGGTGTAAGTGTAAGTACGAGGTGATCAAATTCCAGTGTGTTTAGACATTTGGAGAAATTTTAATGGACAATCAGCTATAACACTAAAACAACAGTATGTCATTGTTGAGTTCATTGTTTAGGGACAGTCCCTCATATCAGTTGCAGATAACGTCTGGAACTGTAGTGAGGACAAAACCAAAAATTACTGTTTGTACATTCAGGTGCCCACTGGTACAATATTTTTCAGTGGATCCCTAGATACATAATAAACACAATGTATCAGAAATAACTGAATTAGTGAGAATTTGTGACTTGTTACTCTACTATTTCATTGAATACCATCCAATCTGACCTTTCTAATCTCTGTAACCCAGTACCTGAAACAACAAAAAATCACACTTAATCTGCATCTTTCCTGTTAAAATATTTTGTTGCTATAAATTGGGGATCTGATTGTTTTAGTATTTCTGACTCTGTTTTTGGCTCAGTAATAATAATGAATATAATGGGGGATTGACAAAGGCCTAAATTGTATAATCCTAGTACCTTTTAATCAATTGCTTAATTAGCTTAAGAGTTTAGAATTGTAAAGTGTTTGCTGAAACATGCCATTTTGTACAGTGCATTTAGTGTGTATAGAAAAACCAACTACAATCTAAAGTCACTTTAAATGTAGGCAATGTGGATTCTTTGGTTATATGTATGGCACAAATACATTTATATTGTGTGAAATCAGGCAAGTCAGTGAGATAGTTCTAAAATACCAATACAAATGCTGGAGTTTTGGAGTACCACAGTGTTAATACTAACGGAACATACAGAATGTTAACAGTTAACCCCTTCACACTGACACTCAGTGCCGGTGCTAGGATTTTTAGTTACACAGGCGAACATGCATTTTGGTGCCCCTCAACCTCCTTTAAAAAAAAAAAAAATGCATCTTCACCTGTGTGTATTTCCTCCCAAGCCACAGGCATAATTTTTCAGTCACACAGTCAAAGTCATACAGGTACACTGTCATACAAACACAGAAATAATCTTACAGAGACATTTAGACACATACAGTCAGTCAGAGACATACAGACATACAGGCAAAGACATACATGCATACAGAGACATGAAGGCATATAAAGACATGCATACATACAGAGGCATACCGTCATACAGACACATACATACATACAGAAACATACATACAAAGACATCCAGGCACATACATACATACATACAGGCACATACATACATACATACATACATACAGAAACATACAGGCATGCAGACACATACATACATACAGGCATACAAAGACATGCATGCATACAGAGACATGCATGCATACAGAGACATGCATACAGAGACATACTGCCATACAGAGACATACTATACAGGCATACAGACATACAGAAACATACATACAAAGACATACAGGCACACATACAGAGACATACAGGCATACAGAAACATACATACAAGACATACAGGCATACAGACACATACAAACATTCATACATAGAGAGGCAAACCGTCATACAGACATACATACATAAACATACATACAAAGACATACAGGCATACAGAGACACACAGACACATACGTACATACAGAGACATAAAGGCATACAGTTACACACATGCATACAGAGACATATATACAGACATTCAGAGACAAACATTTAGTTACATACATGCATGCATACAGAGACATACATACATAGAGATAGATACATACATACATACAGAGACATACATACAGAGACATACAGAGACATACATACATACATACAGAGACATACAGACATACACACGTACAGAGACATACATACAGAGACAGACATACATACATACAGATACATACATGCATGCATACAGATACATACATGCATACATAGAGATAGATACATACATACATACATACATACATACAGAGACATACTGACATACATACAGAGACATACACACATAAATACAGAGACATACATACATACAGATATACATACATACATAATTACATACTTACATCTGTTAAATCTTGTCCCCTGGGTGCATGCTGTTCCGGCTCTGTGGAGTCCAGTCCTGCAACCCAGCCCCATCACAGGGCGCCAGCCGCGCTGTGTTGGACACAGGGAGCAGGGATATGATGTCATTCATATCCCCGCCCCCTCCACACAGCCTGCTGCAGACACCAGGATAGGAGGTGGGCGGGCCGAGGCTGAGCTCCGCGGGCAGGAATCTCTGGGCTGCGCTCGGCCACTCTACAAGTAGTAACCAGCTGGAGGGGAGCCAGGTGCGCTTCCCTCCTTCCTGTCTGCCTGATGTCGCGCCCCCAGGGCTGGTGCGCCCTAAGGCGGCCGCCTGGGCCGCCTTACGGTAGCGCCGGCCCTGCTGACACTTGTGTATACACGTTTTGCAGAGTATGCATTCATACCCTTCAATTCTTTATACACAATTTGCATAATTGCACATTAAATTTGTTTATTGCAAATTAATTTCATCTGCAAATTATGCCTATAACAACCTCTGAACACAGCTGAACACAGAGACTAACTCTGTGTCAGCTCTTTTAGCACAATTTTGGCAGGGGAGGGGTGAGCAGTGGACAGAACAGCAACCTGCCTGACCTTTGTGTCTGAGCTGCTGCTGTCCAGGGAAGGTACCCGGGGAAGAGCCCAGCAGTTCCATCTCCCCTGCCTGCCTGACTGTACTCACAGGAAGCACAGAGGGAGATGTAACATGATATTACATGGTTCCTGCACCATGTGAAACACAGTGGGTGAGCAGACAGGCAGACACTGCAGAGGCAGAACCACCCTCACACACAGCAGTCGGATGGTGGCTGAAGGGGAGATGAGAGCTTTGGGGGGTAAGAGGGGCTCCCCTACAAACAAAATGAGCAGCAAGGTGTGGGGAGGCTGAAAACACACTTATTCTGTCACATCCCCCTCCCCCACAGACAGTCTCCTTGTCATATTACCCCCAAACAAAGATTTAGTCAACATGTCACATCATCCACTCACACTACATACACAGTTAGTCACCCTGTCACATCACCCTCCACCCCCACACACAGTCAGTTACCCTGTCATATCACCCCCTCACCGGCACATACAGACAGTCATCACTTATTCCTCAGACAAAACCACATTGCCAAAGTCACCCTATCAAACTCACACAACCACTCTGCTACGGTCACACTCATAAACACACAGACACCCTTGGGCTCATGCACCACCCCACAGGCAGTAACCCTCATCCAACAAACAGCACAGCCCCACCATAAAAAATGCACACAGAAAGACCACAAGAAGCACCCACCCATACACACAACAAGCAGCTCCCTCCACACATACACTCAAGGACATATAAATACATGTAGATTCCCAGATACAGAGATACACAGACACACAGAGACACAGGGGTGCATTGCAGGCACATTCATGGATACATATGACCAACAGATATATACTCATAGATGCACAAGGTTACTCACTGCCACTCTCAGGCACATACATGCCTGCAATGGTGTGGGTAATTATATATATATATATATATATATATATATATATATGAAAAAGAGAAATGCCGTCACTCCTGGATTTAAGAGCAATAATATTTATTGTCACAAGTCAACATTTCAGTTCCTAGCTTGGAACTTTCATCAGGACACAAAAAAAAAATGATCATACAAATGACTGGCTTTTATACAGAACAAACAAGTAAATGAATTACTCACCACCCTCAGCTGCTCATCAAGTGGGTTGGTCTGGCTGCTCCGAAGCTCGGGCGCATAACAGAATCACCTGAGTGATTCCCCACACGTCATAGGCTTTGTGGTTTACAAACTCACTTGCCCATGTGTTCTCAATAGTGATGTCTCGAACGGTTCGCCGAACGGTTCGCGAACGGTTCACCACAGACTCATAATTGAGTAAACTTTGACCCTGTACCTCACAGTCAGCAGACACATTCCAGCCAATCAGCAGCAGACCCTCCCTCCCAGACCCTCCCACCTCCTGGACAGCTCCACTAAGAATGCAGCTTCAAATGAATGGGATGCTGTCCAGGAGGTGGGAGGGTCTGGGAGGGAGGGTCTGCTGCTGATTGGCTGGAATGTGTCTGCTGACTGTGAGGTACAGGATCAAAGTTTACTCAATGATGAGTCCGCGGCGAACTGTTCGTCACAAACCGTTCGGCGAACCGTTCGGGACATCACTAGTTCTCAACTATGTTGGGAAAACTGAAACCGCACTATGTGAGAGAATCAGTGGACACAGGTCAAGTATCTGGCTCGCCTATAGAGATGGCAAGTCGGACAAACCTGTGGCCAGACATTTTCTGTAAAATCAACACCATCTTTCGACACTTAGATGTGTGGTGATTGCAGTACCTGCAAGAGGGGGTAACAGGGCTAAATTATTGTTGCAGTGGGAAATTATTTGGATCCTTGAACTTAACACACTATCTCCGAAGGGACTGAATGAAAAGTGCTCCTTTATACCATTCCTTTAATATATAACTATGTGTTAGTACTTATCTTCTTTGAATCTCGAAATAATTGTGTAGGTATAGTTATAGTTTTTTTTATTACAAAACTTGTATTTTACGTGTATGCCTTTTTTTTTTTTTTAAATATATTTGGATATGCTTTTGCTGACCTCATAATTCTCCTACCACCACTACTATATGGCTCACTTTAAGGTGATAGCATGTTATTAACCCCTGACTGCAGTACCCTGTAGGATATTTATTGTCAATTTCTTTCATATTGTCTTTAAGTAGCACTTTGTGCACTTTATTGGATCTTAGTTTTGTAGATCATTTACCTTTTGCCCTTTTGTCTTTTAGCACTTTATATAATAACTTTTGCACTTTAAAATATTTGATATATTTATTTGTCCCCTTCTCACGAGTTTTATCTTTAAACTAAGTATTCATTGCGATTGAACTCTCGTTTATATAAATGCACTATTGATAGACTCTCTTTGGTGGAGTCGCACTGTCACTTTAGATTTTGCACTTCATTCACTTTACTATTTATATCCACATATATAGTTATTAAGATTGAACTCTTGCACCTATAGCTCACTGTCTAAAGATTCTAATTTATGGAAATGTATTTCTGTACTGTCACTTTAGGATTCTGAATTTGATTCACTTCATTACTGTCACTTTAAGACTTGGGACTTTTTTCACTATACTGCTTGTACTTATATGTATTTTTATATTTCTATGTACCGTAATGTTTATTGGTATTGGGCCTCAATATGTAGGTAAGGGGTAATTATTAATTTATGTTTAGAGGGTTTATATATTATATACTTGATGGGTGTTCAATCTATCTTTGGTGTTGATAATGCCAGCTTATAGATATTTACTAAATAATACTGTTCTATTTAGAGCCTATTTGGTTTACAAGAGCCTTTTGTTTATATATACGTAGGCGTTTAGCCATTTGTGTGTGTGTGTGTGTGTTGTTGTCTCGTACAGTGGGATCGGCATGCTCCGGTTGCTAAGGAGATGCGTCCCGACACACGTGTTAGATGGGCGGAGCCTCCAAAGTAATCCACGTGCCGTCAGCGGTCCTAATGGCAGCCAATTGCCGAACGCTATCGGCAGTTGCCAGGTCAATGCAGTGATGCCGGATATACTCCGTGAGGAGGCGAACCATGCCTATGATGTATGTGCAATCACTTAGGTGATTCTGTTATGTGCTCGAGCTCCGGAGCAGCCAGACCAACCCACTTGACGAGCAGTTGAGGGTGGTGAGTAATTCATTTACTTGTTTGTTCTGTATAAAAGCCAGTCATTTGTATGATCATTTTTTTTGTGTCCTGATAAAAGTTCCAAGCTAGGAACTGAAACGTTGACTTGTGACAATAAATATTATTGTTCTTAAATCCAGGACTGCCAGCATTTCTCTATTTCCTACATAAAAGCGTGGCTTGGCACCTGATATCATTTTGGCTGGAGGTAGGAGGGCAAAAGTTTGGATTGTTTTATATATATGTATATATATATATATGTATATATATATATATATATATATATATATATATGTATATAATTGTTTTTCTCATCCCTCCTAAGTGGTAAATACTCCCAGAGGTCTGGGCATCTGAGTGTAGTGTTCTGCACACTATCCCATCTGTTCCTAGAGCTGCACTCTTCTGGACAGTGATCTCAGATGTCCCACCTGGAATCTGTTGAAGCCACTCCTCCAACTGAGTGACAGCCCGAGTGCTCCTATAACAACTGGGACTACTGATGCCTTCACTTTGCTCATTCTTTCTAGCTCTTCTTTCAGTCCTCGGTATTTGTGAATCTTATCTTATCATGTTTCTTCTTCCTGATGTTATAGTCACTGGGTATTGCCACATCCACCACTACTGCAGTCTTCCGTCCCTTGTCTCATTTCAACATTACTTTCCATGACACCAAAAATGCTTGGATGCTTGGATTCTGGATTCACTACTAAGCAAACCCCTTTTTAATCTAAAAAGTGAAAATGCAGAATGTGGTCACATGCATGGAGTGTTTCAGAAGCATGATTTTTATTTGCCTCATGATTTTTGAGGAAATAAAAACGTGTTCTTCCACATGCTTCACCAGTGTTTGTTTCTATAGAAATGATAAAGGCAGCATTAATTAAACAGATAAACAATGGAAACTGATATACTTGAATTCAGTATAAATAAGCAAACTCCTAGGTAACAGACTAAACTGATAAGATATTTAAACATTTTGTGTAACATTGTTTATCTCTTTGTATGGAATGTTTGCCCATTATCACTGTATTATAGTAAGGCAGAAGGGAAATATTTGCAAAAACATGCCTGGACTCAGGTAAAAAATGATGCATCCATGATTTAAAAATATATTAATTTATTTTGCACCAGTAATCAGATTGCTTTATATAGTATAGTAATTACCCATTCCATAACAATTAGCTGTCAGTGTAAAGGTACACTGATGGTGGGGAGGGAAAAATAAAAAGGGGGTAATAGGATCATGTGAATTGTACTGAGTGTGACCTCTGGGAAGAGAATCTGTTAGCTTCTGTATGGGATTTGGATTATTAAAAAAAGAAGTTAGTGAATAGATAGGGTTTTGTGCCATGTAATGGAGTCCTCGGCATCTGCATACATGCCCTCAATATAGCTCCAGCCTTGGAAGTCTCACCTGTACAGTCAAGGATCATGTTAGGCATGTTCACATGATGTTTTACTTCTGATCCTTGTTGAAGCTAAATGTCCCTTTGTGTCATAGGCTCAGAAGTCGCTGTTTTACAGATGAGAGAATTCAGCTGGCAAATTCCATTCATTCCAAAAATTGTGATTCCTCTGTGACCACTTTTATCACTGTAGACATTGTTGAGATGTTGAGCTAAGTAATGCATTCTTAATTTAGAAAGAACTGGTTAATAAAAATAAAGACCTACCTATTTAGATTGTCAGGATGGACTAAGGCCCAACACGCAGAATGCAAGTGAACAGCCAAAATTATATTAAACCAGAATACTAAAGCATATTACCAGGCCCTTGAGTGGCTGGACGTAACGCTATATAAAATAGTACGAGACAGACAGAGATCATGGAGACAGAGAGTAATGTGGATGAGGAGACAAGCCAAAGGTCAAGAATAATAGACTAGAGAATAGACAAGATACAAGTCAGGGTCACATAACAGATAAAAGTATGAAAAATGCGCTCTCGGATAACCACAAAAGGGAAACCACAACAGGGCACAGTATAAAGGCAGTGATTGGCTGGTTGCAGTCATGTGACACTGGAACGTGCGTGCACGACATCTAAGTGATGATCCATGCACGTTTGCCAGAGCTATGCTAATGCACAGCGTCGAGGGTGAGGGAGGACACCAAGGGAGAACGCAGCTGCATAGGAGGCAGATAGTAGTTGTACTATGGGTATTGTGATGTGCTGCATGTGAACGTGCAGAAGGGCGCCCACTGGGTGCCATGACATATGTTAAGAAACAAGACTTTGGACAAATATATTTAGTAATGCTATGTTTTAGTGATTGGCAGAATATGCATATATTTACAGTTTGCATACCCTGGGATTAATTGGGAAATTTTGTCATTGATTTTGAAAATGTGACTGACCATGCAAAAAAATGTATTACATTGAAGGATAGTGATCATATGAAGCCATTTATTATGAGTTTGTTAGCTCTCACGTGGATGCACTGAGCAGGTTAAATACTGAGCCGTGGGGTGCAGAAAAGAACTGTCAAAAGGCCTCCGTAACAAGGTAATGGAACTTTATAAAGATGGAAAAGGATATAAAGAGATATGCAAAGTCTTGAAAATGCCAGTCAGTACTGTTCAATCACTTATTAAGACGTGGGAAATTCGGGGATCTCTTGATACCAAGCCAATGTCAGATAGACCAAGAAGGATTTCAGCCACAAATGCCAGAAGAATTGCTCGGGAAACAAAGAAAACTCACAGGTAACCTCAGGAGAAATACAGGTTTCTCTGGAAAAAGAGGTGTGGTTGTTTCAAGGCTCACAATACGATGATACTTGAACAAAAATTAGCTACATGGTTGCCACAAGCTCCTAAAGGAGCTTGCTAGCTAGCCTCCTCCTCCAGGACTATGGACCATATTCCAAGACCCTGTTCTGGAGTTAAATCTCCCCAACCGTCCCTGGTTCGGCACTTTCCCTTCATGCGAATGGAACCAAAAGCTAGCTCTCTGATGGCCATTCGCGGGAACCAAACCCATGAATAGTCCCAGCGGTACTTAGCCGCGACCGCTATGGAACTAATTTCGGCATGAGGACTTCATGGGTTCCGGTCACCTCAGCGGGACTTAGCCACAAATGTTATGGAACTGTTTTTGTCAGGAGGTGACCATGTAGTTCCCGGACAACTTGGTTCGCGGTTTTAAACCACTTTGAAATCCGCCAGGAGAGTGCCTTTTGGAGGAAAGGTGTCTGAGACTAAGGGGAACAAACGCTACCTAGGAGCCAGCCAGAGCACCCCATATTGCAGCCGCAGGAGCTCCTGAAAGTTGACCGGCAAAAGCACCAAATACCTTGGAACTGTTTTGGGCATAGGACCATGTGTGCGACAGGTCAGAATTTCCACACGGTGGCCATTCCCCTACACTACATGGATCTGAGTGCTATTTAGAGAACTTGGACACTCTGATCAGGGTTATTTAACAATATATAATTTGTGGGGGTTCCTATTTGTTTTGTATGTATTTTATATGTATTTTGATATTTTATGTTCTTTTGCCGAGTCACTCTGACACAGGAATTTGTGGACATTTTGTGGGAGTGTTCTGGGTATTTACTGCATCCTTGTTTTGTATATAAGTCGGCCATTTGGCCATGTTTAAACACATTCGTTTCTACCCTTCATCAAGTCTAGGCTGATGTTTGGGGAATTGGGAGCTATAATCACTGCTTCACTGGGGATTTGGGAGAACTACAGCGGATATACTCAGACGGAGAATAGGGGATCCGTTACATTGGTGGCAAGCGGCAGAATTTTTCTCCCTTATGTATATCCCAATACAGGGAATGCAGTGAAGAGTCCAGCAGCATCATTGTCTAGAGAGGAACTCGGGAGATAGAGCGAGCTAGCCCCCAGGCAGCGTCCACTTATGAGGAGGAGTTCCATTGGAGACTACAAGGTACACCGGCACAAGAGCAGGGCCATATTTCAGCCAAGGAAGAGGTGGCCTGGAGAGAATGTGTATTGTGAGAACTCTGGCAGGAGTCCCTAGAGGTAGCACAACTTCGTCTTAAAGAGAAGCTTCCAAGTGTCAGCGCACCGCTGGCAGGAACAAGTGACCCAACAGATGGTAATCCTGGGAGAACAACCCTTGACGTAGTGGGTAAGACACCTTGAGTTCCTGGACAAGAGAGAAATGATGCTGGACGACTCGTACCTGGCGCTATGGTGGTACTCAGTCCAGCGAGTCACGTGGTTGGCAGAGGGCGTTTAGCCAGAGAGGGAGAGCTACGATGGCCCTAGCCTGTTGTGGAAGGTCTTTGAAGAGGACAATGACTTAGACAGTCCTGCGGAGTCGCAGTTCTGGGCTATTTATTATTATCGGCAAGAGGTACTACGATACCCAGGAACTATTGGGCTGGGACTAGACCTCACCCACCTGGTCACCATAGAGTGGGAGTTGGAGCAAGACTACCCAGACCTACAAGACGCAATCCAGCAGCAGGCCCTTGATGCAGAGCACAGAATAAGCTGGGTAACTACAGGAGAGGAGATTTTCGGTCCCTCTCCCCAGCAGCAGCAAGCATCCCTGGGAATGGAGATGGTCGGTATCTCTACCCAGCACCAGGCAGCGTTATAGGAAGTGGAGGACATGGGGGGGCTTAGGAAGTGGCGGGGAGACAGTCAGTTTCACTCACCAGCGGCAGTGTATCATGCAGGGATAGGAGAAAACAGGTGGTCTCTGTCCCCAGCGGCAGACGGAGTTACAGAGAGAGGAGATTTTCGGTCCCTTTTCCCAGAAGCAGCAAGCATCACTGGGAGTGGAGATGGTCGGTGTCACTACCCGGCACCAGGCAGTGTCACAGGGAGTGGAGACAGTTGGTCTCCTTCCCCAGCGCCAGTGTATCAGGCACCTTAACATGCCTCACAGCTTCTGGCACACTGTAATTTGTGATGAGACCAAAATAGGGCTTTAGGGTCATAACAATAAGCGTTATGTTTGGAGAGAGGTCAGCAAGGCCTACAGTGAAAAGAATACCATCCCCACTGTGAAGAATATTTTCGGGGGTTGTGAGCTCTAAAAGCACAGGGAATCTTGTGAAAATTGATAGGCAGATGAATGCAACATATTATCAGAAAATAATGGTAGACAATTTGCATTCTTCTGCATGAAGGCTGTGCATGGGATGCTCTTGGACTTTCCAACATGACAGTGACCCTAAGCACAAGGCCAAGTTGATCCTCCAGTGGTTGCAGCAGAAAAAGGTGAAGGTTCTGGTGTGGCCATCACAGTCTCCTGACCTTAATATCATCGAGCTATTCTGGGGAAATCTTAAATGTGAAGTTCATGCAAGCCCACAGTGGGTGGGGGCCATAAATTACAATGGGGGGACCCTAAGACAAATCCCCCATCCCCCCATCAAAGGTCACCCACCCCCCCACCCAAAAAAAAGTAACACCCTACCTACCTACCCTCTATAGAAGATGCTGCCGTCCATAGGAAAGCATTGAGTAATGGTTTCCTATGGGCGGTTTGAAAGCGCGTGCTGCTCTTGACGCACATGCGCATTCGGCGCTGATGTCAGCAGGAGGAGAAGAGTTCCCCAGTGCCGAGGAAGCCCGGCGCTGGAAAAAGGTAAGTGGCTTTAGGGTTTTTAACCCCTTCAACCCAGCGGGAGGGGGGCCATGAGGGTGGGAGGGACCTAAGGACTACATTGTGCCAGGAAAACAAGTTTGTTTTCCTAGCACTATAGTATTTACCTTTTTAATTTAAATCAAAACTGTCCCTTCTCTGGAAGAGATAGTTCCTCGTTCAGTAAACACTATTGAAGCATTTGGCGAAATTTCACATAAGCGCTCTGCAGCACTGCAGGGTTTAATTTAATTTGCATGCCATGCCCCACAATTCCATTAGAATATGTAAATTAAACACATAAAACCTAGTAATATATATTTTTTTGAAAGAAATAGCAGAATTTATAATTACCTTTTAATTTACTATCAGGATGTGCAAAAAATCACACTTGTGCAAGCTCCTTTTTATTGATACTAATGAACATACCTGTAGCTGTTAAATTAAAATAAATATATATAAAGGGTTTGTTTACCATAAAGCATTTTCTTGTGTAATAAGATAACTGTAATCTCTGGAGTATGTCTTAAGGTGATGAAGTATTTTTATTTTACATTTTGTTGACCTGACATATTTTTGCGTGTATCCTAAGCAGTTGAATGGCATTTTACACAGAAGAACACAGAAATCGTACACATACAAACAAATCTTAAGCATTTAATTGAATTGTGCTGACAGTATGAAAAGGGATCTGTAGATGCATTTGGTGACATTTTAGCAGACAATGACTCGGTGTGGAGAGATGATACCTGAGAAGTGCTGAAGCTGTGCCGAATATTCAGCAGGATTAAGAGGTTGTTAAAGAACACTAAGGCTTATGCAGGCTGATTGCGGGAACTCGGATGTGAAGTTCAAGAGTCAAATTAAATGTTGTGGTATACAAGGTTTTTACTATTAAGCTGTACCAACATTTTTAACAGATGACTTGCACTGTGATACTTTATGGGATTGGTTTATCTGCAAATATAAAAAAATAATAGATAGATAGATAGTATTTCATGTTTTTATTTATAATGTATAAACACTGCAGTGCAACAGACAGTCCCGCATGCTTCACTGAGAGGACCCAAACCTGTTCTTGATGGGTGGGGATAAAAAAAAAAATATTAATAAAGATATATTTGGTTATATTGGCTATTGTAATCGGCTTGAGTAATGCTTTGCTAAACTAACAGGCCCATCAACTGTTCATCTCTCAATGCTAATAAAATATTTGGGGTAATTATATTTTATACTTTTTGTTTTGTAGCTACAAGAGATTTTCAGAAAGAAAAATGAGAAGAAAGAAAGAAAGGGAGAAGAAGAAAAATGTGCTCAACTGGTAACAGATTTTGTTCTTTTTTATGTTATGCTTCTTAGGATGCCCTTTCATTAATATGTGTTATATAGGAGCATTATGTGACGTACATCAGAGCCTTGCTGCTGATTTTGATGACCAATATTCATACTTTCTTCATCTACACATATCTACCACTATGGTAACATTAGTTTTGTCAACAAACATGTACTCGTTTTGTTCAGCAGTGGGTGAGGATAGATGCTACATTCTGTAAAAGCAATGCTCTCTGGCTGTGGTAGTAGTGAGAGATCTTTACTGACAGCTGCCCAATAAGCAAAATATACATTTCTCATGGATTGCTTGTATAAACCTTGCAATTTGTGATTCCATTATTAATCCCCTATTTTACAGATAAACTTTATATCAGAGTAAATATAGAAGAAATATAAAGTGGTGTCTCATACCCGATAATAATGAGGTGTTTGTTTTTTGTTTGTTTAAGTTAGTTGGTGGCTCAAAAAATGTACACTGAAGAATTTGTTATTACAAATATATACACCAGGCATGTTTCTCTGAAACCTTCATTGACCTGGAAAATATGTTTTGTGAGATGTTTCCCACCATGTGTGTGATAAAAGTTCTACAATTTCTAACTAATAACTGTGCTGTAAGATCTGATTAAAAATTAAACCATTTTTCAATGTAGGCTGTGTGAGTCACATGCAGTGGAGGTGTAGCTTGGGATGTTTAAACAGAAACAGAAATTATTTAACTTCTAAACAGAAGAGAATTGAGTAGCGAACATGCAGGCTTATTGTCTATATACTGAAACTGCTCCATTAACCCCTTAAGGACACATGACATGTGTGACATGTCATGATTCCCTTTTATTCCAGAAGCTTGGTCCTTAAGGGGTTAAACTAAATGTGTTTTGGTGCTGAGTATCCCTGTAATAACAACAACTACTTGAGAGAGCAGGAAGACATAAAAAATAGGAAATCTATTTACTCTATGATGTGTTTAAATGAAATACGATTATTTTGTTTATTTTTTTCTCTATGAACATTTGATTAAATCAAACAGGTGAAACTGGCACAACCTCATGTCTCAGAGACAGAGACAGAGACTTAAAGGGGCACCAAATCAACATTAGCTCAATTAATCATTTTTAATGTATAGATCATGTCCCTACAGTCTCACTGCTCAATTCTCTACCATTTAGGAGTTAAATCACTGTGTTTATGCAGCTCTAGTCATACCTCCATGTGTGTTGCACAGCCTTCCTAAACACTAAAGACACTAAAGAGAGATCTAATGTTTAAACTTCCTTTATTGTACATTCTTTTTAATTTAGAATTTCTTATCTCCTCTTCTGTTAATAGTCTTCCAGGTTAAAGTTCAATTTCCAGATCAGGAATTAAAAAAAAACAACTTCTAAAGCAAGTTAGCATCTTACTGAGAATGAAGCAATTTCTTCTTGCAGACCGTGTGAGTCACAGCCAGGGGAGGTATGGCTAGGGCTGCATGAACAAAATTGATTTAAGTCCTAAATGGCAGAGAATTGAGTTATGAGACCACAACGACATGATCTATACACCAAAAATGCTTTGTGTAGCTAAAGTTGGTTTGGTCTCTACAGTGTTTCTTTATGAAAGGACCTGTATAGACTTAAGTAGTATCAAAACCCTAATAAAGTTCAAGGTTAATGTCTATGAATAATTCAGTGTTGCAACATAACACTTGATACTATATTCTATTAATTACACACACAAAAAAAAAAAATCATGATTTTTTTTTTTTACTTTGGAGAGAAAATTCTGTTGATTGACATTTGCCAGAAATTACTTCTATATTTGAATGAACTAGGAATGCAGCTAAGCGATACTCTGTCAGCTTTGTGATGGGAAGGCACAAGGCTTTTTGAGACAGATTAGTCCATACATTCAGGATTCCAGTTCATTAAAAAAGGAAATAAACTTCTTAATTAAATGTGTGATGACCCGGAACAGCATGACTGTAAAAGCACAAAAGATTTATTTTTTAAAATAACTTAATAGACTACAATGTAGATGAGCGATAAGAATTCAAATCACAGCAAATAAATCTATGCTGGATGCAAATAGTGTTCTAGACACATAATAAAGCACAGGAGGTGCCTTGTCGTGACTTTATAGTCTGTTAGCTAAGAACCTGGATGTTATAATCCAAGAGAGTTTTGGAAAGAGAAGATATATTGGAGTTATTGTAATAGCTGATTTACAATGGCTGGAATAATGTGTTGTGTGTAGAAAAAACTGCAGTGTAATGCACACAATAGGTCACAACAAAAAACAAAAAATCATAACAAAAAACTATGTAAACAAGCAAAATTGCTCATTGTGAACATAGTGAAGATATTTGCTGCAAATATTTTTTTTTGTCTTCTCCCATGTACGTCATCATGACATCACTTTTGTGAAAACCTTTTATTCAAGAACCTTTTAAGAAAACATTTTGAAACATATGGAATTCCTTTATAATACATTGTTTCCAAGCAGAAAGGTTTTTTTTTTTGTTACTCACAAAAGGACAGATGTGTTATCTTAGTATGGATGAACATTTATGCTCCAGCTGTTCTATACAGTAGAAAAATTCAGAAGAGAAAGATACGTTTTCTTCTGCTAGAATAATATTGAATGCCAGCGTTGGGTGAAAAATAGCGTTTTTTCCCCTCTGTTCCTAATGGTGTTTATGTCTCAACTAATTCCCCTGTTTTTCTTTTCACCAGAGTTTACTGAGTCCAAGCTGCATTAATATGTCAAATTTTTATTTATTGCAATAAACCTATACACAAAGAAATATAGATAAATGGTTGGTATGTACAGAAAAAGAGGTATAAATATTATACCAAACAAGTGGAGCGCTATAAGCAATGGAGGGATTCACTCACCCTTTTAGTAGAGTGACAATCTTGAATATTTAAGCTTGAATGTACATATAAAAGAAAACAGGAAAAAAACAAGAAATATAGTGCAGATGGTTTCCAAAATTAGACGATTGATGGTAATAAATGACTGAAACCACTCACATGGACAGGATCCTATACAGTAGGCTATAAAGGGGTGTGTTTGCTGCCCAAAGAGCATAAAGGATCTATTTACGGAGCCAATACTGCATAGGCTCCTGTCCATGTGAGTGGTTTCAGTCATTTATTACCATCAATCGTCTAATTTTGGAAACCATCTGCACTATATTTCTTGTTTTTTTCCTGTTTTCTTTTATATGTACATTACAGCTTTAATATTCAAGATTGTCACTCTACTAAAGGGGTGAGTGAATCCCTCCATTGCTTAGAGCGCTCCACATGTTTGGTATAATATTTATACCTCTTTTTCTGTATATTCGTTTTTTATTGTGGGTAAGGGGTATTCCACTTTTAGTGTTGAGCAGCTTTTACTTTTCAGGCATTGTGAAGTAACACTCTCTATCTCTTTATAGAGATAGTTATTATTCTGATTAAAATGGTTGGTATGGTTTAGTATTGCTCTTATTGGATATGTTACCATTAACACGAACTGCGAGATTTGTGACTGGATAGCAATTTACATAGACACACACAGAATTATGTTGTTGAATTCAGAAAAAAAGCCAGTCAGTACAAGCAAGTGGGTTCTATTCAAGCTCTCTGTTTGAGACCACCCAGCATGCATTAATGATATGAGCCAGGTAGCATTTCAGCAACCAGCTAATCCCTCACAACCATGATAGCTAAAACCTGGGCCAAGGTAACTACAGAAAAATCCAAACTTTCTATCACATAAACACCAATAGGAGAGGAAGGATTTTGCAATGTCTGTAGAAAATGTGGTAATTAGCTAATTTCAGGAGAGCTGTATGTGTGATACCTAAAGGGATACTATAGGCATCAAAACAACTTTAGCTTAATTGAGTCGTTTTAGTCTATAGATCATGCCCTTTGCAGCCTAACTGCTTAATTATCTGCAATTTAGGAGGTAGGGCACTTTTGTTTCTGAATATGTAGACCTAGGCACACCTCCCCTAGATGTGGCTCACACAGTCTGTATGAAAATGGTTTCAGTTTCAATCAGATGTTAACCTCCTTTAGAAGATTTTTATCTTCTGCACTATAAACTGAACTTTAATCACTCACAGGAGGTTTCTGAACGTGGTAGCAGGATATTAACGGAGCAGGAGATGAGAAAATTCTAAATTATACATAATGTGCAGTAAATGAAGTTTAAACATTAGATCTCTCTTTACAGGAAGTGTTTGGGAAGGCTGTGCAAGTCACATAAAGGGAAGTGTGACTAAGCCAGGGGTAGACAACCTATGGCACGTGTGCCATGTATGGCACTCAGGGTTCCTTTGCACGGCACTCAAGACTTCTAGAGCTATACAGGCTCTGACCTATCATTAGTCCCAGTGGAACTTCAGATATCTGTTAGTGCAAAAAGATGGTGAGGGACAATTCTCAATTTATGCATTACAGCACAAAGATGAATGATCTGAGATCACTTTCTCCCAGCAATTTTGAACAGGAGGCCACACTGGAGTAGAGCTGCCTGCAGCAGCTATTGCAGCTCCTGCCCACGACCTGTACTTGGCCAGTTCGGTCCCTATTGAACCCCAGGGAAGCCACACACTGCTAAATATGCACTGAGCTGCAGAATAAGCATCCCCCTCACACAAATAATACAAACAGCCGACACACGAACACAGACACAGTCCCCACAGACACACCACTGGCAATCCACATACACGCACAAAACTCCACAAGCAGCCCCACACATACACAAACTACCAAACACACAATGTGACATATCATCCACACACACACAATTCCATAAGCAGCCACCATACACATCCCACATTCCTTGGTATCATACACAATGCCACAAACTACTCATAAATATATACAATATAATAGCCCTGATACGCACAAATAGAACACTACAAAGCAACTACATACAGCACTCATACATAACACAAGCACAATATGGCAACATACATACCTCATTTTAAAAAAAAATAGGACTGGCACAACTTCAAGATCTTATTTTGACACACTACTACTAAAAGGTTGCCTACCCCTGGACTAGGGCTAGCTAAACATAGTGATTTAACTCCCAAATGTCAGATAACTGAGCAGTAAGAGTGCAGGGGCATTAAGCTTCATTAAGCTTTTTAAACATAGAAACATAGAATGTGACGGCAGATATGAACCATTCGGCCCATCTAGTCTGCCCAATTTTCTAAATACTTTCATTAGTCCCTAGCCTTATCTTATAGTCAGGGTAGCCTTATGCCTATCCCACGCATGCTTAAACTCCTTTACTGTGTTAACCTCTACCACTTCAGAGCTAAAGGAACAGTATAGGCACACAGACCACTTCAGCTCAATGAAGTGGTCTGGGTGTCAGGTCCATCTAGTGTTAACCCTACAGCTGTAAACATAGCAGTTTCAGAGAAACTTCTATGTTTACAATAGGGTTAATCCAACCACTAGTGGCTGTCTCACTGACAGCCGCTAGAGGCGCTTTCCTATGGACTGATTGAATGTGCGTGCGGCTCTTGCCGCACATGCGCATTCACAGCTGACGTCGGGAGAGGGAGGAGAGTTCCCCAGCACCGAGGAAGCCCGGTGCTGTAGAAAGGTAAGTGTTTAACCTCTTCAGCCCCCTTCAGCCTGGCAGGAGGGGGGCCACGAGGGTGGGGGGGACCTAATGACTCTATAGTGCCAGGAAAACAAGTTTGTTTTCCTGGCACTATAGTGGTTCTTTAAGTTATTTTGATGCCTATTGTGTCCCTTTATGTGTTTGTTAACCATTATTGCAAAAACAAGAAAGTAGGCATGTCAGTATCACTTTCAGAATTCATATCTCAAAGAGTTTTATATATTCTGGTGCACAATTTTAACATTTGGCCATGGTAATTACTCCACTATTGGTCATTTGCACCAGAATTGCTTTTTATGTCTGTCCTATGCTGCCCAGATGTTGAGTACAGAAAGCACAAATTCTTGTTTTGCATGCCCTGCACACACTGCCTTGCAAGTATCGATGCACAACTTTCCTCCTCATAAAACACTTTTGCCACATCTATATTTGTGCTATGAGTTTACCTCTGCATTCAGTAGATGCCTGTTTGTAATGTTCTTTTTAAAAAGTAAATGCTATATGACATAGTTACGAGTACATTCACTCCCATTGCTAATTTGCGCGTTACATTTCAATATTACTAGGTGCCCAATACTAGCTATGTCATAACCAAATAATAATATGTATTTAGAAGGTAGTGGCCATTTAAAACAAAGCTCAATGTAAGTGCCAAACATAGTGGGATATGTTTAAATAAAAAGAATGTGGCAGTTTGAGGCTCAGTTTACTAAAGCCTAAAATTTTTTTTCTGTTTTTGCATCATAGAAAGGTTACATCAATTTGGTATTTACTAGACAACGTAATTCCATTGCAACAACAAAAACATGGCTGTAATCAGTGATAAAATTATGCTTTATTTTAATTAATAATTGCTCTAAGTTAATATTTCAAAAGTAAAATTGTCAGTAGGATCATTTAACATAAGATTGTTGTACGATTGTAGAATAAATGACCACATCTCAATGCAGTTGAAAGCACCCATAGTTTGAAAAGGATGTGGGTTCCACTAATAGAACCAAAAGAAGAAGAAGTTGTTGAAAATAGAAATTAACTTGCTCATTCTAGTGAAATGATAATAGTTAAGACCACTGGCACAATGTGTACATAATATGTAGTGGTATGTTTCATTTGCTATGCATGCTCAATGTATACGAATTTCTGATGTGTGTAAATATTGGAAGATGTGCATGCCTTAACCTATTGTTTGTCTTCTTTCCTTTCATCCTGCTGTTCACGACTTGACTCTGAAATGTGACTCTTCACTTGTTGGTGTATGTAAGCGTCTTCAACTTTATGGATACCTTGCAACAACTAACGGTGTATGTACTTTACACGTGCCCTTCTATAATATGCTAGTGCAAGCCATACTTGTAAAACCTTGTGCAATTTACTAAACAGTTTATTTTGTGTTGGCAACTGCTTTGCTTGTTAGGATACTGCAAAGACATATTTTAATTTGTTTCCATATTATTTTAATGATTACCAAATACGGTATTAATGCTTATATTATCAAATGAATTGTGAAATTCTTAGCACTGCATCATCACAATTTCCGCATGTAACATAAAAATATACAACTAAGTGATTTCACCTTATGGACTTGTTTCAGGTTACACATGTCTCCATCAAGACAGTCCCACTCCAGTTGCAATGCATTTTTATTTTATCAGTGTTATGTTTTTTCCTTTGTAACTCTGGATTCTATCTACTTGTTCTTGTATTCATATGGTTGTAATATGGGGAGAGAGAGAGATGAGAGACAGTTTTTCAAGACTCATTCCTTAAATCGCTATTTCTTTCTTTCTTGCAAATACCTTGACAATGACAACACTTAGACCCTCCTATCCTGATCTATATCATGCCCAACACTACCAGCCACCTCTCTGCCATTTACTCTTGTCCTTCTCATACCTGAATCACAATCTCTGTAGGACAGAAAATATTATTACCATGCACTTAGGGGTCATATAACATGAAATAATCATTTATAGACGGTTCTTACAAAAGTCCTAGCAGCTGCCAATAATGTCATATGTATATATTTGTAGTGAAGTTGGTAATCCAAACAAGATTTACAGAGCGTAAAAAATAATTAAAAACATAGTTTCTTTGTAATGGAAATAATCCATTCACTGTTCCCTTTGTGCACTGTTTTGCTTACTATGACACTGTAGGGACATTGCAGGCACTATAACCACTTCATCTAATTGAAGTTGTGTAGTGCCTGCAATGTCCCTACAGTGTCATAAATGTTAGTCCCCAGCAGCTTATCCCATCATCCTGCTTTGGCAAATGAGGAAGCATTAGCCTCATTAGCCAATAAGGTTTTCTGTCTAGTGTCCCACATCTAAGGACATCAGAGACCAAGTACTCTTCAAGGATAGTGTGAGCCTATCATTAAATGCACTTGCATTGTGCAATGTGCTGTCAGAGCATACAGCTCATGCACTAAGTCTTAGCCTTAAGTGGGGCTTCCTGACAGCCACTAGAGGAATTTCCTCCTCCAGACTGAGTAAAGCTCGGTCTGGGAATCAAATACTCCTGATTGCAGCATTTGAAGGAGCAATGTATTTGAAGCAATTATGAAGACATTAGCAGGCATACTGACATCTTCGAAGGTGGAGCTAGAGCTGCAGATGAGGAGTCCCGACACTGGAAATTAGGTGAGTAATCTTTACATAACTTATATTTTCAACTCAAAGGGGGGAGTATAGAAGAGTGAAATAATGATTACTATTTTGGGGACTATAGGTTTCCTTTACGTGAACACTCCAAGCACAATAAGCACTACACAGCACTCTCCGCTGATGAGCTGGGCTTGCACAGCAGGGCTAAGCTAAGGAGAACTAACAGATGCTCTGTGCAAGAACGTATGGCTCTCAGTGCATGAAGTGGCCGACAAGACTCCAGGTAAGAAACTAAACCGTTGGCAAGCGGTTTGAATACTTACATAACAGCATAGTGTTCCTTTAAGCTGCTTTCAAACATACCAGATATGCCAGTTATTCATTTATTTATTTATAAAATATTTTACCAGGAAGGATACATTAAGATTTCTCCAGTTTTCAAGTTTGTCCTGGGTCCACAAACATTGCATCGTTACAGTAGAGTACAATATAATATCAAAAATAGAAAAACAATATTAATACACAACAAGTTTACAAGTTTAAGATAGAACAGGTAAAAAAAAAAATATATATATATATGTATATATATATATATATATAGTCAACCATGACTGGTGCGTTCTGTTTTCAGATATGTAGAGAGGGATCTCTTAAAGGATTTTAGGCTGGGGAAGAATTGAAAGTGTGCGGGAGGTCATATCACAATTGCAGTGCTCTGTAGGAAAATGAGGATTGAGGCGCTTTATTTTTGTATTGTGGTAAAATAACTAAAGTTATACACTATAATAGCTACAATATTTATTAACCATGTGTAAAATAGACACGAAAAACTAGTAAGTGTCCTCAGCTTTAACTATCACACTAGCATTTGATTTCTGCCAGGTAATATACTCACAACGCCTACAGGAAAGATGTTTTAATACCAGAATAGCTCGTTCTTGATGTGCTTATAGCTTACCTGCAGCTGCATGTTTTGTAGATGTCAAAAGTTAGTGTTGTTTTTATTTCTTCTTTTTTTTTTCACTGAAGCGTTCTTGAATTCTTTACAGACCACTTTTAAGTGTTTCTGAAAACTGTACATAATGTAAGATATGTCAATATTTTCATTGTCACTAATTACCCGTTATTTTTTTAAACAACGGAGTGGCTCTGCACTGAAAGATTGCATGTGCAGAACAGAGTATGACTGCCTTATAATTTTCCCACGGAAATCTTTATTTATATTGTGATTACACAGTTCTTGCATTCCAACCAATCAGTAACATCATATAGTAAGTATTATTATTACTATTATTATCTCATTGCATAGTTTAGATGTCCTTTATTTTTTTATTTTTTTTTAAATAGGGGTGTTGAAAAATATTTTTTTTGTTGTTGGTGTGTGTTGGAAACAGAAGAAGGTCAGATATAGAAATTTTTTTTTTTTTTTTTTATCACAGTTGAACCACTGTCACAGCAGTACAAAGATGTGACATCACATGCTGGTCTATCAACAAATAAATCCACATGGGCAATGTACCCAGTAAATAGATTGGGCTCAAAAGATGCATTTTGCTGATGAAATATTACGTATACACTCTGATAACTAAAAGCTAGCACATTTATTGATTGATCTTCCTGGTCTTCTGTTTTAGCCCATAAGGATGAGTAATATTTTATATTACAAAGAGTATGTTTAATAAATATATATTATTTTTATTCATAAGCTATATAATGCTATATATCATACCCACTTGTTAACTTTATTTCAATTCCGCTGGTTGTCTGCATTGCAAATTTATTTTTGTTTGTTTTCCGGAGGTGCTAATGGGCTTTTATATCTCCAAATGTTAATTTTGAAGCAGTGAATTTTGAAATCATCAAAACTTTACTAAATCATCCACACTATTATAAAAAGAAAAAAAAAATACTGCAAAAAAATGGTTGTCAAATTTTGCTTCCTGTTTAGGAGTATAGGTTGTGTATTCATGGCCCTTCTTTTAGCATCACAAGTAATTTGGCAAATTTATTAAACTCAAGATTGCAATATCTAGAGTGTATGGTTGTTTGAACAGGGCCCTCTTCACCTCTTGTACGTGGCAACATTTATTTTGTCTGTCAGTTACTTTATACCCACTGTATAATTGTAAAGTGTTACGTAACATGTTGGCACTAAATAAATGCTCATAATAATAATAATAACCTCACAACTATGTAAAATAAAGACATATACTGGAGATGTAAGAATACATAAAAAAAAAAAAAATTTAGTAGATCCTCTAGATATCAGATCTAGTTATCAGACGAGAATTCTGGTTAGGTGTTTTCCAAAGAGTACAGTAAATAAAACCCTGGAATAGGGCATATTGGCATGTGTGCGCTATTATTGAGATCCAAGTGCAGGAGAATGTTACAGTAACTAGGTACATTCGTTTAGCTACAAACAAAGAAAAAAAAACTTGTCCTTATTTCGTCAATAAGGAATCCTTTATACTTTAAATTCAATAGGCCTTTTGTGATTACAGTTTCATTGCACACTTCAACTTTCCCAGTGCTTGTAAGTAGCTACAAAGTGGTGTTCAGTGCCATAGGATCATGTTGTTGTCAAAAAGCCAGCTCTGTAATGTGAATGACTTTTGTGTTTGTCCATTTTACTCATGGCTTTTTCCCATTGATGTCATTTTAAATCCAAGCCCAGGTTTCAGTTGTTTAACATAGTATACAGCCTGAAATTAAATTCCGTCAGGCTTTTTTATTTTGTTGCACTCTAGTCCAAAATCAGCCCCCTAGTACTATATGCTCATATGATGCCGTACGACTCAGAAAATGGAATACAAGATCATATTCCCACGGAAGACTTTGGAATTGTTTGAAGAGTTAGGGTTTGTATTCTTGTGTTCTTTTGTTTCTCCATAAATTGTAATATAAGCAGCAAATTAGAGAATTCTGCAGCAAGGAAATGCAGCCTAACCTAGATTAACAATACTGCTGTTTGTAACCTTTGCCAAATAATTATATTGCCAAAGAAAACACTACCAGAGGGATTCCATGGCATTGTAAGGGTTACTAAAACTAAAAGCTCTCTTAAACAATAATAGCTTTGTCTGGGAGTATTTGGCTTTCAAGATACTCTAACACCTAAAAATAAAAATGGGGTCATACCCTGAAGTATCCTGCAGTTGCTGGAACCTATACAAATGCTTTAGCTCCGGAGGCCCAAAATGTGACCTGTAATGATCACTTTCCATTGACATACTAACAATAGCATAATTGCATAATTTGTAGACATGTGCAATTTGTTTCGGTCAGTATTGCCTAAGTACTAATATACTTACCAAGCGAAAGAAGAAGAATGTTGCATTGTATACAATTCTAAATAATTTTCCCACGCTGTGTAATTTGACTCATAACTCTCTGATTGGTTACTTAATCCACCAATTAGAGAGTTATGAGTCAAATTACACAGCGTGGGAAAATTTCAAAGAACTTTCCCACGCTGTGTAAAATGACACAGAGCACTCTGATTGGTGGATTTCAAACCAACCAATCAGAGTGCTGTGACAGGTAAATGTAGAGATTTACCTGTCAGTCTCTTCATTTACCTGTCAGAGCACTCTGATTGGATGGCTTAAACCCACCAATCAGAGTGCTCTGAGCCTAATTGCAGGGCGGGGCAAGGCTTTATAAGCCTTGCCCCGCCCTGCAGAGCTCAGTCTGCGCTGAGCCCTCCATGGGTGAAGATGGATAATTTTTTTGCGCTTTTTTTTTATTTTATTTTTTATTGCATCGGTTATTATGGATTTTTATTTGGCTTTTTGGGGGGCTGAAAAAAGAAGATTTTAGAAGAAAGAAAACATTGAATGGTAAGTTTTATTTTATTTACAGGTACTTAGTTAAAGGTCCCCCCCTCATTATTTTTAGGATGAGGGGGGTAGGTAGGGGGTTAATTTTTTTAGGGGGGAGAGGGTGACTAGGGATTTGGGGGGCCCCACCCACCGCTCAGGTGTGGGGGCCAAAGGGGAGGACAATAGGTCCCCCCCTATTGGTATTTAGGGCCCCCACCCACCGCTTAGGGGTGGGGACCAGGGGGGGAGGACCTTAGGTCCCCCGTTATTAGTATTTATGGCCCCCACCCACCGCTCAGGGGGGAGGACATTAGGTCCCCCCTTATTAGTATTTAGGGCACCCACCGCTCAGGGTTGGGGGCCAGGGGGGAGGACGTTAGGTCCCCCTCCTTATTTTACTGTAGGGCCCCCACCCACCGCTCAGGGGTGGGGGCCAGGGGGGAGGACATTAGGTCCCTCCCTTATTAGTATTTAGGGCCCCATCTGCCGATCAGGGGTGGGGGCCAGGGGAGAGGACATTAGGTCCCCCTTATTATAATTTAGGGCCCCCACCCACCGCTCAGGGGTGGGGGCCAGGGGTGAGGACATAAGTTCCCCCCCTTATTATAATTTAGGGCCCCCACCCGCCGCTCAGGGGTGGGGGCCAGGGGGGAGGACATTAGGTCCCTCCCTTATTATAATTTAGGGCCCCCACCCGCCGCTCAGGGGTGGGGGCCAGGGGGGAGGACATTAGGTCCCCCCTTATTATAATTTAGGGCCCCCACCCACCGCTCAGGGGTGGGGGCCAGGGGGAGGACATTAGGTTCCCCCCCCTTATTTTACTGTAGGGCCCTCACCTGCCGCTCAGGGGTGGGGGCCGAGGGGGCAATAGGTCCATAGGCTGCTCACTGTTTACTAGACATGCCCCTACTCGCGGTATAGCGAGTAAGGGCAAAATGTACTAATACTAAGTAATCTTTACTTAGTATTAGTAAATTTGTCTGAAAGACTAATTTAGGTCTTTCAGCCTTTTGGTAGATAACTCCCTAATACCGTGGGAATTAGGGAGTTATCTACTAAGCGACTGCAAAAGAAGTGCCGAAGTCCCGAAATGCCAAATTTCCGAAGTGTTGAAGTGCCGAATTGGGGGCCAGGGCCGAGGACGTTAGGTCCCCCTCCTTATTTTACTGTAGGGCCCCCACCCACCGCTCATGGGTGGGGGCCAGGGGGGAGGACATTAGGTCCTTCCCTTATTATAATCTTTACTTGGTATTAGTAAATTTGTCTGAAAGACTAATTTAGGTCTTTCAGCCTTTTGGTAGATAACTCCCTAATACCGTGGGAATTAGGGAGTTATCTACTAAGCGGCTGCAAAAGAAGTGCCGACGTCCCGAAATGCCAAAGTTCCGAAGTGTCGAAGTTGCTGAATTTCCGAAGTGCCGAAGTTGCCGACATTCCGAAGTGTTGAAGTGCCGACATTCCGAAGTGTTGGATTGCAAAAGTCCCTGATTGCAAAAGTCCAGAATTTCAGAATGGCGAACCGAACCGAAAATTTTCCCATGCACATGCCTAATAATTTGACATGAGATATAGGCTCGTGCCATATCTGCACGTGCAATGTGAGACTTATTCACAAAACTCCTGATTGTAGCAAAGAGCAATTTTAATCAAATAATTTAGGTTAAAATATAGTCTAAGTTTGGCCCATTTAGCTTACATTTTTTAATTTAGATTTCAGTTTGCTGCAGTTCAACATTTAGTGAATAACCCTTTGTGTCTGTATTATAGTTTTCATTCTTACTTGGTATAACTTACTGGGCATATATTCCATACATCGACTACCACTTCTAGTTAGCCCTAGCCATTTTCTCTCTATATAATTACATGACGAAAAGTTATGATTTTATTAAAGACACGGAGGCGAGTATTGCATATCCCTTTCTTTACTGTCCACCAATAGCAGCAAAGAATAGAAAACAGTGAGAAAAAATGGTATACATAGTAATAGGCCACTCCCATACCAAGTCCCAGTATAATAGTCAGCAACTCCCTTCATACTTCCTCTTTCTTTGGAGATGCGACCACAAAAACCAAACATTAAACAGGAACCAAGGAATTAGTCCAAGAAATTAGTCCAATCGCACAAGAACAACTGCCCGAAAATCAGTCAGAGTCCAACCAGGTAACAATCCAACGAACTGGGACAATTCCAACACAGGAAACAAGAACCGCCAACGTAGGGGATTCCATTAGACAATAATCAGTCGGAGTCCATCAAACGAGTCCAAATTAGGCTGTGAAAACATAAATAAACAGGAGCCACACTGTTATTTCGTTCCTTGCAACTGAATGTGAGTATAAGGTATATACAGACCCGTCTTATCAGTCAATACGGAAACCCAGGAACATCACAGAATTCAAATACATACTGGTCATCGAGCCTAGTGTAATATCATCCCCATTTACTTTAATACCAACTTTATCCAAGCATAAACATATGTAGAGGAGAGCTGGTCTTTCACAGGTTAACTCCACTAAAGATCCCAGTGAGGCTCAGGAACAAGCAATAAAATACCATAGAGCAGTGGTGGCGAACCTATGGCACGCGTGCCACAGGTGGCACGCCGAGCCCACTCTGTGGGCACGTGGCCATAGGTCACCGGAGGGAGGGAGGGTGCGCTCCGCCGGCGCATCCATAAGGCGGCACAAGTGGCCGCCTTAGGGTGCACTGGCCCGGCGGGCGCAAAGCCAGAGTGACCGGCAGGAGGTGAGCGCAGAGCGCTCCCTCCTGCCAGGTACTCTGTGTAGCGTGGCCAAGCGCACCGCGGTACAGGAGCAGTACAGGAGCACCGCGGTACAGGAGCACTTCCTGTCCGCCGGGTACAGGAAACATAAGTTCCTGTACCGCGGTGCGCTCGGCCACGCTACAAGGTAGGAGCTCAAGGAGGGGGGACTGAGGGAGAGCTATGGGAGAGGGGGGGAACTGAGGGAGAGCTATGGGAGGGGGGGACTGAGGGAGAGCTATGGGAGAGGGGGGAACCCAGGAGAGCCAGGAGAGCTGGGGAGAGGGGGGAGAGGGAGAGCTATGGGAGGGGGGGAACTGAGGGAGAGCTATGGGAGAGGGGGGAACTGAGGAGAGCCATGGGAGGGGGGGGGAACCGAGGGAGAGCTATGTGGAGGGGGGGGACCTGAGTAGGAGAAATATGGGGGGGGACTGAGTGGGAGAGAGATGGGGGGAAACTGAGGGAGAGAGATGGGGGGCTAAACTGAGTGGGAGAGAGATGGGGGCTAAACTGAGAGATGGAGGGGGAACTGAGTGGGAGAGATGGGACGGAAACTGAGGGAGAGATGGGGGGGAACTGAGGGAGGTATAGGGGGAGAAAACTGAGTGTGGGACGGGGGGTGAGGGGGGACGACATACACACAGCACCCCTGCCCTACACATATCACCCCACACAAAGACACCCACACATCACCCTACCCACACATCACATCACCCCACCCACACACACACACACACACACACATACAATGTACCCCTCAATGCAGTGTGTGTACACTCAGCAGTCTGTCTGTGTGTGTACACTCAGCAGTCTGTCTGTGTGTGTACACTCAGCAGTCTGTGTGTGTGTACACTCAGCAGTCTGTGTGTGTGTACACTCAGCAGTCTGTGTGTGTGTGTGTACACTCAGCAGTCTGTGTGTGTGTGTGTGTGCGTGTGTATTTAGCAGTCTGTGTGTATTTAGCAGTCTGTGTGTGTATTCAGCAGACTGTGTACTCAGCAGTCTGTGTGTGTATTCAGCAGTCTGCTAAGTACACAGACAGACTGCTAAGTACACAGACAGACAGACTGCTAAATACACACACAGAGATGTTAATTAGTTCGGACAACTGTATGAGTTGTTTTTTTCGAAACTTAAACCTCAGTATTCAGGTTTAAATGCCGTTTTGGCACTTTGAGGGAAAAAAAATTGGCATGTATTACGGTTTGGGCACTCGGGCTCAAAAAGGTTCGCCATCACTGCCATAGAGCATTCTCCCATGCAAGGGAGGGATTCACCATAATTAAGACAGTAGCCAATAATGTAACAGTTACCTCCCACACATCTCCTCCCCTCAGTGTGACACATAATCCCATTAAACGTACTATAGTTTTCCCCGAGTTCTGGATGTACCCCAAAACAATAAGGTACAATGAGCTAAGTGGCATCCCCTGGTAGCCCTGATCTGGGTGACTAACATATACTAAATTCACCCAGATCAGACCAGGGGTTCGTAAGTTAGGTGGAAGAGACAATTTGACCGACCGCACACGAGGTGGTAGCCGAAAAGGGTTCCATGTGTTTTGGCCTTGCGGTCGGTCTCCGTTCGGGAGGTAAAATACACAGAAATACATGACATCCACTATTAAAACTGTATTCGCATGAATACCCTTGTTCTGTACTTTTAACTCACAGAACGAGGGGCTGATTAACCCTTCCGTTCGGGAGTTACGGAGCTATAGAGGTCTCAGCGGTGTTCGGGTAATTGAGTGTCCGATTTGAGTTCCAGACACTCGACGTCCAAACACCGCTGAGGTTTTCGTGCGAAAGATGGCCGCCACCATGCATTCATATGCCGAACGACGGCCACCCAGATACATGCACAAAGTACCGATCGTACCAATTAATCTGTGGTTAGAGAAGTGTGAAAGCCTAATAAGTTGCACACTTCTCTCTGGGGTGGTCTACTGGTTTGGTAGTTTTCATTCGTATGGAATACGGATGAAAACTACCGAACAATCATACAAATACTACATACACTTTTAGCTATACAGGAAAATAAACACACAAATTGCATTTTTAACACAGTTTTTTAGGACAGCCGTAATACCATCTGCTACAACATACCAGGGAGGGAAGGTGTAGAGCAGTGTTTCCCAACCCAGTCCTCAAGGCACACCTACCAGTCCAGGATTTAGGGATTACCCAGTTGTGTCTAAGGTGTTTTTTTTCTTCTTTGTAAAAACACCTTAGACACAACTGGGTAATCCCTAAATCCTGGACTGGTAGGTGTGCCTTGAGGACTGGGTTGGGAAACACTGGTGTAGAGCAAGTCAGAATTGAATCTAGGGTGGGACAATACTCGCCTTCGTGTCTTTAATAAAATCATGACTTTTCGTCATGTGATATCAAAATAATGTAATTTTGTAATGTAATTTTATAACAAGATCAAGATCATATAACAACATCATATTGCAAGATTAAAGCTGAGTGACAACCGCAGAAAAAACATGAGTCATCTTTTGAAAATAAAATTCACGGAAAGTAGATTCCCGAGACCAGTTCGCCATCCTCGTCAGATCCTCCAACTGCGCCCCTGAAGTCATTATCGACGAGGCCGAAGCACCCTGGACGGAATGGGCTCCAAACACCAAAGTATTAACACCGACATGATGCAATACCCATTTCAACCAACAAGCCATTGCAGTACTCGTTACCGTGGAAAAAGGAGGCCGCAAGGACAGAAAAAGATGAGGCTCAGAAGGTGACTGATTTGGTCCTGTGCAAATCTCATATTCCTGTAAACAAGCCACTGGGCACAACGCCAAAACCGAAGGGAAAGCCGGATAAGAAACCGATCTAATCGAAGTCTTCATATGCCTGGATATATTAAAAGACACCCCGTCAGGAGTGAATGAACAAGCATCGAAATCCAAGGCATGAACATCCAAAACCCTCTTACAGGATACCAGGCAAAACAGCATGACCAATTTCACCGACAACTGGCGTAAGGAAAGATCTGCATTAGAAGGCCAGGAGGTAAACAACGATAGCACCATGGAGACATCCCACGTAGTGGAGTAACGTGGTCTAGGTGGGCGAGTGAGGCGGGATCCACGTAGAAGCAGGCATACTAAAGGATGTTGTCCCACCGGACAACTCTCGAAACCCTGATAGGCCGAAGAAATGGCATGCCTATATACATTTATCGTCCGGTAGGCTCACCCAATTTAAAACAGAGACGTGTGGAATTGGAGAATTGCCGTTACAGGTACAGAAACGGAATTCACTCTTCCCCACAGAGGGACAGAAGAATGAAAGAGACATACAGAAGGGGCTGTGGGTAAAAAAGAGACACAGAATTGCCGAAGAAGGAGAGAAAGAGACACACAAATTGGGCTGGGGAGAAAGAGACACACAAAGGAGCTGGGAGGAAGTCAGAGATACACAAAGTGGGGTTAAGAGACAAACAAGGGGGTATAAGACACAAAGGAGAAAAATGGAGGATTAAATACACTAAAGCAGGAAAGACAACCAAAAGGGGGATTAGAAACACAAAAGGGGGGGGTAAGAAATTAAAAGGCGAGGTTAAGAGAAACACAGGTGAAAATATATTTTTTATTTTTTGCAGAGGGGAGGGGAAGTGTGGCAAAATGCATCTTTGCCTGCATAGCCAAAAGTCCTTGATCCTTGCTTCCTAATTCAATGTAATTAGTCAGAAGCCAATACCCTCACCTTTTGTTTTTAGAAACTCTCGTCTCTATATCTACATATATTATATTGATCTTTTTTAATAAAAACATCAACAGGACTAGATACAATAAGACAGTTATACAATCAGATTATATTTTTGGGGGCAAATTTAGTAGGGTGCTTGTATAGAATATATAAGTAAATAAACTATACATTGTTACATTGAAACATTAATTGTATTTACACATGATTATCCACTGTACATCATGCAGAATAGATTTCAATTCAGCTACTAGGTAGCTATGTATATTTTTCACTCACACACATCTACTTTCTGTACCAGTTGAAATAAGCTATTTATTGCAAACATGCATTTTAAAAGGAATAACAATTGATATTCCATTGGCATTGTGGGTTAAATATTATAAGCACGTGATATTATTATATAATGAAAATATCTTGAAAAAATCTTAAAAGATTTACCTCACAGGTGCAAGATACTGATAATCAACTCTAAACCTGTTATTTAAAATATCTCAAATTGTAACAGTTTATAGAAATACAGAATTATTTGTTATACTGATAATGCAATATCTAGAAACATTGTAAGCAGTATTGTAAAAAATGATAATTTCAGCTTTTAATATTTCAGTTTTTATTGGAATCTCCAAAAGACAAAATTGACCTGTGTTCCTTTAAAAATCATGTATGTTTAATTTAATGTAAAATCATGATAGACAGACAGACAGGCAGAAAGACAGGCAGGCAGACAGATAGATTTAATTAATATATCCCAAATGTTGGTTGAGGCGGTAATATGTTCCTTTTTATTATTAACAGTAAGACTGAAATTTATCCTTGGAAATTTAACTACAACTAATGAGCCATTTAAACTACAAAACAACATAGAGGCAGGGTGTTAGAGTGTCCATTAGTAGGTTTTGGATACAGGGGCCCCCTTTAATGCCTGTAATCCAGCACAAAGATAGTCTTCTCTCTGCTGCCCAGTTAGCCTATAATGGTATCATCTGGATTGATGACCTCTGGTCCAATCAGATGCTTCTCATTGTGAACTTTGGGGTCAAGAATGCACAAGCAACTTCCACCCTAAATGGTAGTAAATTAGGGATAACCACACACCAGAAGGATTTGGAAACTGTTATAGACTACAAAATAGGCAGCAATATGCAATGTCAATCTGCAGTTGCTAAGGCCAGTAAGGTTTTGTCATGTATAAATAGGGGCATAAATTCTCGGGGTGAAAATATAATTTTGCCTCTTTATAAATCGCTGGTAAGATCGCACCTTGAATATGCTGTGCAATTTTGGGCACCTGTTCTAAAGAAGGATATCATGGCACTAGAAAAAGTGCATAGACGAGCTACAAAATTGATAAAAGGAACGGAGCATTTTAGTTACGAAGAAAGGTTAAAAAAATTGAAATCTCTTTAGTTTGGAAAAATGGCGCCTCAGAGGGATATGATAACAATATACAAATATATTTGTGGCCAGTACAAACCGTTATTTGGAAACCTATTCATAAACAGGGCTATGCATAGGACACGAGGTCACGCATTTAGGCTGGAAAAAAGGAGATTTCATCTAAGGCAAAGAAAAGGTTTTTTTACAGTAAGAGCAATAAGGATATGGAATTCTCTGCCTGAAGAGGTGGTTTTATCAGAGTCCATACAGATGTTTAAACTGCAATCGGATAAATACTTGCAAAAACATAACATACAGGGATATAATTTCTAATTAGTGGGGTAATAGCTGCTTGATTGCAAAGAGACATCTGACTGCTATTTTGGGGTCAAGAAGGAATTTGCTAAATTGAAAGCAATTTTTTTTTTACTTCTTTTGGATCAACAGCAAAAACATGTGAGGAAGGCTGAACTTGATGGACGCAAGTCTCTTTTCAGCTATGTAACTATTTAACCATTGCTGACCTATAGACAAAGGGGTAAATCTATACTGTATCAAATACTAGTATAGACTAAAGGGGTAGCACAACAATCATGAACCATACAACCTGTATATAATATAACACAGTTCTTCAAAGAATCTAAAATATGAAAAAAATCACATAATAGTGAAGCATGTACAGAAATATATGATTCAATCCCGTAGGTAGAGAACTTACAAGACCATGCTGTAGATCTGCGCTTATCTCCCTTCCATAGGGTATTTAGGTAGCGTTTTCTTTCTCAGTAGACTTGTATGTATGGACCAAAAAGTCGTAGATTCAAAGCACCCAATCATTTGCTAGAGCAATGACCTGCTCTAGTGTATGGAGCTTTAGGTGGAACAATCCCCACCTAGGGATATATGTCGATCCGGAACAGCAGAGTGATGGATAGAGTATAAGGAGCTCAAGAGTGACTGGGTATTAAAACAGAATCTTTATTAATAAACAGAATGAATAAGACTATTTAAAAGTGAACTATATAGTAAAAAGAACTATAAATAAAACCAGTCCTTGTAGGCAATCCTTAATCGCCACTTGACATGTTTCGCTTACAGCTTTCTCAAAAGTGAACTTTGAATCATATATTTCTGTACATGCTTCACTATTATGTGATTTTTTTCATATTTTAGATTCTTTGAAGAACTGTGTTATATTATATACAGGTTGTATGGTTCATGATTGTTGTGCTACCCCTTTAGTCTATACTAGTATTTGATACAGTATAGATTTACCCCTTTGTCTATATTGTATTGGTGTATGTGAGGTACACTTCTGGGTGTTTGGCACTGTTTTTGGTTTTTTGTTTGGGATACTATATAGTACCTCTCTCCTTTTTCATTGCTGAGCTATGCTGCATAAATGGAAATTCTTTTCTTCTCTATAAAGAGCATCGGACATGAAACTCTTCGAAAATCAAAAGTCTTAGGGACGAACTGCCTCTAGTGGCTGTCAGTTTGAGAGCTAATAGAGGCGTGTTCCTGAACAAATATAAACTTTATGCCTTTAAATGTGATATGTATGTTTATTAGTATTTAGAATCACTTGTTCACCACTTATTTTGTCATTTTGTTGCTTACACGTACAGATAATAAATTATTAATAGTACTAAAATAAGTGGAATCACACTGGCATTTTCACGTATATTAACATTCCTAACTCTCTAGGCTGTACTAATCTTTTTAAATAACATGCATGTTTCCGACTTTTTTTTCTGCGGGAGGGGGCATAGTACAATACAGACTTTTGATGCTTTTTCACTTTTGTTCTCATGTTTGAGATACCTGTACAAATATCTGATTGAACAAAAGACTGCTTCATGTAACTACCTATCTGTCATTACATTTTTACGTGAAGATCCGTTGATAGCATAGCCTGCTCTGAAAAGTGCTTTCTGTAAAGTCCCACTGTTCAACCAGGTCCAGTATTTACTGTAAAAGCTAAAACACTCGGGTAGCTGTGCATTTTTCTGTGAAATGTGTACAGTGAGCAAAAGTAATTTTTTTCTACATTTTATTTTTCATTTTAAGAAGACATAAGTACATATTTTTGATGTAGAGTGTTTTCATCACGTGGTTGTGGATACCTCCATAGAGGTAGTCGCAAAAACACAAACAAATGATAATGTCACATTGAAAACATATTTAAAGATATATTTTAATTATGTCAAATACCTACAAAATATGTTTAACCTCTTATCCAAATAATTTTTTTATTGATAAAAAAATACTCCCTTGCTTATAACAAGATAACTTGTTTGCTATGATACATTCTTTTGTGAAAAATGAATTTAATGTGATGTATTTTTTATAGATTATGTTTTGTACGAGTTTGCAATGTCAAGTATTTTCTTAAACCATCTACAGGTACTTAAAACAGATGAGCAAGAGCATGTCTCCAGAAGCTATTGGGATACACTGAGACGTAGCACAAGCCAAGCCCTCTTTTCGGACCTTGCAGAGGTATAACAAAACCTCTGTGGTCCAAGAAACATTTGTTATGTTACATCTCATTACATTTTGGTTAACACTTCATCACTTTTACCTAGCACCTTCATCTCAATCAATTTATCTGCATGCTGCTTTTTTCTCCCTGTGGTATGTTATGTTCCTTTGTATTATTGTACAATAGAATATCTTCAAGTGCTTTTATGTTTCTCTGTGTTTGTGTGTGTGTTTGTATATCTGTGAATGTACTATATATATATATATATATATAAATATATATATATATACACATATATATACTGATCAGCCACAATATTAAAACCACTGACAGGTGAAGTGAATAACATTGATTATATTGTTGCAGTGGCACCTGTAAAGGGGGGGTATATATTTATATTAGGCAGCAAGTGAACCAGCAGAGGACAACCGGCGAACCAGCAGATGCCCAATACACATTGATGCATTTGGGGAGCGAAGGTTATCCCGTCTGGTCTGATTGATAACACAGAATAACCCAGAATAACTACTGTGTCAGAACACACCGTGCGTCACAGTTCGCTGACTATGGTTCTGCATAGCTGCAGTCCTATCAGAGTGCCGATGATGACCCCTGTTCACTAACAAAATCACCTTCAATGGTGGATGTAAGCATCAGAACTACCATGGAGCAACGGAAGAAGGCTGCCTGGTCTGAAGAATCACGTATTCTTGTAGATCTGGTAGCTGGCCAGCTGCTTCTGCATCATTTACCTGTGGAAAAGATGGCAGCAGGATGCAGTATGGGAAGAAGGCAGTGGAGGCAGTGTTATGCTCTTGGCAATGTTCTGCTGGGAATCATATGGATAGTACTTTGACACGTACCACCTACCTAGAGATTGTTGCAGACCACTTCTTCATGGCAGTGATGTTCCCTGATTGTAGTTGCTTCCTTCAGCAGGATAATGCACCCTCCTACACTGCAAAAATTATTCAGAAATGGTTTAAGCAACATGACATAGAGTTCAAGGTGTTGCCTTGGCCTCCAAATTTCCCAGTCCTCTACCCAATTGAACATCTTTGGGATGTGCTGGAACAACAAATCTAATCCACTGAGGCCCTACCTCACAACTTGCTGCTGCTCGTTTCTTGGTTCCAGGAGGACACGTTCAGAGGTCTTGTAGAGTCCATGCCTCCATGCATCAGAGTTGTTTTAGCAGCACGAGTGGGGCCAGCACAATATTCAACAGCTGGTTCTAATGTTGTGGCTGATCAGTGTTTATATATGTTTATATAGCGCAGTTGTATACAGTTAATATTAATATACTTTATACACCCTAGCATTCAGACAATGTATTTAGTCCTTATGTAGCTGTGTTATATATATAGTTTTGGTTTAACCCCTTAAGGACACAACTTCTGGAATAAAAGGGAATCATGACGGAATATTTCCATCATGTGTCCTTAAGGGGTTAAGATTATCTGAACAGTCTAGCCAGAGATCAATATTTCTACTCAGCACTAGCCATTAGCTAGTAATATTTAGCCCTGGTGAGTAGAAATTCACCCCTGGAGGGTATACAATGACTTTTAAGTAGCAAAGGACCACAAATGTTATGCCCTGGTTTATGCCCCGGTTTAGCTGTTATTGTGCATCCTTTGATAATTAGCAGGAAATTGTCATTATGACCATTGTTTCAACTTGTTTTATAAAAAAATCAACCATGAAGTTAATCCTCTTACATTAGTTCTAATAACAGGTAAACATAACTGAAATAATAATTTATCAATTATAATAATAGTTATTTATCTACAGCATTTCTACCTGTGAGACTCAAATCAAGACTGAAAAATATACAGTTGCATATGCCTAGATATAAAATATCTAGTGAATACAATAATATCAGCACTATTTGGAGTTCAGCATTAATACCTAATATTAACATAATGCCACCAAATAATTTAAGATTGCATATTGGTATGGCTTGGTAAGACTCAACAACATCTATTGATCCTTACTCATTTTGTGGAAGTAGCAATGTGTAAAAGCCTTTGTCTCTTCCTAGGACATAGCACATTGTAAAAAATTATTGTATACGAACAGATGCACACAGATAGACATCATTTGCAATTCCAATTGTATATAGAGAATGAATGTACCTTTTAACTCTTTTGATCATCTGGACTAATCATGTTTTTGAATTAACTAATTTAGCAAGCAAGATATATTGAAGAAGAAAGCTATCTTTCTAACTCTTTTTCTGATAAACATTTACTTGAGTTTTAACATTTCCATTTTTCAATAGGGTGCTGATGAGCTCAACAGCTCAATGATTCATACCACACTTCTTGTGCACTTTTTTGGGAAGAAAGGGAAGGTTGAGTTGAATTTTGAAGATTTTTATAGGTGAGTGTCCTTACTATTTTAGCTACAATATACTGATGCCCTAGGTTTTCCAGCTAAACTGGCATGTCACAGTGACAGTAACTGATCAGAATAAAGTGTACAGACACAAAGCACTTTTTGATATTTTTAGCTCTGTCTAATAGATGCAAACACATATTTTAGCAATTGGCTCTTACTCTAATTCAGGGTTGGAAACTCATAGCTGTCTGTCTCAGATTGAAACAGTGATCTTTTAATGTAATTAGATATATTTTAGATTGAAGGTGGCAAGGATTTTTCTTTTTAAATATATTTCAAGAATTTTTTAAGTGTATTTGTAGGCTGTGGTTTGAGATAAATTTGCATTTAACACACATTTATTACTCATACCTCAGGTTCATGGATAACCTCCAAACTGAGGTGCTTGAAATTGAGTTCCTGTCTTACTCAAAAGGAATGAACACTATCAGTGAAGAAGATTTCGCACACATTCTCCTGCGATACACAAATGTAGAGAATACATCAAGCTACCTAGAAAATGTGCGCTTCAGAATTCCAGAGGAAAAGGTAATGTTTTGTTTAACTTTTTTTTATGGCCTCTAGATCACTATGGAGGTATACTTGGCTTCCTAGCTTGGGCCAGGATTACACATTATTGCACTACAATTGACTTTTCAGTTGTTTATGTTTTCCAATTTAAACAAAGATGATTCAATCTAAGTGTCTTTTTATACTTTTTTATGTAACACTATATTTCAGGCAAGAATGGATTAATTGAAGTGAGATCTCAAAGGGACACTGTAGGCATCCAGACCACTTCAGCTTATTGAAGTGGTCTGGGTGCAAACTCCCATCACCCTTAACCCTGAGCATGTAATTATTGCACTTTTTACAAACTGCAATAATTACCTGCTAGGGTTAACTCCTTCTACCAGACAGCCACTAGAGGGACTTCCGAGTGGATAGGCAACTTTTGGTCGCCTAAAGTTTGTAGTTTCTTGTCACTACAGTTTCCCTTTACATCTGTTAAAAAATATGTTCATTACATTTCTTGTCTAAATATTATGCAAGTGTAACCTATATCCCAGCAATTATTAATTAATTATCTGTCTTATGTATGTTTTGCATTCTTTTGTAAAGATTTTGTGTTTGCTTCCCCTTGGTGTAATTTCAGAAAGGTAAACATAGATTATAAAACCTATTAATAATAAAAAAAAAAGGTCGATTTGTGAGTCTATTTCTTAGAAATACAAAGTAACATAGAGATAGAACTAAGTCCTGGATTTATTTTTGGATAAGCTTTTTAAATTATTTCAAATCTTTGGATGAACTTTTGAAATTATTTTTCAAAATAGTAAAATATAAAAATATATATCATCTATAAATATATATATATATATATATATTAAGGGGCGGAGCCTAACCTTTCTGACAGAGCAGACGCCATTTCCCACAGTTCCAGGAAGAAATCTATAAAAGTAAAAAATATCATGGGTCCCCATGCCTGCAAGTCCAAATATCGACAGATAGCAACCAGTGGGCACCCCACCGCAAAAGCCATATGCTGTTTTTCCAGACCCCCAACACAAAGCAACAAAAGCGGAGATCTGGGGCTTACTATCTGACCCCGAACTTTGGCTGGAGTGGCCTCCTGCACAACCTGCCACCGCCTGGAGAACCAACACCGGGACTTCCCCACACTGACACACACACAGGTCTGAGTGCAGCTATGGGACCACAGCCAGTAGCTCAGCCGGGAACCAGGGATATCGGTGAGCTGCTTCAGAAGCAAACCCTGCCCAAAATGGTGGTGCCAGAAGATCAAGATACCCTTACTGCACCCCACGGCCACACACACACAGAAATCCCCTCGCGGTCTTAACCGCTACATACTGAGCAAACTCCCACGGAGGTCCCTGATGGCAAAGCCCCTTCCACCAAGGAAGATATTCAGATATTCAAAACCTGTTGGTGGATATCAAAAAAGGCCGACCTGCAGATGGTCAATGACAGAGTGAAGGCTTCCGAGGGGGACATTGCAGAGCTCAACAAGAAATGTCTTCCCTCAAAACATCATTACACGCCATGCAGGCCCAACAACAGGCCCTCTCCATACACTCTGCAGCCCCGTGTGGACCCGCACCCAGGAACCTGACTAATAACTGAATGCATGCCATGCAGTTAGCGCTCCTTTAATTGTTTTTAATACCTTTGTTTGATAAGGAACAGTTTTAGTTCAATTTGGTTATAACTTATAAACATTTTTATTCTTGCTTCTCTCAGATTGATATGGCACCCAGATTCACCTGCCGGGGTGCCTCAAGAATGGGACACTATCCCCAGTAATAGGCGTTTAGCTCCTCACCTGTCTTTCCCCCCTTCCCCCCTGAACTCCCTTTGGTTAGGGGTCTCACTATCTTCTAGCGTGGCCCTCTCTAACTAATAGGTTGACTTGCTATCCCCATATCCCTCATTCTGCCCACTACCCTTTGCAGTCTTACCTCGAAAACCATTAATACTTGGCATAAAATCCTACAAGTCTAGGATGGAGCACACTTAGTAGCTATAAGTGCCATTACACTATGAAGCCTAATTTGCCCTCAAGTATTTGATAAAATAATCGTATATACACTAACAACACTCATGTCTCTTATATATACACTCCTAATCAACCATCCATATACGCTCGAGAAGAGAAATGCTTGTTTTACTCATGTTATTTAACCTAAAAAAATTTGCAAGTCCGTTGACATACCCTGCACCTTGCATGTACGGTTTTTACTAAATTTACTCACGTATGATATGTAATTGAAATACTGAATGTCTAAACGTGCACAACAAAAATAAAGCGTTGAAAAGAACATATATCAAAAAGTGAAAAATATCAACATATATTTTTTTTTAAACACTAAATCATTTAAGAAGTTTATCAAAAAATATGAAATAGTTTAAAAAGCTTATCCAATAATATTGAATAGATGCTTGGAGTCTTATCTTGGAGTTAAAGATGATAATGCTGTTGTTTCAGGTATAGACAGTTCACTCCAACCATGAAAGATTCATCACTGCAGATACATGTAAATATGGCATGTTCACAACGAACACAGGACATAGGCTTAACTTTGCAAGGCTAGTCTGTAGCTGTCTAAGTAAAAATGTCAAATGACTGTTTTCCAACATGTCATATGGAGAAACTACTTAAATACTATTTATATTACTGGGAAGCTATACCCACAAAAACATTACTTTAGCCCACTTTTAACTGGGTAGTATACCAGGTACTTTGTCCCATGGTCCTTAGAGGGTCCTCTAACAATGCTTTATGGAACCCTGGATGGTACTGCCATAGGGGTTGCCATTAATAGACCAGTTTGGCTCAGTTGATTTTGTGTTGTTGTTTTTTTTTTATGTCTGTGATAAATATTTTTCTTAGTTCCTGGTACATGTCATATTCAATAATGTATCTCCTAAATAACTCATGTACATTTTTTTAAAGAAGTTTATCCAGGACAACCCTTTTACCTCAGATCCAAATATAAGACATGGTCATAAAATGTTACATTTTTGCCCTCCTTTAAATACATACACAATAAAGTCCAGCTATGACCTATATAGTTTTAGATATTATCCTTAGATTACATAAACCAATATAACATTTTTGCAGACAGTACTTGACTTTTCCAAGAGAGGATCTGCTACTACTGAAAAGTACTGTGTTTTTAGAACATTCAAGCACTTAGCAGGGGCATCGTCCAAAGCATAATATCAAACTCTAATCCCCTCTATGACGTGTTATTGGTTGGCTTTCATTGATCAGTGAAATGGACTTACCATTAGTTAAATACCAATATCAAAGAGCCCAGCCCAGTGAAATGATTGAATAGTTGTTAAGAAAAGTGTGTGTCTAATTGGTTCATTTCTTGTGTAATAGACACATTGTTATTCTGGCCCCTGAGCAATACAAAAAAAAACTATTGGAAACAAGATGCATCAATGCAAACTAATAGGGCTGATGTTCTAAGTAGTCCTTGAGGCGTGGGATGTTTTGGAAATAGTCTTCTGTTTGTGTTTGTGGTGAGATCAGGTTAATCCGTCCTAAGGAAAAAACACAAACAGTGTGTCTTTGCTTGAAATGGCTACACTTTGGCAGTGTTGACAGTTCTGCTTGTGGAACTAGAATACGTAAAGTGTACTTTGCGCTGAGGCTATTGTTTAATATACTTTCATCTTCCTTCTTAGTCAAATGATGAATGCCCTTTAATTGAGTTGTTTGTATTGAGTTGCAAATGGTTTTGTATAATTTCTCACCATGTAAAAACAGGCATTTTGTGTATAATTTTGGAAAGAATGTGAAAACATATTGTTATTAGACTTCACCCCATCTGCAAAACCTCATCGTTTAAGTAAACTGTTTTCATGTAAGCACTAAAGTGTGGTTTGAAATGTTAATGGTAAAAAGATTGAAAGTTGCCCACTTTTATTTTGAAGAACTTTCTTTCTACATAAAACATTTGTAGGGACCTTATTAAAGCAGCCCTTTTCTTATGTCTCCTGTACAATATTACATATACTTCCTCACCACTTGTCTTTATTTAGGTTTCTTCATTTTTCTTCCTTGTGTCGGATCTCAATACCTGGGCGTAAGCATTTTGTTCTTCTTGGTCCATTATGTCTGCTGCTTGCCCTTCTGTGGGATTGATTTTACTGAAAATTATGGGTAAATTTGATTGGCAACTGAAACAGAGCCTTATCTTAAGCTTTACCTATTGATGGATTTTGCCAACTTATACTTAAGGAAAAGTACAGTGGGACCTCGGTTTACAAATGCCTCGGTTAACATAATTTTCGGTTTACAAATAAAAATCCATTGAAAATAATGCCTCGGTTTACAAAATGTTTTTGCAATACAAAGCAAGTTTCCCCAGGATGCATTGCACCTGGTAGGTTTATAGCACCGCCCCATGCATGTTGGAGCCTGTAGGTAGCACGTGGCGTCAAGTGTGGACGTGTTGGAGCGACTTTTGCATCGAGTTTTGGAGCCATTCTGGAAATTGTTTGCAGTTGTTTTGGAACTTTTTGGTGCATTTCTCAAGCTGTGGAAAGGTAGGGAGCTGAGCTTCGTCGTTTGCATGCCTTTTACTGTGTGTTCTGCATTGTGGGTTGGTTTCCATGAAAGCTCATTTGGACTTTTTTCTGACTTCCTGAATGGATTAATTGGTTTTCAATGCATTCCTATGGGAAACCGCGTTTTGTTATGACTTGTTTATAACATGGCAGTATTACAGATTGGTATACAGTTATTAAAACGTACAATAGTTGTGCATTATTCACATACTCTAAAAGATCAATTATGGGTTTAGCGAATAGGCAAAAAAGAAAGAGAGAAGAGATGTTGGAGAGTGAAAAAGAAAGTGAGGGGATGGAAATTAGAATAATTGTTGACGATATGAGCTCTGAGTCTAAAGACTACATTCCCCATATGTGGATCACTTGCACTTAATACTGGACCTCTGTCTCTCTATCTGGTGTGTGATTAACATAAGATGCGTTATGATTATTTATAGTTATTTTTTTAGAGATCATGTATCCTATTGTTAGATTAGGGGTACAGGGTGGTTCCAGTATCTACTGCTATGCAGGCACAACAAAATATTGGTTATCGGTAGACAGGCTGGTAGTCGGATAGCAGCAACAAACAGGTGTAATCCACAGGACATTCTTCCACTTGCAACATAGATGAACTTATGGCTCGCACTAGGTATTACTCCCACTGCGTAGGATTATATGGGTCCCTTATACCACATCCTATAGTAGAAATAATATTGCAATAGGTAATTTTGTCCTAGTTCTAAATTTTATCTTTTAGCTTTTCTCTACATACTATTCCAACTCAAGTTAAGGTTTGACCTTCAGGTACTTTGTCCTTCTCATCATATAAATAATTACAGAAGTGGTGCTCTTCAATGTGGTGGAAACCCTACACATTGCTTTTAATTGTGCTACATTAATGAGTAATGTGGCGAAAGTAACCTCGCCACTGGTTCTTGGAGGGCCTGTTATCCAACCTCCTACCTCAGGACTATGGGCCATGCAAAAAGGCTCATAAAAGACTTTGTTTGTGCCTTTTTGCTATCCTCTTCGGGAACTGAACTGACGCACGAACCAGGGACCAACGGGGAGCTTGTTAAGCCCTATCATCACCTCTTAACGATTCTAACCGGAGGGTTCTAATTGTTCGTGTGGGTGGCAGCAGTTCGCATGGTCGACCACGAGGAATGTATCTATGGCTGTATCTACCCTGGGGATTGCTATATTACTATACTCCCCTGGGATTATAACAACTTGCTCTTTTAAGAGCATATTGCTACACTCTCTTGGAGGAGAGGTCTACCCACTGAATCCTGGATCCTGGTCTTGGGTCCAGGGTGGGTGGAGGACAGCGAAACCCCAACCAAGCTGTAATGCTGGAAGTGGGGACTACAGTGCTGATGGTGTCTGGTGGAGTGCTTGGAGTACTCGGTGAGCAGTAGGAGCATCAATTGGCGGAGGCACCCTGTCTGGGGAGTCAGGCGATCTGCCACAAGTAATATTTGTACAGAGAAATTATTGAACAAAATAAGGACATAGTTAAATCTACATGAATTCATAGTAAGTCATAGGAATCACAAATTGTAAGTAATCAAATGGGGCTTCCCCTGAAACCAGCTACTTCTGCAAATCCACCTGATGTCTAAACGTCTCTTAGTTCATAGCTTTAGAGAAAGCAGGGTTTGCACCTGCATGTATTATTTAGGAGTCCAGACTTCAATACATGTCCTCGATTAAAGAGAGTTGGATAAAGTACTACTAGGTAGAGCATAAAAGATATATAGCAAGTGACAAATAAGCCCATGTGGTCAAAGTATGCAGTCATTGTCATGGACATCTGGGTTGTTGAGTGGGTCAACTTTCCCCTCTACTCACATGCTCTTGTGCTCTTGCTCTAAATTGTTGTACAGATGGAATTGATATGGGATGCAGGGGAACAAATCTTTTTGTGGACTTTAAAATAATTAATGTAAGCTTATTTTGTGCACTGTACAAATACTTTTGCTGCTTCTATCTCTCTAACAGCCAAACATTCTACTGTCATCATGTGGCAGTGTGGCATATGCCCTTTTGTAGAGCACTCACTACATCCACTTCATTCTCTGTCCCAGACAATATTTTAGGAGCACGCTTCTGCCTGATAGTAAGAAGAGAAGGAATGGAGTGGACAAGTGAGTCCTGAGAAAGAAAATTTCAGAGTTTGTGATTAGTAAGAGGAAGAGGAAGCTGTGGGGCTTGTAAAATGAGCAGATTGAGAGATGAAAGATAGATATTGACATAGGGTAGTATATATAGGCTTAAAATGCATTCTGCATCCATCAGATAAAAATTCACTTGGGAGATATGGCGGTTTTATTTTTTTCTGTCTATAAGAATCTATAACTAGGCCCATCTTAATCCTAACAATAGGTTCTTAAAGTGGCACTATCCCAACCTCATCCCCCCGCAAAATGAATATTTTATGAAGAAATTATCTTTATGACAGACTGCCACATACATATTTCAAAACATATACATTACAGACAGCTAAAACAATTATAGTCACCACACTCAGTCTTCTCACAGTCTTCTCATACACACAAACTTCACTGTTTTGGTTTGTTAGCTAAAAACAGACACTTTTGATTTAGTATTTAAAAGGATAACAAACTAAGCACCATAACTTCTGCAGCCCCCTGCAATGGTTAAGGTGCCAGGAGTGCTCTGGCACCCTTCCAGTGTAACATTTAGAGGAAGTTCACAGATTTTCTGTGCCTCCCAGGCACCTGTGCCGCACCTGGTCTTTCCTGTAGAAAACACTTGATGTCTTACAGCTAAATCACGGCCTGCAAGGAGAAAGCAGATTCAGTGGCTGCAAGTGCAGGAGACCAGGGGGACCCAGTTAAGTTGTTAAAACAGTATGAGACACTATGTCCCCCAAGGCTAGTTAAAATATGCCCCACCATGGGCCTATTTATTAGGGGGGGGGGTTTATTTAAAAAGAAATTTACAACAGTGAGCAGCCACAGGCTGTTTACTGTTTACTAGACAAGCCCCTAGACATACCCCTACTCACAATATAGCAAGTAGGGGCAGATTAATTATTAATACCAAGTTTTCACATAGTATTAGTAAAGTTGGCTAGAAGACCAATCTTGGTCTTTCAGCCTTTTGGTAGATAGCTCCCTGATACTGTGGGAATTAGGGAGCTATCTACTAAGTGGCTGCACGATGCAGCAGCGATCGTATCAGAATTTCAGTAATTTGAATGAAATTTCATCCTAACTCGAATGGACGAACTGCTCTCATTCTGTTCGGTAGTTTTGCCAGCGTTCGGGAATACGGAAAGGAGGCATCGCGAGAACACGGAGGAAAGGTGAGAATTGTGGGAAAATTGCTTTGACCACAGGAAATGGAGCACACTTTGTTCCTCCGCTGGTCAAGCGTAGGAAACTTTCAAAGTCTCTACTTTGTCTTATGTTTTAAAGAACAGTAGAGCAGACAGGAAGAAATGAAGAACAGATCCTTACAGAGGGAGAGAAGAGGAAGCGATTAAAGAAAGGTAAGTTCGGGATGACAGTGCCGCTTTAAGTGTTTGTGTGCATTTATATGTAAACACACAATCACAGATATACACCTATTGTGTGTATATATAAATGTGTATGTGTTTGGTATATAGCTCCTTTATTTGATGTCCTTGAATATTGCAATCCCACATAAGTATTACAAATAAGGGAGTTATCTACCAAACAACAATTAAGAAAAGGGCTTTTCTTAAAATCTTTAAGCTGTTTAGTAAATAATTCTCTAAATTGGTGCCCTTATGTGAAATTTCCATATTTAGAGAAATTAGGGTGCTGTTTAGCAGATAGCTCCTTATTTGGTGTACATAAATATGTCAATCCCACATAAGGATAGCAAACAGGGGAGTTATCTGATAAACAAAGATTGAAGTTAAGAGTTGTCAGCCAGCTCACAACAAGAAATCTGAGTGGCTAATGTCAATTATATGCAAATGTGTTGACTGATGCCAACGTGCACTGCATGCTGGCATTAGGCAGCCAATGTCAGCACATTATCCCATCCCCTAGTGAAAAATTTTAGTGACCCCCCAGTTTTGACTGTGGTATCTTATGTGCCCCCCACCCTATATATTGTTCCTAGAGTCACCACTGTGTCTGCATGTGTGTCTGTGTATCTGTGTGTGACTATGTGTCTATGTATCTGCATGTGTGTCAGTGTGTATTTAGGTGTGTGTGTGTGTATATGTGAATACATCTCAGAATCTCGCCAAAACTACACACAAATACACCCCTGCATTTCAACGTCAACACTACATACAAACCCCACCATTATATATAACCACACCACTACATTCAAAAACCACACTACGTAAAAATGCATGCCTGCATTCAAACGCCAACACCACGTACAGACACACCCTACATTTACTTACACATACCCTATACAGAAACATGCTTACATTCAAAAATATAAACACTGCTTAGTGCTAAATACATTTTTAAAAAACTGCGGTTGGTTTTTACATTTTAAAGTTGGGGGGAGATTGGGTGGGGGGGTGCTAAAAATAGAACCCGCCCCAAGTTCCAAATGCCCTAGGTACGCCCCTGGTTACACATAAATGTACGCTGTGACACAGATTACAGCCTGTCAGCTGAAAGGGTACAGTAGCCTCTAAATGAGAAATCCCATTTGTAGTTTTGCTTCAACTCTCTTAATCAGTATATGAGATGTAGATTAGACCTGCTCTGCTGTTTGTGAGGGAAATGGAATGTCTGTCTACACTGGCACAGCCCTGCTAGAACATTTCAGGTAACATCTCATTTAATAAGGATAACTAAGCAACGTCTGCATCTATGATATAATAATAGCATATATATTTATTTTTATTATATTTATGTACTTGTTGTTTTTTTAAAGCCCATGCACTTTCCAATATTGTGCAGACATAGAAACAGAAACAAATGAAAAGGCTTGGGTAGCTGTATAAAAATAGAAACATTTAATTTAGTATAGATTTAGAAAAATGCAACTGCACAAAGAGCAAAAGGTTTACAATAGTCTTTTATCTAACTGTAAATGTGTTTACCATTTCGAAATATGTTTCGGAGCTCTGTGCATCCTTGCCCTACTGAATATGATGAGCATTATAGAGTACTATATACACTTATAGCATTTTATAGACCATTGTCAGTGTCTTATTAATCGGGCAGTTCTGACCACATTTTCCACTACCTTCTCCATGATAAACATATGGTATATCATCATAGACTGTACAAGAAAACAAGAAGTGTACCTGCATGTAATGAGTGGTTACTCAAGAACAGAATAGGTTCAAAAATAAGTATAACAGTCTATAACAGATATGCTGAAAAGATATACTGTAAGACAAAGTATACTACTGATGTGTAACCAAAGAAAAAAATAAATAAATTTTATTAAGTAATATTAAAACCAAAACGTGCTAGTGTACATAAAATAGGTGTGCAAATCTAATACCAAAAATAGGTGTGCAAATCTAAAAGAAAAAAAGTAAAAAAAAGTATCTGCCAGTAATTTTATCTCTATTACAAGACTGGCAAACAATCACCAGGCCACTTGGTAGGTATAAGAAGAATCTACAAAGATGAATATCAGCAAATAATGCAACTGCACAGAGTGCTGTGGGATAGTAACCAGTATTGTAAAATGATTAGTAAGTACTTGGTAGTCTGGAGAATTTCGATAGCAATATACAAATGCAAGGAAAAGAAAGCACAGCTCCACGTACGAACACACACACTCTTTGGCAGACACACACACTCTTTGACATACACTCTCACTGACAAACACACACTCTTTGACAGACAAACATACACTCTCACTGACAAACACACACACTCTTTGACAGACACACATACACTCTCACTGACAAACACACACACTCTTTGACAGACACACATACAAACACATATACATTCTCATTGACAAGAACAGATACATTATCACTGACAAACACATACACTCACTGATAAGTACACATTCACTCTCACTGACAAACACACAAACACATACAAACTCCCTAACAGACACACTAACAAATTATTTATTTTTAACATTTTACTGCACCCAGCCCCCCTACCTTAAGGAGTGTTGGCATGGAGTCCCTGGGGTCCAGTGGGGCTGCTGGCAGCTGGCATGAAGTCCCTGTGGTCCAGTGGGGCTGCTGGGTGGCTGGAGAGCAGTCCCTGTGGTCCAGTGTGGCTGCTGGATGGCTGGAGAGCAGTCCCTGGGGGTCCAGTGGGGCTGCTGAGTGGCTGGCGTGCGGGCAGCGAGGGAGCAGTGATCTCCCTGCTCAGCTCCCTCGCACGCCTCTTAGTGATGCCGGAGCCGGAGTGACATCATATTTTGGCGCGAGGGAGCTGAACAGGGGGATTACTGCTCACTGCTCCCTCGCAGCCCATTTAGTTTCACTTTTTTTGGCGGAACCCCAATTAGTGTTTGGCGGAACCCTAGGGTTCCGCGGAACACCAATTGAGAAACGCTAACGTAGTGTATTGTACAATATTCTAACAGCCTCCACACTGGGGGACACTGTAGATTAAGGCATTTCTGAGCTGGGTTTTTTTAAGTGCTTTTCAAACATCTTTTTGTCAATAAAATTAAATCTTATTGGGAATTATGGTGCCGAATTCCAAAATGTTAAATAAATTAGCCAAGCCAGCTACTCAGTGATTATTAAATGTAATAAAATGGTAATATGTTGAATGAATAACACCATACCTATTTCTTAGCCTTATCCTATTTTATTCTGTTGTGAACACATTTATTTATTGCCTTGCACCCAATCTTTATATGTAAATATGTGGTTTTCTGTATCTTTCATTGCAGGCTTAATACTGTACTTGTGCCAGCATTACTGCAGTATAATGTTATCTTTCGGTGCAGGTTGATTTATCCTCTATCATAGATTCTTTGTCGGCTCTTTTAACAGTGTTAAAATGTTAAAGTAGGTGTTTGCTTACATGTTTACCATGTGTGTTTTTCATTTAAGTAAACCCTATTTTGAAGAAGCCTTTCAAGTTTTTTTCTTTCCCTGGCTCGTAAAGATGAAAATACCTGCTTAGGTAAAGTTTAACATCCGCCCCGTCCTAAAACATTGACTATTTCTCCGCTAGCCAAGGAGATCATCTGTTTGTTTTTTTATTTTATCTATTTTTTGGCGGAGTGGAGGATTCTTCAATAAACAAAGTCTATATAATTAGAAATTGAATTTACTGCTGTTAGTCGTTTTATCAGTAAATTTTACTAAGCAACGCCAACGTATAAAATGTCAAGGAAATCCACAAGTTCCATACTTGCCGTTCCTTAACATTTTAATATCATTATTCTGGTGCATCCCAAAAAAACTTGTAGCTCATTAACACTATTATGAAATGAACCTTTTCATGAGCCCTTCAAGAAGACAATATATATCAAAGTGGAATTTTTGCAAATTGCTGCAGTAATAGGCAACAACGAGACAAATAGAGTTAACATCTTTGCACTATATCCATGCAAAAAGGGAAAGCTATGTTCCTTTTTTTCCTTTTCCAAGTGGTATTTACACAATATATAATTTAACTGAGCTAGATTAGATGAGAAAAACTAACTATACGTGTCACACAAATGAAAATGTCTTCCTTAGAATATATTTGCAGCATCATTTTGATCTATATTCTGCAACTTGGATGTCAGTTCATTGTTCAGCAGATTTCCAAGGCACTAAAGTGGTAGCCCAATCTACTTGTCCGTCATGGCAATCTACTTCTCCTGAAACACAAAATACTTTAAATTAAAAAGATTTGAGCCCTGGACATTGACAGGGCTATTTGCTACATTTTCACAAAATAAATCTGAAAGGAGAAATGGAGGCAAAAATAGCTAATGTCAATAAATTATCAAATTGTACTATTTGATTTTTAATTCACCACTATTTGCTGTTTAGTGGACTTAACCCTGCAATGCAATGTAAAAAAAAAACTGCAGTGTTTCCAGGACATTGCAGGGTTAAGAGGACAGGGACACTGCAATAAGACCACTTCGTTGTGATTACATGGTGTGGATGAAGATAGTGTTCCTTTAACTCCTTAAGGACCAAACTTCTGGAATAGAAGGGAAATAATGACATGTCACACGTCATGTGTCCTTAAGGGGTTAAAGCATCACATGTTACATCTCACAGACCGACTTACTGCCTTGTGCTGTAGCACTCACTGTGTTTTCTGAGAAAGGACTTGCAGGGAGAAATATTGTAGAATTGGCAACTGTAACCTTCTGTGATTTCCTAGCTTCTGTGTGACTATGAGATCTGCAGTATGTTGGTTTTTTTTTTTTTCTGGCTAAAGCACAGAGAGATATGGGAGATCAGAGCGGTACAGGAAATATCATGTTACATATTATAACCTTCTAAATGACTTTTATTCATTGCCTGCTGATACTTTCATCTACTTATCTTGATAAAATCATAGAGGAACTAACACTGGCTTTTCATTTTGTTCCCCAGGGAATCTCATTTGATGAATTTAGATCTTTTTTTCAGTTTCTGAATAATCTAGAAGATTTTGCAATTGCAATGCAAATGTATAACTTTGCAAGTCGTTCTATTGGTCAAGGTGAGTACTAATTACAATATGGAACTTTAAAATTGTTAGCATAAAACAACTGTGACTGTACTAAGATGTTTGTTTTTTAAATGCCAATTACACAGAGTTTAAAGTAGGGCTAGGCAACCCCTCGGCACTCCAGATGTTGTGGACTACATCTTCCCTGGTGCTTTACCAATGGCTGTTAGAGCATTATGGGAGACATGTTCTACAACATCTGGAGTGCTAAATACTCTAAATAGCATAACCACTAGCACTAATTGCACTGATTACAGTATATACTGAGTTTACAGGTTTTATCCCTTGTCTATCCATTTTCACACTTTGCGGTTTCTCAAAACCTAGGGCTTGCCCCATGTTCCAGCATTTATGCTGGGCGTAGACACTTTTTTTTCTGTTAAATCAATTAATTCAACCTAAACCCAGCCCTGAAGAGCTATTTATACAATGTCAAAGTTTCACTTCCACATTACATGTCCATAGCTATCCTATCTTTGATGTCAATGATAGACTGTGAGCCCTTTGCACAAGTTAGTTTGGAAACATTTTGGACAGCATGCAATGGTTTCTTACACGATTACCACTATCATAAACTGTAGAAGTTACATTTATTTTTTCTACTTTGTATTTAAAGGGACACTAGTCACCAAAAGAACTTAGCTTAATGAATGCGTTTTTGTGTATAGATCATGCCTCTGAAGTCTCCCTGCTAAGCCATTTAGGAGTTATATCACTGTTGTTTCTGTCTATGCAGCCCTGCCTCCCCTGGCAGTGACTCAGAAAGCCTGCATGAAAACAAAATGATTTCATTTTCAATCAGATGTTAACATACTTAAATTGAACTTCAATCACATACAGGGTGCTCTTGCAAGTTCTAGCAATCTACTAACAGAGCAGGAGATAAGACATTCTAAATAAACACTGTGCAATAAAGGAAGTGTAAACATTAGATCTCACTTTACAGGACCAAGGCTGCATAAATAAAGTGATATAACTCCTAAGTGGCAGATAATTGAACAGTGAGACTGCAGGGGCATGATCTATACACCAAAACTGTTTAATTAAGTTAAAGTTGTTTTGGTGACTATAGTGTCCTTTTAATAAGTGTACCCTTTATTTCAGTACAACACGTGACTGAAGTACCATGACCAACAAAAGGGATTTCAAAATTCTCATTTGCCAACTAACATGTAATACTACTTACTATTTTATCTTCAAGTGATGCTAATGAAACATGTGAAACTTTAAAATTTGTGATACCCTTCTCAGTTCTCCCCAATCACTAGTTTGGTGAATGAATTGTAAAAACCTTTAAAAAAACATTTGTTAAATTATATTATTTTTTGGTTTGACTTCAGCAAATTGTAAATGTGTAAGCTCCATGTCTCAAATTAATGAAGACTAACTAATAATATTGAAAGAAAATGACTTGGGTGGATTTTATTGTATCAGTGAAGTACTAGGATCGTTTTTGGTTTCTTATGCAGAACTATGGTTTACCAGTTGCAGAGTTGCTATGATATAGAGTAGTATTTAACTAAAAGTTGAAGTTTCTCTGTCATTTGTTAAATGACTTTATCCCTGCCAGGATAATTATTAGGACCCTTTGTAGTATATAAGATTAAACGTTTCTTTGTAACTATACATTTTGATGACTATAAAATTCAATGACTCATGTGTTGGGTATGAGAAATTGACATTTCAGGAGGGATTAGCATTTCCTGATGAATCAGTGTTAAAGCAAAAACTCCCCCTGCTTAAATGACATTAGTTCAAATATGTTGCTATTTTAGGTGAGCCTCACACAAGGACAAGATCTCCATGGAATAATTACCACAACTATAGTTTACAGTATAGTCTAACAGTAAACGTTCTAAACTGTTTCACTCAATTCTAAATTGTACAAGAGTGTAATGTCACAGGAACTTGCTGTACACAAGTTGGTTGGGTGCACCCAGTTCATGCCACTCCTAAGACCGTCTTCACAATGTATATTAACCCTGATGGTAAATATACTCAAGCTAGTACTAGAATACATTTATACTTTTGCATGGTCGGCAGTGTAAAATGTAATGAATGGGTTAACTTTTTTTTCTGAATAACAAATTCAGTTTAACATACAAGTACAAAGCAGAATAATGGGTCAATGGGCTAGCTTGCACAATGGGGCTTTATGTTTTCATGTATTTTGGGTTGTGGTTTTTCTCCCCAAAATCACATTTTAATAATTGAACAATAGTAGGAGTCATTAAAGAACATGGAAGTCCATGATGGTAAAGAAGGTGACCGGGAATTTACATCTGCTCTCTCCTGCTTTTTCACTGGTCCAAACAGAAAGTTGCCAGATGTGCATATATGTGATGTCATATCCCAGTTTCTTCAGGATGAGATGAAGGTAGAATGAGAAGATTTGGCAGCCTAAAACACTGGCCTTCCTGCTGTTCAGTTTTAATACCCAGGTTTTGAGTTATAATCCATGCACCATAACAACTTATCCTGATTGAATAGGTGATTGTGCAGGGTGCTATACATATCCAATTTACTCTAAATAAGGTTATCCCAAGTAATTGACAATTCATATTGTGTTGTGGAAGGAATCACACACATCTGTAAGCAGTGCCATCTTAACAACATTATGGGCCCCCTACACAACCAATCACAGGAAAAAAAAATGTAAATTACCAATAAAATTAAGCTTATATATATTGGTACCTCCAAGAAAGGCAATACACACACATGGACTGCTAAATACACATACACAGAATGCAGAATACGCACAGACTGCTGATTACATACACTCTCGTGCATGAGTCAGAGTACAGCAGTGAAGCCAACTCCTGTCGCTGAAGCTGAAGCGACAGGAGCTAAAGAGGATCCAGCGGAAGATGGTTGTGCCCATGAGGGACAGGTTCAGGTAAGTAGAACTTACCTTTGCCTGCGAAAGCCGGACCACCGGATGCCCAGCGACGAGGTCGCCGTTTGGAGTCCTTTCAAATTCTGAAAAGTCCTCAGATGGTGACAATGCCGCTTTAAGGCGATCTAACACTTTTTTTGCATGAATATTTTAGTTCAATCTAAATTCTATAACACAGCTACTTCTTAAATTGAGAATTACATATGGTTTTACAGATTCATGGATCCACAAAAACAAAATCCACAAAATGTCCTCCTGCGCCACATTTAACTCTCCGTGTTTCCGTAAAAGATTTGTTAAAACCCACTCCTTTAAGTCGAATAAAGGTACTTTCCTTCAGCTTGTTGTAGAAAATTCTTGTTAGCCTATGAAATTGTCCCAGAACCTCCACATGACCAACCCTGCTATCAGAAAACTGAATGGCATGACATTAGTGAATATTTTCCTGTTATCATGATGATTGGTTTACTCTTTTGATCTGTTCTTCCTCCACAGACGAGTTCAAGCGTGCTGTATATGTAGCTACAGGCCTCAAGTTGTCTCCTCATTTGGTGAACACAGTTTTCAAGATCTTTGATGTCGACAGAGATGATCAATTAAGCTATAAAGAATTTATTGGCATTATGAAAGACCGTCTGCATCGGGGGTTTAGGGTAAGAGGGATATTCTTAAATGATTATTCACTTGAACTATTACTAACAATAAAACTATAATTATAAAGCTCATAAAATTATGAAGGTATTACAGACACAATCCTTTTATGATTATTTGCGACAGGATGGTCTAGAGAACTGGAAGGCAATATGACATGAAGCATCATCTGTGATTATCTCTCTCACACATACACATTTTACAGTGAATCTATAAAAAAAAAAAAGTCTGAAACAACTTTTCTTAAAATTTCTGACATTTTTCAATTTATAACATAAGAGTTTTCAACCAGCTGGGGAACTTATAATGCCAAGGGCATTGTTGACACATTTTATGCTTTCCTTATAAACAAGTTACACTCATTTAAGATTAGCAGCAATGCATGAAATGTGGATTGCACGATGGGAAATGTTATAATCTAGTAAAAAGAGACATAAAGGTATAAATGTCCTTGCAGTCCTGGTATATGCAACGCTTTCATTTTCAAGTAGCTAAGTAAGAGCTCTATTACAATCAGTTGTTCAATGATTATTGATACTTGAAAGGCCGTTGATGAGCCATTAACAATACTAAATCTGTCGCGATCTCAACATGTGGCTACTTTTCAACAACACATTTACCATTATCTGTTTTGTGAAAAATATCCTTATAGCGTTAAACGCTAAGTCACAATATTTCCGACACTTTCAGACACTTATCAGAATCAATGACAAAAAAGACTTGATAACTCACTGAAAACTCTCTTTAAATAGTTAATCAATATCCAAAATTTGATGTTGAAGATGCTTGGAAGCAATTTCAACTAATTTAACCCCTTATGGACCAAACTTCTGAAATAAAAGGGAATCATGACATGTCCCACATGTCATGTGTCCTTAAGGGGTTAAACAAAAAAATCCTTGTTAATCAAATAAGAGACAAGTAATTAACAACAAAATAACATAGAGAAACTAATAACACAACAAATGTAAAAAAAAAACATTATTGACTGGATTGATTTTACACCTAAAAGCACGTATTTTTAAAGTGTTGCATTTGTCTAAAATTTGGGCATACCGAACTTACCAAGGCTTAAGGGGTAATAACAAGATGTATTTATACATTTGCAAGTTCAAAGATTGTACTGGAAACAAAGCAGCCATTAATTAACACACCTGTATTCAAGCAAGACCGGAATATCCTTAATATCTGGCATTTTTATAGCCTTGTACGGTTACTTTGTGGTGCCATTGATGTGTGCAATGCAGATCTTTAAAGGAAGGTGTCATTTTGCTGCAGGTCCTGACAGTTACAGTCCTAGGGTTGAGTGGCATGCTGTGTATTCAGTTAATACCGTTAGTCACAGTGTATGGGTCTGTACAATCAATTTATACATGGCACATTTCATCTTTTTTTTTCTACACTTTGTATTTTTTACACCATTCTACTGTAACCCTTTCTTAGATGTAATCATACCCAAGTACTATAACCTAGAAAGAAAATATTAGAGAATGAACAGGCTCCATTTAATACTGCATGTGAGCAAACATTGTTAGTCCATACGCTTACAATAACAAAAAATAATACTACAAAGGAGTATTCCTAGAGTGTAGTTTGGTTGTCGACAAAACATAGGGGTTTAGGCCCTTCAGTATAAGAGAAAGAGTGGAAATATATAGATAAAAGTAACATCTTTATTACATTTGTTTAAAAAGGCTTTGGTAGCCACCTAAACAGTTTCTAATAGTTTTAGATTGTATAGAAAGAGAAGGATTACACTGAAAAATAATTTTTTTAAAATGTACAATTTATATATAAGTGTAATCTTGTCCCTATGAGCAATACCCCATTTTACTCACTATGAATCCTTATCCTAGTCATCATTAGGCTTCAACAAAAAACAAATTTGATTCTCGGTAAGCCAGTTGTCACTCAGTAAGTTCAAAATAGTTGTAGTGCCAAATAGTGTCCAGTCTTGCTTGGAACATTAATTTGCCCATTCATAGTAACAAATTGGGGACTATGATTTCTAAAAAAAAACAAAACGAATCTTACATTTTAAAAAAGTATGGTAGATATTGACGACTCTCTCCTCCGAAATTTGTTATAAATTATTTGGTAGATTTTGTTTTGTTGTTTGTTTATTTGTTTGTTTGTTTTACGGGTCACTTTTTCTGGTATTAAATATTTTAGCTGTATTTAATAAGCAATTTTGATTAGAGTTGCAAGAAAGGTGAGCCTATGATGCTGTTGATTCTACATTACATATGTTAAACCAGTGCCACCTGCAGTCTAAGCTTTGAATTGGTTGTTTGACTTTGTTATAATACTAAAGTATTTTGCACTGTTTTTTGTTAATATATATTTCTTAATGTTAAAAGAACAGTGTAGTAAAATAAAGCCCTCTGCATTTTAAACAGATTTTTGTAAGTCACATACAAACCGAGAGGGTCCAGGTGGAAACCTTACTATGTTGACGGATAATCATGGTCCTACATACTGTACATATGTTTGTGGGCTACATTTTCTTAAGGGTTGTCACATGGGAATTGGAAGGCATAGACATTTGCAGTGCTTAATTTAGTTATCATTAGCCTGGTATAGATATAATGGGATTCATCCTCACATTAAACTGCTTCTTTACTAGGAAAACTATTTTGTTGAGCCTTTTCATTGCACAAGGGGTTCTTAATCTCTTCCAAGTTCCTTTTATTTGAAACATGGGATACATAGTGAGCACATCAACTGCAAAGTATTGCAGAGATTTCAGTACACTCATTCCTAAACTAAATTTACACCGTTTGAAATTATTTAATTGTTCTTCTTTTACAGAAAAATGGTGGGATAAAAGGTTTAGAGATTATACAGTTTCCATTGACATGTAGTGGGTGTGACAAAAATATATAAAAACTGTCAAATCTACTTAAAGTTATTTACCATGCTCTTGATGGCAAATCTAGAAACATAGCTTTCTAAAAATGCCACCAAAATGTAAAAATGTATATGGGTATAAAGTAAGTAGAGTTACACCAAGCATCTGTACTACAATGGCAGTGTAGATGCAGTGATGCAAATGCCTAGAAAATGGCAAAGAAAGGTGAAATTATTGTATTGTATTGTTAAAAATAGTGCAGAGAAAAGTGGCCTGTGAGTAAGGATTTTTAAGGGCTGAAGTTTGTTTTGCATTGCTTCCAATTATAAATGTAAGCTGTATACCTGTCGCTTTCACAGAACAAATTAGTTGTTTTGTTTTTTTATCACATAGTCAAATGTTTTATTTCTACCTTCGGAATATCACATAATCTATCAAGCTGTCTCTTTACATTTTTTCCAATAATCTAGTAAATTGCATAAAGAGAATTGGCAACATTGTTCATACAATTTGTATGGATTTACAAGTCATTACTTTGGTAGAACTTTACAATGGACTATCTGCTTTCTGTATTGCAGAAGTCCTGGCTTCGGAAAGACTAATTGAAAAGGGAGTTGTGGAATGATTTGAAAAGAATCCACAAAGCCACATATTATAACTCTGTAAATGAGCCACTAAAACTTGTATTCCTTTTTTGTTACAAATGTTCTTCTTTTTATTGGCAAAATGTATACATGTACTATATATGTATACATGTACTTCCCTTAGACCTAGTCTCAATTCCTTCAAAATATCATTGAAAACTTCTTCAGGAAAGCATATCAATTAAACTGTTAAAAGCTTTCCCTCCCCGCGCCCTGATTCCTCTCCTGCAACTGTCAAAAATACCCTTGTAAACCCTCAACCTGCCCCTTTGTGTCACTATACCCCTCTTCCTCTAGCATGTAAGCTCATTGAACAGGGCTCTCAACCCAACTTGTCTGGTTACAACTACACATCTGTTAGACCATCCATTGTACACAATTTGTTGGTGCTTTATACTATAGATATATATTTCCAAGAGTGACACATGATGACTCCCATGAGAATTCAATAAGAGGGTATTACAGGAGTGGCTACACGATAGATCTCAAATGCTGTAACACAAAATCTCCCATGATGCTTTGCCATCCTTAAGACCCATGTTATTGACTTACCTGAACATTAATATAAATCTTTTGTAAATAGATTTAATGTCCAGGTAGCATGTATTTCTTTAATTTTTATTGTAAAATATGTACTTTCTAATCTGAAGCTTCTCACTTTTCCTTGGCTGCTTCACAATCTTTGCTCTTTGCACACTTCTATCTTCTGCTCCACAGGGCTACAAAACAGTGCAGAGATACACCACTTTCAAAGCATGTCTGAAGAAACAGCTTCACAACAGATAGGTATGTGATCTCACTGCTTTGATACTGTTCTGTTGCATGGTTTCTGTAATCAGTGGTAGACTAATAACTGAGGCAGTCAAGCATTGATGCCAGACCACCCCTGTATTCAGTGCTTTTAGAACTTTCATCTCTAACTGTCCAGTATTGGATTAATAAAAAAAACTGTGTGAATCTATAACATCATCACAGCTAATTCTGATTATTCACAAGCAATACTTTCTTAAAGGCTAACTGACATAAAACGCCAGTAGTGGTAAGTAAACATATTTTTACATATAAATTGTCTTTTACACTGATAAGACACAACATTAAAACTACTGACAGTGGTAATATTGATTAGATTGTTACAACGGCACAAGGGGTGGGATATATTAGGCAGCAGTCAGTTCTTGAATTTAATGTGTTGGAAGCTGGAAGATGTTACCCAATTGCCAGTTCAATGCATCTCATACATCATGATGATGCTGAGGTGAAGACCTTTAATTTTTTGTAAGGTCTTCAGGAGAAATTGTCTCAGTCTCACAGCCACTAGTGCCATTTTCTTTATAAATATAAACATTGCTTTTTGTCAGAAACAACAAAGATTTACGGACAGGTTCTATGCACATAAATCACGTTATTAGGGTGAAGTGTATTGGGTGCTTAGTGTCACTTTAAAAAGTAATTATCAGCTAGCATTCTTAAAGTGGGCTTATTCTCCCTTATACCAGTGAAATGTCTCTGCTGACTGTTGCATACCTCAAAATCTGCACTTGAATCCTTTTTAATATAAAACATATTCAAACTATGAGTTCAACAAAACTTAAAAGGAGATTCATTTAAAATATCAAAGTGCTGTTACGTCTTATGTGCTAATACATCAATATGTGTTATATGTTATAGTGGGACAGATAGTAAAAACTGGAAAAAAAAATATATAAAATAATAACAGAAATTCCTCAGTTCAGTTCTATTTACTTATAACCTACTATAGCCTCTATTTAACCCCTTAAAGGAGCACTATAGTGCCAGGAAAACACCTGGTGCCTGGCACTTTAGGGTTATTAGGTCCCCCCCTCCCTCGGGGCCCCCCTCCCGCTGGGTTAAAGGGCTTAAATCCCTTCAGCCCCATACCTTAATCCAGCGCCGGGCTCCCTGGGTGCTGGAGACCTCTCCTCCCCCTGCCAGAGCCGCACGCGCATTCAAACCGCCCATAGGAAAGCATTACTATGGACATCCAGCGTCATCTCATTGTGATTTTCTCACTAAGAATCGTGTAAGCAGCCTCTAGTGGCTGTCAGGGAGACAGCCACTAGAGGCTGGATTAACCCTCAATGTAAACATAGCAGTTTCTGTGAAACTGCTATGTTTTCATGTGTAGGGTTAAAACTAGGGGGACCTGGCACCCAGACCACTTCCAGTGGTCTGGGTGCCTATAGTGGTCCTTTAAGGACACATGACGGAAATACTCCGTCATGATTCCCTTTTATTCCAGAAGTTGTGCCCTTAAGGAGTTAATACTGTTGGATAAGCTATCCAAATGTTTTAATATTTTTTTATAAACTTGTAAAATTATTTTTCGACATATTATAATATTGAACAATATATCATATATAACAAAAAAAATACATTAATACATTAAAAAATATCAAAATATTGCAAACTTTTAATATTTTTCATAATATTAAATCAATTTAAAAGTGTATCCAAAACATTAAATCGTTTGGGAAAATTACCCAGCATTATTAAATTCAGGCCTATGTCTGTAATATCATTAAATGTATTTTAAACTGCAACAAAAAAAAATAAAAAATAAAGAATAACACATGGTAGTACTTCAGATTGCATTTATGCCAGATAACTACCATTTCTACTACTAGTCAACACTCTCCAGGTTATTTACTAAAAACTATATTTTGTCTGAATGGACACAATTTTATCAAAATGATTGGATTTCAAATGGATATGCAATTCACATGTTTACAAAACATACAACAACAAAAAATCGTACCAAATGACCTATCTGTCAGTAATAGTCAGTGTCTGTTTATAATGAATTCTAATTACATGTGAATCCTATGTATAATATAGAATGTGTATATTAATCAAACATTAAATGTAAACTGGATCTTGCCCCGAGTTAGCAAACCCAGTTAATAAATTCACTTGCCATTTAACAAGTGACTTTGGATTAAAATCCAAACTATATGCTCACTATCAGCCTGCGAACAATAAGAGAGAAGAAAATACATTTCAGCAATGCCAAGGTTAAGTGTGCAATGGCTGCCCCAAATCAGTAATAGAAAAGTTATAATATAAAGAAAAACGCATATGGATCCATATTGAACCCGGAGTACAATAGGGAGGAATAAGTCCTACTTATTTTGCTACACAAACAGATAACATGAGAACTCTGTGAACGTGAAAAAGCTAAGAGAAACTCAGTCGCTTGCTGTTTGGTGAGTCCCTGCTAAAGTCTCAAAATTGGTTTTGCTCTCCTGTGCCATTAGAAATAGAACCTGTTCTACTTACAGCTACTTACATTGCTGCCCAGTCACGAAAAAGGACACGTCATGAGGCCAGTACATAACTGGAGAGGGAGATCTGGCACTGATCCCCACCCCATCCGCAATATCAAGTGGGGGCAAGAGAGTGGACAAGTCACTGTCAAACCCCCAGCCCCTACCCAAGTAATGAAGGTTAGAGGCTGTAGAATAATACACAGGGGAACATGTCAGTGTCCCCCATCCTTGGGTAGTGAGTTTGAAATATGGGAGCGGACATGCCAAATTTACCAAGGCAAAAACACATGCACTTCTGGGGCGAATTAATACCTAAAGAGTCATTTCAATGTAAACCAATTGAATGAAACTCAGCATTTAGCTCTTTGCTTTGAAATAGCACATGTTTACCTTGATATCTATCTGTCTAACTATTCTTATCGTTGGGAAGAAAAAAGGAAAAAGAATGGGTCAGCGCTAAATAACATAGTGGAAGGCAGCACACCTGAAAGGTGGGATTCCCTTCAAAGACCCTATAATACAAATAGAAAAAACAAACAAACAACATGGTTCGCAGGCAAAAAAGGATAAAAGCCAAAATATGGCTAAATAAGATAAAATAATAGAATAAGAAAATCTACAATCAGATGTATTACAACAAAAATAAGATAAAACCAGTGAAATATGCCAAACAAAATAAATACCAAGGAAGAGGCAGCAGCAGTCCTGAAATTATAGTATATGCCGTAAGTATTTATGGGTGATGGTACAACTTCTTTAAATCCTTTATGGGAAGATCTTTTGCGCATTTTACTAGAGCTGGCCTTTGCTTTACTCAATGTGAGTATATTGGAATAATTTTTACATCCTTGTATTACAAGACACTATAGGAGTTTCTCTATTTTTTCTGTTTTATACTTCTACGAACGCTGAGCATCCTTGTGATTAGACTCCTTCACGAAGAACATTTTTAAGAAGTTATACCCTCACCCCATAAATACTTACTACATAAACTGCTGCTACCTCTTGCCTCTTGCTCAGTATTTATTTTATTTGACATATTTAACTCGTTTTATCTTATTTATTTTTTTATTTTGATACGTCTGATTGTAGATTTTCTTAGTCTATTATTTTGGCTTTCATGTCTTGTCTCTGGCGCAACCTGATTTTGTTTGTTTGATTTTTCTATTCTTATGATTAGTATCTGTATATTAAACCTTCAACCTTCCATGAATCAATGGGCTGGAGTAGACATTCTCCTATTGTCCTTTTACTGCTTAAAGGAACAGTATAGGCACCCAGACAACTTCATCTCAATTATATGGTCTGGGTGCAGTGTATCTGTCATTTTTGTCATTTTTATTGCAGTTTTAAGTCCATCTTTAATGGCTCAGTAAGACAGCCCTAAAGGTGCTTCCGCTGCACTGACCATTAAACTTGACCATGTGATGCAGAGGCCACAATAGAAATGCACTGATTCATTGTTTTCCTATGAGAAAATTTTAATGCACACAGCACTTGCTGCACATGCACAGTAGGTCCCCGATCCTCTTCTATGAGAAGGTCATGGCTCCTCCGAAATTGTGGGAGGCAGAGGGATAAGCAGTGCTGAGGAAGCATATAGTTTGTGACAGGGGCACTATAGTGTTAAGAAAACATATTTATATTCCTAACACTATAGTGTTTGTTTGAGGAAGGCGAACATCAGCACAGTGGCGGATCCAGAGCCTGACCTCGGGAGGGGCACTTGCAGATTATTTAGAGAAATAATCCAGACACAATACCCACTACAGCTCAGTGTAGTGGTTATGGTGCCAGTAGTGCCGGGACCCCCTCCAGAGTAAGTAGTCAAACCATTTAAGAACAGTTTGATAACTTACCTGAGGTCTGCTTGGAAATGGGGCTGTAGTAGGGCATAGGAGCAGGGGTGCAGTGTGTGTGTGTGTTTGTGTAAGAAGGACTGTGTGAGCAGTGTGTGTGTGTGTGTGTGTGTGTGTGTGAAAGTTGCAGTTTGTACGTGAGGACGGCAGTGTGTGTTGGGGGGGAGTGTGTGTGCGTTGCAGTGTGAGTGGGGGGTAATGTGTGTGTGGGGGGCCAATGTGTGTGTAGGGTGTGTGTGTATGTGGGCAATGTGTGTGTATGGGGGACATGTATGTGTGTGTATGGGGGCAGTGTATGTGTATGGGGGCTGTGTGTGTGTGTGTGTGTAGGGTATGTGTGTGATAAGGATGGGGGGCCTTTTTTTAATGTTTTTTTTTTATTTGATAAAATTATTCTTTTAAAATTTAAAATATACATAATGTCCCCCCTCCCTTCTTACCTTTGTTTAGGGAGGAGAGTGGACATTTCTCCATCCCTGGTGGTCCGTTGGGGATTCCCTGGTGGTCCATGTGGTGAGAGTGAACTTTAGCCCCGGTCTCCAGGGCTAGAGTTCACTCTCGCGAGATCCGGAGAGAAGGACCTGGAGGAGCTGCAGACTGAGCTCCCCCTGGTCCTCTCTCTCTCCCTCCTCTGCCGGCTGCGGCCAGCAAACAGTGCCTGCGGACCGGGGAAGGAGATCTCTGATCTCCCCTCCAGTCCATGAAGGCACATTGCTTGGACAGCGCCAGCCCTGCATTAGCCGGCAGGGGAGAGGGAGAACCTCAGATTCTCGGGGGGTGCAATTGCCCCCCCCCCCTGGATCCGCCAGTGCATCAGCATATGACATATTATCCACGTGTTCTATTTTGTCAACTTGTGCAACGAAGTAGACTAAAGCCAACGCAATGTCCACTGCACCCTCACTAGACCATCAGAGAGCCTGTCTTGTATATTTGAATGGAAAAATAGATTACTTAATTCTAAAATATGATTTGATTGACCCAACAGGAACCCTCGAAGCATGGCTTGCAAGGCTACTACGCGTGTGTGAAGTCTGTGACGAGAAAACACATTAGAGAGTTCTTGAGAAGTTTCAGGAACAGAGACATGTTACGATAAGAAGGCAGCTGCCGGGATTGGAGCTCTGTGAATGAATGCATGAGCACAGACAGATAATTTACCACCACCTTTCTTTCATGTTTGCCTCAGTTATTGATCCATTAATGCACTTTTTTATTATGTTGGTTTTTATAGCATTAATAGAAGTAAGGAAGATCAGCATGCCTTTTTTGATCCAAGAGTATTTTTTACATATTTATATTAGGCATTAACACAATATTGGTTAATAACATATTGCTGAAATATAAAGCTTATTTTATGACATCCTAAAAGCCATATTCTGATCACATATATCTTGCTGCTCCATACATCCAATTGTTCCATTTTTATTTAAAGAAAGCTTACAATTATAGTAGGTTTTACCATGTTGGTAGCGTGAGTAATGGAGTAGACATATCTATTTTGATGTATAATATGAATAATATGTAATATGTATATAAATTGCTCAGCTGTGTATGGACAGCATAATATCTTGCCCTACACTAAAATCCCCACTAGGTGGCAACAAAGAGAACTATTACATGCATACCATATTTATCCAGGATAGATGTATGAGTTGTGCTTTATTTAACAAGGGAATCCTGTTCTGTACACAATAAGCAGAATGATTATTGGTTTGTTAGATGTAGCTGTATGCCTCTTGTTCGCATTGTAATATCGTCAGGGTTATTTACTAAAGTGAGAATTTAAAGTGAAGACCCCAGTGGTGAACTGAAAGCATAGTTTGTTTTTTTTCACTTGACACTTTCTACGTTAAATTTGAAATTCCCTTTAAATTCTCACTTTATTGAATAACTTTGCAAGAGTGCTAGATCTTCTATCCTAAAGGATTTTTTTGGCCTTAATTAAATTTCTGTTTTCTCTTGGTAACAACTGCCTGCGATATGTTGATAGCTGTGGCTAGGAGGATTTCTTGGTCTTAATTTTATACTTTTAAAGCATTAATGATTCCTTTATGATGTAATGATTTAAGATACGCGTCCATAAAGTGGAATGTTACATACATACAAATATATACAAACAATAGATCAATAAATGCAGTTTAATTGTGGAGCAAGTCAGTTGTGGAAATCATGGAAAACATTTCATAGTATAATATAAAACCCATTTTAAGAAGAATCATTCCACTTTTACATCTAAAAAAAATATAGCAATATAACAGGTAATTAAGCTTTTAATCCATATCCATTTATATATTATAGAAAACATGAAGAAGCTGGTTCGATGTGTCTGTAAGACTGAAATTCAACTTAAGTGTAAAGTATATAGGTTTAGGATGAGAAAAGTAACAAAGCTATATATAGTTCTGGAAGTGGTGGGATGGAAAATGCAACAAATATATGGGAATATTGAACTCCGCAGAGTATCCTATATATACATATATATATAATGATTTATTATTACAAGATAATGTCAATGTTCTGTTGGATGTTATGGTTAAATGTATTGATGTTCTATTGTCAGCCAAGACAATATCCCTTATGATTAACCTGTCACCCTGCAAAATTTCATTTTTGAGAATTAGTTTTTTAGGCCTGTTGTGGTGGGCTTGTGACACTCCAGCTGTTGTAGAATACAGTTGCTGTGATTGTAGACAGCTATGTGGCTAGCTAACCATTGTTGGAAACTGCAAAGACTGTCCATCACGGCGTAGACACCGATTTAACCTGGAGAATATCAGCTGAACTTGTTTGTACTTTCCATGTTTAAATGTGTAAAATAATTTGCTTTAAAATCCACTGTTATGGGAGATTACTATAATTATAATATGTTACAATGAAGAATGATACCTAGTCCTCAACATTTCACCGTGGTTGCTTGAGTTTGTATAGAAAATTAAAAACACTGGAGGACGCAGAACAGCTTAAATGAGTTGCAAATTAACTTCCAGACACATCACAGACATTCTACAACATTGCACTGATATTAACAAAATACCTGATAACCAAATAAGCCTATGTGCATATGAATGATATTGAAGGAATTTGATGCTCTGGTATATTTATTTATTATTTCTTCAATATATTGCATGTTTCACTCCTATATTTTAATAAAATTGGTCAAACAAATCACTATTGTTTGTTTGTTTGTTTAATAAAAACATGATACTAGTACATAAAATTCATGTTAATGTTATTACATTATCAAGCCTGAAAAGAAAAATGAAGACGTTCAAGTGACTGCAGTACATTACACTACATCAAAAAACATTTGGTCCTTAACATAGTGAAGAATCCAGGATCCTTCAGCCATATACATACAACTTGGGTCAGACAGTGTTTAAAAACACTTGGTCTCTATAGTCTTTCCTGCTTCTGTGCAGGGAGTGAATCAGAGAAGATTGTGGAGGCTGTCAGTTCTCAAACTGTCTGATCCAAGGTGCGTGTATACAGGGACCTATTAGCCGCGAGGCAAACAAGGCATTTGCCTTGGGCGGCATTTTTCAATGCCCAGGGCAAATGCCTAGTTAGCCTTGCGGCTAACTGACATCCCGAGCGGGCGGGCGGCTCTGGTTGCTGTGCGGGCGGCTGGCGAGGGAGCACTTCCTCTGAGCTGACTGCTCAGCTCCCTTGCGCGCCGCAGAGTGAGGCTGGGAGCCGGAATATGACGTCATCTTCCGGCTCCCAGCCTCACTCTGCGGGCGGTGCGTGAGGGAGCTGAGCAGTCAGCTCAGAGGAAGTGCTCCCTCGCCAGCCGCCCGCACAGCAACCAGAGCCGCCCACCCGACCGACCGGCAGCCACTGGACCACCAGGGAGAGAGAGACCTCCCCCCCAGCACTCCCAAAGGTAAGGAGGTTGGGGGGGGGATTTAAATTTTAAAAAAAAGTTAATGTGTATGTGTGTCTGACTGTGTGTGTGTGTGTTTGACTGTGTGTGTTTGTGTCTGACTGTGTGTGTGTGTGTGTGTGTGTGTCTGTGTGTGTGTTTGTGTCTGACTGTGTTTGTGTCTGTGTGTGTGTGTCTGACTGTGTGTGTTTGTGAGTGACTGTGTGTGTGTGTTTGTGTCTGACTGTGTGTGTGTATGTGTGGAGTGTGTGTGTGTGTGTGTATGTGTGTGTTTGTGTTTGTGTCTGACTGTGTGTGTTTGTGTCTGGATTGTGTGTGTGTGTGTGTGTGTCTGACTGTGTGTGTTTGTGAGTGACTGTGTGTGTGTGTTTGTGGCCTGAATTGTGTGTGTGTTTGTGTCTGACTGTGTTTGTGTCTGTGTGTGTGTATGTGTGTGTGTGTGTGTATGTGTGTGTTTGTGTCTGACTGTGTGTGTTTGTGTCTGATGTGTGTGTGTGTGTGTGTGTGTCTGACTGTGTGTGTTTGTGAGTGACTGTGTGTGTGTGTGTTTGTGTCTGACTGTGTGTGTGTTGTGTGTCTGACTGTGTTTGTGTTCTGTGTGTGTGTGTATGTGTGTGTGTGTGTGTGTTTGTGTCTGACTGTGTGTGTTTGTGTCTGACTGTGTGTGTTTGTCTGACTGTGTGTGTTTGTGTCTGAATGTGTGTGTTTGTGTCTGACTGTGTGTGTGTGCCTGACTGTGTGTGTGTGTTTGTGTCTGACTGTGTGTGTGTGTGTGTTTGTGTCTGACTGTGTGTTTGTGTCTGACTGTGTGTGTGTGTGTTTGTGTCTGACTGTGTGTGTTTGTGAGTGTGTGTGTGTGTCTGACTGTGTTTGTGTCTGTGTGTGTGTGTTTGTGTATGTGTGTGTGTGTTTGTGTCTGACTGTGTGTGTGTGTGTCCGACTGTGTGTTTGTGTGTGTGTCTGACTGTGTGTGTGTGTATTTAGAAGGTGGGGCGGGGGGAAGGGTTGGGTGGGGGTGGCACGGGGGAGGGAGGTGCCTGAGTTTTGTCCTGCCTAGGGCAGCACAAAACCAGGATACACCACTGCGTGTATATAGCTGAAGTATCATCTATTGTACTAAAGGAAGGATGTGTTTCTCTATTTCATTACATCTATTCCATTTTTTGCTTTCAAACTTTATGAAAGGATTATTATATTACGAAATAGTTTTGAGGTGACAGTTGTCCTTTAAGGCTCTATACCATTCTACAGGGAGTGCAGAATTATTAGGCAAGTTGTATTTTTGAGGATTAATTTTATTATTGAACAACAACCATGTTCTCAATGAACCCAAAAAACTCATTAATATCAAAGCTGAATATTTTTGGAAGTAGTTTTTAGTTTGTTTTAGTTTTAGCTATGTTAGGGGGATATCTGTGTGTGCAGGTGACTATTACTGTGCATAATTATTAGGCAACTTAACAAAAAACAAATATATACCCATTTCAATTATTTATTATTACCAGTGAAACTAATATAACATCTCAACATTCACAAATATACATTTCTGACATTCAAAAACAAAACAAAACAAATCAGTGACCAATATAGCCACCTTTCTTTGCAAGGACACTCAAAAGCCTGCCATCCATGGATTCTGTCAGTGTTTTGATCTGTTCACCATCAACATTGCGTGCAGCAGCAACCACAGCCTCCCAGACACTGTTCAGAGAGGTGTACTGTTTTCCTCCTTGTAAATCTCACATTTGATGATGGACCACAGGTTCTCAATGGGGTTCAGATCAGGTGAACAAGGAGGCCATGTCATTAGATTTTCTTTTTATACCCTTTCTTGCCAGCCACGCTGTGGAGTACTTGGACGCGTGTGATGGAGCATTGTCCTGCATGAAAATCATGTTTTTCTTGAAGGATGCAGACTTTTTCCTGTACCACTGCTTGAAGAAGGTGTCTTCCAGGAACTGGCAGTAGGACTGGGAGTTGAGCTTGACTCCATCCTCAACCCGAAAAGGCCCCACAAGCTCATCTTTGATGATACCAGCTCAAACCAGTACTCCACCTCCACCTTGCTGGCGTCTGAGTCGGACTGGAGCTCTCTGCCCTTTACCAATCCAGCCACGGGCCCATCCATCTGGCCCATCAAGACTCACTCTCATTTCATCAGTCCATAAAACCTTAGAAAAATCAGTCTTGAGATATTTCTTGGCCCAGTCTTGACGTTTCAGCTTGTGTGTCTTGTCAGTGGTGGTCGTCTTTCAGCCTTTCTTACCTTGGCCATGTCTCTGAGTATTGCACACCTTGTGCTTTTGGGCACTCCAGTGATGTTGCAGCTCTGAAATATGGCCAAACTGGTGGCAAGTGGCATCGTGGCAGCTGCACGCTTGACTTTTCTCAGTTCATGGGCAGTTATTTTGCGCCTTGGTTTTTCCACACGCTTCTTGTGACCCTGTTGACTATTTTGAATGAAACGCTTGATTGTTCGATGATCACGCTTCAGAAGCTTTGCAATTTTAAGAGTGCTGCATCCCTCTGCAAGATATCTCACTATTTTTGACTTTTCTGAGCCTGTCAAGTCCTTCTTTTGACCCATTTTGCCAAAGGAAAGGAAGTTGCCTAATAATTATGTACACCTGATATAGGGTGTTGATGTCATTAGACCACACCCCTTCTCATTACAGAGATGCACATCACCTAATATGCTTAATTGGTAGTAGGCTTTCGAGCCTATACAGCTTGGAGTAAGACAACATGCATAAAGAGGATGATGTGGTCAAAATACTCATTTGCCTAATAATTCTGCACTCCCTGTATACTCTAAACAACTTTAAGACTGAAAGTAGAGCAAATTAGCAAAGACGTATCCAGCAACTCCTGGTATATGGGTGGGTGGAAAAATATTTTTGTGTAGCCACCAGTCGGCTCCATATTTCTAGTCTTTACTACATGCATGGAGTACAAAAGGCTTAGAAAGCTAGGGAAATACACAATTGAAAGTACTTAATAGCCATATGAATGCAAGCAATATGGCAGGCACACTGTTCTTATTAAATTGTAATCATGTTGTACATCATGTAAAAGTTATTCATAGTGAAGTTAAGGAACCAATACACTTTAAACTTTGCTATGATTCTGGGGTGTTGCTGGTTCCTTTGGGTCTTGAGTCCAGCACAAAACCTAACCCCTCCCAAACTTTGCTTCTGGTCACTCCCAACACCTCACCCCTGACCACTCCCAAACTCCAATCTATCTGCTCACTCTAAAGCCTGTTAATCTATTCAAACTGCATCTTTTTAACATCCTCCTGCTCCTCCTTACTGGTCCCAATATATCTTTTTGTTGCCTCCAATGATCTGTCTCACCCCCACAGTGCTCTTTCTCACTCTCCCACTGCTCCTTCGTACCCCCACTGCTCATTCATAACCTTCTACTATTGTCTCACCCCGACTCTTCCATCTGACCTTGTCATTATTCCTTCTGATCCTCTACTGCTTCTATTCATCCCTCCCTGCTCCTTTTCACACTCCCGCTGCCCCTTCTCTCCTTCCCACTGCTTTTTCACACCCCTACTTTTCCTTCTTTCCCTTAATTGCTTCTTCTCACTTCCATTGCTTCTTCTCACCATGGACTGCTCCTTCTCACCTCCAATCCTGCTTTATATCATTCCACTGCTATGTCTTGCTGCTCCCTGCCTCCTTCCCACTCCCTGATTCATCTTGTCACTGATACCCCTTTCAATGACAGTCCGGTTTCTGCTGTCCATTTATGAGTGTGTGTGGGAGTGTGATTGGAAGTGCAAAGAAGGGCAGAATGTGGTAGGGGACATAATATTACTTACCTTCCTTCCATAGGTATGACAGTCATAGGGCAGCTCTCCTCTTCCATTCCTTCTTTCTCAGTTGGCCAAAGATTATCACAGTGTTTAATTGAAAGCAATCTTAACATTTATGGTAGTAGTTGCCATACAAATGTATGTATCTTCATTTTTGCTTTCCATATACGTTGTTTTAAGTTGCACATATTGGGTACATGGCAGCTTATAGCTTATTTTTGTTTTTTTAGTAACAGCTATCAACATATCAACATACGTATGCACTTCAGAAAGCTAATCTCTCAGACATTTCATGGACGGTATGAAAGGGAATGGCCTCCTAATCTTATTTAGAACCATCCAGCTACTCCCAAAACATACAATATAAGCAATAATCGGTAGATATGTACAGAGCTTTGTTGTAGACAAAACAAAAATGGAACTTATTCATTGGATACAAAATGGTTCTTTTAATGTGGGTCAGAACTGGTTTTGTAAAGAGATAGTTTTATCTTTTTTTAAAATATTATTTTCACACAAACCCGCCACTTAGACCAAAGCTGGACAGATGTCTCAAATTAGAAAATGTTAATACAGCGACTAAACATTACATTTGTCAACAGAAATGGGCACACTAGGTGGGCTAAGTGATCCTTATCTGGTGTTAGTTTCTAATAACACTGGCATTAGGATTACATGTCATATCTAGACAGGAGAATGCTTTCATTTGACAGGTTCATTCAAATAAGGTTGCAGAAGAGAAAGTCTGCACTTGTCATGCCTTTTCTTTCAGCTTGGTATGTTGACACAAAGTGTGGTAGCTCAAATGACATGGACAAAATGCAGTAATATCAACATACACTCTGTAATACCTTTTTGATGGAACTATATCAATTCAATTTTGAAGTAAAAATTATCCAAAGGAAGCTGTTTGTGTTGCTCTGTGTCAATCTCCCAAGATCAGTTGCACTATTGTAGAACTAAGTTGATTAATACAAGATTTGGTTTTGATGAAACTTGATGACACATTATTTGGACAGCAACTTGTTATTATGAATTGTCATGTTTTTTTTTTCTTTCCTTATGGTCTCCGTATCCTAGTATCTTAACGATCATACCCTCTTCCCATTATTTATATTTATTATGTTTTCTACCTTGTGCTGAATCTCAATACCTGGGTACATCCATTTTGTTCTACTCTGCCCTTGATGTCTGCTCTTTGCCCTTCTATGGGATTTTGTATATATTTGATTGAAAACTAAAGCACACAGAAAAATAATAAAAAGAAATTCATATACAGGGAGCTATAGGCAGATTAGATAATGTGTAACTTTGGTGACAGAGTGTGACAATGGGAATTAATTCTGAAAGAAGGAAATATAATAATTGCTTCTGAAATGATTAATATTCCGCAAAAGGCCAGCAGGCACCCAGTCCAAAAGGGAATAAAAGCCATAGAACAGGAGAGGAGTGATGTATTTGAATTTGAAGATTCTCAAGAGAAGCAAAATATAAACAGAAAAATGAGTGGGTCTCCAACTGAAATCATTAGCAAGGAGAGATTTGTGTTGGGAAAAAGAGGCATTTGTATGTGGCCAATGGGTATATGGAAGTCATCAATGAAGCTTTGAAAGCGGAAAGAGACTGAATAAGATGTGAGGTGTCAGGGATCAAGGGGGCCAGTGAGGTGTGGGATTTTAGAAGCAATGTAGAAATTTAGAGAGTAAATAGAGCTAAAATCAAGATGAGTGAAAGAAGAGATAACTGTTTTAATTTGATTAATTATTGATCAATCTTTTCAGTAAAGTAGACTGTAAGTGTTGCTAGCTGTAATGTTATTTAATGGTGATGTTATGAGCTGGATGCATTTGGGATCACAAGTGAAGAAAACTTGCCTAGCAAGGAGAGGACTGAGCTGTAAGAAAGTAATGTGAATTTTGTGATGCAAGAAATTTTCCAGAAACACTCAGCTGTACAAAGACGTATTTAAAGGTAATGGGCTAGTTTGTGTGTTAAGATGGGTGGTGCAGATACTCTTCTGCCTCGAGTTGGGGTCACCTGTAATTGCACTAAATGTCTTAATATTTTTGCTGTATTCTCAGTGACCATGTTGTAACTGTAGTACTGTTTCCTTTTTGTATTTCGATTGCTAACTATCGGTATACTTCAATAAATAACGAATAAAAATGTTTTAAAAAAAAGATGAGTGGTGCAAAGGGAAATTTGTGCTTTTTGTTGTTTTTTTCCAGGATGGTAGAAAAAACGTGAAGTGAAACAAGAAATAAGAGCTCAAATGAGAACTGTTACATCTCAAGATGTTCTGCTTTTCTTGGTGGGTTAGGTTTACGATGATGGCTGAGGGGCACATAGAGAACACTAGTTAAGAGATGGTGGTGAAAGACAACAAAGGGTTGTTATACAAGCTAAGGTATGAGAAGATGAGATCAAGAGTGACATCAGCAAGTAATTGAAATGAATTGTGCTTCTGAGATAATAGGTGGGTAAATCCGGATGTTGAAGCCAGATTTAAGGAAGTGGAATGAAGTATCAGATGAGAGTAAATGTTAGGGACCAGGAACCAGACAGAGACAGAACTAAATGCAAAAACACCTTTATTAATAAATAGCAAATAAAGCAAAGTCCAGGAGGCAAGCAGGGGTCAGTCACCAGAGCGGGTAGTCAGACGAGCCAGGATCAGGAGAACGGAGAGCAGCGAAGTCAGGAACAAGGCCAAAGTCAGGAACAAACAGGAACAAGGAGACTTCTGGGGAAGAGGAAACCACGCAAGGGCAAGGAGGTACTGGGATTTGCTGCTTAAATAGGCTGCGCTGATTAGCAGCAGGGTTGATTACTATTCTCAGGTGAGTAACCGTGGCAACATACTGAAGGAGCTGATCTTTAATCTCAGATGAAAACTCAGACACTGAAAAGGGAAGGGTGGCTGTTTAACCCCTTAAGGACCAAACTTCTGGAATAAAAGGGAGTCATGACATGTCACACATGTCATGTGTCCTTAAGGGGTTAAAACAGCAAATAAACCCTGACAGTAATAGAGGAAGAAAGGGTCAAAGATTATGAAGGATGAACAAGGGGCAATAGATGATGGCAATACAAGCAGATATGACATTGAAGATTCATAAAATGGAAGGTGAGAATTGGCTTGAAAATTTCAGCAAGGGGAAAGCGGATTTATACACCACACCTTGTTGTCGCATGGTGACAACAAGATGGGTCAGTGGAAGGCCATGTAGAATAAAGAGGCAGCAGTGTTACATGGAGACAGTTGGGTTTCTGTTATTCCTTTATTAAGTTAACAAGAGAGGAAGAGAACAATGAGAGCAGTTAATTTAATTATGTTACAGATAGAGCTGTAGTAGAATAGAGTGTGTAGTAGAATAGGGTAGTGGAGGTGAAGGTACAGTATATTTGTATGTGATTTGCTATAGCCACTGAAGATAAGGACAGGGATAGGAATCCATGATTTAGGGAGGTGTCCCAATTGCTAAAAGCAATGGAAGGAACATGAGCAAAAGGAAGTTCATAATATTCTTCCCACCTACTATCTACCATAAGACTTCAATATTATAGCAAGCGCTCTGTGTGAATAGCAAAGTTGTGAAGGGCATTATGAATACAGTTATATTTATGATAATATATATATTGCTCTATAGTACATTTCTTTTTACATAACTTGTATTGTTTTAGTTTTATGTCCAGCAAAAAAAAAAAACAGTATTTACCTAGGAATCTCAAACTCAGCTTACCACCGACCAAGTTGTCTTCTCCTGAGGCTCACTTACACATAAATACATACTCTCAGATACATACCGGTAAGTATATACACTGCCAGACACAAACACTTCTGTACACACAACTAGTACTTACAGCATTAACCCCAAACTTGTATCAATGAACCTACACTCAATGCATAACGCACATACACATTCCTATACCCACATGCTCAGATACGCACAGTCATACATTCACAAATACACACAGTCACACACATATAGACATGTAAATAGATACACATTCAAAGATATACACATAAACATACCCACATATACACACATATACACACTCACTTAAACACACAAAATAATGTGGTAGAGAGCAGAAAGACATATCCAAGTATTTTTCTCCATCTCTTTTGCTTCAACTTGCCCTCCTCATCCTACCAGTAATATAGTGCACCTACACCACAGGCCAGTTACAGGATACCCAGTAAGATACCAGGCACTTGGTAACCTGCAAAAAGGTAATTAAGGAGGGCTGGAAACAGTGACCAAAATAGAGGAGTCCCTGCTGTTCCACCTCTTAATATCAGCAGTAACCCTTATAGCCAGAGCATGGAAATCGCCACAAACTCCATCCAAGGAAGCCCTAACACAACAAATAAACATTAATTGGCAATACGAAAAGATGGCACATAAACACATTGGACCAAGGAAACACATACACATTAGCTAGTGAGAGGTGGGAAGAGTACAAGGGTAAGGGACAAAGTGGGTCGATGACCATGAGTGGGCACAAAAAGAGCACAGGGAAAGAACGACCAACAAAGAGCTAGGAGATGGGAAACCCAGAAGTAACGACACATAACACGCAGCAACATTAGCACAGGTGGTACTCCTAAAGACCACGAGAACCTTTATGGAAATGGGCAACTCAATAATTTAGTCTGCGCTGAGTAGGCCACCTTAAACCCAAGCGCCCAGAGACTAGAGCAGAACCATGTGTATAATGTATGATGTATGACGTATGATGTATGACTCATGTGATGTAACATGAAAAGACATGGAACCTTTTTGTTTTTTGAACCTTTCCTTCCCCCATATCCCTTTCTTTTCTGTACCCCAAGTTTTATAACAATGTAAAACAATAAAAATTATCAAATTGAAGAAAAAAAAAGGAGGGCTGGAAATGTTCAAACCGGGGATGGGGGGCGGGGGTTAAAATATTTAAATGGAATTAATGCATTATGATGCTAAATTGGTTTTCAATAAGACCACTTTCTAAATATTATTGTTGTGCATATAACTATTAATAATGCGTGATGTATTTACTCTCTTTTTGATTAATTCTTGATATCACCATTTCTACTTTTAATTATTATCAATTATTCAATTTTCAGTTAATGTAAAAAACCCAATATTAACAATGTATTGAAGTTATTTTATTAGTACTTGTTACTAACGATAACAAAACGTCCTGTTTGTCAAAATAAAGATGCTTTGCTGTGAAGTTCTACCAATTGCTTAGTGCTTTAGAATTTGCTCTTCTTTCCAAATAATTATAATAATATAATGCTCATTTCAGTGTTCATGTGTCATTAACCCTCTGGGGTGTTGCTGAGTAATCAACCGATTAACTTGAGCATCACTGAGCACTATGTTACATTTTACCCTTGGAGAGTTCAAAGTCAGTTATCCCTGGGAACAGCATTTAACAGCTGCCGTAAGATAATAGCTCTAAATTAAAACAAATACACACAAGTCAACAAAGTGTTGATAAAACATTCATACGTTTGGTAAAAATAGATATATCCATGTGGCTAATCCATTTAGTCTCTTTCTGAAGTTACAGTTTTTGGCTATCCCCACCCCTACGTAGGTGTGGGACACTGTCAATTATTTGAAACCGTAATTGAATAACACTATGCCCTTTTTGTTTAAAATGTCTTGGTACCGGAGATTAACTTGTTCCTCTCTGCAATGTTGCCCTAATGCCTCTCTTGTGCTCTCCTATACGTTCCTCTCTCCCACAATCGGAACGGAGTCAGTTGATGTGAGTTTCCAGTAGAGAAATGGAAAACGGATTTAAAGAATAACAATAATGATATATGGTGTTATATGCAGAATACCTGGTGTTAACTAAAGGGACACTCTAAACAGTAGTGATTCTGATGCCGTAAGGGTATATCCTCAGTTGTTTCATGTCAAAGAAATTTTGATTTTATGGGTCACTGGGAGTTTTTGTTTGTTTAAATTGGTCTAGGGTCGCAGCACGCTAGACAGGACCACCTATACTTTGAGAGATATATAGGCAAGTGAAGAATATACTGTCACTTGTCAAGGCAATCTGTTAGGTAGTTGGGCAGTATCTTAGAGGAGAGGCACATGAGCCCAGATATTTATATTACAATGTAGATCTTAGCATATTATTATTATTATTATTATGATATTTATAGAGCGCCGTCAAAATCCGCAGCGCTTTATATTTAGATGGGCAATCTATGGAAGAGGAAAGTTGAGAACAAACTCTTATTCTTGAGGGTAAATTTCACTTCATTAACGCACCTAATGTAGCAAACGCAGTGATTACCTGACTTAAGAAGTGCACTGCACATTCTGGTTGCAAGATCGGTGCTATAGCCTTTGGGAGATTAATGATGAGCTGTCCCTTGCAGGATATTTATAAGTATACCCTGCCTAGCAGTGCTAAGATAGAAAGTGTTCCCAAAGTTATATTGCCAGACATATGCACCGCATCCAGAGCAATCATTCCTTTATTGAAAGCTCTAAATACTGTTGACAGTTGCTACTTTTTGCTGATGAATATAAAGAAACCTATTGCACATAAATTAATAAAGAAAATAACGTATATAGGAACTTGGTACCACATTCACTACTCATTACAAACAGTATATAGGAGTAGTGTGCTCTAAATACACACTCATAGCACAGTTGCAGGGAGAACATTGATATTTCCACCATTTCAAAATGAAGGAGGACTACAAAGGTAAGAAAAACTCTACTAACATGAAATAAAATAAATAAAAAGATTTTTTTTTTTAATTGCTTGAATGAACATAACATGTTCACTGTATTATCCTATAAAACGACTCGGGTAAGAATAAAAGAAATAATATGCAAATAGATTAAAACACAAGCACACTATATTGTTTATATATTTTTTTTCTTGTAGTAACCCTATCACTACATTTTTTATGTACACAAATCAGCTTACAATAACATTCTTAACAGATCATTTTTTTTTATTAGCATTTACGAAAAGTAACAGTTTTGCACTATGGTGCTGGACATCTTGGAACTGCATCACAATTTAGAAAAACGTGACATTTGCTGGTTATAAAAAAAAAAGGCAGAACATATCTGTGATCCACCAAGCAGCTCTGAGCTCTCGTACAAATAAAATTGCCCTGCATTGGTCTGCACAAAAGCACTGTTTATTGACTTTTTTCTAGTGTGCCCAGACACAATAAACCCAAGAGAAATCCAAGAGGGTTTGGAGGTACGCCTCCCTCCTTTATTATATTCTCATTCTTGCAATTATTTTTGTAATGAGTATGCATTATTTATTGAAACTTGCCACCAAGAAACCTTCGCTATTTATCCACTTGGTGTCCCCCAGAACCTACCAAAATCCAGTAACCAGCAATATGCATTCTGTACTGAAACAGCTTAGCGTGTATGATACAATATAATGATGACTTCAAATTTAAACCCATGGTATGTTCCATAAATATATATTTGCATATAATGCTTGTGTAGCCTAAAGGATCTAGATAATAGAATATGATTGTGCACATGGTCTAATAAATGTTAGAATTACTGTTTCTGCTGTGCAAAATTTCAAGGCAGTAATTTCCAAACAGCTAGAAACCAGAGGCTTTGACTGTATTTGATTGTAAGCTGTATTTTACTCTGTGCCTTAGCAGAACAAAATAATTGTTGGGCTATACTGCTTGAATCCACTAGAGGGCAGCAAACAATTATCTTTAATTGAACCAACCACTTTATTACAATGCACAGGTTAATAAAAAACAATAATTCATTCAACGTCTACAGCCCTACATGGTAAATTTTCAGTATAATTTATTGTCCTACTTACACAAAATGCTTTCTATGGTTCTTTAATCACAACATAATATAGTAATGTTTCTTCATTTGATTTCCTTGAGCAAGTCTGCCCGTGAAAACGTCATATTTAGATTTAAACAATTATGTGATCAATATCATAACTATTTATTATTTCCTCTGGAGGGAATGTGAATTCTACATGTTTCCTAGTAGCACTCTTCATAAAGCTCTGAACAGCATGCACAATTCAAATGTTTCTAGGATAAGGAGACATGTTTTTCAGTTTTCCAGTATTAAGACTATTTTGGCCTTAAAATTCACCTCGAACTCACTTTAAATTGTCAACAATTCACACCACAGTGAATAAACATGTACCGTATTTTTCGCTTTATAAGATGCACCTGACCATAGGAAGCACCATAATGTTCCTGTCCCTTAGTGCCCCTCTCTCTCCCCCCCTTGGTCCCCGGTAGGTCTCCTACCTTTATGTAGCGTCGCAGATGTTGTTGCAGAAGTTCCTGTACCGCGGTGTGCACTGCACTGCTCGGCCACGCTACATAAAGGAAGAAGACCTAAAGGGGACCAAAGGGGGGGAGAGAGGGGAGCATATTCGTTCCATAAAACGCACAGACATTTCCCCTCACTTTTGAGGAGCAAAAAAGTGCGTCTTATAGAGCGAAAAATACGGTAATTGTTTTCTCAATTATCATTTTATACATTGTATTTTTATTCTTACGTATTTTGTAAGGTCATTCTGTTTAAAACTACAATGCCAAAATACACTGATCAGCCACAACATTAAACCACTGAAAGGTGAAGTTAATAACATTGATTATAACGTTACAATGGCACCTGTCAAGGGGTGGGATATATTAGGCAGCAAGTGAACAGTCAGATTTTGAATTTCATGTGTTGGAAGCAGGAAAATGGTCAAGTGAACAGATCTGAATGACTCCAAATGGCAAGTCTTGTGCAATATCCCCGGTATGCAGTGGTTAGAACCAGGGCCGGTGCAAGGATTTTTGCCGCCCTAGGTAAAGGAAAGTTTGCCGCCCCCCCCCCGTGACATCACAATGCCCCACCCATATGACCTGCCATGTTAACTAACGCTAGTGCTGCAGTGCCGCTGTGTTTACATTAAAAGGCCTGCAGGGACAGGCTATAGACACCAGGACCACTACATTAAGCTGCAGTGGTTCTGGGGACTATAGTGTTTCTTTAATGTGAGGTAAATTAGAGATTAGTGCCACGAATAATTTACTAGATTACCTACTTACAAGCAGATGAGGATGATGATGGGCTCTAGCTGCAGTCTGGCTCCACTGGTCTGGTGTATAACAGGATCTCTGGAGGCTGTTTGTAACTGTGGTCACAAAAATCAATGTTCAGGGAGAACGAGAAGCAGCTCCATTTTTTGGGGGCACTTTACACAGCTCAAGGTCTGGGTCCCAGGGTCCACCTTCATGTTCCACCAATGAGTTTGTTCACAGGGGGTGGAGTGTGTAGGGGATGTCCTGATTTGTGTGTAAGGAATGCATTGTGTGAATCTGTGTTTGTATGTGTAAGGGCTGCAAGGTGTGTTTCTGTGTATGTAAGGGATGAAGTGTGTGAGTCTGTAAGGGGTGCTTTGAGTGTGTTTAAGGGGTGCATTGAGTGTGTGTAAGGAATGCATTGTGTGTTTCTGTGTGTGTAAGGGATGCATTGTGTGTAAGGCTTGCATTGCGTGTGTGTAATGCATTGCGTGTGTGTAATGCATTGTGTGTTTTTCTGTGTGCAAGGGGTTCATTGTCTTTGTGTGTGATTGTGTGTGTGTGATGGATGTCAATCTCTCCCCCCTCCCTTGTCACTCTCTTCTCCCCCTCCCTTGTTACTCTCATTCCCCCTCCCCTGTCACTCCCCCTCCCTCCTTCCCCCCTCCCTGTTAGTTTCTTTCTCCCCCCCCTCCCTCCCTGTTTCTTTCTCCCTCCCTCCCTCCCTGTTTCTTTCTCCCCCCCTCCTTCTCCCTCCCTCCCTCCCTGTTTCTTCTCCCCCCTCCCCTACCTGTGTAGTAGCGTGGCCGAGAGTATAGTCGGCGGGTACAGGGAGCAGCTGTCTCCTGTACCCGGCCGGACTAACAGGAAGTGCACACAATGTGTGCACTTCCTGTTAGTCCGGCCGGGTACAGGAGACAGATGCTCCCTGTACCCGCCGACTATACAGAGCTCACCCACGCTACAGAGAGGGTGTAGAATATTGCATATTCTATGTTTCTATTGATTATATATATGGATGTGTGGATTGACATAAGTAACAGATGGTATCAATAAGTCACAAGGCTTTCTTTGTCCGAGAGCTCTGGAATGTGGATTCGGGGGTCTTTTCCTTATATGGCTAGAGTTAAATGCTGACGTTAGTATTAGCACATCTATATAGTAACAGAGGGACACGAGGTCTCTCAGTCTTAGTCCTGTCTTGGCTTGGCTCTTGGCTCTGTACAACGATGTAACTCTCCCATCAGAAGTACAGCAATTACCATCTGCTGTTGAATGTCCATAATCCTGTAACATCCTTTATTATGTTTTATTATGTATCCGTAACAAAGAATAAACCTGAAGAAACCGTAAGTCAGATTGCGTATTACTACTTTTCAATAATATAGACATATATTATTGTGGCGAGCATTTGGCCCAAGAATATATATACAAAAGACGTATATATATCAATCAACTGAAGATAAGAAGAAATTAAGAAGATTCTACATTGAACATCCATTCATCTAGTTTTTTACATTGGCTAGCCAGCCAGTCTTCTATTCAAGTTTTGTTCCCACTTCAAGGGGGGAGAGAGAAGAATCGAGTTACAAAGCTATTTTGGAACTGGGAAAACAAACTTGAAGAGAAAAAAAGAATCTAGACTGTGTTTGTAAGAAAAAGAAAGTTTTCAAATCAAAGACTGTACAAGACTATTTTCTACAACTGAGACAAAAAGCACAAGATACAACGTGAATTCTAGAAGCAAGCACGTGGCAGAGATTGGCAAATTTCCAGATCCAAGCAAAGAACTGCGCAGCTGTGTGGATGAAGCAACGAAATAGACAGAAATAACTGATCTGGTGAGTAACATGGAATTCATAAATGATGTTGCAGAGAAAAGTAAATGGCAGTTTGCATGTAATAGCAACTATTCAGAAGCTGTATTGTGGCAATCTTTATACACACAATGTGAAATTGCCAATAGTGAAATTGACAAGAAATTGTTTGTTAATAAGAAAAAACAAAAGATCAGAAATGTTATGAAACTAGTCTGTACTTACAATGCATTGATTTGTAAACAAGATACAGGTCAAGACAATTTAGAATCAGCAGAAAAAGAAATAGATTTGAATGGGTTAACAGAAGACAAATCAGATTTAAATGAACAGTGTGACAATGTAACAGAGAGCACATTGTCAGAAAAAGTCTGTGAATTAGAGGATAGAGATGAACTAAGAAATGATTTTAGTTGCCAGTTTACAAATGAAGTAAAGCAAGTGTGTGTTAATAGAAGACAAATACAGGCACAGAATCTAATCCCAGAACCAACTGATACTGAAAATGTATCCTCACAGAGTGATTTGCAGAAATGTAAATTTCAAGACAGAACTGCAAAACTTAATTTGAAAATCCATGAACAATTAATGAAAATTGTGAAATGTATTCCAGTTTATGACAAGTCAGTGGATGCATTTACTAATGCTGAAATGTTTGAGTCTAATTTAGACAAATACAGCCTAAATTACGAACAAAGGAATAGACTATTTCAAATATGGCTGCCGACTCAAATGGCATGTAGGCTGATCGCGCCTGTAAAATGTGAGGACAATGATGAAATAATATATGGAAATAAGCAAGACAGATTAACACAATTAATAAAATTAACAACAGGGAATGATTTTGCAGACACTGAAATGTTGGAAAAACTAAAACCACACATTGATGAGGATATATTTAGTTTTCTTGCAAAATTTGAAAGTGCATATAGACTTGTTGCTGATTTTTCTGAAGATCAGTTAATTAATGAATTTGTGAAAAAAAGATCTAGATCCAACTGCAATTGTGTTAGTTAGAGAAAAAAGCACTTTGACAGAAGTAGCTTTGTTCTTGGATAACTTAAGGAGGGAAACCAATAATGAAGGGGTTAAAACGACTTGTGGATTTAGGCAGAGAAAGAAGTGCAGATGTTACAGCCCTCGTCCCCCTCCTTCTTCTTTTTCGTGGACTCAGTGTAAAAGAGTGATACAGACAGCTGAGCCCCTCCCAATTTGTTCAAATCAAAGGCAGAATATAACTCCTAAAATGATTTGTTTTTGGTGCAATAAACAACATTATTTAAGATCTTGCAGATATTTTATCCGAGATATCAAATCAAAAGCAAATGAGAAATTAAATTTGTTGATTGAAAATTTTGACAGAGAAAATACATGTGGAGATAAATCAATTAAAGCCTTTCCTTGTAAACTTATAATCAGACAAATAAAAGCAATTTTAGCTAAATCGAAATTAGGAGACAGACAAGCAATGCAGTGTAACACAGAAAGTTATAAGCATCAGATAACTTCAAGAGATGTGATCAGTTTAGGGAATAAGCATGGATATGTGTGCCAACAGATTTACACAGGCTGATTCCAGAACTAAGAACCGCACACAAGAATAGAGATCTATGTTAGTTTGTTGTTTTAATGAATTGTTAGTCTGTACTGTTTTTTCATTGTTTTATGTGTGTTATAAGAAAGTATTAGGTAATTAATTAAAATAAAAATTTACATCAAGTTTGCAAATATGGCAGAATTAAATACACTAATGTAGCAGTTAGGAACATGCAATGTTATATTGGGTGTATGCGATTATACAGTAACTCCAATAATTTTACAGAAGGAAAAAACAATGGATATATTCCTTGTTACTCCTGAGGTTGATTTAAAATCTTTGATTTAATTCATGAGAATGAGATTTTAATGTCATGACTGATAATGGATTACTATATTTTGCAAAGCCTGGACCCAGGCAAAGCCCATATATATGTTTTGACTACATAGAAGACAAAAGTTTTGATAGAATAAAACCTAAATTTACAAATACATTTGATGAAGGAAACAATATATGTTTTTTGTAGTTTGTTTCATGTGGCAAAATGGTGCCAGTGTTAAGACAAGATGGCTGCTATTGCTAAAGTATAGTGGAAAACAATATTTTGTTGTAACATCTTATATGTGCTTAGGTTATACCTCCAGATTATTAAACAGTTTAAAAGGGGGGTATGATTAATAAAATGTTCAGAAAGATTTGAATATAAAGGAAATTTAAAGATTATACATCACATGGCATAAATGTAATGACCACTAGATGGTAGATCTCATGAGCAGAAATTAGTATGTTGTGTAGTCCATGTAATTCAATGTTAAACTGTGTAATAATAATGAGATATAAACATTGTAAGCCATTGTATTGATGCTGCACATGTTATTTGTTTTAATGTAGGTAAAGCGTGACAGATCCTTGTGGCAATAAATCAGGAAAGCATTCCTTCAGACAACTGGACATCGACTGTTGGAAAGAGACTTTTCATCTGATCTGCAAACTATGATGGAAGATTCTACAGAGTTCATTCGATACAGAAGATTAACAGACTTACAAAGAAATAAAAGATTGACACTAACAAATATTAATTCCTAAATATTAATGAAGAAAACAGACAATGAAAAGTTATTTAACAGTTATGAGTATTAATACCAAAAGAGACTACTTATAGCTATATAACACATGGAGTACAATTACAAAAGGATAGTATTATGAAAATAACTATTACATTATTACCTATACATAGAATGAGAAGTATCAGAGGTAGATAAAATATGAAGTTGATAAAATAAGGATCATGGTTACTTAATACCACAAAGATTGAGTTCAATAGTATTTCATAGATTAACTATAATGAGTAATTTGTTTATATAGTTGAAGTAAAACAAACAATGGTAATAAAAGGAAGAAAACTAAGGAAGGATAATTTATATTGATTAATATTAAGTAATAGTATACATTAAGAAGGCCTTGGATATAAGAGTTCAGAGATCCAAGAGGAATTGAATTGAATGGAAAGAGTATAGTACACAATTATATTTGACCTAAGTCTATAAAAGGTATGGACTAGGGAGAATAGGTTTCTGGATATGATGGTATCCAATGAATAAGTTGTTAAGTTGTTTTAAGATTTCCCTGAGTTTGTTAGACACAGACTAGGAATAAGAGTTTCTGGGCAGTATGACCCCAAGTTTTGTTTATTTTATTTTAGTCAGTTGAAGTGTACAAAGGAATACGGATTGGTCAGAACATTAGGACAATCCTGCGTTTAAGATGTATTACATTAATAAGTCATCACAATTAAGGTCTAATGAAGAGAGTGATGCTAATGAATTTAAAGTATTCTTTCCAAGTTATTTTAAAGTAAACCATTCTCCGATTGAATGAAAAGTTTGTTACTACAAGGTGGAATTTTAGTGAAAATTATAATTATGTAAACAAAAACAAATCTATGATAGAAGGATTTCTGGGTGAAGAATTTCTAGGACAATAAGTATTGTCAACACCATGAACATTATTTGAAGAATTATTATAGAACTTCATGTATAACACATCATTTGAATGAGACTTATAAGTAGTGTTGGTATATTTCAGGTAGTGAGAGCCTACTGAATATACAAATTAAATACTATGATTGTAAAGTACTGATACAATCATCACTAGATGGTATTAATGGTATAGGAATGTAATTCATGAATACAAATGACCTAAAGATTTTAAGGTTGCTAGAAACCATATGATTCATGGAAATCTAATTGGACAGGATATTATAGTAATACATGTATTAGTATTTTAGTAATATCAGGTATTGAGAATGAAAATACTATACTATATATGTATCTGTAGGAATATGATAGTGAAAGTTATCATCTTGATTTTGTTGTCTACAAAGACATGACTGTACCTGAGCAGGTAGATATTTCTGATTGCTTTATTGTTTATTGGATCAACATTTGTAAATATTTTATTTTATTCATTTATTATTGTTATATATATATATTTATATTATGTTCAAGTAGTTATGATGTAACATGGATATGGATACCAATACATAGCTGAAACAGAGGGAGTTTTGAAGTAAAGTAAGCAGTATGAGGAATAGAAACTCGACCTTCTAAGAACTCTCATATAATAGAAAGTTGTGACTACATCTTGTTCTATGCTCAATGAATGTGATACAAGTGATGTATGAATGGACAGGTTAGTGACATTGTGTTATGGTTTTAAAACAAACCATAAACAGAGGGAATGTAGAATATTGCATATTCTATGTTTCTATTGATTATATATATGGATGTGTGGATTGACATAAGTAACAGATGGTATCAATAAGTCACAAGGCTTTCTTTGTCCGAGAGCTCTGGAATGTGGATTCGGGGGTCTTTTCCTTATATGGCTAGAGTTAAATGCTGACGTTAGTATTAGCACATCTATATAGTAACAGAGGGACACGAGGTCTCTCAGTCTTAGTCCTGTCTTGGCTTGGCTCTTGGCTCTGTACAACGATGTAACTCTCCCATCAGAAGTACAGCAATTACCATCTGCTGTTGAATGTCCATAATCCTGTAACATCCTTTATTATGTTTTATTATGTATCCGTAACAAAGAATAAACCTGAAGAAACCGTAAGTCAGATTGCGTATTATTACTTTTCAATAATATAGACATATATTATTGTGGCGAGCATTTGGCCCAAGAATATATATACAAAAGACGTATATATATCAATCAACTGAAGATAAGAAGAAATTAAGAAGATTCTACATTGAACATCCATTCATCTACATTTTTTACAGAGGGGCTGACAGGAGGGAGCGCTGAGCGTTTCCCTCCTGTCAGCCCCTCTCCTCAGGCTGCGCCCGGGCGGTGCGGTCCGCCCTCATGGATGCACCGCCCGAGCAAAGCTGCAGCCGCCTGAGGCTCTATACAGAGCGCTCGGGCGGCTGCAGCATGAGCGGGGCCGGCGCTCCTGGTGGCGCCCCCTCCCAAGGGGCGCTCTAGGCGGCTGCCTAGTCCGCCTTACAGGTAGCGCCGGCCCTGGTTAGTACGTACCAAAATTGGTGAAAGGAAGGACAATCAGTGAACCGGCATGAGGGGGATGGATGTCTAAGAATCACTGATGCAGGTGGGGAGCGATGGTTAGCTCTTCTAGTCTGATTATATAGAAAATCTACTGCAGCTCAAATTGCTGAACAATTTAAAGCTGGCCATTAGAGAAAGATGACAGGTTTCACAGTGCATCTCAGTTTGCTACGTATGGAGGTATGAAGCCACAGACCAGTCATAATGCCCATGATGACCGCTGTCCACCGCTGAAAATGTGAGCATCAGAACTAAACCATGGAGCAATGGAAGAAAGTTGTCTGGTCTGATGAATCACATTTTCCTTTAGGCGGATGGTGTGGTGTGTGTGCACCATTTACCTGGGGAAGGGATGGCAGCAGGATGCACTACAGGAAAAAAAAAGGCCGTGTTGGGCAATATTCTGCTGGAAAACCTTAGGTTCTGGCATTAAATTGGATGTAACCTTGACATGTTTTTTACTATTTTAGATTCAGTGCCCCCATTTTAATTTTAAAAAATGTGAACACAAAAAAAGACATTAAACTAACCTGTAATCTAGGAGCAGCACAGACTCCTTGCAATATCCACTCGTCTATTCTGAGATCATCAACACTGAGGAGACCTACTGCATATCTGTGACAATCGATGCAAACTGCCAATTCAGTGTAACTCATATGGAAATAATGAATCCAGTGCTTCCTATGAAAAGCATTAGTGGCGTTCGGCATCTTCATATTTTGTGTAATGATGACGAACATGGAAGTGCCTCTGGTGGTCATCAGTCTGATAGCCACTAGAGGAGAGGCAAAATGTAAATGCTAATTTACATTGTCAGAAAAAATGAACAGGTAGTTTAGAGTGTATTTTTAATAAATAAAGTTCGTATTTTTAAAACAAAATGCAAATTCTTACACTTGTTAAAGGATCACTATAGTGTCAGGAAAACAAAGCGGTTTTCCTGACACTAAAGTGCCCTAAGGGTGCCCCCACCCTCAGGGTCCCCTCCCTTGGCTACCTTATTCCAGCACCAGGCTTCCTCGGCGCTGGTGACCTCTCCTCCCCCACCGATGTCAGCTCCCTCTGCCAACGTCAGCGGAGCCGAATGCGCATGCGCGGCAAGTGCCGCCCACGCATTAAAACTGTCAATAGGAAAGCATTTCTCAATGCTTTCCTATGGACGCTCTGCGCGATGGATGCGAAATTCGCATCCAGCTTTGCAGATGCGCCTCTAGCTGCTGTCAGGAAGACAGCCACTAGAAGTTGGCTTAACCCCTAATGTAAACATAGCAGTTTTTGAGCTGAAATGGTCTGGGTGACTATAGTGTCCCTTTAATACATTTGGTTATAATTTTATAGAGGTCTGAATTAGTTTTATATCGGTAAGCATAATGAGACGTGATTGAGAGATTATGAATTTAACTTCTACAATGTGATAAAACTCTTCCTCACTGGGACTTTTTATGCATTGCTATCCAAGAGATTTGTAAATAACAATTACTTTGCTTTCCTATATTGGACGCCTGGGATTCCGCTGTTTAGGAATTTGAATGACTATGTTCCACCAGGGGAAGCAGGAAAGGCAGTATATTCACTTACAGTGTATTAGCAATCATTATGTCCCAACACAGCAAAGTAAAAAAAAGAAAGGCAGTTGATAATACTGTCTTTTGTTTAGACAATTATTACTATAATTTTCTTTCTTCTACTTATTAATTTTTTCTTGTCTAAATGAACACTCCAGCATAATAAATAAATCTACTTATTTATAATGCTAGTGTGCTGTGGAGTCTCCTTGACCTCCCATGCCCCGTTAACCCCTCCCTCCATTGTCCTCCCACCCAAAAGACGGAGCAATTTAACGTCATGCGGGCCTCCCTTAAATCTCTTCCTCCTTTTCCTCTTCAAGAGAAAAGGAACTTTCCACCCTCCAAAAACGTAATCTCAATGAAGTTGGCTTGGGCGCTGACGCCCCTGGAATATCAGCTCATGTTCTTGGTCTATAACCTGCGCACACGGCTTGCCCACCTTGCTGCTCTCTTACGATGACCGAGCAGAGGAGACAGAATACTGTGCGAACCTCGGTGCTAAATCATTCAAAAGCATTTTAAAACCTTAAAGGGTCACTCCCCTGCTCAGATACAAAATAAATAAAAATCACTGTTTAGTAGATATACCCCAAATGAAAACGTACGTGCATTTCATGTTGCATGTTTTCTTCAGCGTTATATCTAAAAACATCTTGTAAAAAACATATTTCTCCTGTCTGCTGCCTAAGCAAGCCCTTTCCCTCTAAGTATACCCAGATTTTCTATGGCTGTCCAATCACAGACTTCCCAATGCAGCTCAAAGAGAAGTCTTTGCAAGGCAGGTACTCTGGGCAATTGCTGCCTCTTGCATTCAGTGCAAATAAGCTCACCAAACCAGGAAGTAACATTACCTGCTGTCTGCTTGTAAAGCCAAGCAGGTATATTAAATAAGTGTACATTTTTATTGAAATCTGCACTTTTTCCAAAATGAAAAAAATAGGACATACTCTTCACACATAAAGCATTTCAGTAAGCTAAAATGGTTTACGGGTAAGACGGGGCTTACGAACTTCAGCCTATAAAACAACTTTTTTGAGATGGAGTTGTTTTAGGAGTATCTTTAGTACATTGGGGAGTGAGCTCAGCACAGATCTTCTTCACTCATTGGAAATCATCAGTACTGATAGTCTCCTGGCCAATCTGATGCTTCTCATAGGGAAGCACTGAGAGGCAGAACACATTGCCACACTGCACCTGCAATGCTTTTCATATAGAGAAGCATAGAATCCAAAGCTCCTGTATGAGACACATAAACGGCTGCTTTGTGCTAGTGTATAAGGAAATAAAGAAGAGCACCATCTAATTAACAGCTAGGAGAATGCCACCTTGCCTCTTTTAAAAAGTACCAATTTCTCTTAAAATCTGCACTTTTATAAAGTGCCAAAGAGGGGACGCTAAAGCAGCTCCGCAAGTTGAAGTGATTTAGAGTTGTGCAATGTTCATTTAACTGCTGTGCATTTAAATTCTCCATTACCGACAAGATCTTAAAAAAAACAAAAAACATCATCACGCCATACAAACGTATCTCTCCAAGCAGCATAAAAATTCTACTTTTATGAAAGTCATGCAGGGACTCTGCTAGAGATAAGCACCTTAGCCTAGCTATGAGGTTCTCTTTCATAATAAACCATAACCAATAGTGCTAGAGCAACTGTCGCTATGAAATCTGGCCAGAGGGCTTATAAAAACGTACTAGTGCCATAGAACAACATTGCAGCATGTGTTTAACCTGGTTTAAGGTTCGGTAGTTGCAATTATGTTCTCTCTATAATCAGCTTAGGAGCAGACACTGTTACAGCTAATTGCTTTGCTATAAATAGCAAAGGGTTGTTAAATTTACACATTGATTCTCTGATTGAAATACCTGAAGCAATAGATAAAAGGAGTGCATTTCATATTACAATACGGTAGTAAATTGTTTTAATTCTGGCTTGTGACTTAATCCTTAAAGCACTTAAAGGGACACTATAGACACCAAAACAACTTTAGCTTAATGAAGCAGTTTCGGTGTATAGATCGTGCCCCTGCAGTCCCACAGCTTAATTCTCTTTTAAATAATAATAAATATTCAAATCACTTTGTGCAGTCCTACTCACACCTCCCTGTATGTGACTTGCACAGCCTTCCTAAGCACTTCCTGGAAAGAGCACACAAATGTTTATACTTCCTTTATTGCACATTTAATTTAGAATTTCCTATTTTCTGCTCGGTTATTAGCCTTTTAACCTGCAGGAGCCTCCTGTGTGTGAGAAAAGTTCAATTTATAGAGTAGGAGACAACAAGTTAACATCTGTTTGAAAATGAAACAATTTTTTCATGCAGGTTGTGTCAGTCACAGCCAGGGGAGGTGTGGATAGAGCTGCATGGACAGAAACAAAAGTGATTAAATGCCTAAATAGCATAGAATTGAGACTGCGTGGTGCATGATCTATAGTATAGTATTTATAGTTGTTTTGATGCCTATAGTATCTCTAATTATTAGAACTAGCAGGGTCTGAAATTAAATTGATTTTTTTTAATACAAGAACACACTGGGAACTGTTCAAGTTTGTTATGTAGTTTGTCTGTTATGAATTTTAGCACAGTCTGCAGGGACAGTAAAAATCAAACTGGCCTAGTTAAAATAAAAAATTAATTCTGATACTTTCAACCTATATGAATGGAACTGGAATTGAGATCATGGACAGATATTAATAAACTAATGACAACCACAATATGCTGTAATACACAGTGTTCCTAGGATTTGGAACACGTGTGAATAGCCCAGAGTTCCTGGGCATCCTCAGGACTTGGGACTTGAGGCTAATAATTATGAATGGCAGTTTTTAGACATGGAGCTTTTCGAATGCCCATTCGGGGTTTAAAGGACCACTATAGTGCCAGGAAAACATACTCGTTTTCCTGGCACTATAGTGCCCTGAGGGTGCCCCCACCCTCAGGGTCCCCCTCCCGCCCAGCTCTGGAAGGGGGAAAGGGGTAAAAACTTACCTTTTTCCAGCGCTGGGCGGAGAGCTCTCCTCCTCCGATCCTCCTCTTCTCCTCCCCGTCGGCTGAATGCGCACGCGCGGCAAGAGCTGCGCGCGCATTCAGCCGGTCACATAGGAAAGCATTCATAATACTTTCCTATGGACGCTGGCGTGCTCTCACTGTGAAAATCACAGTGAGAAGCATGCCAGCGCCTCTAGCGGCTGTCAATGAGACAGCCACTAGAGGAAATAGGGGAAGGCTTAACCCATTCATAAACATAGCAGTTTCTCTGAAACTGCTATGTTTATGAAAACATGGGTTAACCCTAGCTGGACCTGGCACCCAGACCACTTCATTAAGCTGAAGTGGTCTGGGTGCCTAGAGTGGTCCTTTAAGCCTGAGTCAGAGCCCCCTCCCAGTGCGCTGTGTAAAAATAATAATAAATATACATGCATATAATTCAGTGTTATCTGTACGTAATATCTATTCAATCATTCTGCGATTTATTTTGTACAAATCTTTCACTATTTGACTTTCTATACAAAATAAATCATTTTTGGATGGAAAGATTTAACGTATTCATAGTTTGATGCTACAGGCTATAGCGTTATTGAGAAATAATTACATTTTGTAAATATGATGTTCAGTAAAAAATGAAAAAATACAAACAAAAAGTAGCTACACTGTCATTTAGGCCTCAATTTAATATTATTGAATACATTTTCCAATTGATCATAAAATATCACATATATACAAAAAGGCAATATTATATTAAAAATATAGAAATATTACAACATCATTTTAAATGTTTATAAAAAAAACAAAAAACAATGAATCATTTGGAAATCTTATTCAACAATATTAAATTGAGGCCTTAGTTGTATAGGTGGGTAGTTAGGTGGGTTCCTAGTAAGAAGGAAGGAACTAAATTTAATTACAGTGGCAGTCTAATGCTAAAACAGCTTCATAAATATGTTCCACAATATCCCAAATGAAATGAGTGAAGTACCTGTCATGGTTCTGTTTCATAAATAATACATTTAAACTGGTTAAAGCTTACTTGCATGAAACACGGGCCTTGATTTAATAAGATTTCCAAATGACTCAATACTGTTAGAAAAACTTTTCAGATGATTTATGTACAAAAATCCCCATCAACTTCAATGGCGACTTCTATAGATACATAATGTGGAAGGTGTTTTCTAACAGTATTGAATCATTAGGAAAGCTTATTAAAGCAATTTCATAGAAAGACTAAAGATTGGAATTTCTTTACTGAAAGTAGATGAACACAAAAAGTTTATTTTTCCTACATAAAAATTCCCCAGTGTTACAATGTATATATGACAGATGCAGAAAAAAGATTAGCAGTGAAGCAGATTTGTGAAAAGTATAGAAAATATCCATGCAAATTAACATGGGATGCCTACTTTTCAAACATATACATTTGTTGGAATTTTAATAGGTGGGTTCTTAAAACAACCCAGGTGAGACATGAGCTTAATAATATTAATAACCCAGGTAATTGGCTGAAATGCAATATCATAAATGTCAAATTTCTGTATTTTAATAGTTTTTAGTGTTAGGGTTAAGTTATTAGACACTCTTTAACCCCTTAAGGACCAAACTTCTGGAATGAAAGGGAATTATGACATGTCACACATGTCATGTGTCCTTAAGGGGTTAAAGGAACACTAAAGGGCCAGGAAAACAAACATGTACCTGCCCTTAAGTGTTAAAAACACAATCTAACCCCCCTTGACCTCCCTACATATAGTACAATCTTACCTTTATTCCAGTCTGATACTGTTGGCTCTGCCCCTGATCTGCCTCCATGGCTGACATCATCAGAAGCATTGTGCAAAGCCAATGACAATGCTTTCCCATAGGAAAACATTGGATTGGCTGAAACTGTCAAGGAGGAAGATCAGGGGCAGAGCCAGCACAAACCAAACACATCCATGGTTAATTGAATCAATTAATCTCTATGAAGTAAGTTCAGTGTCTCCATGCAGAGGGTGGGGACACTGAATGGCATTGCTGCACAGCGTGCAGCACTGCCCCAGGAGGCACCTCTAGCAGTTATCTGAGGAGTGGCCAGTGGAGTTATCACTAGGCTGTAATGTAAGCACTGCATTTTCTCCGAAAATACATTGTTTACTGCAAAAAGCCTGAAGAAAATGATTATACTCACCAGAACAAATACAATAAGCTGTAGTTGATCTGGTGCCTGTGGTGTCCCTTTAAAGTGACTGTTAGTATGGTTTCTTTTAGATTCAATTTATGTAAATCGGTTACAGTTAAACTTTTCAGTCATAATCACAAAATTTTAGCTCCTATAATTCACTGTTTTGATTAGAACAGCATAGTGATGCCTTCAAAACCATCATGCTCTTCACCGTTACATATGGGGTGGCCATAAGTTTTATTCCTAGGGGTACTTTCTATGTTTAGAGAAAAGCATTCCTAAATTTTAGGTTTAATTTGTCATTATGTACACAGTAGTTTTTCTTTGTTGTTGTTTTTTCGGCTACACCAGTTTTTTTTGTAAATAAGACGCCCTGAATATTGTTTTTCCTATATGTGATATAACATCTTATTGAATAATGATGGCTCCTTAACAAAAAACGTACACTCAATGTAATAGGGTCAATGTATTAGGGTGGGCACTGCATGTGCATTTGGACTGTGTGGTTTAATTATTAGCAGTTGTGCCTGGATAGACTGATGCTCTAATCAAAGGCACTGGCATGGCTCATTAGAATGAATAAACCTTTCACAGATTTAGTTAAAGTATAAAAAGAAGAAATTAAAGGTCTCACAGACAATGCTCCTATATGTGCCGTACTGGAGTGATGCCAAGATAACCGTAATAGCAATAGTTGGCTTTGTACCATATTTTGATAGAAAAAAACACATTTTTTATAGACAAATTCATCAGATGAGTGTCAGTATGTATTCTTTTATGAGGCTTTGTAAGAGCTAAAGTTACATTTTTGGCAATGAAGCAAGGGTTGCCATAAAGTACACTTTAAGCTCACCAGAACAGCTAGCACGCTACACCAATCTATTAACCCTAAGCCCTTTAAGTGCTGTTAGCGGGTTCTCTCATATTGTAAACTTTAAACCCCCTCGGGCGACTGGCACGCCAAATCAATGTGATAACCCAAAACCCTCATGGGCGGCTAGAGAGCCACATCATATTAGTCAGTACCTTGGACTTTCTGGCACAACCATCTATTCTGCAAATAAAGTAATTTATGGCCATTACCAGAACACCACAACTATGTAACATCTCAGTATAGGTATCACCGAAAGAAAGCCCACAACGAGAAACACCACAACCACACTTTCCCAATAACTTTTGCCAACAACAGTTTTGCCATTATTGATTTGGGAAAAAAAGGGTTTTATACTGTTCTTTAAAGGGTTACTGCAAGCATCATGATCTTTTCACTGATTTGAAGTGGTCATGGTGTCTGGAGTCTATATGTGTAGGGATTCTACCTTGGACAGCATAATTGGGACATCATCCACCAGCTTGGAACAAGAGTTCCAGGCTGAAATTTTAATTCTGTGCACATTTTCATACAAAGTGTGCCATTAATTTACTGAAAGTGACCTTCTGAGTATCTTAGCCAATTAATGGTGACTAAATCGACTTTCAGCTTCTGCAGCTCAGCAGATGCCATAAACACATCAGCAGAGGAGCAAAGAACCTCGGAGCTTGGCAGGGACCCAGGTACCTCTCCTGTCGGTTGCCTAATTCCATGCTCCCTCTGGTGTCCCGCCCGATACTGCGCACTTCTGCACAGCATGCCTTTATGTGTGATGGAATGCGGTCCCAAATTCTGTGTTCGCCGAACCTAATGCCAAATTTGGGGCACAAATATGACATCAAAGGTAACACAAGAAAGGTCAATTACCGTCCACGAATTATACGTAATTCCAAGCTAACCTGGACCAATGAGAGTTAAGACCTGCCTATATGTACTTACCTCTCCCATTCCTTGTTTTCCTGTTGAAGTTCTTGTTAGCCCAATTTCACATTACTGTTATAGTCTTCTTTGGGTATTAATCTGGTTCTGGTTTATCGTTGTTCCTGTCTTCTGTGATCCTTCACCTCGGCTTGTTTAACGTATATCCTGATTTCTGTATTCCTTTGACCTCGGCTATTCTTACTGACTGACTGTTTGTCCATTAGCCCAGTCATTCTAAGGACAGGTACATGCAAAATCTATTTATTATGATTTGGTGATTCGGTCTGTGTGTTCTGGTTCCACCTAATCCTGACAGTAAGAGTGCAAAGCGTTGCCAAACAGTTTGCCCCTTTACCGTGGGGAACTGGGTCAAGGTATTCCTGTCATCATAACCACCACAGTGACATGGAGAAGGATTGTCCTACTTGGGGAAGTGTCTCCAAGAAGGGCCAATCATATTACAGGAGTATGGTAAACACCTACAGCTGTCCAAAAACGGCAGTACTTAATGCTGGACACGAGGTGATTTAAACTAACAGCTCATAAGGTCCAAATATCATATATTTTTATGATAATGATATATTTATCACATGAGGAGCTCTTATAGTTAAGTTGAATCTGTCAGGACAGGTTCACTTTAAGTAATTCATTCCACTCCGAATAGGATTTTTAGAGACTTTAACAAGGTAATTTTACTCTTCTCAAATACAAACACTTTTGATAAACACTTTACAGCTATTTAACAAATACCCAAATCTTAGAATTGTTTCCTGTTTAATTAAGCACTTACACTGATACAACAAAAGAATGTCCCCTTCTTATTCGCATTGATGTCAATGTCATCAAACTTTGCTGGCAGTGATAAGCTGAGGTTGCTCAAGCAAGATTGGCAGGTTAGACATAATCGATGCATAAAGTAAAATTCAAATTTGGAATCTAAATGAAGTGGTATGGGTGCAGTGGTCTTTTAGTTTTAGTTTTTTTTTTAGAAAGGTAAGTTTTTTTCCAAGCCAGTTTTCTGAATGGGGAGTTAATGAATGACTGTATGTGTGTCAGCTGACAGCTCTCAGCCAATCAGAGGCAACCCTGCCCAGCAGCGCTCCACACTTCCTCAATCTGAAATCCAGAAGTCAGATGCCACCTGAAGGGGGCGTGGACATCACCGCGGAAGGCAAATTTTGGGGTAAACCGTTCAAGAACGATTTAGCCCATTGAGGCAAGAGTGCCTCTTGGGGCCTCCTGGCACCCTAACAACTTCATTTAGGTGAAGTTGTTTTGGTGCTTGGAGTGTCCCTTTCAAGTTAATAATATTTTCTAACATTTGGTAACATTACCAGTGAAAAGTGTTCCAGTGAGAAGTATATAAATAATTGTGCTCCAAAGCACATGAAATTTGCACCATAATTCAGAAAACTTTTTTGCACCATAATTCAGAAAACCTTTTATCACTTTTGCTTTTTGACAAAAACCGAGAAGGATTTATAAAGTTAGCTTAATAACGACATATCCATTCAGTTGGATAGCTGAATGGTTTCTATGCACATCATTGCAATCATTGGCTGAGAGCGGTCAGCTAATGCTGGCAGTATTTGCATCCGGATCTGCAGAAGCCAGATGCATGTCGCAGCCAGCCTTAAAGGAGACCGGGTGCCCAACAGGGCCAGGTAATAGGGCAAATCTTACCGGGAAACAGGGTCAGGGAACTCCTCACATCATAACTACTACAGCAGTTGCAGTGGTTATAATGCACTTTAAGTTATCAATCCCATTTTTATGTTGCTTCATACCAACTCTGCGGACTAAATGAATAGACCAATTGAAAGAACAAACCTGGGTAAATGTGAACGTTTCTGGTTCGTGGATTTTTAACTGGCAATCTTTCTTAAGTCATCCATTAGTTACAACTATACAGGCAGAGTTATTTTGTGTTCCATGTGACAATGACTTGCACTCTTGGCCAAGCTGGACTTTGCAGAAGAGTTGTTTTACCTGTGTCCCTGTCTGACTGACTCAGCAATTGTCCGGTCATAGACTGTCTGATGTTGGTGATAAATGATCTGCTTACTACAGATTGCTGGAACTCAATAAATTCATCATATTTGACAAGAACAGGACTACTCTCGCAATGACTTGTGTGGAACAAGAATAAAACTTTTTTTTTGTTTTCTGCTGGTAAATAATAACAGCGGTAAAGTGATAAGATGACCTTTAGGCTTCTTATTCATTGATAGAGACATGGGGCTAGAGTCCTTGACATCTCCAGAGTTCACATCCTGTTAGGGATATGGGGTATGCTGCTGTACTCCAGTGCTCTAAGGGTGTTGGACAACAGAGCACCGTGAATGGCTATGTTGTAATGATTTGGCGTTACGAGTGGCGCTATCATGATGTACTTCTCTTTTGTATGAAGTTCTATTAAAGCGCCATGGCACTCGACATCCTAACTTGCTATTTCAGGAAATACTTTGTAGTGATGCTACATTAGCATTTAAAAGAATATAAGAAAATACTGTCTCAGTGTCTGATTCCATTATGGCAAGGGAAAAATAAGTGGGTAAAAGTAAATTGGTAAGTGTAGGGAGTGCTGCAGTCTGGGCTCTCAGTACCAAAAGATGAAGTCATTATGAGATGCTGTGAGTGCAGCAAGTACTCCCAGTGAGAAACAGATCAGAGAGAGAGAAAGAAGTAAATAGCAGATGATGACAGTGATGGCCTGTATGCCATACCCTGATCTAAGCCAGCTGAATCTCTAGTGATCAATAAAATGGAAGAAACTGCACATATCATAACAGACACATGTTTTTTCTAACACACACACAGTAGTCCTTACATCAGCATCCACTGAATGGTATCACAGTAGGAGGGATATATAGTAAATATGAGATGTGAGTGCTGTAGGCTGGCTCCCTATTAGAGTTAGATAGTAAATATGAAATGTGAGTGCTGCAGGCTGGCTCCCTATTAGCGTTAGATAGTAAATATGAGATGTGAGTGCTGCAGGCTGGCTCCCTATTAGCGTTAGATAGTAAATATGAGATGTGAGTGCTGCAGGCTGGCTCCCTATTAGAGTTAGATAGTAAATATGAGATGTGAGTGCTGCAGGCTGGCTCCCTGTGAGAGTTAGATAGTAAATATGAGATGTGAGTGCTGCAGGCTGGCTCCCTGTGAGAGTTAGATAGTAAATATGAGATGTGAGTGCTGCAGGCTGGCTCCCTATTAGAGTTAGATAGTAAATATGAGATGTGAGTGCTGCAGGCTGGCTCCCTATTAGAGTTAGATAGTAAATATGAGATGTGAGTGCTGCAGGCTGGCTCCCTGTTAGAGTTAGATAGTAAATATGAGATGTGAGTGCTGCAGGCTGGCTCCCTGTGAGAGTTAGATAGTAAATATGAGATGTGAGTGCTGCAGGCTGGCTCCCTATTAGTGTTAGATAGTAAATATGAGATGTGAGTGCTGCAGGCTGGCAAATATGAGATGTGAGTGCTGCAGGCTGGCTCCCTATTAGAGTTAGATAGTAAATATGAGCTGTGAGTGCTGCAGGCTGGCTCCCTGTGAGAGTTAGATAGTAAATATGAGCTGTGAGTGCTGCAGGCTGGCTCCCTATTAGAGTTAGATAGTAAATATGAGATGTGAGTGCTGCAGGCTGGCTCCCTATTAGAGTTAGATAGTAAATATGAGATGTGAGTGCTGCAGGCTGGCTCCCTGTGAGAGTTAGATAGTAAATATGAGCTGTGAGTGCTGCAGGCTGGCTCCCTGTGAGAGTTAGATAGTAAATATGAGCTGTGAGTGCTGCAGGCTGGCTCCCTGTGAGAGTTAGATAGTAAATATGAGCTGTGAGTGCTGCAGACTGGCTCCCTATTAGAGTTAGATAGTAAATATGAGCTGTGAGTGCTGCAGGCTGGCTCCCTATTAGAGTTAGATAGTAAATATGAGATGTGAGTGCTGCAGGCTGGCTCCCTATTAGAGTTAGATAGTAAATATGAGATGTGAGTGCTGCAGGCTGGCTCCCTATTAGAGTTAGATAGTAAATATGAGATGTGAGTGCTGCAGGCTGGCTCCCTATTAGAGTTAGATAGTAAATATGAGATGTGAGTGCTGCAGGCTGGCTCCCTATTAGAGTTAGATAGTAAATATGAGATGTGAGTGCTGCAGGCTGGCTCCCTATTAGAGTTAGATAGTAAATATGAGATGTGAGTGCTGCAGGCTGGCTCCCTATTAGAGTTAGATAGTAAATATGAGATGTGAGTGCTGCAGGCTGGCTCCCTATTAGAGTTAGATAGTAAATATGAGATGTGAGTGCTGCAGGCTGGCTCCCTATTAGAGTTAGATAGTAAATATGAGATGTGAGTGCTGCAGGCTGGCTCCCTATTAGAGTTAGATAGTAAATATGAGATGTGAGTGCTGCAGGCTGGCTCCCTGTGAGAGTTAGATAGTAAATATGAGATGTGAGTGCTGCAGGCTGGCTCCCTGTGAGAGTTAGATAGTAAATATGAGATGTGAGTGCTGCAGGCTGGCTCCCTATTAGAGTTAGATAGTAAATATGAGATGTGAGTGCTGCAGGCTGGCTCCCTATTAGAGTTAGATAGTAAATATGAGATGTGAGTGCTGCAGGCTGGCTCCCTATTAGAGTTAGATAGTAAATATGAGATGTGAGTGCTGCAGGCTGGCTCCCTATTAGAGTTAGATAGTAAATATGAGATGTGAGTGCTGCAGGCTGGCTCCCTATTAGAGTTAGATAGTAAATATGAGCTGTGAGTGCTGCAGGCTGGCTCCCTGTGAGAGTTAGATAGTAAATATGAGCTGTGAGTGCTGCAGGCTGGCTCCCTATTAGAGTTAGATAGTAAATATGAGATGTGAGTGCTGCAGGCTGGCTCCCTATTAGAGTTAGATAGTAAATATGAGATGTGAGTGCTGCAGGCTGGCTCCCTGTGAGAGTTAGATAGTAAATATGAGCTGTGAGTGCTGCAGGCTGGCTCCCTAGAGTTAGATAGTAAATATGAGCTGTGAGTGCTGCAGGCTGGCTCCCTGTGAGAGTTAGATAGTAAATATGAGCTGTGAGTGCTGCAGGCTGGCTCCCTATTAGAGTTAGATAGTAAATATGAGCTGTGAGTGCTGCAGGCTGGCTCCCTATTAGAGTTAGATAGTAAATATGAGATGTGAGTGCTGCAGGCTGGCTCCCTATTAGAGTTAGATAGTAAATATGAGATGTGAGTGTTGCAGGCTGGCTCCCTATTAGAGTTAGATAGTAAATATGAGATGTGAGTGTTGCAGGCTGGCTCCCTGTGAGAGGCAGAGAGGGAGGCGGGTCAGGGGAGGGGTCCAGGCGGCAGACACAGACACTCTCCCTGCATCTCTCTGGGCTCAGTCCTGCCGCCCGGCCAGCCGCTGTTTGCCCGCATTGCTCAAAGTGAGGATAGCACCGGGCAGCGGGCTCTCTCAGCCCATGAAGAGGCCTGGAGCCCAGCATGGCGCCGGCCAGCCCTAGCAGTGTGAAGCGGAGATGCAGGAGGTGCCTGTACTGGATCCCCGTGCTGTTCATCTCCATCATCGTCTGCTGGTCCTACTATGCCTATGTTATACAGCTCTGCATAGGTGAGTGCTGAGACCCAACTTCCAGCTGCCCCCTCTGTATAGCGCTCTGCTTACTGGGCTATAGTGAGGACCTTACTGGGAATATATATATAAACATACACAATACCCTGCAAACTGGGGGAATATATATAAACATACACAATACCCTGCCAACTGGGGGAATATATATAAACATACACAATACCCTGCCAACTGGGGGAATATATATAAACATACACAATACCCTGCCAACTGGGGGAATATATATAAACATACACAATACCCTGCCAACTGGGGGAATATATATAAACATACACAATACCCTGCCAACTGGGGGAATATATATAAACATACACAATACCCTGCCAACTGGGGGAATATATATAAACATACACAATACCCTGCCAACTGGGGGAATATATATAAACATACACAATACCCTGCCAACTGGGGGAATATATATAAACATACACAATACCCTGCCAACTGGGGGAATATATATAAACATACACAATACCCTGCCAACTGGGGAAATATATATAAACATACACAATACCCTGCCAACTGGGGAAATATATATAAACATACACAATACCCTGCCAACTGGGGAAATATATATAAACATACACAATACCCTGCCAACTGGGGGAATATATATAAACATACACAATACCCTGCCAACTGGGGAAATATATATAAACATACACAATACCCTGCAAACTGGGAAATATAATGTTTATATACACAATACCCTGCCAACTGGGAAATATATATAAACATACACAATACCCAGCCAACTGGGAAATATATATAAACATACACAATACCCTGCCAACTGGGGAATATATATAAACATACACAATACCCTGCCAACTGAAATATATATAAACATACACAATACCACCACACCACAAACTGGGGAAATATATATAAACATACACAATACCCTGCCAACTGGGGAATATATATATAGAAACATACACATTACCCACCACCAACTGGGGAATATATATATAAACATACACAATACCACACCAACTGGAATATATATAAACATACACAATACTACCCTGCCAACTGGGGAATATATATAAACATACACAATACCTACCAACTAGGGAAATATATAAGCATACAATACCTACCAACTGGGGAATATATATAAACATACACAATACCTACCAACTGGGGAATATATATAAACATACACAATACCCTGCCAACTAGGAAATATATAAACATACACAATACCTATACCAACTGGGGAATATATATAGAAACATACACAATACCCCCACACATACCAACTGGGGGAATATATATAAACATACACAATACCCTGCCAACTGGGGGAATATATATAAACATACACAATACCCTGCCAACTGGGAATATATATATAAACATACACAATACCCTGCAAACTGGGGGAATATATATAAACATACACAATACCCTGCCAACTGGGGGAATATATATAAACATACACAATACCCTGCCAACTGGGGGAATATATATAAACATACACAATACCCTGCCAACTGGGGGAATATATATAAACATACACAATACCCTGCCAACTGGGGGAATATATATAAACATACACAATACCCTGCCAACTGGGGGAATATATATAAACATACACAATACCCTGCCAACTGGGGGAATATATATAAACATACACAATACCCTGCCAACTGGGGGAATATATATAAACATACACAATACCCTGCCAACTGGGGAAATATATATAAACATACACAATACCCTGCCAACTGGGGAAATATATATAAACATACACAATACCCTGCCAACTGGGGAAATATATATAAACATACACAATACCCTGCCAACTGGGGAAATATATATAAACATACACAATACCCTGCCAACTGGGGAAATATATATAAACATACACAATACCCTGCCAACTGGGGAAATATATATAAACATACACAATACCCTGCCAACTGGGGAAATATATATAAACATACACAATACCCTGCCAACTGGGGAATATATATAAACATACACAATACCCTGCCAACTGGGGGAATATATATAAACATACACAATACCCTGCCAACTGGGGAAATATATATAAACATACACAATACCCTGCCAACTGGGAAATATATATAAACATACACAATACCCTGCCAACTGGGGAAATATATATAAACATACACAATACCCTGCCAACTGGGGGAATATATATAAACATACACAATACCCTGCCAACTGGGGGAATATATATAAACATACACAATACCCTGCCAACTGGGGGAATATATATAAACATACACAATACCCTGCCAACTGGGGGAAATATATATAAACATACACAATACCCTGCCAACTGGGGGAATATATATAAACATACACAATACCCTGCCAACTGGGGAAATATATATAAACATACACAATACCCTGCCAATATATATAAACTACAGGGAATATATATAAACATACACAATACCCTGCCAACTGGGGAAATATATATAAACATACACAATACCCTGCCAACTGGGGAATATATATAAACATACACAATACCCTGCCAACTGGGGAATATATATAAACATACACAATACCCTGCCAACTGGGGAATATATATAAACATACACAATACCCTGCCAACTGGGGAATATATATAAACATACACAATACCCTGCCAACTGGGGAATATATATAAACATACACAATACCCTGCCAACTGGGGAATAATATAAACATACACAATACCCTGCCAACTGGGGGAATATATATAAACATACACAATACCCTGCCAACTGGGGGAATATATATAAACATACACAATACCCTGCCAACTGGGGAAATATATATAAACATACACAATACCCTGCCAACTGGGGGAATATATATAAACATACACAATACCCTGCCAACTGGGGAAATATATATAAACATACACAATACCCTGCCAACTGGGGAAATATATATAAACATACACAATACCCTGCCAACTGGGGGAATATATATAAACATACACAATACCCTGCCAACTGGGAAATATATATAAACATACACAATACCCTGCCAACTGGGAAATATATATAAACATACACAATACCCTGCCAACTGGGGAAATATATATAAACATACACAATACAAACTGGGAAATATAATGTTTATATACACAATACCCTGTTTACTGGGAAATATAATGTTTATATACATAATACCCTGTTTACTGGGCACTGGGTTATAGTGAGGTCTTAATTGTAAATATATAATGTACATACAGCTGTATTTATGAGCCAGAAAGGTCCTTATGATAAATATGTGTTTATATATGTCTCCGGTCTTCCTTACTTAGTCATACGAGGCCCTTATTTTCTTTAATATATATCTAAAACACTCACTAAAGCTTGAATGTCCCCAGCCTACCCAAAAAAATCTTTATTTGTCTTTTCGGGTACTTGTACTTGAAAATCCACGCAGTGTTTATAAGAATTATCAATGTCAACAAAGCAGATTCCGAATTTACTTAAATTTGTCCTAGATTTTAGCCCGTCTGGATGCAGCCTAATTGGTGAAAAATAGATCCGAATGCTAGTAACCACTTTCCATTAGGCACAAACATAAATCCCATGCTAGTGCGTGGGTTGCAGGCCTCTCAACCTTCACAATTTTGGTGTCTTGTTCCACTGTCCCAACTTAGCTCCCAGGTGTTCTGCTTGTGGGGTCTCCAGGAATCTGTCTCCAATCGTCATAGCGAGAGCGTATCACTAGACATGCTTACACTATGTTGATGGCACTAGGACTCTGCAGAGAGCACTGAAATGGCGCTCTGGTGTGCATATGTGCCAAGCTGATCTGCCAGTAATTCGGGCAGACCCCCCCCACCCCTCTTCTGGGTGTATCTGCCCCCTTTGGTAGGAATCAGTGACCCTCCCCCTTTATGCCGGAGTTGGGAAGTAGCAGTTGTGGCTGCTGAACAACTGTCACTAGCCAGCCATCACATAAAAATTAAATAAACAAATAAGAGCATCTATACATGCCACGGGTGGGGGTACACCCCATAAATGTCCCAACTCCTGAACAGTGGGATGGCAATGTAATGAAAATAAGTTTCGTGTCTTATACAATAAATCGTGGTGAGAGCACACTGTACATAAAATGTTACCACAAATGGCACAAACAATGGATGTATCTAAAAACAAAAAGGAACATACACATAGGGTAATAGAGTAAAAACTGGGCAATTAATAAAACAAACGTTGGATGCACTCACATGATTCTGAGCCACTCCACAAGCTGGCTCAGACTAAACGCTGAATAGCATAAGGAATGGTGACCACTTAGGAGAGGATCTGGATACTCAGATTCACAGCTTTGCCTTTTTCCTGTGGTGCAGCCTCAAAAGAAGCTCCAAGATACTGGATGTAGGTGTATAAAATCTCCACAGGCTTTATTAAACAAACTGACAGAATACCTAACACATAAAATAAAAGATAGCCCACCTCCACTTCAGTGTTGTGTTATTTCCTACCCTGTACTTTTATAAGCTCTACCACACCACTTAACAGGATTGTGCCTACAATGACTGCAGTTAGAAACAAGTGACCAGTTGCTTAATCAATTAGCGCCCCAACTGATGAGCAGCAGGGTAATTAGCAGGGACAAAAGACAGGTTCCCCATTATTTACATCATACTTACAACCCTATCTAGCCACAGTGGGCCAGCTGCTACACATTTAATTCTTGTGCTAACGAGGGGTCTAACTATTTGTGCTGGGTATTGACTAAGTGTACTGTTTTTCAATAAATTCTCCTGCAAAAAGCATTTTAATTGTTCAACAGAGATAGACATATTTGTTACATATAACCAATTTGGTGATCACCTTTTGTATACAATTTAGACGGTTATATGCTTTTTTTTACTTGAACAGATGACGAGAAAATCTTTGCATCTTCGACATCTATAACCTAAAAAAAAAAAATCTTATTTCAATTGACACCTATTCACTACTGAGACAGATGTGTTTTTTTCAAAATGAGGTTGTACCTTGTATTTACGATTTTGTTATTGTATGCATGTGAATATTGTACTTATACCACCCGCTCTCTGAGTCTAAATAAAGAGTGGGGATAAAAAAGCAGGTTAATTTATTTACCGCACTTGCCCGTTTCCATGCAAGATCGAATGTAAATCTAAATTATTTAGTCAATATGTTTATCCATTCTGGTTTAAATTTAGTTATTTTAACAGAATTTTGTAATTTCAGTCAATATTTGGTATTTAGTGACTAACCCTGACTGTGTTTACGATTGTGCTATACGCTGCATACTGCACTGTTTATTAGTCATAGTTAGGTCTATATGCATATATACCTCTCTGACGTCTTTTCCATTTGAGTAGTTGGCAGTTTTGGATTTGCAATTATTTTAGTCTGGGAAACTGTGAAATACACTGTTGATTACACTGCCTGTATATATTTCAGACCTCCTGTTAACATTTTTGAGTAGACGTAGTACCTGGTTTAAAAGTACATTAGTGGAGGTGTCCAGGGGTACAGAAATTAGTTTCAAACAGGCATATTCAGAGGCGAGCATATTTATTAAACATATCTAGGATTTATTTCTTCAGCCACACTGACAAGGAATATTGCATGAATCAAGTAAAGCACACGCATGCCTGGCTATCCTTTTTATATACATTTACTAAGTGTTACCCAGGATGGAGTCCCTTTTCTACATAGTAACATGATAATTGCTAATACAGATGAAGGAGTTACTGCATTGTATAGTAACTTGTAATTTCACAGATGCCATGCCTGTAATAATGCATAAATCAATGTACGCTTATAAGTATAATTATACAAGATGCCAAAATACCAGAGTATTGCAGTATGCCATAATACCTTTTTTATTGGACTAACATAATATTTCAAAGACAAGCTTTCGAGAGTTTCCCTCTCTTCCTCAGGTCTGAAGCAATTGAACTTGTTGATTACACTGCCTGTAAATCTTTCAGACCTCCTGTTAACATTTTTGAGTAGACGTAGTACACTGCCTGTACTTTGAAATATTATGTTAGTCCAATAAAAAAGGTATCATTGCATACTGCAATACTCTGGTATTTTGGCATCTTGTCTACTGGACTGATACGGCTAATCCAATCTACACTATAATTATATATATGTATATGTATATGTGTATATATATATATATATATATATATATATATATATATATATATATATATATATATATATATATATATATATATATATATATATATATATATATACCAATCCACCAGTCTTGTGCAGCATCTTAATGTATGCAGACATGGTGATGAGGTTCAGTTCAAACAAATTGGCTTGTGATGAACTGTTATCTAAGTGAAGTGTGTGTTTTTTCAAGGCAAGCTGACAGGAATGAGACAGTAACAGAAAATAGAAAGCTGAAGACTACATGGGGTTTCACACCTGTCAGCGAAAACCAGGAAAGTGAGGCTATAATGAGCATAGGCAGACCAAAACTAAACAATAGAAGATTGGAAAAATCTTGTCTGGCTGGTCTCTTAAATGACCTTGTACATCGCAGTTTCCACTGCAATGGAGAATATTTTCTTGGCACACAGTTCAAATGTCAGTTTAAAGCTTACAGACCACGTGCATCCTTATATACCAGAGTCTACCGATCTTCTGATGAGTACTTCCAGAACGATAACATGCCACGTCAAGAAGCACACATCATCTCAGATGGTTTCATGTTCATGACAGATAGTTCAATGCAGTGTGACCAGGGCCGGATTAACATAGGGGCTGATGGAGCTGCAGCTCCAGGCCCAGGCCCATGGAATAGGCCCATTTAAAAAAAAAAAAAAAAAAAAAATTTTTTTTTACACACACTACTCTTAGGTTTGCCACCTGACTGGTATTTTAATGACACAGCCGGTATTTGAGGCTGCCTGGCCGTGCCGGTATTGCAGTAATACCGGCAATACAAATGCAGGTAATTTTCTCAGATTAAATGGAAATTACTCTGCAATAACAGCACCGGCCAGTAGGGGTCACTGTGTGTGGAGAGAGGCAGGGATAGGAAGTTACAGAATATCCCTGCCTCTCTCTACTAATCACTGATACAGCACAGAGAGTCCAGACAGCAGCTCTACAGCTCAGGTAAGTGAGGGATGGGGGGAAAGGCAGCAGGGACACTGAGACACTAGGGGACACAAGGGGACAGTGAGACACTAGGGGACATATGGGGACACAGAGACACTAGGGGACACAGACACTAGGGGACACATGATGACACATACACTAGGGAACACTGAGACACTAGGACACAGACACTGGGAGACCTGGGAACACTGAGACACTTGGGGACACTGGAAAACATGGGGACACCAAGACACTAGGGGACACTGAGACACTTGGGGACATATGGGGACACTGTCACTAGGGGACACTGAGACACTAGGACACATGGGGACACAGACACTTGGAGACACTGGAAAACATGGGGACACTGAGACACTAGAGGACACTGGGACACATGGGGATGCTGAGACACATGGGGACGCTGTGAGACATAGGGACATTGGGAGACATTGGGACACAGAGACACTATGTCCCCCAGCCAGTGTCCCTAGTGTCTCAGTGTCCCCAAGTCTCCCAGTGTCTGTGTCCCATGTCTCTCAGTGTGCCTAGTGTCCCCATGTGTCCCAGTGTCCCCATGTCTATGTCCACAACTGTCCCCATGTCTCCCCAAGTGTCTGTCTCCCAGCCAGTGTCCCCTAGTCTCCCCGTATCCCCTAGTCTCCCAGTGTCCCCTAGTCTCCCAGTGTCTGTGTCCTTAGTGTCCCTAGTGTCTTAGTGTCCCCAAATGTGTCTGTGTTCCTAGTGTCTCAGTGTGCCTGGTGTCCCCATGTCTCCCAGTGTCCACATGTCTATGTCCACAACTGTCCCCATGTCTCCCAGTGTCCCCAAGTGTCTGTCTCCCAGCCAGTGTCCCCTAGTCTCCCAGTGTCCCCTAGTCTCCCAGTGTCCCCATGTCTGTGTCCCTAGTGTCTTAGTGTCCCCAAATGTTTCAGTGTCCCCATGTCTCCCAGTGTCTGTGTCCCTAGTGTCTCAGTGTCCCCATTTCTCCCAGTTTCCCTAAATGTCTCAGTGTCCCCATGTGTGTCTCAGTGTCCCCATGTCTCTCAGTGTCCCCAGTATCTTAGTGACATGGGGACACACTGAGACATTGGGACACTGGGAGAAATGGGGACACAGACACTGGGAGACTAGGGGACTGGGCGACATGGGGACACTGACACTGTGATACATAGGGACATTGAGACACTGGGTGACTTGCGAGACACTGGGAGACAGGGAGACACTGGGAGCAATCCATCTATACAGCAGAATCAAACTGTGAGTAGTTTGTTGGTGATTTTACAGAATTTTCTCTGATGTCACTGCTTGTGATTTACATCATGTGATGTCACGCATAACTAATTAATTATACAAATGATTAAGGCTGGTATTTTTTTCCAAGGAAGGTGGCAACCTTAACTACTCTTCACATACTCTTGCTTAAAGCGGCACTGTCATGCCGAACTTACCTTTCCTCAATCTCTTCCTCTTCTCCCCCTCTCTCAGGATCTGTTATTCTTTTCTTCCTGTCTTCTTTAGTTTTCTTTAAAATCATAAGACAAAGTAGGGACTCTTTGCCTTATGGAGGATTCCTCCGCTTGACCAGCTCTGACCAGCGGAGGAGCAAAGTGTGCTTCCTTTCCGCTGGTCAGAGCAATATTCCCATGATCCCTAGCTTCCCTCTGTGTTCCCACAATGCTTCCTGTCACTTTACACTAAACTGCCGAATTGCGTTCTAACTGAATGACAACAGTCTGTTCGTTTCTTTTAGAACGCAATTCGGCACTTTATTCGGATCAGAATTTCATTCTAATGAATGAAACTCTGATCCTATTCATTGCTGTGGCTGCATCTTGCAGCCGCTTAGTAGATAACTCCCTAATTCCCACGGTATCAGGGAGTTATCTACTAAAAGGCTGAAAGACCTAAATTGGTCTTTCAGCCAAATTTACTAATACTAAGTAAAGATTACTTAGTATTAGTAAATTAAATGCCCCTACTCGCTATACCGCGAGTAGGGGCATGTGTAGTAAGCAGTGAGCAGCTTATAGCTGCTCACTGTAAAACAAAACAAAAAAAAACTAATAACCCCCCCCCACTCCCCCCATGCCCGTGGGGGCCCTAAATAAAGATGGGGGGGAACCTGGCCCCTGGCCCCCACCCCTGCGCAGTGGGTGGGGGCCCTAATAAAACAATAAGGGGGGGGACCTACTGTCCTCCCCCCCTGGCCCCCACCCCTGAGCGGTGGGTGGGGGCCCTAATAAAACAATAAGGGGGGGGACCTACTGTCCTCCCCCCCGGCCCCCACCCCTGAGCGGTGGG